>CM043016.1:110880020-112080020 GCA_023690525.1 Holotrichia oblita
GAAATTAATAATTTCTTTGACCTTTATACGCTCATACAACATCGCTTACATGCAAGTACATTTCATCGAAAAGATCTTCTCAAAATATAAGCGTTTTTCAGTTACTACAAGGTATGTAAGTACGTGTCTTGCAATAAACAGACGTTGAAACTGATATGAATAACACATAAGATAGGATTCCATATGTAAATCTATATAATGTTTTTAAATTATAAAATAGGATAGCTGATTTATTGTTATTTATGATGACATACTCACATAGGCATAAGTATATGAGATGCATTAGAAAGATTAGAAGAGTTTACTCGGGAAAGAACTGAATGTATGTACAGGTGAGTCACGGCGAGCGACCGCTCTCTCAAACATATCTGTTTGAGATTTCAGTTCGATACACAGGACGATAAGGAGCGCAATTTAAATGATTTGCAATTATGCAGGTGATTAAAAAATGCAACATAACAATTTAAAATTTAGATAGCACAAAGTTTTGTGCTACTTTGTGTGTCGCTTTCGCCGCAAACCGGAAGTTTTGTGCTGCTTCCGTTTGCGAGATATTTAATTTTTTTTTCTAAAATACTATATCTATGGGAACTTTTTTGGTTATAGGTTAACGTTTTGTGTTACAACCACTGAGTTGCCGTTGAAAGCGAATTTTGTGTTGCCCCGTTTTCTCGCAAAAATTTTTGAAATTTGCGTCTATGTGTTTTCCATACTTCTTGACATTTTCGATTCTTGTGCATGTAAGTATGTACCATCTTTGGCAAATTTAATGCGAATTTTTCAGCGAGGAATTTCCATTTACTAAATAAAGGCTATACTTTGTAGCAAATTTAATTTCTCTAAAAGAGAGTACTGCTTTGATGAACTTCTTTCGAGGAATTAAATTCACTTTAAAGCAAAGCCTTTATTTACAAAATCAACATTCCCCGATAAAAAAATCGCATTTAATTTGCCAAAGATGGTACATACATATGCGGACTTAAAAAAGGAATAAATTTTTCTTAGAGACAGATTGAATTTATTAGGGACAAGGAGTAAGTACATATTATTTACATCGAAGGACATAAATATACACACGACAAAAACAAATAAATCGACAGGTGCATATAATAATAATAATAATAATAGAGTGCGCTGGGCCAGTTATTCATAATAATAATAATAATAATTTTTTTTTTAATTTTATATCCTCCACATACTCCACCTTCCCCAAGTGGCGCTCACGCAAAAGTGTAAGCGTCCTTTGAGTCCTCACGCTGGAAGTCCGCAGCCCTCCCCTCCGCAAGCAGAGCAGAGGCACCAACGAACTCCCCCAAACACGTAATCTATGATACAACAATTTAACAATCGATCAAGAAAATATACAATGTAGAAAATGTTACACCTTTCCTATACTAAATAACCAAAAAAATATATGTATATAATATATATCTATGTAATACAAAACTTATAACTGAGTAAACGACATTCTAAGTAAGACAAAATATTATAAATTGTTATTAGCCAAATAGACAAAATCAAGAATTGAACAAGAGATAGAACGGTAACAAAACCTTTAGTATCAGCTATTAACTAAAACAATCAAAATTCCAGACAAAGGAAAGTTAATTACAAGATCTTCTACATCAGCGACAAATCTAATAAAAAAAGAACTGCTAGTAAGCAGAAGCTTATCAGTAGCAAAAGATTATTTACGAGTCGCAACACTCTAAAACAAAAAACAAAACAAAAGCAGTACTCCCCAAACAACAGACAATAAGAATTTTCATAAAAAAATTAACTAGTACTATTATACAGTTATAGCTTATTGGAGAATAAGAAAATATCAAAGTATCAAAATTAGCAGGGCCTGTGAACCCTTGTATCTTATATGTATGTATAGTACAGACACCTGATAACACCTAAAAAAGTCGTAAAAAACTATCGCTAGAGTTCTCTTTATCCGTATATTTCTATAGATCTCACTGGAAAATAAAGCAAGTTTACGTATATTTTTTCGTACATATAGAAAACATCAGACTTTGCGTTTTTAACATCACATATGTATTTACAAATGACAAAAATTATCGAGATTCCCGTATTTACTCTATTTGCGTATATTATTTTATTCAAACGGTATAAACGAGGAATTTAGTTAAATTTTGACTACTGTTTTAACTGTACATGTATTTTATTATTAACTATGATCTGCTCCTGTTAAATTTAATTATGTTTTCTAATTATATTTCATTTAATAACCAAAGACCTATTTTTTTCTTAACTTCACTAATACTTTGTAGATTTCTAAGGGTTGGGGGTAAACTATTAATTAATGTAGGCATTGTGTAATTTCGTATTCTTAGTCCATACTTGTTTGTGTGCCTAGGCACTTCCATTTGGCCATCCGTTATTGCTCGTGTCATATAGTCGTGCCGGGACAATTGCATTAAATTACGATCAAAGTAATTTCGCATAAGTAGTCTCTTCGCAAATAATTTCTTTATCTCAAATATCTTAAGTTCGCGGAAAAGAATGTGCAAATCAGTGCTCTCATTTCCTCCTATACTTCTTACAATCCTGTTTTGTGTTAGTTGCAATTTGTTAATATAACAATTTGGGGCATTTGGGGGCAAATTGTAATTGCATATGATAGGACTGACTCAACCAATGCTCGGTATATGATAAGCAAAACGTTCTGCGGAATAATACTGTTCAGATAATAAAAACAACACGCGAGATACTTAAGCTTTTTGTGAACTTCAGCAATGTGTAAATTCCACAGAAACGCACTATCTATGTGGACTCCCAAATACTTCTGTTCGGAAACTTCCGATATATTTTCATATCCACAACCATAGGTGTATTCGCGCAGATTGCACATATTATGCAAACACTCCGGAGTGTGGATCTGCATCGTTATAGCGGTGTTCAGTTTTTTATGAGGGGAAGCAATGTACATTATATTAGTTTTACTTGTGTTAATCACTCGTTCCTTGTCGTGTGCCCACAGCTGGAATTTCAAAAATCTAAATAATAATAATAATAATAATAACAGTCTTTTATTTTTGCGGTAACATAAATTACAAATTCCCATAATAATACAAGTGAAAATGAGGCAAAGTTCAGATTGCTACAATTTGCAGTATCTGTTCTTCCACTTAACCCCACACTTAACCTAACTTATCTTAACAAAGAGAGAGACAAATAACATGTAAATGGAACAAACAAGGAAAACAAGCTTAGCAAAGCAGTTACACATCAGATCACCGATAACCAATAACACCATCATCCAACCCAAACTATATAATTCTATTCTACATAATTCGATTCATTGCCCCAGGAATAGAATCTTGAGTATTTTCTTTTAAATTCCACAGCCGACACACTTGCTTTTTGTGCTCTTGTGGTATAGAGTTGTATACATTTGTGATTTGGTAGGTATAGCTTTTTCTTAAATAGTTCAAGTCGATGCACAGGTGGAGTCAACGTACCCTTAAAACGAATATTGACGTTATGAAGATCCGTCCGGAACTCAATTTTATTATACAAATAGGGCGGTTCTCCTGTTTTAACAATAGTGTAATACATAGTAGCTGCATGAAGCAACCTTCTGTTTTCCATGTTTAGCCACTTTAGATTACGTAATTTATGAGAGATATGTTCTCGTCGCCGGATGCCGAATATTAAACGAAGACAAGAGTTCTGGATTTTTTGAATTTTAAATATGTTGATAGATGAAATGCAAGCATTGTATAAGGAATCACAGAAGTTAAGATGGGACAAAACGAGCGTTTCATATAATAATTGTTTCATTTTTCTATTTAAGAACATTCGATTGCTGTATATAATTTTCAAGGCAGCATAAGACCGTTGGATGCATAAATTAATATGCTCATTAAAGTTAATTTCTTCATCGAGTATTATACCTAAATTTCTAACGGTATGTTTTAAGGGAATGTAGTCATTATCAACAGCTATCTTTACTCTATCGCGATAAGTCGCATCAGTTCTAAATTTTTTAGGACCAAATAAAATTATATCTGTTTTATTTACATTTATACAAAGAGAGTATCTTCTAGAAATATCGTCGTTGAGTTGATGGCAAGCACTATCTATTTGGTCTGGTAAAAAGGAGCGATATAGTTGCGTATCGTCCGCATAAAAGTGACATTTACTGAATTTTAAATGATTGATAAATGCGAAAGTATAAATTGAGTATAGAATTGGCCCCAGTACCGAACCTTGTGGTACACCCGCTACAATGGGGATAAAACCAGACTTTTTGACGATCTAGAACAACACACCTACTCCTGCAACTTAAGTAATTATGTAATAAATTTTTCACACCTGGTCCTAGACCAATATGATATAAAATTGCCACCATAACTTCGTGGTTTATAGTATCATATCAAATTTAAAAATTCAGCATCTAACATCGCGAAAGAATAATGCATGTGTTATAGTTTTTTTATGATATCAAAAATTAAATTGATCAATGTTGTCTTAGTTTAAATCATCGTTTTGAAATAATTCAATCATTATCAAGCTACAACATTATTAATAACCTACTTAGTTCAGCTGTAAAATAATAATGAACTACAAAAGTTATGAAATAAATAACGTTTTTATTAACCAGAAAAACTAAATTACAATAATTGTTGGAAATGTCCTCCCGTTTTGTTCAATGCAGAAGTTTACGCGCCTCCTCATGCTGTGAAAAGCGTTTTGTAGCATTTCTAGCGTTATTGTTGCACATTGCTGAACAATTCTTTGTTGCAGTTCTTGCAAATTATGTATCGGATTTGCGAAAATATTATTTTTTAAATAAGGAAAGATAAAATAGTCCATAATTGTCAAACAAGGTGATCTCGGCGGAAACTCAACTTGCGTATGCAAACTTACCAGCCGGTCATCAAAACACTCGCGGAGAAAAGCAGGATTTTCTCGTGTAGTATGTGCTGTTGCACCGTCTTGCTGGAAATAACCGTATTGAAGTTCATCATCGTTTAACTGTTGCACAAATTCAGTCAAAAAAAATATTTCTGTACCTTTCTGCGTTGACGGTGAAATTGAAAAAATTTGCCCAAAAATTGTTCTGCGAGAAACTGCCATCCAATTTTCTGAGCATGTAGTGGCGTTTCAATAAAAATATGCGGGTTATCAGTGCTCCACATTCGCATATTCTGAGAATTTATGTATCCCGACAGGTGGAACCAAGCTTCGTCAGGGAAAAGAAAGTTCAGCAGATCGTCATTCATTCAATTATTAACGAACCAATGGCAGTACGCAAGGCGTCTGAGGTGCTCTGCAGGCAGAAGAGCTTGATATGATTGCATCTTATATGCATGCATGTTCAGGTCCTTCTTTACAATCGTTTGGCACGTTCCATAAGAAAGCTGAATTTCTTGAGAGAGATGTTTTAAAGGTTTTATAGGCTCTTCCATACGTTGACGAACGTCATTAATAACTTCTTCTGTACGAACTCTTGGTCCACCTGCACCTTTTTTATGCGTCATAGAACCAGTTTCGCGAAACACTTCAACACAATTTGTAAGGCATGCATAAAAATTGTCCGGTAATGCTGCTACGGCTGGGAAGTGCTCTCGAAAATTGTCCAAACACAAACGTTGACTGTATTCCCAAGTTCCATTAACTCGCACACCCGTTCGAAAATAGGCTTCAATCATGTAAATTTTGTGCTCTGTGGTGAGAACCATGATTCAAAAACATGGCAAGATTAGAAAACTTCAACCGTTGTTGCTTCAACACAATAACAGATTTTGACATTGAAAAAATTATGACATACCTAAATACACACCTACGACAATAATTTTTCTAATACGTATACTTACTTTTTCTAAATTAGAAATGTGTTAGTAACTTGAGAACAAGGTGACAGTATTGGCTGTAATTTTCTCTTATCACTTATTTTTGTAATTTTTTTTAAATTTTGCATCGAATTAACAAAAAAATTACTTATGAAAAGACTTCCCGCTATTCATATTCATATTAATGGTGGCGCAATTTTAAGTTAAATTAATATATTTGTCTTTTCACAAAAATAAAGAACAGAAGATGGATTGTTTCCAATGGAGTTTTCAATCAGAAACAGTGTCATAGCATTACAAACACGATAATTTGCAATAAAACCATTGAGAGTATAGAAAATTGTTAAGTATTAGTTCGTGTATCATTTATTCTTATAGTATGTGCACCGTTAAAGATAGACAGGATCTTTTGCCTTCATCGTACTTTATTCGTGATTTTCTACCATCGCATGCAAAGTAAACTATGATTATCGAAGGCATTCTTCTACAATTATTTTCGTTCTTCCTAGGTTTTCAAATAGACACTAAGTAGGAAAAGGTCAGAAAAAATAAAAGCACCGTTTAAGCTTTTGATTAAGGGGAATCGTGAAGATTTACCACAATGCTAAATCTACGTACGACGCACTATGTAACATCATCTAGCAAAAATAAAGTTAGAGCTGAAATAAATACATGAGAACTCCGGAAGAGAGTGAAGTGTTGATAATAATTGCACTTCTTCGCTTACGAGTCAACACACAGAAAGGACTGAAGAGAATCTAAATGTCACAACACAGTGTACCGACGCGACGTATGTGTGTATGTACCTTCATTAACAGGAGCGATAATTAGATATGTAACAGTTAGATAGGTCTCTGAAGTAATGACGACCGTACCAGTTAATAGATATGCTTTTTTAATATGAACTCAAACAGGACACACCATTTTAATTAAGTGCGACAGGCCACCAGCAACTATTACGTATAACAGTAGCAGTGTTATAATTTTGTAAAATAAAACTGCATAGTAAATACTAGAAGCTGCTTCTGTAATAGCGGTATTTTCTTCTCATCGTATGAATGTTTTTATCTTGTTTTATTTTCTTCTACTTTGCAAACAAAAGAAAAAAATGTGTTAATGACACCAATACAATAGATATATACATACGTATCATATCCGTTAATTAGTAAGGTAATATTGCATGTCTGAGTAAACAAAAATAAGTAAAGAGGTAGTCCTGACAACAGAAAATGCGTTTAATACATAAAATCCGTAAAATGAAATTGTTTGAATGTTAATGTAGGTACTAAAGTTTTATATGTCGTAAAACAAAGCTCTTGATTCATCCTACACATAGATACATTTGTCATAAGGTTTCCTGTTTTGATGTCTAAACAAATAATAAAATTCAAAGTTACTATTGTAATAATAAGTAGAATTTTGTTTCTTAAATTTATTAATACCGTTATGATTAGATGTGGAAAATTTGATAGACGTACCAACAACGTACGTATGCAATATTGCATTTAATTTCAATTATAAGAAAAAAATTACACACTGTAGTCACCATTGGACGGTTAAGCAAGTTCACCGAACGTGGCATACTTATATATACGACACGACTGCGTACTAATTTCCAATTCAAGTGTTCTTTCATTCGTATGTTGAACTGCTGATTGCAAAATATCTCCTGATATGTTTGTGGTATAAGTATGCCAACCTTAGTTATGGTCCGTTTCCTTTAGCTTCAGGTACTGCCGAAGAAAACTACAGACATATTTCCTTGTTATACTTTAAGTTAATTTCTCAGTGGAGCAGATTAAACAAACCTTTGTGTACATTTCTACTTCTGATACGATATTATTTTTCGGTGGGCATTGAAATAGATAATACAATTATATCCACAAACACTTGATTGGTTCGATTTGAACCAATTTTCTAAATCATATCGGTTATAGTATGTATATAAATGCATAACCAATAATAATAGCAACTGTTTTTCTCCTTGATACTGTATGTGCTCAGTATAAAAGAACTAAGTACTGAGAAAAAGAAATATATTTTTATTCGATAGGAATTATGCTCATATTATTAAAATATCAAGATAATATTAATCGTTATCATAATATCAAATATAAGATCTTTAACGATTGTTTATATGTACTCTATGCTTTGTTTCTATTTATTTATCATCAGTAAACCAATTTTCTACCAGGTAAGAGTTATTATCAGAGAAGTAAAGATAATGGGTCGCCTCTGAAGGATTCTTAGATATTGCATTCTGTGTATCGACGATAAGTAGCTGTACCTAATGTAAATTTTATATTAATTTAGTAATTCGTATCTTTTCAATATTTCCTTTGGTTCGTCTTAATTTTTAAATTACAAGCAGAAAGATATAAAGTTCTTGGACATTTGGAAACTTAAAAATAGTATGATATATTTCCCTAACATTTTTACGACGTGAAATGTCAAATTTCAAAACATAAACAAACGCGATTTACATCATGGCGATTCGAACACAATGGATTTAAATTGTAAAGGTTCTTTTCTTTACGGTCCTTATTTCGTGCAAAAATGTGTTTAGAATATTGGGCGCCACCGTATATGAACGATTCTCCTCGTGAATGTTTCAAATAAATGTTGCCTCGAATCAAATTCTACATATTTTTAAAATTAGTATCAGTAATGGCGAACTTCCGGTTCTACTGTAAGTAGATACTTTTTTTTTTTAATGTGTGGTGGGTGCTTAGTTGCAGTGACTCCGTAAGCTGTATCACTTGCCTGGCTATCACTGCAACTCTTGCGGTGTAGTTTAGTGTGTGTAAGTTGTGTTTAAATGGCTTTGTGACAGCATCATATCGCCTTTTATGATGCCGCGCTGTTAATCACTTTGCTCCCAACAGCAAATGGCAAGTCGATCCGGGATTAAACTCTCTGAAAAAATGTCACCGTCCCTCCAGAGAATTGAACCCCGGCACCTATCGTCCTCTCACAACAATAGTCAGCCGCCTAACCACTGTGGCCATCGACCCGCTAACTTTCTTATTTCAAATGGAACACCCTATATATTATTGCAGTTTTTGATTCCTTATTAAATTTAAAGGGCACTTTATTAAGCTTACATTGAGTCTAAGTTGTACCGTTTCCGAATTACGTGACGTTTTTAAAAAAAACATCTGCAGCGTCTTGGGTGTTTGGAAATATCTCCGTAACTGCGAAAGTTAGAAACATGCGGTTTTTAGATTTCGCTTAATCATGAAAGAGTTTATTTTAGAAAATTGTTGCATTTATGTTACAGGATGATTAAATAGGGATCTGTAATTTTCCAACATTAAAATCACGAATAACTTGATTTTTTTAAATAGAATGGTATAGCAATTTTTACATAAATGAATGTAAAATTTGATTTTCTTCCGTTTTTATACGGATATTATTGCGTCTATTTCCAACGATTTTGGAGATATTTCCGAGTTTTCAGTTTTTTACCATCCCCACGTATTGCGGAATGCTGGCACCTTCCCCTCGCATTTCACCAGGCTTGGGACTGGCAGCAATAACACTAGCATGCTTAAAAAGTGGTCAACAAAACACAATAGAACCACTAGAAACAAACAAAACTCGAAAGAAAAAACATGTAGAATTTACAAAAATGTGTTCTGAAACATTGGAGATTAACCTAGCACGGATAATAGAATTTGTACAACACTATTATTTATTTCATTAAATGTTCGAAGTGCTGTCTGTTTTGGGCCCTACACAATTGAAATCGCTTTTGCAAACAGTTTTGAACTTCTTGAAACGCTCTTAAAATACGATGGCGCATATCATCTTGAGTTGTTGGTGGCGTCTCATAAACTTGATTTTTAATAAAACCCCATAAAAAGAAATCGCAGCTTGTAAGATCTGGCGATCTCGGGGTCATCTGACAGGTCCTCCACGTCCAATCCAGCGGTCCGAAAAAGACACATCCAAAAACTAACGAACTTCGACAGTATTGTGTGTGGGGCACCATCGTGTTGGAACCACATCAGTAGACGTGTAGCCAGTGGAATATTTTCTAACAAAACGCCCATACTATTTTGAAGAAATTCCATATAAACCCTACCCGTCAGCCGTTGGTTATGAAAAAACGGGCCTATAATATGTTCCCCAATGATACCTGCCACAGCTACTGTAATTTCCAATAGTATAAACTATTGTCAGTACTGTCAAAATACATACGAACTTGAATATCTGCACCTGAAAAATGTAAAAGGATGAAACTTGGAGAAAGCACTAGGACGAAACATTTTTTCCAAAAGAAATTATTTTGGTTCGCTTTACATATTCTGTAAAAAGTATGAATGTTTCAAGGCAAGTAAAGAGACGGCCAAAATTTTGGTCTGTGGCGAAGGAATTCTATTTGCAAAGTAAATGAAAACCATTCCTCTGCACCAATATAGAAAACAAAGTGTCACTCCAAGAATACCCTCTAAATATATGCCGAACACGTCAACCCACTAACACCATCAAGTTTTAACTAAACACCGACGGCGTTTCGAAAGCAACGATGTCATTATCAAGGCGATAATAAAACTTACTAAATTAAAATAAAACCTACAAATAACAGGTAACCTAAATGTTATGCACGGTCAATCCGATACGTATCATTAATTTCCGATTAACGAAAACAATCACAAATAGGGGATAGAACCGTTGTCAGACTTCATTACACATGACTGATTTTTGTATATTTCTAAACTTTCGAAAACATTTAGAAACTTACAATTGTTTATTTGTCTAATTAATTTAACATCCGTATGATCGATATAGTGATCTGTTTCAAAAATATGTTAGACAATGTTTGATTTCTCAATTGTATTAAATCTATGCTGTTTAAATCTAGATGAGACTGCTGTTCTGGTTTCCCCAATATATTTTTAATTATGTTCTTTACAATTGATAAATACCTGATTTTTCTAGAGGTTGTATCTTATCTTTAGGGTGACCGATGAGACTTCGTAAACTAGTCTCAGAACTGTAAACTATTCTGAGATCTAGCTCTTTGAAGATTTTACTCAAAGTGATAAAGGGAGCGGAAGGAAGGGTCACAACGAGTGAAGATTTAACATCCTGTCGAAAAGTCGTAGATTCTTTCACAGTTTTCTTATAATTAAACTTGCTAATTAACTTATAGATATGCTGAGGCTGAAAACCATTACACTTGGCCACATCTTTTATAATTTTAAGCTCTTTCTCATAGCTCGCCTTGTTCAAGGGAAAAGTGAGGAATCTGTGTATCAAAAAATTCAGGCTTGCCATTTTGTGTTGAACACAATGACGGGAATCTGAAGGAATGTAGCGAAGTGTACTGGTTTCCTTTCTATACACGTCAAACTCTAATCTATTGTTACTTCTAACTACTAAAGCATCTAGAAAGGGTAGCTGACCGTTTTCTTCTCTTTCATAAGTGAACTTATGGTTTCGAACTGATTATTTAATCTATTGAGAAAATCGTCAATATTACATTTTTTAGTATCAAAAATAGCGAAAATGTCATCCACATACCTCAACCAGTCCCTAGAAAAATATTCGCTCTCAGGTTCTAAGTTCTTTTGAAAACGGCTGGTGAAAAGGTTTGCTACAAAGGGTGACGAGGAGTTACCCATTGCCGCCAGCTGTTCATAAAAACTCCCGTTGAATTGAAAAATGTTCTGTTTACAGATGTCAGTTAAGCGAATATATTCGTGGACACATTTTCGATTCAAACTATTTTGAAGCAACAGGTCCTCAAGGTATGTCAAGATGTTTGGAATCGGTACACTAGGAAAGAGAGAACTAACATCAAATAATAATAATAATGATTTATTGTCCAACAAAAGTAATTCCAATAACAGGACAAAAATAATACACATGTATATATACATACAACAAATGAAATCAATACTTTACCATCCAGCAACTGAATATTTTAAATTTCTTTAATACATTCTAATGAATTTTTTACTGTAAAACTAGGTTGCTGTATTGGCAAATTATTAAATTCATTGGTCAGCCATTTGGAAACCTTATAAGTCGGTGCATCAATTGCCGCAACAATTGGCCTTACCAACTTGCCAAGTTTGTGAATTTTAGGTAGACAATATAATTTAGGGATAACAGGTTTGGAAACATGTCGAAACGCGTCGGTGTTTAGTTAAAACTTGTTAGTGTTTAGTAGGTTGAAGTGTTTAGTGTTCTACTTCTGCACCTGGACAATGAAGAACTTAATCAAATATTCACTTTCATTTCCTACCCATATTGGAAAAGTATCAACTACAGCCTCTAAGAAGCAAGACATTTTTAATTGATTAAGTAAGAAAGGTATTCCTTTTGAGAAAGAATTTATAAAATAAGATTTATTACAAATTGTATTGGTACACAGGGCTTATTATAATAAATCTGTGGGTGATGAAGTGGCTGTTAAGGTATAACATACCATATTATCTTCGCCGTCTTACATTGTACAGTAAATCCTGTTGAAATGGTATGGACACAGGTGAAAATACGAGTATATCTAGCGTAATATTGTATTGTATTGTTGGTGGGTCATTCAGGTTACAAGCACCTCTCCTCACTGGGACCCAATGATCTATTGTGATTACCCTTCTATCCCAATGTTTTAGAAGAAACTCAGGACTAATTTGGGTGTCAACGCTTTGATCTGTTCAGATGTTAAGGTCGCATGTCCTAGATACTGAACCCTATGGCGGCTTAATGCTTCACACTCGCAAAGTATGTGGTCGACTGTTTTAGTTCCCAATTCGCAGAATCGACACGTGTCTTGATCAACTTTGCCCATCTTTCTTAAATGGTATCTTAGAGGGTAGTGGCCAATCAGAAGGCCCGTAAGAGCCCTTAACTCTGACTTGCTGAGATCAAGTAGTTTTTTAATTAATGTTTGGCGAAGAATTAATAAATGTCTTTGCTTGTGATTGTCCAGGTGTTTTCCTCCAGAGGAAGACCATTTCTTTTGACACTCATTCTTGAACTTCCTTCATGAGCTGGCTTTTGGGAACGCCAAAGAAAGATTCTGGTCCAGCATGTCAGCGCCTTGCTTTGCAAGTTCATCCGTCATATCATTTCCCTTGGTATTAGTGTGCCCAGCGGTTGCTGAAAATTGAACTTATTTGTAAGCAATTAAGTTTTTAAACACCCTGTATAATGTTACAGGGGAGAACTTCAAACTCTATATAATTACACAATATCAGCTGTGTATATGGAAAATTTCATTCATTTCTTCTACTCCTACGTGACGTAAAGAGAATTATTAAGTGTATTCAAAAATGCAATAATAGGGCGTTCCATTAAAATAAAGTGACTTTCATCGATGTGAACTTAGTGAAAATGAATTAATTATTATTATTATTCATAAAAGAACTGTATATTATATATATATATAAATATTTACAAATAAATAGTTGATTTAAAATAATAAACACGCCTGCCTCACTCAACGTAAACAGGGCAGTTACTTAAGCCTGTAAAAAGTGTGAAAGTAATTTTGAATTACGGTTTCAGCAAAAACGATCCCCCGCGGATAACAGCGTGACTAATTCACGATAATACCGTAATACTATAGATCACTAAGGAACGAGTCGTAAGTCTTGCAACTCTAGCGCCTGAAGGTATGTTACCTCATCGGAACGAACGTGACAAAATAACGACTATTTGTCACCGTGACTTTATTGGAACTGGAACGACAGTCACGGTGACAACAAAATACCGCTTTATCCCAACTCTAGCTGGTACCCAGTACCATCGAGAGCTTACATCTCGGTCCGTAGATACCTCGGCTCGTCTAACTTAGGTTCGCTAGACTCTCATGTTTGGCGGTCTTGAATTACCACTTCAAACTGTTTGTCGAAATCGAACCTTCACATAAATGCTAACATTAAAAGACATTTGTCTATGTGACTCAGTTCTGACTTATTGTTAGCTATATTAGTACGTTATCTATTGTAAAAAAATCGAAACCGAATTTATAGAATTTTGTTTCTCAGTGAAGCACCAATTTTTGCTTATATTAGTAATTTCACGACCAACAAAATAAAATCAAGGATTTTATTTAAAATTATACTTTTGAAAATATTGGATATAAAAAATATAATTGATTTTATAGTAAGGGATGTTACAAGATTATGGTAACAAAGAAAGATATTACTTAAATTAATTTCTTCATAACAAATAGGCGTTGATTTCTTGATTATCAATAATATGTTGAGTTCAACAAAAAAAACTGTCAAGAATACAGTTGCAAATAATGGTGTATATTTAAAAACACATTACAAAAATGCGACCATTAGCCTGCTCGTTTTGGTATGCGAAATCACAATTCACTGCTTCTAAGAACAAATAATATTACGACAGCGGTTGTAACAATTATTTTTAAATTAAATAATTTGAAAATTGCCGTAATTAATCAAAGATCCTGTATGCCGAAAATTATGACTCAAATAAAATTACCCTCGAATGTTATACGATTTAAGGTATTGTTAATGTATTTTATGATAAAATGAGTATAATTGAAAGTTTAATATGTGAAACGTATTGTATTATTAGAAATTTTATTATTATTTTACTAAGGCAATTCCTTAATATAATTTAAATAACTATTCGACTCTGCTGTAGTGATTTTTATATATGTACATATGTATTGCTTTTGCGTTGTATAACGTAAATTTGTCTAGTTAAAAGTTTAGAAAAAATAGAAACGATGAAGAACCACATTCTGTATACGGTGTTTATCATAGGTCTGCTGTTGCTCTAAGGTTGGGCTGTTTGTCCATGAACTTTTTTGTCTCTGATATACGACCCTTGTCTAGCCACGGAGTTTTCGATCTTTTACTGCAGAGGTCTTCAGCGAGATAGAGATAGAGTCTATCCGGATCCCGTTCCCCGAAATGGTGCACCAACGGCTTCTCCAACTGAGCAACCCTTTCCAGAGTTTTTCTGGCCAGCGTCAGCGCATCAGCAATGAAAAGTGGAACGTCGAGATCTCTATGGATCTGCACATTGGGGTGCTGCGGCTATGATGCGTAGCACCCTGTTCTGCAGAACGTTGAGGGGACTCCGAGGCAGTTCTTGTCCCCCAAAGACGATCTTGGATGGAGGCGGATTGATGATCAGTCGCCACTTTCTAACCCACTCGCAAAGCTCGTCAACGGACCTCTGCAGCCTTCTGTACCCAAGTGCGTCATATGTAATCTGCCCATTTTGGACACTAAACCATCATGCCACACCGAATCGAATGCCTAGGCGAAATCCAGGAAAACTGCATCAGTAGAATGTTTCAGTTCCAAAGCGTCGCGTACTTCTTCCATTAACCAGAGAAGCTGAAAGTCTGCCGATAAGTCCTCTCGAAAACCGAACTGGGCACCTGGAAGAAAGTTGCCCTTATCCCCACTAATTATGTCTCGGAGTCTTGTCAGATTAACGGACTCCGCGATTTTGGATGAATTCGAGAGAAGGCTTATCGGCCTATAGCTGGATGTAAGATGCGGATTCTTGCCATGTTTATGGAGCATGATGACCTCAGCGTGCTTCCAGACAGTCGGATACGTGAAATGGCGTAGCATGGCGTTCAAAATATTCATCAAGGTGTCGATGGCATTTTGGGGTAAATGCTTAAGGGCAGTGTTCCCTATACCGTCAGCCACCGGGGCTTTACCGTTCTTTCGGAGACTGATACTACACAAAACCTCCCGATCGACCACGTCAAGAGGATCCTCGTCCATATGGGGTAAATTCTCGAGCAAGAGACCAAGCTCATGGTATAAAGGGCCGTATATGGTGTTTATTCTTAACTGTCTATAAACTAACTTCATATCGTTACATGAGAATAGTCAGCGTTACATATTAGTATGTACCGAGTGGCCAACTAAGAATGGCGCTCGGCCATATCTCAGAAACAGTTTGCAGTACAGCTAGATGGTGCAACCAAACATAAAAAATTTAAATTCTTATTTTATACAAAATTTACCAACTTAAGGTCTATCGCAAATATGAAAATAGAAATTTTCTGAAAATTTTGCATATTTTACACTGGGCAAATTTCTTGTGTTTCGTCAAATAAGAGGAGGCAAGAATCGGAAACTTTGTTTTGGAGAAACGCGTATAACTCCGGTTCTCTTAAACCGAATTTTGCAAACTTAATCTCGTTGGAAACAGCATTACTCCTTCAATCTAATGCTGACAAATTTGAACCAATCTAGTAAGTGTAGGCTAGAGGGCGCCGATTTTTTTCCGGAAATTTTGTTTTTTATCAAAAATATTAAATGGAAACATAAATTTTTCACTGCAGATTCAAAAAGTAGGCTAAATTACCAACAAATCAGTGAAAAGTTGGCATCGCTATCTTTTACCTATCCGAAGAAATCTTAAGAATCGTGTGAATGATAAGAATTTCTCGTATAAATGTAAATTAGTCTGCTTTCCCTGAACGGAATTTAACAAATTTGGTCTTATTAAAAACGGTTTTTCTTTGCTATGTTTTGTGATTCAAACTGCATAATATTATTTTGTTCGTCACCACTAGAGGGCCTTAAATATGTAAATTTTGTGATTTTTCGAAAAGCACAGTGCGTGGAGTATTATTTATTTATGCTCAAACTCTAAAATAATGGATTCAAAGCTTAAGAGGCTTTTTTCCCTCCCAGACCCGTCCGACCTATGGTCACTGGTAGGCACCGTAGCCATCAGGCTTATTGTACCACATCTGCATCTTCAAGTCACCCACTCTAGCATAGGTAATCCCTTCCACTAATCTGTACAGGTCCCTAACCAAGTGGGTAAGGTATGTCTCTGTTGCTCCTTTCGTTCTCCCAAATAGATTTTGCGTTCTGCGATCTAGTGCCTCGCAGTCGCGTAGTATGTTATCGGCTGTCTCCGGTTCTATCCCACAAAGTCTACACTTTGTGTCCCCCTCAACTACTCCGATTTTGTGTAGGTGTTCTTTCACCGCAGCATGTCCGGTCATTAGTCCCGTTACAATGCAGAGCTGTTTCCTACTAAGCTGCAGTAGTTCTCTAGCTCTTTTCCTGCATGGTTTCCCTATGAAGGTTTTACCATAAACTATATCGGGTGTGGCTCTCCAGTATTCTTGCTGTTTTGTACGAACCCAGTCACCTATGTATCTTCGACCCGTTTGCCTTGTGACCCCGAAGAAAGGTTTTGGGCCGTACATTTTCATCTCTGACCCACTCTTCGCGAGTTCGTCAGCCTTTGTGTTGCCTTCGATCCCCTAATTGCCCGGTATCCAAGTCAACCAGACCTTGTTCCGGTTCGACAGTTCGTCGAGGCATTCCGTTACCAGCCTGGACGACACTTTCCGGCTTAGTAGCGCCTTCAGTGCCGCTTGGCTATCAGACATAATGCGAATTCGTCTATTGGTCACCGTTTTCACATTCATTGTGTGTACGCACTGGAGAATGGCATATACCTCCGCCTGAAACATAGAAGCATACCCAGCGTAACTGTGGCCCTCATTCTGAGAGCATATCCCTGCACTGGTACCATTAGCCGTCTTAGATCCGTCCGTGTGCCAGACTAAGTCTTGCTCTTTGATTCCCAGTACATACCTGGCAGCCTCCTCCCGTCCGTCCGCTGAACGCTAGACATGCAGCGACAAATATGCAAGCTCAGACTTATTTATACAAGTCGAATTAGACCGCCACCGCTCTGACCGCGTATATGTGTGCCTCGCTTTATGAGCAAAGTAAAACAGAGATTTGGAATCATTCACACGCGATCTGGGCCCATAACCTGTTGAAAATGTCTTTATTTAGTATTTTAAATATGAATTTTAAGCCGCAGACATCTATTCACAAACTGTCATATTCAAGACTTACCTACTTTACTGTACTTTACGCACTTGATTTTAAGTTAGCGTTACACTGTTCATATTTTTCTTTTAAATATCAACAAAACTGGAGCAAATTATTTAAGTAAAAAATTATACAAGTAAATATTTGTGATTAGAAGTAAAAATAAAATAATAATAACAAGAATAAGCTACAATAATATCAATTGAAAAAAGGTTTACGTTTATGAAAAAATAGGTAAGATCTCCCTACATTAACGAAACATTCACAAAATCGTTGGTACATGCAGGTAATCATTTATACATGTATTTTATATTAAATTAGCGCAACTATTTATTTTATAAATTTATATATTTTGCTACATATTTTAGTGAATGAATTGCAAGTGCCTATGCATGCCGTCCGGCATTATCTTGGTTCCTTAAGGGGACGTTTCCGCGCCTAAATTTACATCATATCGTTCAAACTGTATTTTATGTCGCAACTGAAACATAGATGGCTCGGAGAGTACTATATTTCTATACACATCACAAATTTCCGTTTCAATTTAATGACCTTGTTTTAATTCCGTACTATAAGTTTATTTGCTTTGTATTTGGATTTACCTGAATAATCAGACTCTCGGTTTATCTTTGTCAGTTGTATTGGATTAAGAAAGGGTAGAGCGAGCAATGAATACGTTGGGGTAAAAATTACATATTCGTTTTCTCGAAAGTTTCTTTACTCCACAACTACATCTGATGTAGTATCAATGTGGTATCAATCCGTATTGTACCTAATTGTGTTTCTACTGTTCGCTAGTTGGTTTTTCTAGTCCTGCAAGAATTCGCAAGAGATTTATTTGTTAGCATTTTTATCATTTTTTACTATTATTGTTATTAGTGTAAATAAAAATACCGTATATACAGTAGTAATTCCAGGTTTGTGTATATGGCGGTGTTATATACTTATATAAATATTTTATGCTGCGATAGCTTATCGATTTACTAACGGTTTTACTAGCATAAGAATTAGGTACATGTATAGAGTAGTGTAGAGTAATTTTTTCAGGATTTGCAGAATGGGTAGAAGAGCAAGAAATACATCATTTCGCCAATGTATTCTTTATAAAAACCCTAGACTTTTGAAAATGCAGGAACGACGGGCAAAAAGTAAAATATGATATTCAGTCCTATATATAATTTTTTTGAAATTTCGGTCTAATATATTTAACTTTTTCTAGATCATATAGCTAATAATGGATTAATTCAAATTAAAAAAAGTACCTACCTGTACCAGTTTACATATCAATAAAACGTTTGTAGAACAAACAATTCAATTTATTATTATATCAATAATGAAGTAGTTCCTAAATTAGAAACATTTTATCAGACTTTTATATTTCCAGAAATAATTAATAAAAAAGCAAGCTGTGTTATTTCTTACCCGTAACTATCCTTTTATGTAAAAATTAAGGTATTTTTATTTAACTTCTTAGGTTTTTAAGTATCCTTATTAACTTATTACTTTCTGTAGTAATCTGTTGCATACTGTTGAAACATATTAAAAATATAATTTAATAACAAAAATACTTTTTTGTTTCCTCTAATTTGTTAAACTGTTTAAATTGCAAATATAGTATAAAACGATAATTTGGTAAAAATAATTTCAATTTGACATAAAACAAAATTTTTTTCAAAAAAATACGTAAATAGGCCTTAGATTAATAGTAAACCGCAATATTTAGAAATTTAAAATATTTAGAAAATAATTAATAATTTCTCATAAGGTTTTAAATTTTGTTATGGCAATTGAAAATTTTATTATCTTTGTTCGATTTGGTCTCTTGCTTTATATAGTAAAAGGCACTATCATGCGCCATAAAAATACCCTATTCCATTTGCATTGTCGTAAGAGCGAGTTTCGAATATCACTGCATGCGTCGTGTTGTAAACGTCTAAAAGGAACAAACCTATTGACATTTAATGAGCGTCATCTGTTGCACAATCGCTGAACTTCATGCATGTACATTTGCCTTCGGCATCATATTATTGAGCTTTTATTAAAAAAATACCATACATTTTTTAATTACACTATATTTCTAGCTACTGTGTCTTTTTTATGGAACTACATGTATATATCTAGGTTATGATTAAGAGATATCGTTAAAAAAGCCTTACTTCGTCAAGTAATTTTTACTAATTTTTTTATTACAGGTCTTCCAATTTTCTTTTGTTAATCAGCAACTGCCTGATGCAGTTATAGTTTTATAGAAATTATAATAATTTCGATATTCTTACACGTTTAGAAATCTACGGTACTCTAAGAATGAGGAAAATTTAAACTTCCCGCACAACTGTGTAACGTCACCTTAAGTTTACGTTTAACGTTGAAGATCACACAGTTGATCAAAGAAAATTATGTTTAACTTTCTTTAGTTAATAGTTTTACTTTATCCATCGTCACTTGACTTTCATAAATTTCTTCTTCATTGTATAAATACTGCGTAACGTTTTTGTAATCTAAGAATTTACAAAGGATGTCTAATACACATGGTTAAAGCTGTATCTCCTGTTTAACTTGGCCTATATTAACGGCATAAAATATGATTACATAAAGTATGTGAAGCGAACTTGAAAATTACACGCGAAGCCTGTGTTATTTATTCATATTGATGTGTACTATTATTAAAACAAATTAAATTTGTTATAAAGTTAATTTTAACGTGCAGAACATATTTAATCTATTAGGAAATAAGCAATCGTTATAAAAGTGCATTTTTAATTCGTACAAAAAAATAATATGTAAACATATACTCGTTCTAGTATTATGTTGTCAACTAAGGTCAATGTGGCGTTTAACGTGGGGAGAAGAAGATTAGTTAGCATGTCCACTTACAATTAGTGCGTTAGTCGCAGATTACATTTCAAGAACTCTATTACCCCTTTATTGAAGATTATATCAGATATCTAATTTAACAGAAAATGTAGATTTTACATCTAAAAGTTTGAAATTTTTCATAAGCAATATTTGACAGTTTATCAAACCATGCATTAATATTTTGCACTACATCTATATTTGCTATAATTGCTATAGCGTATAATCGCCGCAAGCAAAACATTTTTTTTTATTTTTCAGCGTCTATTTTCTGTGTGCTTTAAAGGCAAACAAACAATTTTCTTACAATGTCCTCGTCTAGGTGTATATTATGCTTATGTTCATAGCAGACTCTCTTACGGAATCATATTTTGGGGAAATTCAACCATGTGTAAAGATGTCTTTATTAGCCAGAAACGTATTATCCGTTGTATATCAGGTCTACAAGCTTTGGAGTCTTGTAAACCTGCATTTATCACATATAAATTATTAACTTTGCCATGTATTTTTATTCTCGAGCTTGCTCTTTATGCCTATGATAATTTCAATAGATTTCCACATAATAAAGACAAACATGATTACAATACCAGATGTAGAGATGACATAGCCACACCTCGGTCTAGATTAACTTTATTTCAGCAGTCCCCACAGGTTCTAGCTGTTAAAATATTTAATAAAATTCCCAAACATTGGAAAAGTTTAACCCGTCTGCGCTTTAAGCACCACGTACGTGATTACTTAGTTGTGAATGCCTTTTATTCCTTACAGGAATACTTCAATTTTAGCATTACTTGAGACGCTATATAATTCTAAGTCTAAGGTTCTTGCTCTTAATGTTATTACGGCCACTACTTTTACTAGGTGTTGTTATTATAATTATTATACTACTTTTGCTACTGTTGTTGCTGTTACCATTACTAAGTATTGTTATTATAACCATTGCTGTTATTATAACTATTATTATACTTTTACTATTGCTATTACCAATACCATTTCATTACAATTAGTGTGCTACTTTTGCTATTGTTGTTGCTGTCATCATTACTAAGTATTGTTATTATAACTATTATTATACTTTTACTATTGCTATTAACAATACCATTTCATTATAATTATTGTACTACTTTTGCTATTGTTGTTGCTATTATCATCACTAAGTATTGTTATTATAACCATTGCTGTTACTATAACTATTATTATACTTTTACTATTGCTATTACCAATACCATTTCATTATAAATATTATGCTACTTTTGCTATTGTTGTTGCTGTCATCATTACTAAATATTGTTATTATAACCATTGTTGTTATTATAACTATTATTATACTTTTACTATTGCTATTAGCAATACCATTTCATTTTATTTATTGTACTACTTTTGCTATTGTTGCTGCTGTCATCATTACTAAGTATTGTTATTATAACTATTATTATACTTTTACTATTGCTATTACCAATACCATTTCATTGTTATTCATACTTTCATTATTATTTTTATTGTTAATATTATTATGATTACTTCTGTACTTAAGAATTGTCTTGAGTTTGTCTGTGACTTCCCCTATATCTGTTTGTAGATCTTTTTGGGAATAAACTTTACTTTACTTTACTTTAGAGCTAAAGACCGAACATGATCCATAGAACTCTTTTTCAATCCTATACTGTCCAGTTGCCATATATTTTAGTTTGTAGTTTTGCAGTTTTCTTTTAATTTGGTGGGCGTAAAAAAATTTTGGAATTGCCACTTGTTCTATAAATCTCTTCGCTTTAGGGCGTTTATTTGTTGTGGTTAATGAAGTTAGAATTCGACGCGGTTTATTGAATTCAACGCAAAATTCAAATGCCGATGATGCCGTTCGTCTTCTCTTCTTCTTCGACATCATAGTAGAAATTCTAAAAATAAGTAGTTACTGAATTCCTTTTTTTTAATTTATTTTTTGTGTGGTGAGTGCTTAGTTGCAGTGACTCCGTAAGCTGTATCGCTTGTATGGCTATCATGCAAGTCTCGCGGTGTAGTTTTTGTGTGTAAATTGTATTCAAATGACTTTGTGACAGCATCATATCGCTTTTTATAATGCCGCGCTGTTAAGCACTTTGTTCCCAGCAGCGAGTGGTAAGTCAATCCAGATTTCATCCCATCGTTCTGCCATAACGGTAGTCAGCCGCTTAACCACTGCGGCTATCGACCGATCTTCTCGACATTGTTATGGTATAGGTACATATGTCGATTTTATAATTCCTAATGTTTCTTCTACAGACACGTTTGTAAAGAGTGACTCTTCGCTAATTAAGATCATTTCTGCTCGTAGCTGCTTGCTTCAGTGAAATTGTTCCATTAGCTGTTGTCCAACTTCCCATACTATTACGACTACTTTCGGCTAGTTCATATGTAAGAGATCCACATATGTGTTTCCGTTCACGTTTAGTAGTCTTCTATTCCTTCTTAATTTTCGATAGACTACACACAGGTACAAATACAGAATACGGGAAAATCATATTTTTTGGAAGCATCTTTTTAAATGATTTTGCGCTATAAATTTGCGTACCTAAATTTCGGTGAAATAACAAGCAATTTAAGAAATAGAAAGTATATAACTTCAAATTATTATTAGTGGCGCGAAAACGCACTGTTCAATATGGTCGTCGTCTGTGACGTAGATTGACAATAAACAGACCGTGCTTGTCAGCTTGACATCCGTATTAAAGATTTCACTTTTAATTGACGTGTAATAGACTGTCAATAGGTTTGTTATCTGACAGTTTGGCGAATATTGATTGCCTTTCTACGTCATGTCCGTTTTGCAAATACTCATAATTTTTAATTAATTGAATCGTTGAATATTTGTTGCAGCATTACGTTTTGTCAAATGTTGATTACTTTTTAATAATAAGAAACATTATTCTACTCAAAAACTATGTAAATAAATACATTCTGCAATGTATGCACATCTCCTATTCTCTCCTACTCCCTACTCCCTTGCTCTCTAAACTCTCTGGTAGCTTGCTATGAAAATAAAGTATTTCGATAAAAGTTGTCAAATGAGTGATATTTTTATTGCTATTCATTTACACCAAACCTCACTTAGTCTCAGCCCGCCTCCCTTGAATGTTATTCCCTTTGAAAGCGCCACCCAATGTATGTAAAAATAATGTATAAGTTATTATTATAAAAAATGAGAAAAAAATTATTCATTTAATTTATTTTGTACATGTTTATTGTAAATTTTATAAGTTTGTATCAAGAACAAGTTATGCATTTAATAAAAAATATTATTACCGCAAAATCTACATTTACATACAATGAGGTTTATTTTAAGAAAGATATACATAAGTAAGTACAGACAGATATAAATTCATAAGGGTATAGGATACATTAAATCAGAAAACAAAAAGCTCCAATAAACAAAATATAAAATTAAAAAAAATCGCAAATGCTTGATATGTCGACCATTCTGGGCTCAACACTGAGTTATTATTTTCGCATTCTACGACTCTTATCGAAATACTTTATTTTCATAGGAACCTACCATAAGAAATACCACATATACTTTCCGCAGTTAGAACCAATAGTCTCTAATAACGCAAAAACTAATAAATGTAAGTAGGTATACCAGACCTTAACACGGACCTTAAGTTGTTTGTGGCGTTACATTGTCCAATGTTGAATACAGTGCCTAAATTTTTTCTTATAATTTAAATTAAATGCAAAATTGCATTAGTAGGCCGTTGGCATGTGTAGAAAATTTACCAAGTTTTATTATTATATTTAAAAAAACATTATTTCATATATTCATCTAAACACAAAATGCCGTATGTAAACAGCACGTAAATTATATGTAAGCTGGACCTACCCTAATTGACCGTTCTGGATACACGGATATTCTACAAAGTTCCTACGAATTCACAGTGCACCGATTTGTAAAAATTGTTAATAAGCATTAGGATATATTTGTTCTGTAATGTACCTTCTGAATATATGTCTTTATAATTTTCAAATTATATAAGTATAGCAACTAAATATTTAAATATATATAGGTATCTATACTCCAAACACATAACTTCAAGATTCAGTCTATATACGATTACACAATGAGTACGTATACTTCAAAGTATTTTATACCAGTTTCGGTCTCTGACTTATTTTAGTTGCAACAAAAAATTACAATTTTTAATTAAGTGTTACTATTTTTATTTGTTTTAACGACTATAATTTTAAAAGTATTGTAGGTACATCGTTTTTTATTCCAAATCTAATGGTGTTTCTTTGTTTGTTGCGGTCGTTGCTGTTAATGATACTTTTAACTGTAGTATGACTAGGAGTTTATTGTTTTATTACGGTATGGCAATTATGTGACGATAAGACAACCAGAAATGTGAGTGACTTAATGTTTCGTCTTCCATCAACTGTGCATGCTTCGTGAGAATACGAATTGGAGAATCGGATTCTGACTTCCCATTTCCATTTTAAAACGGTGTGAAATTGTATCCGTTATGGGACGCAGCCTTGCCATCGGTTTACATCAGTAACATTTTTAGTCATAGCAAAGTGTAGGTATACTGCGAGTAAGATACGAAAAGTAGTAGCAACAATTAATTCATTTGTGCAATATCCGAAAACGCGCAATTAATTACGCGAGGATGTTTTCAATTTTCTTTGATCTTGAGTGAATGAAAGGCGTGAGTCCGAGCAAATTAAAAACCGTATAACAAAATATGGATCTATTTAATTTTATAATTAAAAACTTACGAGTTATATATTTTTTATTTCTAATAATCACTTACAGTACATATAGTATTTACAAACAAAAATTTATTTTAATTTTCTTCAATACATATACTGAAGAAACGTACTTAATAAACTTAAAACTACGTCTAAACTCGATATAACTATCGCCAAATCGCTAAGGATGAAAATTTAGAGAAGCTATTTTATACTGTTTATTACCTAAGGATATTAAGAACGGATTTTGCGTAATTCGACCCCTCAGGTCGTGGTAAAGTTTATATGGAAAATAATATTTTTATAGTCAAATTTACTTGAAACTTGGTATTAATGTTCTTCTACACAATTAGTGAAACACGTGCACGCATTTTTTAAATTAAACCCTTAAGGGGGTCCGGGTGTAACGGTGTCACAAGTTTGTATGGGAAATAATATTTTACGGTGTACACTGTTTCTATAGCCTGTTTATTTATGTGTATATGAACAATGTGCGTGACAACATATAAATTCAATTAAAATTGTAAAACACGGTTCAAGTCTTAAAGTCTATGTGAAATTTCGTATCAAACATTGCATTCAAACATTTCTATGAATATGGCTCTCAATTAGGTACAAGGTTATTCACGGAAATAGTTTGTTAGAATTTTTGGATGTTCCTGAAATCCTAGAATTCAAAAATTTGTATAGTTAGAGATATTGTCATCTGGTCTCATTGGCCAAATTATTTACGGTTTTGTATCACTTCCGGTTTACCGAAAATTTACGTCAACTTTCTTAATTTACATCGCATGGTATATTTTTTGAGCTACATTAAAAATGTTGTGTTACAGTATTGCCTTTTTTATGGAGATCAAATATTCGATTGAATGAAACATTCACAACTAAAAATATATACAGTCGAATTTTTGGATCTTGTCCATTACGTCATTAACGGCGTAATTAAACAAAGATATACGTAAAATGTTCATCACCGACATTTAACGTACATTAAAGAGAAATGTCAATATGACATATGAGTCGATTCATACTGAAATTACTCATGACGTGACGGACAAGATTCAAAAATTCGACCATAACTTTAATGCTACTATATTTTTTGGTCCGTAACAAAATTCGTTAATGGATTCGCAGATGTCTCCTGCTTAGGAAAAAAAAATGCAGGGACAGCTTTCTGCGTGTGTGTATCAGACGCAAAAATAGCCAGCCAAACTCGGGTTTTTTAGTGAAATTTCCCTCTCACTTTATAGCGTATAGAAGACAACACGTTGTATCGTTTGTCAAATATCCAGAATTTGCAAGCATGTTATCAATAAATATACTTCTTATCATTCATAATGGTAGTCACATTTGGAGTGATAATCTCGCAGTTTAGATTTCTACATCAATGAGTGATTTTCGATAATTGTTTAGCAGTATATTTTGGAATAACTTGCTTACTAATTGCCTTATACCTATACGCTTTATTGAATGTTTTCTTAATTTGTCTAACTGTACTGGACTCATTTTCGTTTTTTATGAAGTCTAGCAGTAGTAAATAGTTCACCGTGTTGTTCAGGAGCACTTAATTGTCTACATATCCTAGAAACACCAAATTCATAGCCGCGAAAGGGATTAACAATGCAGTTCTTTTTGTCCGCAAGGTAATTTTATTCCTTCGAAAAGTTGTTTGATGTAACTTATTTTCATAAAAATATTACAAATTTATCCATTTCCATGTGCCGCTTATGCATTAGAGAAACACTTTGGCGGCAAGCTTCAATCATTTAGTTTACGCAGATCTCTGCAGGCGCAGCTAACTTAGTTCCCATTGCATATGTGACACCCGTCAATACCGAAGATATTATCCAAGAAGAAGTTACAAATAAAAATCGGGACTACACGTCGGAATAGTTCACTTTTTACTAATCATTCGTAATTAAACTAAGCAGGAAATTCCATAAAGCAAATATGATTTTATAGCAGTATGAATTAATTAACGTACATTGATTATAGAGACTCCTAAATCATTTGCTTTCACTCACAGTTTAATCACATGCAGACATAATTCCAAGTAAGGAAGGACTGATTATTAGGGCTGGCATATTGATGCCACGTACGTAACCGGACACATTTCGAGCATCACGGATTTGCGATCGGCAGCTAGCCGTGTGAATGAAAAGAACCTTGAATTGCAGTTAGTATGCAGTCGTGTCATATACAAATATGTTACGATCGATGAGCTCATTTAACCTCCCAATGTGGAAAACAGTGCGTAAAATGTTTCTTTTAATTTGAATTAAATCTATTATGTGACCTTTATCTTTCAATTCCTGTGATATTTCCACTTGTAGGTCAATAAAACAACAATTAATTAAATACCAATTTATTGGAGAATATATAATATTACGTTTTCGTTAATAAGACTTCTTCAGTGGAAGAAATTGACATTTAATATGTGTCAAAATACTAATTTAATTAATTGTTGTTTTATATTATTTATTTATTAATTTAAATTAATTAATTAATGCATGCGTACGCTGCTGGTATGTGTATATCGACAAAATGATACACAAAACACAATTGGTTATTTTAAAATGGATGAAATATAAGATGCTTCAATAATTAGAGACCACGATTTCGATGATGACTTACAAACTTAATACAGAATTTACTTTAAATATTTATCAGATGTTGAAGCAAGAAATTGGTTTCCATTTGAAAAAGTTATTGTATTCACAGATAGATTCGCTTTCCCGAAAATATAACACAATTACCAGTGTGACGAATCCGTCTTTCCACAGTAAAATGAGAAAATTTATATTTCTTTTATGTATATATTTTTCCGCATTTTCATTTTACTTGTCTTGTTTATTTAATTTTTTTTGCCGACTTATTATGTAGTAGTTTGATGTTCTTTAATTTTATACTTAGGTTAATTTAATTTCATTTTTTTTTGAATTTATTTTTAATTACGAGCAACCGGTCATTTATTTTAATTTCTATTGTACAAATTTGTATGTGTCAGCGTAATGTGCGCGCGGCTATATCTTCTCCCGCTAGTCTCTTTTATGGAGGGGACGAGCTAGGCGAAGAGAGATTCCAAGAGTCAAGAATGATTATTACTAGAGTCTTCCGAGCCGAATAAGTAACTAGTATTCTTTCCGTACCGTCTCATGCAATTTTTCCGACCGAACACTTAGTTTTTTTAATAATTTTGCCTTTGTTTTAAAAAAATATTATTTCAGTCACACCGTCTCCGTAAATCTATATTTGAAATTTTGCAAACCGAATAGAGTCCAGGTAATGTGCTAACAAGCGTTTAAGATCTTAATTTGAACATTTTTCATTTGAATTCTATATTATTTTATTTTACTTTATTTCATATTTTTCCGTCAATTATACTGGGCACGTCAAGATCGTTCCGACGGTCGACCCCTTTCCGCGACTGGTAAACGCCATGTCGAGTGCCGTCCCGTAAATACCCTGTTTGTTTTCACGACCAGCCAGAAGGCAGGCCGAAATTCAAGCCCTTAACCGTGAATTCTATTTTCAAAACCAGTTCATGGTTGCCGATCACGTTCATTTATAGCCGCCATTTTGTACCTTGTACACGACCAGCTACGGCTGAGTTGAAAGCACGACCCTTTCATAGGAGTCGAATTTCCTTTTAAATATTCATATAGTTGCGTCTTATACGCCATCCCGAGTAAAATTTGTAGCCCTGTGGACCAAGTACCTTGACCGTGAATTTTATGAGCATAATTTGGTCGTAATGTGCACTTACCTGAATTTTATTCCGTCAAATGTCTTTATTAATATTTGCCGCTAATATTACGAGAAGTTTCAACCGATCACATAGTTTGATTCATTACTTTTTTTTCTACGCGCGAACGGATACCGACACATATAAGTTTCAAAACCGCACTTCTATCAGTTATGTTGTAAATACATTCCGCAATCTCATATTTTTGTATGTAAATATATTATGCATATGTTAATGTTTTTTTTGTTGTTGTAAAAAGCATCGTATTTCATTTTATGTTTAATATACGCATTTATTCGTTCACCCATTTGTTATAATTTTAATCCCCATGTACCCTGGACAAAAAGAGCACCCGTGGGTTTATGTAATTTTCCCTAATTACTAGCGAATACAGATTTCACAAATTACCTTCCGAAAGTTCAAGTTTTCATTTCAAACAATCATTCTTTAAACAAACTATCATTTGACATCATGTAAATATTGAAGCCGATAAGGAAGTCACCTGTGGTAAGTCACGATCACGGTAACGAAACAATGTTCCGTTTATCGTTACCAGATGTCACCAGCATTTTCCGAGCGACGTCCGAATTGATAAGATAGTTTACCCCACAAAAGGTAATTGCCACCCCAGACCCAATGCTAGTAAACCAGAAACCGGAAAGAAAATATTACATTGGCGCCCGAGAGCAGTGACTTGACCGTTGATTACCGAATTACAATTTTTTTCTTGTAAACATTCCGACCAGACCAGAACGTTTTCGTTTACCACAATTTCCATGCCGAGTCAACAAATTGTTGTACTTCTCTCGACACGTACCGTTACAAAATAGCCAGTTCGAATACTTTTCCGATATATCTCTTAATTTTCCGTAAAATTAATTTCTTTAATCTACATCCGTGGCAAAACGAACAGACCTTGTGTGCTACACTTGTAGCAAAAGAAGTTGCCTATCTCTTCGTATACCCGCAGATATAACTCAAAATACGTATAATATTTTATTTTCCAGTTGTACATAGATAAATTTTATTATTTACAGTTAGATTTAATACAATTTATTTTACAAATATTCCGACATGCCTGGAGATGAAGAAGAACCTATGCCTCTCGCACCGCAAGGTACTTCAGCCGGTGTATCATGGATATATCGACTGTCCCGTGAGAATTTGGAAGGATTTGCACAAGGATTAGGTTTGGACTCATCTGGAAGCGTAGATGATATCCGAAAACGTTTAAGTGCCTACTTAAAAGCTCGTGGGGCACAAGCAGAGTCTTCACAGCCGCCACCGACGCGCGAACCGAATCCAAATATTCCGACGACCGTTAACATTTGCGAAAAGGTACGTAAATGGAATTTAAACTTTGATGGAGTTGGCGATGCTGTTTCATTTTTGGAACGCGTCAGAGAACTTCGCGAATGCTATGATGTAGCAGATCGAGACTTATTGCAAGCGTTACCGTTGCTATTCAGCAAACAAGCCATTTTATGGTACCGAAATAATAAATCGTCGTGGAACACTTGGGATGATTTTATTGACGATTTTAAACTACAATATTTGCACCCCCGTCACGATTATTTAATCGAAGAACAGATACGTTCCCGTCATCAAAGTCCGCGCGAATCTTTTAAAGATTATTTGACAAATATTTTAACTTTGATCCGGCGTGGTAAGAATATGTCTACCGACGAAATTGTAGAGCGCGTATATCATAATATGAAACCGGAGTACAAGTTTTATGTACGGAGAAACATGGTTACTACGTTAAGAGAACTGTCTACGTTAGCCGCCGAGTATGAATTGATACTGAAGGAGCAGCAAACCGCTATCAGGATCCCGGAAGCATCCAGACAAGCTACTGGAAGTACAAATCCTCCGGAAGAAGCCGCTGTTGCCGTCTCGACCCCAGGAACCTCCCGGGACTCTAGTAGTCGCCCGCAAGCCGCATCAACGCGTTCTTCATCAACCGGTACGAATACAGGAACGCAGCCGAAGAAGTTGAGCAACCCCGAACGACGCTGTTGGCGTTGTGGCAGCGAAGGACATCGCCGTCCGGGCTGCAGAAACCCCGTTATGCTTTTCTGTTCTAGGTGTGGAACTGTAGGAATCACCAGCAGAGATTGCCGCTGTCCGGGAAACGGAGCTTCGAGCGTCCCGAGGGGGCGGAGTCGCTCGAATCGTGGTAACAACCAGTCCGAAGTTAGAACTGCCGTCGTTACCAAACGTCCCGACAACCGTTTATGGATGAAAATTTGCCTTTTTGAGGTAGAAATTGATGCACTCATCGACACCGGCGCTACTTCATCGTGTATTAGCCAGAACTTGGTGAACCGGTTACCTCCAGAACGATTACCCGCCGTTACATATTCCCGAACCCGCTTAGCAATGGCTGATGGCAACATCACTGAATCTCCGGCCCGTATAGAACTTCCTCTGTCAACTGGCAGAAGAACCTTGAATATATCCTTTGTTATTATGCCTAGACATTCTTATGATGTTATTTTAGGTATAGATGCCCTGGAACAAATAGACATCGTTATCGATGTATCAAGAAGAGAAATTATTTATCGCGAACCAACTGACCATATACCTACCGATAGTGTGTCGTCCATTGAAGCATTGACCCCCGAAGATCAACAGCAGGAAGTTAAGAAATTTCTTGACGTTGAGCTAGCCAAGTTTTCCCGAGTACCTGGCCGTACTAACCTCGTTCAGCATGTAATACGTTTACAACCTGGTACCAGTCCGATCAAGCAAAGATATTATCCCTGTAACCCGAAAAAGCAGGCGGTCATCGATGCCGAAGTGGATAAGATGCTCGCAGAAGATATTATAGAACCCAGTCACAGTCCGTGGAGTTCTCCTGTTGTCCTGGTGCCTAAGAAAACAGGTGAACAACGATTTTGCATCGATTTTCGTAAGGTAAATGCCGTAACATTAAAAGATTCTTACCCTTTGCCGTATATTTCTGGTATCTTGGATAAACTCCGGAACAGCAAATATTTTACCACCTTGGACTTGAAACATGGATATTGGCAAGTACCGTTAGCGCTAGAAAGCAGACCGATTACAGCTTTTACAGTGCCCGGAAAAGGCTTATATCAATTTAAAACTTTACCTTTTGGTTTACATTCCGCAGGAGCGACATTTCAGCGTTTCCTTGACCGAGTTATAGGTCCCGAGTTATCCGACATCGCCCTTGTGTATCTGGACGACGTGGTAGTCCTTGGACGTACGCTAGAGCAGCATTTGAACAATCTACGTGTCATTTTCGATCGACTAAGACATGCAGGACTACTGTTGCAACCGGCGAAGTGTCAATTCGCGAAGCAAAGCATCAAATACCTGGGACATGTTGTAACTGCCGAAGGTATTTGTACCGATCCAGATAAAGTGACCGCCATAGGTCAGATTTCCCCTCCGAAGAATGCTAAGGAAGTTAGAAGCTTTCTTGGTGCCGCATCGTGGTACAGAAGGTTTGTACCAAATTTTGCCAGTATTACCGCCTCGTTAACGCACCTGGTGAAGAAGAACCAGAAGTGGACGTGGAACTCCGAACAAGAAGCAGCTTTCAAGGCCGTAAAGAAGGCGCTTCAACAAAGCCCGGTATTAGTATGTCCGGACTTTTCTCTTCAATTTCAGGTACACACCGACGCCAGCGAGCTAGGCTTAGGCGCTGTTCTCATTCAAGTCATGGATGGAATGGAGCGAGTCGTCGCTTATGCCAGCCGAACCTTACATCCGAACGAAAAATCGTATTCCGTGACCGAGAAAGAATGCCTCGCAGTAGTTTGGGCTTTGAAGAAGTTCAGGTACTACCTGGAAGGTTACACATTCGAAGTGGTAACCGATCATCAGTGTCTACGTTGGCTGAACGAACTAAAGAATCCATCAGGTAGACTTAGTCGTTGGGCCGTAGATCTTCAGCATTTCGATTTTACCGTCCGGTACCGAAGTGGACAGATGAATAATCTGGCCGACAGCCTCTCCAGGAACCCGTTACCCTGCGTTGTCGAGGATGATGAAGAAGTATTCGCCATTTTCCACGACAGGACCTGTAATTGGTATGACAAAATTTTAAATTCCGTTATGCTTGATCCCGACAGTCATTCTGATTACCTGGTACATAATGATATTTTGTATCGACGATTTCCCGGTGCACATGATGAGTCATCATGGCGTTTGTGCATCCCCAAACCCGAAAGACAACGAGTATTGAAGGAAATACATGACGTCCCGGAAGCAGGTCATCTAGGTGTGACGAAGAGCATCGCTAGAGCAGCCGGCATGTATTATTGGCCTGGAATGTTTCGTGAAGTCCGGAATTATGTCAGAAAATGTGTATCCTGTAACAGACATAAATTCAATCAACAAAAGCCGTTTGGTAAAATGTTATACACACCTTTAGATCACCCTTGGCAACAAGTGTGTGTGGATCTAATGGGTCCTTTTCCCCGTTCCCGTAGAGGTTTTGTTTTTCTCTTAGTGTTTCAGGATCGATTCACGAAGTGGACAGAATGTCAACCGCTCCGACAAGCCACCGCGAAGACCGTCATCCAGTCTTTAAAGGAGAAGATTATCTATCGCTTTGGTGCCCCGAAAACCATTATCTGTGATAATGGACCGCAGTTTGCCAGCCGTCTATTCCAAACCGCAGCCGAAGACCTGGGAATTAAAATTCGATTCACCGCGCCGTATTCCCCGCAGCAGAACCCCGTAGAGCGAGTAAATCGAGTCTTAGGCCCCATGTTATCCCAGTACATCACCGATGACCAACGCGATTGGGATCTTTACCTGCCACAGTTTATGTTTGCCATAAACACCGCCCGACATGAAACCACTGGTTTTCCGCCCTCCTTCTTAAATTTTGGCCGACAATTAGTTCCCCCAAAATCCCTTTGGAGAGACGCTCAAGATGTGGAAGATAATCCAGTTCAACCCGAACCCCAAGAATTAATTCGTGAGCTGGAAAAGTTGAAGGATTTTTACGAAATCACCCGGACAAGATTAGCTGAAGGTTTTCTGAAGCAGAGCCGCCATTATAACCTCCGCAGTAGACCCTTCCGCCCAAGAATTGGACAGATGGTGTACAAGAAAGACCACCCGCTCTCCAACGCTGGCAGGAATTTTTCTGCTAAGCTGGCACCGAAATACACCGGACCTTGTAAGGTAATCCGAATAGAATCACCCTCGATTGTTATTTTACAGGTACCTGGTTCTCGCAAGCTGGAACGTGTTCACGTCAAAGATGTGAAGATGGCTCCGCCCGATGAAGAAATCCCCACCATCTCTCTACCGACGATCTCTTCTCCGGAAGTGAGAGGGGTGTGTGACGAATCCGTCTTTCCACAGTAAAATGAGAAAATTTATATTTCTTTTATGTATATATTTTTCCGCATTTTCATTTTACTTGTCTTGTTTATTTAATTTTTTTTGCCGACTTATTATGTAGTAGTTTGATGTTCTTTAATTTTATACTTAGGTTAATTTAATTTCATTTTTTTTTGAATTTATTTTTAATTACGAGCAACCGGTCATTTATTTTAATTTCTATTGTACAAATTTGTATGTGTCAGCGTAATGTGCGCGCGGCTATATCTTCTCCCGCTAGTCTCTTTTATGGAGGGGACGAGCTAGGCGAAGAGAGATTCCAAGAGTCAAGAATGATTATTACTAGAGTCTTCCGAGCCGAATAAGTAACTAGTATTCTTTCCGTACCGTCTCATGCAATTTTTCCGACCGAACACTTAGTTTTTTTAATAATTTTGCCTTTGTTTTAAAAAAATATTATTTCAGTCACACCGTCTCCGTAAATCTATATTTGAAATTTTGCAAACCGAATAGAGTCCAGGTAATGTGCTAACAAGCGTTTAAGATCTTAATTTGAACATTTTTCATTTGAATTCTATATTATTTTATTTTACTTTATTTCATATTTTTCCGTCAATTATACTGGGCACGTCAAGATCGTTCCGACGGTCGACCCCTTTCCGCGACTGGTAAACGCCATGTCGAGTGCCGTCCCGTAAATACCCTGTTTGTTTTCACGACCAGCCAGAAGGCAGGCCGAAATTCAAGCCCTTAACCGTGAATTCTATTTTCAAAACCAGTTCATGGTTGCCGATCACGTTCATTTATAGCCGCCATTTTGTACCTTGTACACGACCAGCTACGGCTGAGTTGAAAGCACGACCCTTTCATAGGAGTCGAATTTCCTTTTTAAATATTCATATAGTTGCGTCTTATACGCCATCCCGAGTAAAATTTGTAGCCCTGTGGACCAAGTACCTTGACCGTGAATTTTATGAGCATAATTTGGTCGTAATGTGCACTTACCTGAATTTTATTCCGTCAAATGTCTTTATTAATATTTGCCGCTAATATTACGAGAAGTTTCAACCGATCACATAGTTTGATTCATTACTTTTTTTTTCTACGCGCGAACGGATACCGACACATATAAGTTTCAAAACCGCACTTCTATCAGTTATGTTGTAAATACATTCCGCAATCTCATATTTTTGTATGTAAATATATTATGCATATGTTAATGTTTTTTTTTGTTGTTGTAAAAAGCATCGTATTTCATTTTATGTTTAATATACGCATTTATTCGTTCACCCATTTGTTATAATTTTAATCCCCATGTACCCTGGACAAAAGAGCACCCGTGGGTTTATGTAATTTTCCCTAATTACTAGCGAATACAGATTTCACAAATTACCTTCCGAAAGTTCAAGTTTTCATTTCAAACAATCATTCTTTAAACAAACTAGGTTTGTTCGATTTGGCTTCGGCAGTAAACAATTTAACGCACGCTCATGCGCACTCGCAACGTTGCTGTTCGGTTTGATTCGCGTTAATTTTATGCGGCGAGGAAGCTGTTCGATTAGAAATATCAAGTTTTGCAGTTTGACGCTAATACACTCTAGCGTCAAGAATTTTTAATCCACTCCATGAGCAGATTTTCGCTGTAAGAAAAGAGATAGGTAGCTCGGAAAAAAGAGTAGGATAAACAATCCTTTCACTAACCTTACATTTTCAAATATATGGTCCGTTGTTGTGTACCGTATATCGTACCAAGTTAATTAGCACCGTTTCTATTCAGTTAGGGCTGGTTAGGGCAATTTATCTGTATATGATGAGTCTGACGACTGTTATGAGTTGCATGAATGACGCGAATGAAGAACAAAATTGAAATAGTAATTATACAAATATAATAATAATAATATAAATATACAATATAAATATTATAATAATAATAATTATAATAAATATGATACAAATAATCTAGATGGAAAATTCTATACTGTATATTTATCTACCTAGATATGTATTAATTTTTATGTATAAGTCACTCTCCTCCAATCTTGTATGCGAAAATAAACTAGATTGTTACTGTTCATGCAATAACGCAAATCAAACGGTCTCTAAAACATTTTGGAGTCTATTGCAGCAGCGTTAAAACGTCGCGTTTACTCTGCAACTAGTGTTTAAAAACTAAACGCAGCTTCAAAATATTTGTCGCTTGCTGTAAGACGCAAATGTCCAAATCGAACAAACCTACTATCATTTGACATCATGTAAATATTGAAGCCGATAAGGAAGTCACCTGTGGTAAGTCACGATCACGGTAACGAAACAATGTTCCGTTTATCGTTACCAGATGTCACCAGCATTTTCCGAGCGACGTCCGAATTGATAAGATAGTTTACCCCACAAAAGGTAATTGCCACCCCAGACCCAATGCTAGTAAACCAGAAACCGGAAAGAAAATATTACACCAGTATGTTGATTATATGATCAGTAATACTTATATGTATCTGAAATCGGTTATTTGTTTTAGAAGTAAAAAGACGTTAATGTTACGTTAAGGTTCATTGTTGTACTTCAACTCACTATTTATATTGTTTTTGCGTCATTCATAAGAACGAAAGGTACCAGAGGTTTTAAATTAAATGAAAATGTTTCGGCGAGGGATTTCTATTTACTAAATAAACGCTTTTGCCTCAAAATGAATTTCATTTCTCTAAAAAGGAATATTGCTTTGATGAATTTCTTTAGAGTAATTCAATTCGCACGAAAATCCATTATTTACTAAATATACATTCCCTGAAAAAAATCGCATTTAATTTGAAACGATTATTTATTCGCGCTAACTTTTCTGTAGTTGCTACAAAATATAAATATTGCATTTTTTTTCAACTTGTATAGTAGCTTGAATGACTGTTTATTTTATTTTGTTGTAGCTTGGTAACAAATATACATTACCTATCTAAATTTTGTTTCCTAAAAACAAGGTATTTTCGATACTTTTCGAATGAGAAGGAAATAGTTAAGGAAAAAGAAGCTGCAGAAATAGTCGTTCGTTGGCAATAATTGGCAAATTTTGAAAATTTCCCAGTTGTCACCTATAATTTTGATATGGGTACTTTGATTGCACCTCAGAGGAAAAGCGTTTCTAATTGCCTACGTAAGAGATCAAAAACTGAAATCGAAATATACCTATACCACTTCTGGTGGATATAGTTATGACAAATGTCTATCGATATAACAAGTACAGATTTGTGTTCGACAAATTCAGAGTCATATACATAGAATGGAAATTTTTGTATATCGGTGCTTAAAAGAGGTTGAAGTTTGAGTTTCTCTCTGAGAAGATAATTGAAGTAATCCGTGAAGAACCGGAAGAAATTTATTACATGCCACCAATTTCAAATTCAGAATCCCGTTACGGGAAATCTAAAATTTGCTGAAAACTGCTGAACAAATGCAAAAATTGCATTATATGTACTTACATACGTCAAGAAAATAAATACACTTCGGTGTCAAAAATGCAAAAACAGTTTGGGAAGTTAAAGGAAGCAGGTTTGTTGCAACCAACGCTAACAAATGTCATACTAATTTAAACCATCATCTGAAAACAATTCCCATAAGAAAAACCGTACACTAAATTTCAAATGAAATACTGATATTCTGTGTGCAGATTGCGACTGATATCCGTATTTGATTAGAGACTAGATATACTGATATATAGTAGATATGACTGATAATTAAACAGTCATATTTTACAGCGTGTTAGTAGAGATCATTTGCAATAGATACAGCCCAATTTGCTTTTTTCGAAGTTCACTACTTACTCTCGCCCATACTTAAATTTACGAAAATAATGGAATTTTTTCTCAATTTTTCAGTTTGTCTGGCTAGAGGACATCTCAACACACATTATCTATCGGTACACTAAACACTTTAACCCACTGAACACCAAACAAGTTTTAACTAAAACACCGACGCGTTTCAACAGCAATGCTGTCATTATCAAGGCGATAATAAAACTAAATTAAAATAAAATCTACAAAAACAGGTAACCTAAATGTTATGCACGGTCAATCCGATACGCATCATTAATTTCCGATTAACGAAAACAATGACGAATACGGTATAGGTCCATTGTCACAGTTCATTACACATGACTTATTTTTATATATTTCTAAACTTTCGAAAACATTTAGAAACTTACAATTGTTTATTTGTCTAATTAATTTAACATTCGTATGATCGATGTTGTGATCTGTTTCAAAAATGTGTTGGGCAACGCTCGATTTCTCAATTCTATTAAATCTAAGATCTAAGATTGTAATCAAAAATATATTGGGCAAACCAGGAGAGCAGTCTCAACTAGATTCAAAGAGCATATGGCTCATGCTCTTTGAATCTAGTTGAGACTGCTCTCCTGGTTTGCCCAATATATTTTTGATTACAATCTTTACAATTGATTTCGTAAATACCTGACTTTTCTAGAGGTTGTATTTTATCTTTAGGGTTACCAATGAGACTTCGTAAACTAGTCCCAGAACTGTAAACTATTCTGAGATCTAGCTCTTTGAAGATTTTACTCAAACCTTTAGTGATAAAGGGAGCGTAAGGAAGGGTCACAACGGGTGAAGCTTTAACATCCTCTCGAAAAGTCGTAGATTCTTTCACAGTTTTCTTATAATTAAACTTCCTAATTAACTTATAGATATGCTGAGGCTGGAAACCATTACACTTGGCCGCATCTTTTATAATTTTAAGCTCTTTCTGATACCTCGCCTTGTTCAAGGGAAAAGTGAGAAGTCTGTGGACCAAAAAATTCAGGCTTGCCATTTTCTGTTGAACACAATGATGGGAATCTGAAGGAATGTAGCGAAGTGTACTGGTTTCCTTTCTATACACGTCAAACTCTAATCTATTGTTATTTATAATTACTAAAGTATCTAGAAAGGGTAGCTGACCGTTTTCTTCTCTTTCACAAGTGAACTTTATGGTTTGGAACCGATTATTTAATCTATTGAGAAAATCGTCAATATTACATTTTTTAGTGTCAAATATAGCAAAAATATCATCCACATACCTCAACCAAACTCTAGGAAAGTATTCGCTCTCAGATTCTAAGTCCTTTTCAAAACGGCTCATGAAAAGGTTAGCTAAAAAGGGCGACAAGGAGTTACCCATTGCCGTTCCTTCCAGCTGTTCATAAAAACTCCCGTTGAATTGAAAAATGTTCTGTTTCATACAGATGCCAGTTAAGCGAATATATTCCTGGATACATTGTTGACTCAAACTATTTTGAAGCAACAAGTCCTCGAGGTATGTCAAGGTGTCTGGAATCGGTACTCTAGGAAAGAGAGAACTAACATCAAATGAAATCAATATTTCACCCTCCAGCAACTGAATATTTTGAATTTCTTTAATCAACGCAGTAAACTTGAGATTCAAGCTTACCAACTTTGGAAATTTTTAACATTAGATCTTAATGATGTTGAATATCAACTATGGTGTGATTTTCAACGGAACATGTTTATTTCAATCGATAGGAAAGTTCAGAATAAGAAATTCTCTCATGATAGGAAATTAAGAAAGTTAGGTTGTTTTTTAAAAAATAAACATCATGTTCCGATGAATACCATTAACATAGTAGAAAATCATTCTCCGCAAACCTTTAGTGAACGGGAACTTAATCTTTTGAATAAAGGATTGAAATTTGGTTTGCAGACTCCTGAATCGAATGAAAAGTGGGTTATTGCCGGGATAGAATCCTCTATCCAGCGGTTTCCTGAGCCCACAAAACAGTTTGTTAGGAAGGCCTGCAAACATACTATTTCAAAAAATTTGAAATCCTATAAATCACCTCAGAAATCCGAAAACATTAAAATCATTAAACTTTGCGGGAAAAAGATTGTTTTTATTTGAAAGCTGACAAAGGGAACAAGGTTGTTATTTTAGATAAAGAGGACTACTATGATCGGGTTAATGACCTGTTGAGTAGTGGCCCTTATAAGTCAATTTCAAAAATCCTTTACCGAAAATGATTAGAGACGTCAACAATGTGTCTAAAACTTGTAACAACCTTGTTACTGCCGATGTTAGACGTAAGCTACATGTTTCCAATCCTGTTGTACCTAAATTATATTGTTTACCTAAAATTCACAAACCTGGCAAGTCGGTAAGGCCAATTGTTTCGGCAATTGACGCACCGACTTATAAGGTTTCCAAATGTCTGACCAATGAATTTAATAATTTGCCAATACAGCAACCTAGTTTTGCAGTAAAAAATTCGTTAGAATTTATTAAAGAAATTCAAAATATTCAGTTGCTGGAGGGTGAAATATTGATTTCATTTGATGTTAGTTCTCTCTTTTCTAGTGTACCGATTCCAGACACCTTGACATACCTCGAGGACTTGTTGCTTCAAAATAGTTTGAGTCAACAATGTGTCCAGGAATATATTCGCTTAACTGGCATCTGTATGAAACAGAACATTTTTCAATTCAACGGGAGTTTTTATGAACAGCTGGAAGGAACGGCAATGGGCTCCTTGTCGCCCTTTTTGGCTAACCTTTTCATGAGCCGTTTTGAAAAGGACTTAGAATCTGAGAGCGAATACTTTCCTAGGGTTTGGTTGAGGTATATGGATGATATTTTCGCTATATTTGACACTAAAAAATGTAATATTGACGATTTTCTCAATAGATTAAATAATCGGTTCGAAACCATAAAGTTCACTTGTGAAAGAGAAGAAAACGGTCAGCTACCCTTTCTAGATACTTCAGTAATTATAAATAGCAATAGATTAGAGTTTGACGTGTATAGAAAGGAAACCAGTACACTTCGCTACATTCCTTCAGATTCCCATCATTGTGTTCAACACAAAATGGCAAGCCTGAATTTTTTGGTCCACAGACTTCTCACTTTTCCCTTGAACAAGGCGAGGTATGAGAAAGAGCTTAAAATTATACAAGATGCGGCCAAGTGTAATGGTTTCCAGCCTCAGCATATCTATAAGTTAATTAGGAAGTTTAATTATAAGAAAACTGTGAAAGAATCTACGACTTTTCGAGAGGATGTTAAAGCTTCACCCGTTGTGACCCTTCCTTACGCTCCCTTTATCACTAAAGGTTTGAGTAAAATCTTCAAAGAGCTAGATCTCAGAATAGTTTACAGTTCTGGGACTAGTTTACGAAGTCTCATCGGTAACCCTAAAGATAAAATACAACCTCTAGAAAAGTCAGGTATTTACGAAATCAATTGTAAAGATTGTAATCAAAAATATATTGGGCAAACCAGGAGAGCAGTCTCAACTAGATTCAAAGAGCATATGGCTCATCTTAGATTTAATAGAATTGAGAAATCGAGCGTTGCCCAACACATTTTTGAAACAGATCACAACATCGATCATACGAATGTTAAATTAATTAGACAAATAAACAATTGTAAGTTTCTAAATGTTTTCGAAAGTTTAGAAATATATAAAAATAAGTCATGTGTAATGAACTGTGATAATGGACCTATACCGTATTCGTCATTGTTTTCGTTAATCGGAAATTAATGATGCGTATCGGATTGACCGTGCATAACATTTATGTTACCTGTTTTTGTAGATTTTATTTTAATTTAGTTTAATTATCGCCTTGATAATGACAGCATTGCTGTTGAAACGCGTCGCTGTTTTAATTAAAACTTGTTTGGTGTTCAGTGGGTTAAAGTGTTTAGTGTTCTACTTCTGCACCAAGAGATCCAGTGAAGAACTTCGATTATCTATCGGTGACAATTACATTAAATATTTGGACAAATTAAAAGAAAAAATAATTAATTAATAAGTTTTGATGGATAACCAGTTCGGTTTCAGGAAGGAGAGGTCTACGGTGCAAGCGATCCAACGGATGAAGCTATCGGTCCGCGAGTGCCAGGAGAGGTGGTGCGCCTTAGTGACATTGGACGTCCGAAACGCGTTTAACTCTGCTGACTGGAGCGTTATCATAGAAAGCTAGAGTGGTGGGGCGTAGCTAAGTACTTAGTGAATGTGGTGCGCGACTAACTGAGCGACAGACAGCTGCAAGTTGAGAGTGGTGAGCGGATTAGAATTGGAGCAGGAGTACCACAGGGCTCTCTGTTGGGTCCTGTATTGTGGAACCTCTTGTTTGACGACATTTTCCAGGTGGATCTACCCACGGACGCTACCATTCTGGGATATGCGGTCGATTTGGCCCTGATGGTAACGGCCAATAACGAACAAGACCTAATGACTAAAGGCAACGAGTCCTTGAGAACATTGAAGAACTGGGTGGTATTTGGAACTGTGTTATTTGATGTGGGAGGCACTACTATCAGACCAAAGAAAAGTATTGGGAATTGTTCTCGACCAGCGTCTGTGTTTTGGTGAGCACATTAAGTACGTGGCAAAGAAGGCAGAAGATAAGGTCGCAAAACTGGCCCGGATAATGCCTAACATAGATGGTCCCAGCAGTACCAAGCGCAGAATATTGGCAGATGTCATACACTCCATTATCTTGTACGGTGCCCCGGTATGGAGCGAAGTACTAGATAAGAAGGTCTACTGCACCATTGCGGAACGGAACCAAAGGAAAGCTCTAATTAGGGTTGCGTCGGCTTTTCGTACCACGTCTACAGCGGCGCTCCAGATAGTGACTGGAATAATCCCCATTGACCTTCTGGCATACGAGCGTAAATACGTCTACGAGAACGGGGGCAAGGCGTGTCGAGAGACTGCGCGGGCCATAACCCTCGACAGATGGCAGCAGCGGTGGGAGGAGAACACCAATAAGGCGCAGTGGACGAAGAAAATTATCCGCAATATAGGACCGTGGTTGAGCTGTAAATTCCAACGCGTAGATAACTACCTTTCACAAGTACTCACCGGACACGGAGTATTTAGAGCGTACGCGCTGCGGTTTGGAAAGGATAGCGATGCTAGCTGCATTTACTGCGGAGATGAAGACACTGTTGAACACACAGCCTTCCGATGTGACAGATGGTATGACGTACGGCAGCACACTTACAGCGTGATTGGCAAAGAACTGCCGCCTGAGAACTTAGCCGAGACCATGATGGCCTCAGAGCGCTGCTGGAAGTCCGTACACAAAATGTTCCAGATAATTATGAAAACAAAAGAAGAGGAAGAACGTAACCGGCAGGCAGGTGTAGCAAACCACCCGAACTCCTAATCCTGACAGCAATGCCAGGGAGGGGAGAAGTAAGGTAGCAATTGAACGTAAAGACAGCCCAACATCCTGACGTATGCTATACATGGCGGTTCCAGGATGAAATTCTGATAGGGCGGTTCAGAGCCCCTCTAAGTGGCCCCCACTTAGAATTTCATGAGCGATCTAAAAAATTCATAAAAAATGTACCGTGCTATTTAAATTAAGAAAGTTGACGAAAGTTGAGAATAATTTCGTCAATGAGACCAGATATACGTACCTACAAGTTTTCATTATTGTAGGATTTCAGGAACATCGGAAAGTTCTAACGAACCAATTCCGTAAATAACCCTCCTGTATATGTATACCATATATTAATTATACTTTATGAATTGTTGCATCTTACGTAAACTTTCATTAGAAATACAAATATTACCATAAAATTCTTGAATTTATAGAATTGCGCCAGTATAATATATCAATTAATGCCTTTAGTTTGTCTATAATCTGCGGTAATGTCTTTTATAATTACCTAGGTTCAAGTGATTGACAAATACACTACGAAGAATGGGGTATAATTGTGAGTAAAGTAAAATTGGTAATAGTTACAATAATATAGAGTCGATCAACGATATAATAAGCAAGAACAGGACAGATTTAATTACATACATATGTAATGTATGAGACAGATTGCGGGCTACTGTCATCAATTAGTAATTTCTATAAGAAATAGGTTAAGAGACTATCTATATCAACTATTAATAAATTAATTGTTTACATTATATATTGTGGAATTTATCCTTTCTAGTTTTTTATTTACTTATTAGCTTTTAGCTCTATTATATATTTGAAATTGCAATGTAATTTTCTTCAGCGTTTTGTGGCGTTGTCGTAAGCTTGCTCTGTCTCTTTGTCCCGTATCTTCAGTATCTGCTATTAGACTGTCAGACAACATATCTCCTAGAAGCTGCAGCATGGTCAACAAAACGTCAAGCAAAATTGCAATAATACGACGAAGCACGGAAGAGGATTACATTAGAATTGACACCGACAGTACAACGTAGTTATTGGTTGACAGTTAACATAAAGTTATTTATCCCCGCTTTTGTGAATTAGTACAATTTTAGTAGTTTTTTTGATCATATATTAGGAAGCGAAACTGTTAACAATATTCTGCCAGGGGTCATTAGTAATGTCATTGGCAAACTACTTTCGAAACTAATACGGTTATTTCATCGAAACCTGTAAAAGGGAATAAACCCCTTCTACCTATTATAATAGAAACTACTTCCTACAGTGTGGCTGGAGCAAAAAAATTAATAGCGAAGGATCGACATTAAAACTTTAGACAAATTGGTAGTTGAGAATGCACCTTGCTGTGGTGACTGCGAACAATTTACAAAGTGGCCATTATATACGTTACACGTGTCTGTCAAATATACGGATTAATCTGAAAACGAAAAATAATTAATTGAGAAAATAACAATTAAGGAATAATCATCTTAACACCACATCATTGTATACTGTAAAAGGCAATATTAACAAAGTACATAATATATATCCACATTTGATAAAAAGTGTATAATTTTTTATGCTTCTGAATGTATACTATACAGGGTGTAACAAAATAAGTGTAAAACATTTCAGGGGGTGATTCCTCATCGAAAAAGAGATAGGGTCTTTCATATAAAGAAACTTCATTGGAGCATGCCTTGCTAAGATACATCCCCTGAAAGGGGGTACATAAAATTTGTTTTATTAATAGCGGCCTATTAAATAAATTAGTTTTACATTTTCGTTTTATGACGTTTCTTTATATGAAAGACCCTATCTCATTTTCGATGAGGAATCACGCCCTGAAATGTTTTACACTTATTTTGTTACACCCTGAGATGCGCACTAATGCTAACTTTGTTATTATTGGATCTACAAAGTCAGTTAAAGAACATATTTCAGTGATTTTATAAAGTAATTGCAATGTTTGGACCAGCAAAACAATTGAGCATCACGATTTCAAGATATTCCATAAAACTGTCTTTCTTTAATGGAACATATTTCATTACTGTTTAATTAGGAATTTAATTCTGAACAAAAAAGTTTTAATGCATTACTAAGAAACAATCAAAAATAAAGAAGTTATTATGATAACTTTGTTCCTCTTTTTTCTTGAAAATCTCTTAATTTATCCTAAATTTACTATAGAGCTTCACGAAATATCGACGATTCGGAGTGTTACGTTCAGGATACTTCTTGTTATAATATTCAATGGCATGCTTTCCATTTTTTTCTACTATGTACGCTTCTAACATATCACATTTTATTCTAAATGAATAAACATCATCTTTATAATTGAAATAGCAATAAACAACTCTTACACTTTAACAATTATAGAAAACGTATTGTTAGTACTAAAACAGGTGAAAAATTAAAATTGAACTGTTTTTTCATAGTTAGGTTTTTTTGCAAATATAGAATATTATAGTTGCTCTTATATTTTGGAATTTTTCTCTTAACTAAAGAGAATGAAATATACAAGATGTTCCATAAAAAAATACAGTTTTAGAGAATATCTTGAAATCGCGACGTTTTTCTGGTTTCACCACAGAAATTGCCATATAAAATTTCTGAAATATGTCCATTTAATCAACTTTGTAACTCCAATAATAGCGAAGTTAGCAATGGCGCGCAATTAATTTAGAACAACCTACATATACCGGGTGTTCCACAAAAATGTCCAAAGGCTGTTATATCTTTATTTATCATCTGATTTTAATGATCTATATATGAAACTGTAGGGTTTCGTAAAGACTACAAACAGCAATGCAAATTATCTGTTTATCAGATATAATTCGCGAGAACCGTAATTCAATTTTTTTTTCAAATTGCACTAATCTAGGATTGTCATTGCTCCAATATCTATGATTGTTTCTATTAAATATGGCATTATTCGTGAAGGTACACTCTCCCGACCAGAGAATTTTAGAATAAAATAGTGGATCTTCTCGTAATTTATTTAAATAAAAATTACAAAATAACATTCTTCGTGGGTAATCGTCTTCCAGCAAATGATGGATTCGTTGAGGTTTGTACGGTTTTAATTTATGTTTTTTTCAAAATAGAATGTACTGTTGTACTGAAAGATCCAATGTTGTTAGCAATCTCTCTAACGGACGTCTTAGGATTTTCCGCAACCATCAATAAAACCTTTAAATCTAAATTTTCATCTGTAGTTCGTACGTCTTTTTTGGCTTTTTAAAAGATCCGTACATCCTCAAATTGTCGTGCAAATTTTTTGTGATTTGGTAATTCCCTATCAGGGAAACGTTCCTGATAAATTCTAATAGCGTCACATGGTCTTTTCCTACATTCAAAATAAACTTCAAGCATATCCGTTAAATATTCAAAATTCATATTTTCTATTAATATTAAAATAAATCGAAATTAAACTTATACAAACTTGTTTATTATAATGAACGGTGTTTTTGACAATGCGTTGATCACTCAAACTGACAGTGACCAGCAGTTGATTAAAAAAGACGCTGTGATTGTTTAATTGCGTACCCCAATTCATGACCTACTGTTAGTTTTGCCATATAAAAATTTGCAAAAACTTGTCTTTTTCTTGCATTATTCCTTATTTAAGTGTATGTTTTCATGACATTATTCGAATTGTTAGAAAATGTTCTTTTATAAAAATCAAAAAAATATATATAGTGCAATTTGAAAAAAAAAGTTGAATTACGTTTCTCGCGAATTATATCTGACAAACAGATAATTTGTATTGCTGTTTGTAGTCTTTACGAAACCCTACAGTTTCATATATAGATCATTAAAATCAGATGATAAATAAAGACATTACAGCCTTTGGACATTTTTATGGAACACCCGGTATATAGTTGATAGCCTGCTCCATATAAAAACTGCAAAATGCAAAAAATAGTTTATGTCAAAATGTTACGCTGTATTAGATTAGCACCAGTTTTACACATGTAGATATAAAATTCACGGTATTTCTAAATCAACAAAACTAATATACTATGTATGTTTTACTAATTCGTAAAATGTAAATATCCTTATGTAAATAATTGATATGAAAATTCAGTTGATTTAATCATTACAAAATAAATGCATACAATGCCATACAACTCACAGAAGTCAGTTTGTAAAACTTCCTTTATTTCGCATACTTAGATGTAACCTTAACCCAAATATTTGAATGGTAGTAAAGTTTCTTTGCTGATTGTCGATACAGATAAAAATATCAATGTTCGACTATAACTTTGATGTTAATCCGTTAGCATTAAATCTATTTTCATAATTATATAGGGTTATGACGGATAGCCTTTTCATACTGCTGCCTATATGTATAGTAAACGTGTAGTTACCTGTAAATTAAGAACATTACGCAAGAGAGACAACTAACAAAGTAATTAAGATAAGAAGTACATACTGGCATTTACCAGTTTTCAAGATATGCAAATAGACATTTAAAATAAAGTAAATACCTGTGATAAAAGAACGTATTATTATAAATTCTAAACATTCTACCAATTACAAGTTAATTTAACCAACAAGCTAATTTAACCAAAAAATTGTGGTTGAATTTTGTAAAATGGAATAGAGTAACAGAAGTACAATACCACGCTGAACATCGAACTGTAACCTAACTGTCCGTCATTGAGTTTTATGAAATCTGCTGCAGTTAGTAGACTATATGAAACTATATCTAAAGAGACTTACTACTCCAATAGTAATTACAAAATTGATAAATTACAAAAGATTAGCTATTAGCAATGAAAAAATTGAAATTCCATAAAACATGAATTATTTATTAACCAGAAAAATGAATTTCACATGTAAGTAACTGCTAATTACGAATATCGAACAAAATTAGAACACATATTATAATAAGCTAAATAATAATTTTTGTATATCTTCTGGATAATATCGCATAATAATACTATTAGAAAATACATATCCATTCATACTGTAACATTTCAATAATCGTATTCTATTGTTATTAGGTGAAGGTTACACGATGGTTTCGTATATCGAAGATACCGCTTAAAAAGAAAATACAACAACCTTCCTTAAGCTTTTACACAAGAGTTCTTCAAGTGTACGTTTCGCTTGGTAAGTTTTATTTTGTTATGGTAATGCAGAAACCGATTAATTCGTCCATCCAATAAATGAAACGAGAGTAACTGATACGATACAAAAAAATAATTGTTTACACTTGTAGCATTTTTTTATTTATAAACAATTACAGCTTAAAATCTAAACAGCTTATGAATATCAATAATACTTAATAAAGCAAGATTACTATTTACTATAAACTTACAAAATTATATAATGGGTATCCAAAAATCCCCACAAGAATCGATTTTATTGGCTGCTGTAGATGTAGGACATAACGCAGTACAATACAAAGATAGTCAATTGAAAAAACCGAAACGGAAAGAAGCCACATATTAACCGTAGGTGTTCAATTTTATTCAATATTTCCACTTGTAGGTGAATAAAACAAGCTCCCTAGCTATGGTTCTGGTACTGATATTCGGATTTTCTTCTACTCTTGCTAGAACATTTTCCTCAGTTTCTGGAGTTGCCATTGATTTTGGTCGTCCGGCATTATGATTTTTAACAATAAATGAACCATTTTTACTTAATCGTTGATGTAGTCGTGAAAACAATTTATCAGATGGAATGGCACGATTAGGAAATGCTTCGGCGTATAATCGCCGTGCTTCATAAGTATTACCATTAGCACGACCGTAACGTGAAATGCATATCGGCCATCTCTGAATTTGTATAGAAAGACATTTCGTTTTAACAGAAAAGACAAACGTGACACTGACAGCGCTTAACCGAAAATTAACGACAGTTTCTACCAATAAACAATTATTTTACAGCCTAAACTAAAATCACCTCTATCTAGGAATGAATTGATTTGCGGACCTATGTTTATTAAATTTTTTTTGTTTGCCTTGACGAGAACTATAAGCGGGTAAAGTATCCGACAATTTTTTAAACACCCTGTATATGTTAAAAATCCAAATATGTAAAAATATACAGAGTGTTCTATTAAAAATAACAAAGTAGATGACGACTTCCGTTTATACACGACTGCATACTAATATCAAATTCAAGGGTTCTTTCATCTGTACGGCAAGCTACCAATCGCAAGGCCGATAACGCTCGAAATGTCTTCCGATATGTATATATATGGCATCAATCGTCTCTAATAATAATAATTAAGTATAATTTTAAACTGCGCATTTATTGTTGGTCAGCAAGTTTTCAATATATTTTTTTGTCAGATGTCCTTGAAAACTGCTATCTTCGAAACCAAATTATTGATAGTGCAAGTAAGAGAGAATTTTTATACTAAAGAACTACAGCAAAAGGATTATGCTGATACATATACAGTGAATCGATGCAGGTAATAAAAATATGATTTGGCATGTCATCATTAATTAAAAGACAAATTGATTAATATGCCAGCCACTACAACATGAAGACGTTTTACGTTTCAAATGGTCCGCAGCATGGGAGATCAAATGGACATGCACTGAAGATGGCATATTGAAATAAGTTATATATAATATATAATAACATTATTAACTTAAACCAACAGCCGTTCAATTTTCTAGACTTAAGATTGTTCAGTCGGTGAAAAATGGCTGAAAAATCTATCCTATCTATAAATCTATATGTACGACCATGATATTTAAAAAAAATCTGATTTTTTTAAATTACAGATAATTGATAAAACAAAATTTCTGAAACAACTGTCACGCTCTTGCCGAGGTAGTAAGACATTTCCAATTAAAAAAAAACTGAACAAAACAGCTTAGTGCTAATGTTTGCATTGAAGCTGAATTTAAAGTTTTTTTTTGTTGTAAAATGTGTCAGTACTTTGATAATAGCATGACAAAGGTTACTGTAATTTTCTGTAACAGTTGTTTTTGTAATTCTTCAAAAATCTTGCATCAACATTTCAAAAAAAATTATCATTATCGTATATGCAGAGAACTTCCCGCTATTTGCCCGCCTTAATAAAGAAATAACCCCTTCTTATTCTTGCTAATATTATTAAGAACATATGTACTTACATATATGTATGTACATACATACATTAGTCGTTTTCATTTGCTTTGGGATTCACAATTATGATCGGATAGTAACCAATTTATGGACTCACTTCCAAAATATTTGAAAATTATGAAACTAAACATGATTGTGAATGATTAAGCAAAAGACTATTAGATGAAAAAAAACTGACCATCTATATCCATAATACTACATAACTTTCGTAAAACTATTTTTTAAATATTTACGTCTATCATTCTTCTACTTCACGTATGATAATTTATAAGTTATACCATACGTCTGATAACGCGATCTATATTTCCAGCACCACGTTTTACGGCTAAAATTACGTATTTGTTTCGTTACATATTTTTTTTCTTCACGGTTTTTATTCCAACTGTAACCGTTCCAATTTAGCGTAGACTGATTTTGCAAAATGGTTGTTCTATTTAACGCATTACTCAACCTCTCAACAGTTCATGTTCAGAATTTCACTGAATTACATTTATGATGTTTTTAGCGACATTACAAACGCACCTACTGATGATAAATGATTTTTCGGTAAAACTCACTATAGTTTATTAGTTTTATAAATCATAAATTCCACGCAACAAATCAATTTGCTACCTTTCAGGTTTCTCCCGTTAATAATATACTGTGTATGACCTGAACTCTAACTCTCATTTTAACTATTTGCTTGCCTCAATGTCTGATTGATCAAATCAATGCAGAAAATCAATTACATTTTACAACTGAAATGCCGTAGCAAGTGCCGAACACCTCACGTATTTTGACGTGAATTTGTTTAATACATACTTCATTGATTAATTTTAAACACTTTACGCATTCGTAAAATCATCGTAGAAACGTAGAACATTGATTAAAAATTAAAGCGGTATATCCGAAAACGTAACGGCAAGTGCTGCTCATAGTATGTTCATGAAAAGATATTAAAAAATTTTTTTTCAAAATTTGAAATTGCGCAGAAGGCCTAAAGTTACCAAAAAAGTCAAAATACGGGTAAATTTCAAAAAAAATGCAAAAATTACAAAAAATACATTTTTTGTTGTAATAGTGAAAAAAGTGTTTTTAAGAGTGTCCTTAACGCATACAAATAATAATTAGACCCATACTTGTTTTACTGAATTCGCGCAAAAGGTCTAAAGTTGGGGGTTGTATCGCAAAAAAACGATATTTCATGATTTTCGACGATTTTTAGACATTTACCAAAACCCATAAAAGTTTTATTTTTAATTTGTAATAGTGTAAAAACCATTCAAAATAGTTTTCCCAGTCCATAAAAAATACTTTCAGACCTGATATTCCTTAACTGTATTCGTGCAAAAGGTCTAAATTATAGTATAGGTTAAGTTATAGTCCCGTAAAAACGCCGTTTTCCATATCTGATGAGTGTTTATTTTAATACATTAGGTTTGTAATAAGACTCTAACAGGTCATTTCCACATCCACCCTACGCAACCAACCAACCAGAGTGAATTTTATTTACAATATTTACAGTAACTATTAACTTTGTACAATGCATATGTTCGGTGTAGGCAAAAGATTATTTACATAGAAGCCCCTGTGAGTTCTGACTTTTAATTAAATGTGGGCATCAGCTGTCTTGATTTTAAAGTAGCTCTAATATAACCATCTCGATTTTCATGCCCGCACACTTTTCCTGCTGCTTCTGTAACGAGTTTTACATACCTCTCAACTGACTGGGTGTGGCATGGGAATTTGAGGTAGTTAAACGCTGATAGCGCTTTGTCTTTCAACAAAGAAGCAATGTGTTCAGTTGGCATCTTGGACAGTAGTGGCGGCGGTGTTAACTTGCAGATTGACCAATCAATTACTTCGGTATAGTCATTTGCAATAAAATTTATTGAAGGTATTTTGAAGTCTCTTACGTAACCTTCAGCCGATGGCTCATTTCTGGATTTAAGGATCCTCCTGTAGCCAAGTTCTCTAATGTGTGGTCTCTCATCCATTATCATAGCCAACATAATATTTTCAGGGCGCCAACCCTGCTCGCAACTTTAGGTCTTTTACACGAATTCAGTAAAACAAGAATGGGTCTAATTACTTTTTGTATGCATTAAGGACACTCTTAAAAACACTTTTTTCACTATTACAACAAAAAATGTATTTTTTTTGGTAATTTTTGCATTTTTTTTTTAATTTACAGGGATTTTGACTTTTTTTGGTAACTTTAGGCCTTCTGCCCGATTTCAAATTTTGAAAAAAAAAATTTTAAATATGTTTTTATTTATAATGACGCGTATGCGCAAGTTTTCCGTGCTATTAGAATTGTATTGCAGAAAAAAACGTGTTTTTCGATTCACCCTATTACAGATTATACTTTAGAGAATGAATGTTCGCATGATGGTGCAGAAAATGTCCTTCAGAACCAACCAATTATTCAAAAGTTTTTTTTGTGTATTAATTTGTTTTCAGTTTGATTGCCTTTTCGTTTACCTTCCCTATTATTTGAAATAAATTATTATTTGTTTACTGTGTGTTTTGTTATAAATTCTCGAATAGAATCAGTGTTTTTAACGAAACAAACTTAAGATGAATATAGATTCCTGTCTATCTGTTTCGATAAATAATTTTTCTTATGGTTCTAAAATTTATTTGTATTATTATTTTATTTGCGTTTATATGTCATTAATGGTAATGGGTGTTGGCAAACGCTATACTACGTAATAACGCAGGTATAAAAAGTATCTGAAAAAGAATTTATTTCTGCAGCGATCTTCCCATTCATTTCACATTACGTAGCTATTTTACCTGCTCATAAGTAAATTGCTTTATTACTACAAACATCCAGTTAAATGTTAAAAGTTTCTGTGTGCGACATTAGGTCTACGTCGCTTGCCGGGTGAGTTGATTTTAAATCAACCGAGTGTACAAATTATGCATAGCAGTTACTCAAAATCATGAATACATTTTAACTTTACAACTTTATAAGTTTCTGTTTTTATACTATGTGAGCACTTCCATAGGAGACACCTGTGATTAAAAAATCCTTGTTAAAAAGGAAATTCTTTCTATAGTTAAAAAATATGTATCTGCTTTTGCCGCAAGTTCTCCAAAGCACGATGGAAATGATTGCTTCCAAGATCTATCTGAATTCACTTTCGACGTGCAATGCTTCGAAAATGCGCCATCATCATTAAACATGGCAAAAAATCCACATGGGACGGATAAGCGAGCTCGTCGACCGTGGCATATTTATACACAACACGACTGCATACTAATTCGCAATTCAAGGAAACTATCATACATACATACTATACAGAAAAACGTTTCTTGCTAGTGTATGTAAGAAGGCCGCCTTTTACTCCAAATGCACGAGTACTTTCTTGCCTTAGTGTACCTATATGAACTCTAGGTGGCACACACATGCTTTGTATGCATACTAAGACAATAAAGTTCCCATACGGTTTGAGCCTCCTTCTTTTGCACACTGGCAGGATACTTTAGCTTTACTACTAGCTGACTAATAGAAAACCCGATAAAGCTCGAAATATCTTCCGTTATGTATGTGCGGTACAATATGCCATGCTTAATCAGCATAAACGTACATATATTGTTGCATAGTAAACGGCATAGTCTTGAAACAGGCATACAAAAACTCCAAGAAAATGCAGAAATATATAAACGATAGCAATAAATACAAAAACAAATAATAAAAATGATGAAGACGACACAAATAAAAGGAAGCAAGCTATCATTAAAATATATTTCTAATCTACATGTGGCATCAGTTAGTGGTAATACAAACAAGAAGGTTATGAAACATAGTGAGGACGAAAAGGCTTCAGAAGCATTATTTATTTGGTTTACTCAAATGCGAGAGCAAGGTAGCATATTGACAGGACCGATCTTACAAGCAAAAGCTTTACAGTTTTACAATCTTCTTGAAGATGGAGCAGAAGAATTTACGGCAAGTGTTGGTTGGTTGAATCGTTGGAAGAACAGGTATGGTGTAAGACAACAACGCATTTCTGGAGAAAAATTCACAGCTAATAACGAAGATGTAGCATCTTTAAAGGGAAATTGCAAAAGCTTATTGAAGATGAACAGTTAAGTGTCCAACAATTGTATAATTGCGACGAAACCGGATTGAATTACAAGATTCTCCCAAGAAAAACACTTGCTTCTAAAGAAGAACCGTCTGCTCCAGAGTATAAGAGAAGCAAAGAACGATTAACGGTTTTGGTTTGTTGCAATAAGTCTGGAGACAATAAGCTTGCACTTTTGGCTGTGGAAAAGGCAAAACGCCCAAGAGTTTTTAAGAATGGTAATGTTTCAAATTTGTCTGTTCAATATACAAACCAAAGAAATGCTTTCATGGATTCTTATTTGTTTAAAAAATGGTTTCACAAAACATTTGTTCCGAGCGTGAAAAAGTTTTCCGATGATAATAATCTTCCACATAAAGCTAACTTGCTTTTAGATAATGCTCCATCTCATCCGGACGAAAATGAACTGATTAACGGACAAATTCGTAGACTTTTTTTACCTCACAGAGTCCGTCGAACTCGTTCCTTTGGAACTAAATCATATATTAGTACATACATTCGCTGCAGTATACATTCATACATATCAATATCGTATCGTATCGAAACGTATCTCGAATGCCAACGGACAACATTCAATTAGATCCGGACTTGGAACGATATCGGTCCAAAACAGCGAACTCGTTCCGTTTAGTTCCACGTGCGGAATAGTTCCCTTGAACCTAGTCCGGTCGGAACGACACAACACTAGTGTGCAGCTTTCTGAAGTGGGACAACATGGGGGCCGCCATAGTGACACCATTTAGTTACTTTTTTAGTTTTATTTGATGTTTCCACTGTGTTAACGTAGTTGGTTGGTTAACTTGATGTATACATTTTTGTTTGTTTATATGAGATTTGAGGTTATTGTTTAAGCGCTTGTTAAGTCTCATGTTAGATATTTTGGTTAATATTTTCTGTTACTTTTGTTTTGGACAAACATAGATACACTGTTTTCATGATGTTTCATTTAGAAGCTTGTATTACATATTGCATTGAATATAATTAGCTTGAATAGACTTATTTCTCACCTTGTGTTATTGTTACAATAAAGAAGTGCTTTCTGAAATCACCCAGACAACACAAGACATCTTATGGATGTATTATTTAGGTCTGCATTATGTCTGAACGCCTAAAGATATAAAAAAGACAACATATGGACGTAGTTTTAAAGATGTCCCGGATGTCCATTCATAAGACGTTCCTCAAAGTCTAAAAACCACATTTAGATTAACGATTTATATAACAAATTCGACAAAATGTGAAACAAGTTAAGTACTCTAGTGTACTTGAGATTGTGTTCATGTTTCAAAAGTATATGATGCGACCATTGATAATTTTCAATTTAATTTTTTAATAATATAATTTAATAAGTGATTTTAATGTTCGCCGCATATTCAACCAATCAGCGTTTACTTTAACATCACATACATCAGCGGCAACTCATATCGTCTTCGAAACTATGCGATAATTGTAATTGCGATCGACTCGGTTTGACTATCAGGTATATGTATCAATACTGTTGGCTTAAACAGTATCTAATGCATTATTCTGAATACATTGAAAGCCTAAACAATATGTCTGTGACATATGTCCAAAACAGATATCCATAAGACTTTGTAAAACTATGTCTTTTAAACGTTGACATTTGTAACATCGGATGTCTATACGACATCTTATGGACGTCCTTCAGGCGTAAACAGACATCCATAAGACGTCTTGAATATCGGACTCAGACATCTTATGGACGTCTATAAGATGTCTTTGTGCTGTCTGGGCATGCAACAGTAAATGAGTACATTTTGTAGCTTCTTTACAGGTGTTCTAAGATTTTCTTGTCTTGAATATTGTCTGTATCTGCATGTTGTTGAAGTTAACTAAATTTAACGTAGCATTATATGATCACTTATCGTGAATTTTAATTTAGGCCAACGGATATCAAAATTAATTGTTACACAACATGAAACATACACTACGGAGGTTTTGAAATGGAGTAAAAGGAAGTTCTAGTGACACAGGTAAGCAAATAAAAAGAAACGTCAGAAAAAAAGTAGAGAATAAACGAAAAGACATTTGAAAAAAAGTGAAGGAGAGCAGATACTTTACTGAAAGAACAATATGTGAAACATATATAGATAATATTGAAGAAAGTTAACAAAAATAATAAAATATAAATACACTGGAACCTCGTTTATAGCCGCGGTCGCGAAACATAAACATTCACTTATTTCCTCTCAAGAGAGGTCCCCGCTCTTATCCCGTTAGCGTAGAGGAAAGGCCGTGCTACGCGCTGATTGGCTCATGTGAATACGTGCACGATCGGGTGGTGGATGCCGAGCGGATATAAATGAGTGGACATAGATGAGGGTGGTCATAAGTGAGCGCGGACATAAACGAGGTTCCAGTGTAGGTTTAAAGTATTGGTTACGGAAAGGGAAAGAAAAAGAAGCTTATATGAACGGAAGAAGAAACGCAGGTAAAAATACTGCGAAAGGATGATTTCCTGCAGACATACACAAATACTTTAGTATCGTATAAATCTTTTAACATAAATCTAGGAAAATTAATTGTCTTTATTTATTTTAAACTTACTATTATATTACGAACACTGCAATGACACTATATATGAAAAATAATAATTGTTACTGCGATTACACACTATTTATTTACCATTTATTATGACGCTGTAAATTTCTATTTCATTTAATATTTTATTGTGTCAATCTACAAGACCAATGATAGAAGTCTTTCAGCCAAAATATAATTGCATATTATTAGTATAACTACTTTTTTTGTATCCGAGTAAATAAATTAAAAAAAAAACGCCATAATCCCTACCATAATGGTGTACTATGGCGGCAATTTTTGTAACCTATTAGCATTCTATATACCACTATATCCAGTGGCGGCTCGTGGTCAATTATACTGGGAGGTCAAAAATAAATTTAAAAAATTCCGGTTTAAATAGTCCATTCTGGAGGTCCATTCTTCGTTCTTTAGCAAGTGTTGAATAACACGTTCGTTAAAATCGCATATTCCTTTTACAAATGACTTCTCGATACTCAACATCGCTAAAGCGAATAATCCGTCTTGCCCCATGATGTTTCGTAAGAAGGTTTTTATTCTATTTAAGGTCGAAAAACAACGCTCACTTTCAGCAGTTGTCATTGGCAGTGTGCACAGTAAAGTTAATAAATTGACAGTTTCAGAAAACGTAAAACTTTAAAGTAAAATGTTTCCTCTACCGAATTTTGTACATTTTCAAATGAGAAATATCCATTAAAATATATAAAAAATTCATTGGAAATATGTATACTGTAAATACGGTTACATATTTGAACAAATTTTTAATATATTCCAACGATATAATTTCCTACCATTTGAAATGTATAAAATTCTGTAATGTAAACTCACAAGACAAATCTGCTTATAAAATCACATGTTAGATAATTAAAGCTGTTTTTAATATAATGGCAAAAAGTTAAGTGAGGTTACAATACCATTATTTCATTTCTGTAAGATTTATTGTACATATATTACACAACTCGTGCATACAAGAATTACTTTATATTAACTATTTTAGTGATTTAACATATTTATTATATGCCATTATTAATATCATGTCCTTTGCTTTTTAGACAAGTAATACGCCTGTTAAATGTCATTAAATGTGTTGCACCCCAGAAGATATTATTAACCTTATTAAATTTTAAAAATTCTTTGTTTGTTTCACTATGGACAGGACACATCACGTTAAGATTAATTCATTTCTTTACATTCTTATATACAATTTTTGATATTTTAGTCCATGAACACATATCGAAGGCTATAATATTCATTTAAATATTTCAAAATGCTGCATACCGTTTTATTAGCCACTGTTATAATAATAATAATAATAATAATAATAATAATAATAATAATAATAGCTCTTTATTGCCCAACAGAAATTTCCAATTAGTGGACAAATATATAATATAAGATATACAATGAATGTACATAATGTATTAAATTAACTAAAAATATCTTCCAGACGACGATCAGCTAGACGGCACATTACTGTCAGTGGAGAGCGTTGTAAAACATTCGTTCTTGATGTTGCGGTGGTGAATGTGGATTCGTGCCTTGACGATAGCCTCGGAATACGAAAAGTTAGTCCAGAAAGTAGACTTGTACAGTCAATCTCTCCGTGAACCAGTTTACGGATAAATTGCAAACAATGATTATCCCTTCTGGCAGATAGCGATTGCATTTCATGACGTCGCAGCAGTTCATCTTGACAGACACCAACTTCAGGATAGACTCCGTCGAGTTTGAACGATAAATATTTTAAAAATCTTCTATGTATTCTATCAAGAGACATGCAGTGACAAGCGTATATGGGATACCATATTATGCAAGCATATTCCATCTTACTTAAAACGTATGCAGAGTATAGCACTTTCAACAGCTGAACATCTTTAAAGTACTTGGAAACACGCATAATAAAACCTAAAGATCTGCTGGCAGAAGAACATACTGAGTCAATATGATCGATAAATGTAAGTTTGCAATCGAAAATAATACCCAAATCCTTAATAGTCGACTTTTTTTCAAGAATGTAATCGTTAATTGAGTATGTGGTTTCAAGTGGCAAGCTTTTACGAGTGTAGGATATCACTGCACATTTTGAAGCATTCAGAGTTAGTTTGTTATCCTGACACCACAGAATTATTTTATTAAGATTGGCTTGCAAATGTGCAGCATCATTGGGTGAAGAAATTTCCAAAAAGATTTTTATGTCGTCAGCATATGCAAGAACAGGACAATTTAATCCAGGCACACCTGTAGAAGCAACATATTCGTTTGAGCAGTATCCATTGTAGGAGACATAGGATATCCTATTTTGTAGATAGGATTGAAGTAGTTTTACTGCTGAAGGAGAAAAACCTAGTGACTCAAGTTTTTGTAAAAGAATACTGTGATTTACAGTGTCAAATGCACGAGAAAAATCTGTGTATATTACGTCAACTTGTCCGCATCGATCCAAAATTTCACTAATATACTGTGAAAAAGTGCACAAGTTTGTGACTGTGGAGCGTCTAGCAATAAATCCATGTTGATCAGGAGAAATGAATGAACTTACGTGATTGTATATTTGTTTGTATAACACACGCTCATACAATTTTGCGAAATTCGATAATATAGAAATAGGTCTATAATTAGATAAAGAAGAGGTATCGCCTTTCTTATGAACAGGACATACTCTAGAGCGGTTCCAACAACTCGGAAAGGTGCCAGTTCTTATAGACCAATTGATGATTGTAGTTAGAGGAGCTGCAAATACATAACGGCAATCACGTATAAGAAAACTAGGTAGCATGTCGTCTCCGGAAGTAAATTTTGAAGAGAAAACTGTTTGACAACAACTTTCACACCCTATACACTTATATTAAACTATAACTATTGAATTGTTCGCAATTAAAAATAATCAAAATAGTACGAAAATAATAATAACATAGCCTAAATAGCAAACTACACTGGAACCTCGTTTATATCCGCGGTCGGGAAACGTAAACATTCACTTACATCCGCGTAAGAGCGGTCCCCACTCTTATCCCGTTAGCGGAGTGGAAAGGCCGTGCTACGCGCTGATTGGCTCATGTGAATACGTGCACTATCGGGTGGTGGATGCCGAGCAAATATAAATGAGCGCTATAGTGCGGATATGAATCAGGGTGAATATAAGTGAGCGCGGAGATAAGCGAGGTTCCAGTGTATTTCAATTCCAATTTTATTCTTCAAGGGTTCCATCTACCGTGATAAATATCAACTATTCTGCCTCCCTAAAATATAGATGGCTGCACTAGTTCCATTTTAAATCTTGGCGGTCAGTGCCAATGGTATGGGTAGGCTTATGACCCAAACTACATTATATGCTTCGTACGTTCGCGTCAGTTCGGGCGCTGCGAGTTCTTCGGATATTTCCGCGTAGCTTTAATATACTGAGGACAGTTCCCACCGCCAGCCCAACGTTCAGGAGGTTGGAATACGAGGAACGGCCTATAAATTTTAAGTTTTTAAGTTAATTATATTTGCGACTATTGCGAGTAAATTACCTATTTTAATAAAACACGTAATAATTAATATATCTTTATATATTGTCAAAATTTTTGGGAGGTCATTGACCAATGGACCTATGGGCGAGCCGCCACTGACTATATCTACGGTATCTACTTACAAGAATGTTAAATCTGTTGTTTCAACCACTTCAGGTTACAGTGTGTATTAATGATGCATCAGCTTCAAAATCGTGTAAGCAAAACGGTCCACCTACTTACCCAAGAAATCATCATCCGAAAACGAACATTTCGTACTTACCTACTCGAAACATGTCATTATCAATTATTACAGTTTATGTTAGCCTATCGTACTTTTCTGTCTTTATGCAGTATGAACATCAAACGAATTATAAATACCTTTATGTTTCTCACACATAATACATAATTATCGCAACTAGAATATTCCCTTTAATTCTAAAAAATAATTGTACACTTATTTAAGAATATGTAAATTTGTAGTGTTGATAAGCGGTTTACAATCATCATCTTAAATTTTCCTTCCAGCAATTCTATTTCTATCTACGGAGTATATTATTGGTAGGCGATTAATACTTTTCTTGTACAACCATTTTACAGACAAAGATTAGTAATGGGAAACATATGATGCTGATAGCAAGAAGAATAACTGGACACTTCCAGCTGAAGTATCACTTGTATAACACCAGAGTAGTACTAGTATGTACGAGGAAATTGTACTACTTCACTTCCAACAATCCCAAAATATCGTACAATGAGTACATATTTGCAAATATTTTCCCGCTGTATCAAAATTAAATCTATAACTCCTGTTACAGTCAAAACATATATTCTTATGAAAGCATGATATGTTTGGAAAAAAGCATTAAACTAAGTGTTTCATATGGTAATGTGAGCTCATAACAGATCAAAAAAAAAGAAGAAAACAGAAAACATGAGCATGTCCATGGTAAATATACCAAAATACCTAGAAAGGTACTGAAAATACGGAATTGATGAATAAAAGTCGTAGGCTGTATTTGAAAAAAGTACAAAAGTCATAATTACAACAAAGAGAGAAAATAGCGCCTAAAGAAATTACTTCATTGAAATAAAGGAAACTTCCTAAAAAATGCGGTTTCTCTTATATAGCTGAAGATCAAAGAAATTTTCCAAATAGTCGAAGCATTGAAATACTGTATTGGTAAGGAGAGAATGTTTACAATAGACAATGTTTACAATAGTGGAAACAAATGTCTCATTGCATTGCCTAACCAAGGTATGTATAGGTATATTTGCATTTTATCATAATAGTTTTTGGAAATATTAGGATAACTCAACTTTTATTATAAGCTTTCTAATTTTCCTTCTATTTGAAGAAAAATGTTCATGGTACTTTTAGAAGAAGAGTGCACCAATTTGTGGAGTTGTACTAGAAAGCTGGCAGGCTGTACTCTTTTCCTTATTACATGGTGAAATCTCCATTTCTAGATAAATTCAGTTTCGGTAGATAACATTCCTTTGAAGAAAATTTCAATTTATCGGTTTTAAACCCATTTACATGTAACGTAGTTGTCAAAACATTGATGCCAATGTTTCAAAAATGAAAGTTAAGTTTGTTTTTGTAAGTAGATTCGAAGTATCCATCCCTTTATACAATCATGTCGCTTAATAGTGCAAAACTTGGAAAAATAGGTAATATGACTAAAATAAATAAATCAATCGTTGAATGCACAATGCGCCGGGTGTGTTTTACATTACCTGCTCTCATTTAACAATGAACCATTTAAAGTAGATTTTCACAGTACTTAACCTTATTGAAGTAGGTACATGAACATGTAATTAGTATTTAATTAAATAATACGTATATTTTTAATATGTGCATTTTTAATTATTTCCATAGTCTCTTCATGTACGGTTACATGTACTTATATACACGTTATGGAAAGAAAAAGGAACAATGTCTAATTAATTCCGTATTACAGTTAAGAAGAAATATTGATCTACATTTTTTCTCATTGTAAAGCAAAGACAAAATTTTTCGTTTGGTGGTATGAATACAATAGTTATTTACCTAACGTTAACATCTTTCTATGTTTATTCGCAAAGAATTTTAACTTACCTAACTGTTTAAGGTATTTTTAACATATAATAGTTAGGATTTCATTACTTGTCTTTTTCACCTTTCACATAAAATTGCGAACGTATAACGAATTAAACCAACTATAATTAGACTAACTACAGTTATCTCTTCAGAAAATAAATTATTAAAAATTATTTATTTCAAACATTTGGTAAATTTAAAAATATTTTGTTAAAGATATCAATAAACAACTTATCCTAGAGTTGCGAAATTTGGCACAGAAACACAAAAAGCAAATTAAGTTGATTATTAAAAAAAACTTGATTTTTACTGTGTCTAAAGAATTGTTAAGAAATTTGGTACCATCTGTCATTTTTCATTGTATTTTGCGTAAGCACCAACTTTAAATAATAGGAGACAAAACGGAGTGAATCCAAGGATCTGCTTTAATAAATAAATTGTCTTCTATTGATGCATCGACTGCTTGGAAAGAAGGATAATTTATTTTTTAAACAATATATCGAATTTAAATAGTTTCGGCTGAACTATAAAAACAAATAACTATATTTGAAACGCAAGTTAGAACTACACCATGCCGAAATATAAAACATTACTGTTTTTGCACAATTTACCTGCTTAATAAACGAAGTTCAAACAATTGTTATGTTATATATTACATAATAATACCAACACACTATTATCAACAATATTGCTATAAAACAAAAACCTTACTTAAATTTTGAATTACAGAAATTCCACTTAACAACTGGGGACTCCTTCTTTTAAATTAAGATATCCAGTCATTGGCAGCTAATCTCGTTGTTTTATTCGAAGGATGTTTTAGACAATTTTTCCAGTAATTCGAAAGTTAGTCACTCAATCGTGTTTTTCTAAATCTAAATATGCTAAACGATATTTTGCTAATATTTGCTACAATCATCCTACAGTCTGTGGAAAATTTGAAATACGCAATTTTTACTTATGATAAAGATAATCGAAAAAATTATATATATATACTTTTTTCCTTATCTCCTAACCTTTTCCCATATAACTTTAGCGGACAAATCTGGAAATATAAGTTAATTTTCAAAAACAAAAATACATTTCCAAACATATGTTTTAAGTCACTTATGCGTCCACTAATCTATAAATTGAATATTAATTTTATCGTAATAATATCTTATTTATAACCATTCTTAATATAAACTATCGTAAGCAAAAATTGGTTTTCAAATGTCCTTCCAAAAAGTGATAGTAATGCATTAAGACATGCTTCCGTAAACTATGTCTGTCATAGATCCAAAAGAGACATCTATAATACGTTGTGAAATGATTTCTTGTAAATGTTGACATTTGTAACATATACATACGTATCTATTCAATATCTTATGGACATCTGCCAGGCGTAAACAGATATCTATAATTCGTCCCAAATATTGGACTCGGATATCTTATCAACATCTAGAAAATATCTTTGTGCTGTCTGGGTAGGTATACCAAACTTTTTCGCTGTTTTTCTAATAGACATTTTTTAATTTTGATCTATTATTTTTATGACTTCATTTCCAGTGGCGGCTTGTCCATAAGGTCATTTGGTCAATGATCTCCCAAAACTTTTGACAATATATAAAGAAATATTAATTATTACGTGTTTTATTAAAATAGGTAATTTACTCGCAAAAGTCGCAAATATAATTAACTTAAAAACTTAAAATTTATCGGCCGTCCCTCGTATTCCAACCTCCTGAACGTTGGGCTGGCGGTGCGAACTATCCTCATTGTATTAAAGCCAAAGAGTAACAAGAGAGTGCACTTAGCTATTGACGCCAAAATAATCTTATAACCTTGGGAAATACTATATGTTTTGGCAAGAGTTCAATGAACCCACGCTGTCAATACAATCGATTGAACACACGAATTTATCCAAGCTTTATGCGGTTTTTTGGTTCATTTTAGCTGTGTGAGATTTTATAAAGTGACATTTATCTATATATGATTTTAAACGAGGCACATATCAAATATATTTAAAATTGAAGTACATTTAAAATCATCGTGTTGGTTGCATTTTTTTAAGGTTGGTAGTGCATAATTTCCTAAACGATACGTTTTACATAGAAATTGAACGAAGTATTTCTTTTTTTACTTTTAACATTCACTGTGTTTATACTTCCACATATTTAAAGTTTTAATTGCATTAAATTCTAATATGTTCAAACTTTCTCGGTTTAGTGACTTTGCAAATTGCGTGTTGGTTAAACTAATACTGCAAAATTTTCATTAATAAATACTAGCCAATCAAAATTTGGTGTTCAACTTTCGGTGTTCCCAATCAGATCGCTCTATCGAGGCCATAAGAATTATTTTACGCATTCATTCATTCTAGTGCACCCTCTTTGTAACTCTACTCTTTGTTAAAGCTACGCGGAAATATCCGAAGAACTCGCAGCGCCCGAACCGACGCGAACGTACGAAGCATATAATTTAGTTTGGGTCATAAGCCCACCCATACCATTGGCACTGACCGCCAAGATTTAAAATGGAACTAGTGCAGCCCTCTATATTTTAGGGAGGCAGGATAATTGATATTTATCACGGTAGATAGAACCCTTGAAGAATAAAATTGGAATTGGAATAGTTTGCTATTTAGGTTATGTTATTATTATTCTCGCACTATTTTGATTATTTTTAATTGCGAACAATTCAATAGTTTTATAGTTTAATGTAAGTGTATAGTGTGTGAAAGCTGTTGTCAAACAGTTTTATAACAGTGGCTAATAAAACGGTATGCAGCATTTTAAAATATTTAAATGAATATTATAGCCTTCGATATGTATTCATGGACTAAATTATCAAAAATTGTATATAAGAATGTAAAGAAATGAATTAATCTTAACGTGATGTGCCCTGTCCATAGCGAAACAAACAAAGAATTTTTAAAATTTAATAAGGTTAACAATATCTTCTGGGTTGCAACATATTTAATGGCAAGTTTTAACAGGCGTATTACTTGTCTAAAAAGCAAAGAACATGATATTAATAATGGCATATAATAAATATGTTAAATCACTAAAATAATTCTTGTATGCACGAGTTGTGTTATATGTACAATAAATCTTACAAAAATGAAATCATGGTATTGTAACCTCACTTAACTTTTTGCCATTATATTAAAAACAGCTTTAATTATCTAACATGTGATTTTATAAGCAGATTTCTCTTACATTACTGAATTTTATACATTTCAAATGGTAGGAAATATATTAAAAATTTGTTTAAATATGTAACCGGGTAAACCTGCAGAATCCAGCTCCCATTTAAATTTCCCGCTACGAATATAGTAAATAACCTGCAACGTTGCCAAATTTTAGTTTTTTTGTGGCTTGGCTTGTGTTGTATTGTCATTATATTGTGATATTTAATTAATTTCAGTTAAGTTATTTCTTTCTTAATTTGTTGAAATGGCAGGTAGAGGAGGAATTGCGAGACATTGGATTGTTGAAGAGGAGGAAATATTAGGAATAAATCACATCCGTGAAGAAAAGATCACGTTTAGAAATATTATTTTACCTGACAAAATTAATATTATCATGTGGTTAGTTAAACATAGCTTAATAAAACATTCAAATAACTGTGTAGAATGCAAAGTGCCTATGTCATTCGTAAAAAAGAGTGACCTTAGTGATTGTTATCGGGGGCCATGTAAAATATGTCGTAAAGCTTTAAGTATTCGATCCTGGCGAGCACACAATGGTATCGAGGATATGGATGGTGGTGCGTATGAATATTGTATTGTTGTGCATCACCAGAATTTTGTTGATCCCGATGATCGCACTGTTCATACACAGAACGTGAACATGTGGATGCGTGCCAAGAGGAAGCGTCGTCGGCAGTTTAGAACTTCTGAAGACCTCTTCGAGTCCTACTTACATGAATTTATATGGTGTAATCAATTTAATCATAGTTCAATTTTTTCAGAATTTATTATAGCTCTTCATGAACAGTATCCATTGTAATTTATAATTTTAACTGCTGCTGTGTTTGTTTTATATAGTTGATATTCTATTTTATTAATTGATATATGGTTCGTCTTGGTACAAAATCACTTTGCAGTTATATTAACAAATATTCACACAGTCCGGAACCCACAATCCCATATATCCATGTTTTCCTAGTTATTTTTGTTGATAGGCATGGTATTTACAAAATAAATTAGTTTAATTGTATATCTCGTTTGATTAACCTATAAATATAAAAATAAATATAAAATAACCTATAAATTGGCCTATACCAGCATTCTTTCTGATAGTATGCGTTTGGCAACGTTACTCGTATATTCATTGGTTATGCGCATGCGTAAATGCGTTCATTATGTCAGTTTAAATGGGAGCTGGATTCTGCAGGTTTACCATGTAACCGTATTTACAGTATACATATTTCCAATGAATTTTTTATATATTTTAATGGAATATTTCTCATTTGAAAATGTACAAAATTCGGTAGAGGAAATATTTTATTTTAAAGTTTTACGTTTTCTGAAACTGTCAATTTATTAACTTTACTGTGCACACTGCCAATGACAACCGCTTTAGCGATGTTGAGTATCGAGAAGTCATTTGTAAAAGGAATATGCGATTTTAACGAACGTGTTATTCAACACTTTTTCACTGCTAAAGAAAAAAAAATATATTTATATTTTTTTAAGTATGCCTGTTTTTTAAATTTATTTTTGACCTCCCAGTATAATTGACCACGAGCCGCCACTGTTCATTTCTACCTCGGCCATTCATTTCCGGTTATTTTTTGTGTAATTATGCACAATCTGAAAAGATACAAAATTTTATCAAATACCTATTCAGAGGTGAATAAAAACAAATCATGCATGCGTCGCAGCGGGATATATAAGACCGCGACCGTTACCGCGACCGATCCTCTCTGTCCCAAAATCACACTCAGCCTTAAAATTGCTACCACTCTAACTTTAGTTGTACGTCGATAAAACTAAATCACAGTACAAAGCAGGCATCTATGCTCTTAATTCTGATACCAATTAACACCACTCTCTGTGAGCGGAAATTTAATGCTTTGAAAATCATTGATAAAATAGATCTAAATTACGCTGGGTGCGGCTATAATGATAGCCTAATCTAGATCTACTACATTAGTGCTACCTATGAATAATTTTGTGTGCCAATTTGGATATTAGAATCGGGATGGTAAAAAATGCAAAATAAAGTTATTATATACCTTTTATTTGATTAAAAAATAAATTTATGGCATACATTTGGTGAAAGAAATTGTCCGCCTTTACGTATGTATATACGAGTATTCATAAAGCGACTTCCACAAATATATTCTCGAATGCAACTTTCATTCGAAAAATTACGTACAAATATGTAGTGTCATATTATTGATTCGATCGAGTTGTGCACTCTTAAACGTCTGCGTTTGCAATTACGGAAACAGAGATTATTCCTACCTTCAAATACATTCAGTGTTGCAATGTTCCCATGGTCAATACTTCCCAATACACAGTGCTTTTTTGTAAACAGACAGATCAACTCTACAAATTCTCATTCGCTACTCACAATCAGTAAATAATACAGATGATTTACTATAATTTCAAAATAAATAAATCTATTACCTACACCTATACAGAGTCCAATTACTAATATAAAACAGAATAAGATTGTCCAAATTCAATTCAACCAATGTATGTAAATAACTACAAATACACCAAACAGTTAGAATTGTTGTTATATTTCTGATTTATTATTAATTTCAAATAGACTTCCTACCTTTTTGCCATATGCTATTGATTTACGATTTTTTTGTCACTGCTTTATCCTTACTAAAATTGACATTTAAACCTGTATCTACTAATTTTTTGAGAGAAAATAAATTACCTTAATTTTTGACAGTAGAAAATATTTTTTTTCCCTCCCAGACCCGTCCGGCCTATGGTCACCGGTAGGCACCACAGCCACAACAACAAAATATTCTTAGTTTCACCTGTAATATTTCTATGTTTGTCTAGCATTATGTTAATATATCTATTTTACTAGCACTAACAAATTCCTTTTCTTTGGCAACAAACATTTTTATAAGATTTTTAAATTCACATATATCTTTTAGGAATCTGTCTTCTTTCACCATATGATCGATTGCAGCAGAATCAACACACCATTTTTTTAAATTTTCAGGATCGTATCTTCTCGGTAAAGATTTCACATAGTTCTTTTCAGAGTTCATTAAAAGTTACTACTTAGAGTCTTGTTTCGATCAGTTTTCTGAAAAGAATTCTGAAAGAAATATTGATTGAAACATTTAGCCATCATTGAAAACAAGATTTGTATCTGTATTAAAAAGTGTACAGGAAGAGATCTACTGTGTGTAACAGAGCCAGTCATTGAGGATATCCAGAGACATACTGACCGCCGACCTTTAGGAAAATTTTCAGCACATACTGCTAATTTTAAGTAGTTTAGTTTGCACTGTTACTACGTTAATTTTCCCCTTAGACCCATCCTTCATTGGTTACCCCACATACAACCTTGCCAAATTTATTGGTGATATTCTTACATCAGCGTTTTCCAATAGGACCGTTTATAATCTTCCGGAGTTATCTGAAATCTCTTCCCAGATTATATATATACGTTAATTCTGCATGAAAACTATGTTATCCTTTCCCTTGATGTTGTTCCTTGTTTACTAACATTCCTCTGAAATTGATTTTGGAAATAATAGAGCTCAACTGGAATATATAGTTACTCAGCATAGCAACATTCTAAGAGATGACTTGGACAATATTATGAAATTTATTTTTGCTTCATGTTTTGAAGATGTCAACAACAACAAACTGTCCCAACCAGATTCACTCTCTTCAAGTATCACAGTTTTTAGCTTCCCAGTTAATAATCCAATTGCAAAATTCCCCAGCTTCTATTTCTCTTCCCGCGTAAACTAACCTTTGCAACACAAACCTTCTGCACCGCTGTTTGGATATTTCGTCGCTAATTTCTCAAACTGTTACGTTTCATATTTCAATTTTAAATAATTTTTAAAGTATTCAGTGTTTAGTAACTGTATTTTCATTTTCTTAATTAAATTTTAATATGACTTTCGCCGACAATGTGCTTATACTTTAATGTATTTGTGTTTCGTGCTGAATGCGAGTTCGACACCTCTAATTATAATAAATTAATAATCAGATTTCACTCATTGATGGTTAACATTTGCTTTTCTATACTTTTTGTAGACAATTCTCGGATGAAAATTTTAGCGAAGCTTATATGTTTTAATGAAGAGTGACATTGTAATAATTGTATTATTCAGCTGAAATTCCCGACATAAACCCCCTGATTCCCTAACACAGGTCAACTAGTACTTTTTACCAACATTATATTAATTTCTATTATAAAAATTAATATACCAACAGCACAAACTCAGAAATTAATTTCGACGGTAAAATCATTGGCTTACTTCCTTAGGATTGAGCAAACTTTACATTTTGCCTTGCTGCAAGGGTCACTTTTTTGGTTTTTCTCTTTCATTAAAGATTTATAGAATTAAAGCACGACACTGCATTATGTTATAAATATACGTATATTATGGTCAATATTTAGTATTATTTTAATATGAAGTAAAAATTAACTACAATTTTTCCGAAATAGTAATACTTTTATGTAGCCATAAATAATTAAATATCTAAAACTTCGTTAATCGGCATCCACCACTGTCATAGAAGTTCCTCTGTAATATTCCCAAGAAAATAAATCAAAACATTTGTTTGTAGGTAATGTAACTTGTTAATGTAATTAAGACTAAACAAAATTTGGTTTTCTAAGTAGTAACTGTTTTATTTTGGATGGGAACCTTCTACGACTCCGAGTTTTGATATTTCTATGCCGTGCATAAGCAAAGTATTCTCATACTCTTTACATTACCACACTCCTGGTTCAAACATAAATTATTAGTAATTACACGAAAAATTTTGCGTTTTTTCACGCGGAAAGAATCCATCCGAATAGTACTCGCATACACATTTCGACATTTCACTTATACACAATAAATACACAACACCCTATACACCACACAAACAATACGAATAGATTTTTAAATGAAGAAAATAATGCAGAGTGGGGATACTATGTATTGTGGTGTAATTTGAAAGATTCGCTAGAACACTTGCAGATTTCGCGTAATATTCTTGCGCCGGGTAAATATTACTAACAGTTAGTTGGTAGACGCGAAGGAGTGAATTTCAGTTTTAGATTATATTTAAAACAAAGGTAGCAGTGTGTTCGCAAATATATAATAACAATCATCTTACGCTTGTAATAATTCAATATTTTTAGTGTTTCGCATACGCAAGTTATTAATACTTAATAATTTAATTCGTTAACATTCAAAAAGAATTTCGAGGATTTTAGAAAAATATTGAAAGCGGAAGCAACGTTTAGAAATCTTCATAATTCCGGCAATTGTTGGTGCTATAAAAGAAATTAGCGGATATTTCTTCAGCTTAGCCTGGTTTTTAGAAAAATCTCACATTGATGCCTACCAACTGACATCAAAAATTAAAATGGAATTTGGAAACAGGTATTTATTAACATATTTTAAAACATTTGGCTAACAATAAAAAACAAACTCCCCGGCGGGGAATCGAACCCCGGTCTCCCGCGTGACAGGCGGGGATACTGACCACTATACTACCGAGGACATAGTTTCATATAGGTTATAGGTTGTTAAATTACTAATTATAGTTAGGTACTTCTAACAATTTCTTATAATATTTTTGGTTATTAATTATATATATGTAATTATCAGCAAAATGTATCCATAACAAAAGTAAAAATGTACTTTTATTTCAACATTTTAAAATCACTAAGGTAATTATCACAAGAAAAAAAAAACATTCCAATTATTCAGTATTTACAATTGACAAAATTCGTATTACATACATACCTATTAGGTATATATTATTATATTACTTCTCCTATTTCCATAATCTTTATTAAAATAAAATAAAATAAACATTACCCAATAAATAGTAGGAGTATTTTATAACGTAGGAATTTATACAGTGAGGTTTTTATAACACCGTACATAGCCCTATGTTCGATTTTATATGTCCCATGTCAACTCATGGGCAGTTATGCAACCAACATTACTCCTATTTGATTTCTACATAAACAATTTTATCGATAACTGTCAAAGTCGTGACAATATAAAATAATTCATGCAATGTATTCTAAAGACGAAAAAGTTGAAATTATAAATTTGTATCAAGCTGGAAACAGTATTAGAAATATACGAGATCTCTTTGCTGCAAAGTATCCCGACAGACCAATACCGGCTCTATCAACCATCCACACAATTATTAAAACATTTAATATGGATGGTTGTATAATAAGCACACACAAAAAGAAAAATAAACCTTCCCCTGTACTTACCGAAGAACTAAAATTAAATGTTTTATGTTTCATCGAAGAAAGCCCAATAACAGCAACAAATAAGATTGCACAGCATTTTAACATTTCAAAAACGTCTGTACGTAGAATTTTTAAGATGTATAAATACAAAGCGTATAAATTTAGTAATCACCAAGAACTCTTCCCTGAAGATAAAATAAAACGCATAGATTTTTGTGAAACCTTATTTAATATCATTAATGAAAATGACAACATTTTAAAAATATTGTTTACCGATGAAGCGTCTTTTTCTTTAAATGGTTCAGTTAACTCTCAAAATTTTCGGTTTGTATAAAAAGTATTTTTTCACTGAAATCTAATTGATTCGTTTCAATTTCACTATTAGGTATTGGTCACGGACTAATGATCATCGTCAAAATTTAACACATACACAATATAATGCACGGGTCAATGTTTGGGCAGGTATCATTGGTACTGCACTTGTAGGACCATACTTCATTGACGGAAATCTCAATTCAACAAAATTCTTAGAATTGCTGAGAACACGAATTGTTCCTCAAATTCAAGATTTGAATATTGAAAATCCCTGGTTCCAGATGGATGGGGCCCCAGCACATTCTACTGCAGCTGTTTCACACTTTTTAAATGTAACTTTTCCTGATAAATGGATAGGCAGGTTTGGTCCGATAATTTGGCCGGCCCGTTCACCAGATTTATCGCCTAACGATTATTTTCTTTGGGGATACCTGAAATCAAAAATTTATAACAATATAAATATAACGAATATTGAAGACTTAAAAACACGCATACTTACAGCATTTGAGGAATTGCAAACCAAACCTCATTTTTTATCAAACTGTTTGCAAGAATTTCATAATAGACTTGCATATTGTATGGAATGCGAAGGCGGACATTTCGAACATTTATTAAAACGTTAAACTTAGATATAATATTTGTTGCTTTTCTATTCACTACTTGATAAGATCTTTTAATTTTATTTGACAAATAAAAGGTGATTTATTTACGAGGTTATGTTTATTACGTAGTTATGTTAGTATCAACGAGATTAGATGTATGTACCTATACGACGAATGTTTGCAATAGGAGTAATGTTGGTTGCATAACTGCCCATGTGTTGACATGGGACATATAAAATCGAACATAGGGGCTATGTACGGTGTTATAAAAATATATGTTCTAAGCCGAGACTAGCAAGGTTACAATTAGTACTAGCCTATTTGTGAATAGATGGCGGGTCAGATGTTACTCTATGTATCTTGTATAGTTTTATGTATGACTCTGCTTCGAGCGGACCCAATTAGTAAGATCATACTTCACAGGATCATTTCTGTAGTAGATCTTCACATACTCCACACTCAAAAGTGGAGTCGTTGCAACCATGATGAAGAGTTGTAGTGCTATGTTCTGAGCGTGAGGCTTGTGTTGGATTGAATCATTTGTTGTTCGGCCAATGCTAACGATGATCGTTCACCAACAACTTTTGTTGTTGGTTATGAACATAGCACATTCTGAGTGGTTGCATTTTATTTTTATATAATCTTAAACGCTTTTGGTACACAAACACGATTAGGCTGTCATTTTTATGTACTTTTAATATTTGATTCTTTAACTTGTAATTCAAATTTCCGTTTTCTTCCTCTACAACAAATTTTATTTTACGTTTTCTTTTTATTAAACATATTTTATAGCTATACTTTCCTGATTTTAATTAGTAATCATACAACATAAAATTTTAATTTTTTCAATGATATTGACTAAGTAAATAAAATAATATCCTTATAACATGTTTTTAAAACCACAATTAAATACAGTATCAAGAAATTAATATCAGTATTAACTTACGAAATGATATACCTACATTAAAAAAGATGAAAACGCGGTAAATTTTAGAACGGATATTGATAATTTAAGCGTTATTTATAATAATTTCAATTTTTATAGTTGTATTAAATCATTATATCCTTCATTATTACTTGTGAATATAATTAAAATTCGATATATCAATGAATTCTTTGTGTTTTAGATAATTTTGTTGATAGGCATGGCAATATATTTATATTATTAGTAATTTGACACATATTAAATGTCAATTTCTTCCACTGAAGAAGTTATTTAACGAAAACATATTATTATATGTTATGGAATAAATTGATATTTAATTATTTATTGTTTTATTGACCTACAAGTGGAAATAAATCAGGAATTAAAAGATAATTACATAAAGGTCAGAAAATATATATATTAACTATATTCATATAAATATATGGTTAAATATGATGTAAAATCAATACAAACATGTAAGATAAATAATTATTCGGAATACGTAAAGCTCACGCCATCTGTAGATTAAGATACTTAATCTATTTTGCACTTGATTCAGAAGCGAACCCTTATCTATATTTTCAATTAATTTATCTATCGATATATAGATGGCAGTTGTTGTGTTCAGTGCTCCTGGGTCTATCGTTTTAGCGGTAGATGTACCGCTTTTAGCCCAAATTTACCGTTTTACTGTTGTTTGGTTTAATTCCTACCGCTCAAAATTGCAATTTAAAAATAATTTCATCGTCTATAAAAATATACAAAGAAGTTAAAACAGCGTGCCAATTGTAAACAAAGATCTAAACACAAAATATATCCTACTACGTGTGTTACGCTGTTGCTGCTATAATAGAAATATAAACATAATGCTTTATTTTTATTTATATTATGATATCTTTGCTATTAGAACCTTAACAATAGCAAATAAGCATTAAGTTATAAGCACAGGTTATAACGTTCTCATATAATATTAGACGATTTCGAGCGACGAATATTCACTTGCGGTAAGGCACGGTCACCTATGGTCAGACATTCGGGCGAAGTATTCACTTTGTCTGGTAAGCTGTGGTCACTATTGAAATGTGACCAAGCTTAAAGGATGGTTACAGCGTGCGGTAACTAGTTTCATCTCTTTCTTTTTAGTGTTTCTTTTTCTTTTATAACAAAATTTGTCAAATTAACCTACAAATGTATGAGTATGGTGTATTGTCAAGTAGTATTTATTAAAAATTCTACTTACTTAACGTAAAATGTTATATCTGTTAAGCTAACAGAAAACCTTAGGGATATATATGATTGTGTATATAATAGGTTTATGTCAACTTGTGTATGCCGCCAGTGACAATTTAAAATCCAATGACCCAATTCATTCGGGCGAAAAATAAATTCAACTTACCGCGCCTTACCCGGTTTCACCGATTAGAACTTACCGGGTATGATCGCCCGAAATCATCTATTATATCTATACAACTGACCGACCGTTGATGTAATAACTCCTGAAAAATAAATTGTGTTTTTTTTTTCAAAAGACTTATTGGCATTGAGATCATAAATCGTGCTTTTGTTATCTCATGAACTATTTTCTTAGTGTGCATAATTTTGTCCGATATCTCATAAAACCCTAAACGTACTGACAAAGGTTTTTCTTTCATGATTTATAATCAATGAGACCTACATATTCATTAAAACTGATATCATGGCAATTATTTTATTCCGCCCACAAGCTAGAACTAGAAATTTTTCTCTGTTGCATTTTGTATTAGCTTACGTACGTTAGCGAAGGTGGGTGATAGTGATTTTTAGATTACATTTTATATTACAATCAGTTTTTGATTAAATATAAAACCTACCGTTTTTATTTTCAAATATACCGCTATTTTATAACTCCATCTACCGCTCTCAGTTGAGAAGACCTGGCAGCAGTGGTTGTGTTTGTATGGGTAGTGGAGTAAGGCACGTACGTTTGTAACAACATAACAACAACCTTTATTTCACGAACAGAACTCTATACATGCTCTTTACATCTAACTTGCGGTGTGTTTGTAACAATGTGTATATGCTTATGAGTCTTGTGCGGTGATGTAAATGGATAATGTGATGTGTGTGTGTGTGTGTTATTGTGGATTATTAGATATACCGGGAGCGCACGCACGACCTGGCGATACGTTTAGCGTAAGATGAAAAAGAACAGCGAAGAGACGTCCCTTAGTTAACACAGGAAACGTATGTCGATACTGTTTGCTTGAACGAATGCATTCGTTGTATCTCTTTGTTGCAAAGGAATTCATAATACAGTGAGAAAGTCAGACAGAGCATAACGTAGCGCTTGCCAGTTACAGTCGACCACACATTGCTAATGCATGTATCGGCACGTCAAACGTGCGCACACTGTATAACATGTTCCTCCTTCCTATAAATTTAACCGGGTAGGTGGTTTTCGAATTCTTGTAGAACGACGAACTATGGGTGTTGCAGAGTTCTCTAGATACTTTATATTTAACACTGATCAGCGAACAAAACCAGTTTTGTCCGAACGAATCATGTTCTATTTAAAAAACCTGAAATTGTGATTCATCTCCACTACAACAAGATTTGTGATCGCGATTTGTAATCCCCTTTCCCCTGTGGAACATAATATTTTTCTGTTCGGTATGTTTAAAACGAACATAACCTTACTTCTACGTAAGTACGCGTTATGTGTAGTGTAAACAAATCCCGTTCTTCTTTTGTGTGTTCTTTTCGCAATGCTAGTTGCTGATCATGTTCCTAATTAACATTGATCACGCTTTGCAAGTCATGATCCAGAAATTTTACAAATAGAAAGCAGCTTCTGTATCCTCGGTATTACGTTTCTTCGCCCTGTCATCAGATGTTTCTATTGCCGGTTCGATTGCTGGTAGACTTGTAGTTGGATTCACTCCAGTGTATTGCGTTCTTCTTAATTGATCGATATGCCTTCGGTGAGACTGATCATCAACTTTTACATCGTAATGTAAACGACCGTATTTTGCTGTTATAACTCCATTTGTACTCTGCATTATTGTAGTAACGAACCATTACCTTATCTCCGATATTCAGATGTCGTTCATTTGTAATGATAGGCAAAGTAATATAAGACAAAGTCTATTAACCTTGTCCTATATTGTCCTTTTAGTAGCATTTCGGCTGGACTCTCTCCCGTGGTTGCATTCAGAATTCTTCTATATTGCATCAGGAATCTATATAATTTCACGTCTATTTCCCCCTTTTCGGATGTCATAGCTCGTAAACTTTGCTTTAACGTATGTACATACCTTTCTGCTTGACCGTTACTAGCAGGATGGTATGGTGCTGTGAACTTATAAATAATGCCGTTAGACTTCATAACTTCTTCAAATTCTCGTGATCTAAACGTTGGACCATTGTCACTAACTACTGAAACTGGTAGACCAAATCGGGCAAATGTTTCTCGTAATTTTGAAATGGTTATCTTGCTCGACATTAAATTTGACGGTATGACTTCTAGATATTTACTGTAAGCATCGACGATAACAAGAAAATAATCCTGTTGAAAGGGTCCTGCATAGTCAATATGTAACCGTTGCCATGGGTTTTCGGATATTCCCACGGATGTGCAGGTATAACAACTTTTGGATTGTTTTTGGTGAACTGACACTGTTGGCAACTATTAGCTATTCTCTCAATGTCAGTGTCAATTCCTTTCCACCATACGTAACTTCTTGCTAAGTTCTTCATTCGTACAATTCCAGTGTGCGCTGTATGTAATTCTTCTAGTACTCGATGTCGTAATTTTTTGGGTATCACTACTCGTACTCCGTTAAACAGACATCCATCCTGTAGTGTAAACTTCATCAAGGTTTGATCTGTAGTTTCTGACTCGCCCTGAAGTTAATTTATAATTGCTATTAACTCCGGGTCTTTCTTGGTTTCAAACTTGATCTCATTTCTGGTCACTGGAAATATTTGTAATTAGCTAAAATAGTAAGTTCTTTCTTCATCAGGTATATCGACTGTTGCTCCTGGTAATGGGAAACATGAAAAATAATCTGCATTAACATGTTCTTTAGTATTCCTGTAAATGATTTTGTATTTAAACCCTGCCATGAAGCTTGCGTAATGCAAAGTCGAATCGGAGAAGTCGCTGGCAGATCCTTCTCTGGTTGTAATATTCTTGTGAGAGGCTTGTGATCAGTAGTTAAAGTTATTTCTCTGCCGTAGCAATGATGGATAAACTTCTTCAATCCCCACACTATTGCTGTCGATTCCTCATCAATTTGACTGTAGTTTTTCTCGGAATCAGTTAAGGATCTTGAAGCGAAGGCTATTGGGCGTCCCGTTCCATCATGCGGCAGATGTGAGATTACGGCTCCTAATCCTGTTGGTGATGCATCTATAGCCATGGTAGTTCAGGGGTATAGGGAATAAGTACCTTTTTCCCACTAATTTCCTTCTTCAACTGTATAAATATCTTTTCACATTCAGAACTCCATTTGAATGTTGTACCCTTCCGTAATAACTTGTTGATTGGGTATAATTTAGAAGATAAATTTGGTAAAAACTTCTGATAATAATTTACCAATCAACCAAAGAAATGCATGTACGTACGTCGTTGACGTTCTTCGGCCGTGGACATTTTACAATAGCTTCTGTTTCGTCTGGAAGTCGATGTCGTCCATTCTTGTCAATTTTGTGTCCTAAATATGTAATGGAATCTACGAAAGTTCGTTTTCCTTAAGATGAATAAAAACTGATTTCAGATTTTGTAATAATTCTTCATATGTAAACACTTCTTGTAAATAGCTATATCAATAGAATCTTCAAAATGAGAGAGCTTTGATATACAAAATCCATCACAGGTAAATTACATTCGCAAAAACAAATCTACGAATTTTATATCTTCGAAAAATACAAAGATGAATGAAGGAAGTACTACTGCGCCAGGAAACATGAATACTGCTAAAGTTAAATGTGTGGAGAAAAGAACCATAAAGCAAATGAATGCAGATTTCAAAATTTAAAATGTACACAGTGTGGGAAGGAAGGGCACATTAAAACAATTTGTTTTGAGAAATCGAAGGAGCCACAGAAGCAACTACAAGAAGTCTCAAATACAGAAGAAAATTCTATGTATACTATCAATTCAATCCAACAGATAAATACATCGAAAGCTGGCAAATACATGGTAAAACTAGACATTGAGGGCAAAACTTGCAATATGGAATTAGATACAGGAGCAGCGGCATCTACAATATCCTTGGAGAAATTAAAATCAAAATGTCCTCATAAAGAAATAGAACCGTCAACTATCTTATTACGTACAGTCTCTTTCTAAAGTACTGTCTCCCCCTGCTGATGGATTGATATCAATAATACTTTCCGCTTAGCGTATTATATTCGTCGGACATCTTCGGCAAGAAAGAGGCCGTAGGGGATACATTACAGATCGAACGAGCAACCTGTGTAATTATTAGGTGTGCGAATCGTAATCGGTTTTATACCAAACCGGTTTTGTGTTAAGCGATTAACTGCCATCAAACGGAAATCGTAATCGAAAAATCGGTTTCAAATCGATGATTTTTTTTGAATCCGCTCTGTATGGCTTTGCAATTGTTTTATTAATATTTATAATACATTCACGATGATGTCTAGATAGAGAATGTAGTGCGTTTTGTAAAAAATACTGAAAATATAATGCTTTCATTCATTTGTGCTTATTATGCAAAATATATTCGTTGAGATACTACACAGCGACACCTGTTATTTATCTATACCTCATAAAGCATGTTGTGGTTAACGTGGATGAAAAAATAAATAGCGGTAATATGAATTAATGAAATTTAATAAAACAAGTAACAATCAGTATCCTAACGGAATCAATGTTATTGCTAAACTGGATTTATGTTTGACGATTTGGCGCCATCAAAACAGAAATTCTAATCGAAAAACTTAGTGTACCCATTTAAAAAACACATTTTAAAGCCAATTTCAAAATCGATTTTAAACCGGTTTTGAACCGATTTTTAAAATCGGTATAAAAAATCGATTTAAAAAATCGATTTTAAAGACCGGTTTCGACTCAACACGATTAATCGATTTTAATGAAACCGGTTTGAGGAAAAGTCGGTTAATCGATTTGTAATATTTGGCGATTTCCGCAGCATTAGTAATTATAATTTTAAATCTCGATATGTGCATTTACCTGCTAGCGGTAGAATATACGACTTCATTAAACCCTACTTTTATACCTGTGATGGTCAGTTTTCCTAAATATATAATATATAACGTGTACTTTCAGTTATTGTTAGTCTTCCAGACTGTTATTAGAGACAATTTTAATGCATATTATAACAACATACTTATTTGAATATTAGAATAATACTTATTTTATTGAGGCATACACGTTTATTGATGAACAAATCTCACAAGAAATCCGTGCCAACAAGGATCTCTTTCAAAATAAAAACAAATAACTGATATACGCCGTTGGTGAGAACGGCCTATTAAAAGTATTATACAAACAAAACGGGATTTTGAAACCAAATTTTTTGGTCGGATATGGTTGAATATGAAGTATAACGTGAAAATATTTTTGTATAAAAATATTGAATTTGAATTCCTGTTAGCCGGAAGTGGGCATCAACTTCGATATTTTAAATAGCATGCTATAAATGTAATTACAAATTCACCTTCTAAGATACATTTTACACATATTTCATGTATCCCTCGCTATACCTAAATATGATACCATTCCTTTTGAGTTATTCGCAATTAAATAAAAAAGTGACAGATACCGATCTTACTTTATAGTGATATTACGTCACGTAGGAGCAGAAGAGCCCAATGAAATTTTGCATACACACAGCTGATATCGTGTAGTTATACAGACTTTGAAGTTCTTCTCTGCAATATTATACAGAGTGTTTAAGAACAGTTGCTTACAAAAACGTTCAAAATTCGGAAAGTCGCTTTTTTTAATGCAACGGTATATATTTTCTGATTTTACAAAAGATTACTTTTAATCGACTTGCCATTCGCTGTTGGGAGCAAAGTGATTAACAGCGCGGCATCATAAAAGGCGATATGATGCTGTCACAAAGCCATTTGAACACAACTTACACACACCAAACTACACCGCAAGAGTTGCAGTGATAGCCAGACAAGTAATATAGCTTACGGAGTCACTGCAACTAAGCACGCACCACACATAAAAAAAAAAAAAAAAAAAAAAAAAAAATCTATATTAGGTGCTCCTATATCTAAAATGGAAGGTGACTAAGTTCTAACGATTTAATTAGCCTCCGTATCTAAAATGCTCAGTTACGTGAATTTACGGAAGCAAGGGTGCTTAGCTTATTTGTTTTACATACTTACTTACTACTTATTTTGACGTCTGTCATTTTGGTTAGTCGTTCTCTTATAACAGAGAAAAATATCTTCACCGGTATAATAATTATCATGCCCAATGCGAGAATGTATTTTACAAGAATAAGAATAGTATATTAAAGTATGAGTGGACAATAGGGTCATTAAAACATGCCCGATTTTTCAAGCGCGACAGTGAAGCCGGAGTGCTTTAAATATAGCAAGTGCAGGATTTACTCTTTCATATAATATCAATTGCACATTTCACGTTCCTTTAAAGTAAGAGTTTTTTCGTTAAAATTATTATAAAATATCTTATTACAGTTTTTGACACATTTATTAATAAGTTTTTATTTGTAAAAGGTTGTTTTGACAGATCAATTAGTTGACATTTATACTTCACTTATTTTTGAATTGTTGACGTTGCCCCTAGTAACTTTAAAACACGCGCGTGTTTTAATGATCGATTTACGCACGCGTTTGCATGTTTTAAACAAGCAAAATGGTTTACCAATAGAAAAAATTATTGTATTTGTTACAAAACATATTATAATCTTAGTATTTCTTGTAATTTTTATTTTACCTTTGATAACATACATTTGTTGTAGCTTCTGTACAATACGTTTCTCTCAGTGTAAAAAATTTAGATTATCTAAGAATTTTCCCAAAAAATTAATAATACAAATATAGCAATATACGGAGTTCACGATATTTTTGCAATAATTTTGCCCACGAAGATTTTCCCAAACATTATCAACACTCTCTTGAAGATTGGCGACGCTCATACATTTGCCGAGTCTACAAGGTTTTTCTAATATGTAATTAACATATGTATATCTATTGAAGAAAGTGTTATTTTGTCTAGTGTATTATGTTTCCCTACTATAATCAACAGTAAATTCAATTGTTTATTAAAATCTCACATTAGCTTCCACCAGCTTAAACAGTGAAGAAACCGATTTGATCCGATTTGTTTAATCCACTTATAATTAAACACAGAAAATGTTTAAAAATTTAAATTAACCAATATGTAAATCTAATATTTAGGTATATATTCAATGATTTTAAAGATTAAGCACTATTATGTTATAAAATTATATTTTATAATGACAACTACACAACTAGGCATTAATATAAGCGGGTTTATTGTCTAACTGCGTTATCATCTATCTACTCTATTTAAAACTAATTACAAAATATTGCATTTTGTAATTAGAAATAGATTAACTATGTACCAGACTCTTCGAAACGACACTATTAAAGGGATAATAATGGATTTTCAATATATCAGTTATTTGTTTCCTATAAAAAAAGATCTTTGTTGGGACGGATTTCTTGTAAGATTTATCAATAAAGGTGTATACCTCAATAAAATGATATTCTAATACGTATGTTGTTGTAATATACATTAAAATTTGTCTCTAATAAAAGTCTGAAAAACTAACAATAACTAAAAGTATACGTTATATATTACATATTTAGGAAAACTGACCATCACAGGTATAAAAGTAGGGTTTAATAAAGTCCTATATTTTACCGCTAGCAGGTAAATACGCATATCGAGATTTAAAATTATAATTACACAGGTTATATACATGTTGGATCTGTATCGTATCCCCTGTGGCCTCTTTCTTAGCCGAAGATATCCGATGAATTCAATACGCTAAGTGGAAGGTATTATTGATATGAACCCAATGGCTGGGGGAGACATTACTTTTGAAAGAGACTGTACGTATACGGGTGAAATAATTAAACCCGTAAGAAACAGTAATGTACAAATAAATTACGGACACCAATTGAAGAATGCTGACATATACATACTTAGGGGCACTGTAGACACAATTCTAGGAAGAGATTGGTTAAATAAAATCAAGATAAACTGAAACCAGATCCAAAATATAGACCTGGAAACCAATGAAACTCATAAGAAGAAAATGGAGTGTTTATTACAAAAATACAATACCTTGTTTGAGCCTGTATTAGGAAAATTCAAAACGTTAAATGTAAGCTACAATTAGAAGATACAATGCCAAAATTTGTTCGAACCAGACCAGTACCATACGCATTAAACAATAGAAGCTGAGCTGACACGATTAGAAGAATTAGATATTATTGAAAAGTTATGTACGCGAGTTGGGGAAACCTGATAGTTCCAGTTGTAAAGAAGAATAGAGAAATACGATTATGTGCTGATTATAAATGTACACTAAATACCTTTTTAAAGGATGACAAGTATCCTATACCAAGAATTGAAAATTTGTTCGCAAAGATAAGCGGCGGAAAATATTTTTGTACCTTGGATGTAAGCCAAACCTATTTAAACATGGCGGTTGAAGATGAAAGTGCGATGCTACAAGTACTCACAAAGGTACATTTAAGGTGAAAGGATTAATGTTTGGAATCAAAATAGCACCAAATGTTTGGCAAAGGTTCATGGATCAGACATTAGTTGATATTATGGTACAAGGTTCTACATAAATATGAAGAATTGTTACAAACGCACGTCCCTTACTCGACTACCCATACAAATACAACAGCAGTTATTAGCTATATTATATTTTGTTAACCAGAGAAAAATTAAATAGGTATTCCAACACATGTTTCCATCTTATTACCACTAAGAAACCAAATAAAATGATAATATTTTATACTGCTTTACCAAGAAATGCACAGTTCGTTTTATATCTATATGTATATGTAGTCGACGAAGCCATAATAATAAGCCATTCGACGTTAGATGACATTAGATGAAATTTTGTAGAAAGCAGCTTAAATGAAGAACAATGGAAAACCTTTTAGTTTGTCAAATAATTGACTGAAAAATCCCGATTGAAATGCGCAACAGATCAACGTTTCAAGGGATGAAAAATTAAGTGTTGCGAAATCTATTTTTTTATTTTCTATTTGTATACACATTTGAAAGGTATTCTTGTTTTTACTCGACTCTTAAGTAGCTCTCTCTTGTGAAAACTCCAGATTATTCCTTTTTGAAATTTCCAACGAAAATTTTAATTGGATTTTATTAATAAATCTGTACATCTATGTATGTAGGAGATTTCTCTAGTGAAATCTATGATATTTCTCAGTTGTCGGAAATAATTACTAATACTTTGGAAAATATTCCTCATATATAATCACCTTGTTTCCATTTATTACGAATAATACATTGTGTTTGTAGAAACAGAACAGATTTAAACGGACTTAATGAAATCAATTTCTGTCAAATGAAATCTTTAATGATAAAAACTATGCTTTTTTAGTTTCTGAATGGATCTTCGTACCTAATATAAACTTATCATTGCTAATGCAAGATAACGAATACTTTTTCTAAAATGATATGAATATTTACGTCGCAATAATCAGATCTTTATTAAATGACCATTTTGTGGTGCCAGGCGCATTACCAATTCTACTGACAGTTGCCTACGAAAGTACAATACGTGTATGTATGTACACTCGGTTGATTTAGAATCGACTCAAACTACCATAAAACCCGTTAAAAGTATGCTTTATTGCGGGCCCCGAATGCAAAGCAGTAATAGTATGGTCAACTGTATGTAAATTACTATCTATGTATATACAATATATTTTTCTATTAAATCCAGTTTCATATGCAAGGGATCATTTATAAATTCCTAAACCGATAATTTCTTAATGCGAGCTTAACATATGTATAGTTAAATCGCTATCGCATACAATTTCACTATAATTCTAAGTATTTATGTAATTAAGAAATTACATAAATAAGAATATGTATGGGCAAGATATAAAAGTCTATTACATATTAGAGTGGATCGAAAAACGCGTTTTTTTCTGCAACACAATTCTAATAACGCGGAAAACTTGCGCATAGGCGTCATTATAAATGAAAAAATATTTTATTTTTTTTTTAAATTCGAAATCGCGCAAAAGACCTAAAGTTACCAAAAAAGTCAAAATACCGGTAAATTTCAAAAAAAAAGCAAAAATTACAAAAAATACATTTTTTGTTGTAATAGTGAAAAAAGTGTTTTAAGAGTGTCCTTAACGCATACAAAAAATAATTAGACCAATACTTGTTTTACTGAATTCGCGCAAAAGGTCTAAAGTTGCGGGTTGTATCGCAAAAAAACTATATTTCATGATTTTTGACACCGAAGTGTATTATTTTCTTGGCGTATGTAAATACAATAATGCAATTTTTCCCAAACGCCAATTTAATTAAACATATTTTTATATAAAAATATGCCGTCCCGAAGTGGAGTCGAACCACCATGTAGGGCTATCGCGGCTCTACCGCAAACCGTTGCGACCACCGGGGGCTTCGACTACACAAGTAAACTTCACAAATATATGCGAACGAGATGTTATAATGACCTAGGATAGGCAACATTTTTGACACCGAAGTGTATTATTTAATATAATACACTTCGGTGTACATCATCTCGTTCGCATATATTTGTGAAGTTTACTTGTGTAGTCGAAGCCCCCGGTGGTCGCAACGGTTTGCGGTAGAGCCGCGATAGCCCTACATGGTGGTTCGACTCCACTTCGGGACGGCATATTTTTATAAAAAAATATGTTTAATTAAATTGGCGTTTGGGAAAATTTGCATTATTGTATATTTCATGATTTTCGACGATTTTTAAACATGTGCCAAAACCCATAAAAGTTTTATTTTTAATTTGTAACCATTCAAAATAGTTTTCCCAACCCAGAAAAAATACTTTCAGACCTGTTATTCCTTAACTGTATTCCTGCAAAAGGTCTAAATTATAATATAAGTTAAGTTATAGTCCCGTAAAAACGCCGTTTTCCATATCTGATGAGTGTTTATTTTAATACATTAGGTTTGTAATAAGACTCTAACAAGTCATTTCCACATCCACCCTACGCAACCAACCAACCAGAGTGAATTTTATTTACAATATTTACAGTAACTATTTACTTTGTACAATGCATATGTTCGTTGTAGGCAAAAGATTATTTACATAGAAGCCCCTTTGAGTTCTGACTTTTAATTAAATGTGGGCATCAGCTGTCTTGATTTTAAAGTAGCTCTAATATAACCATCTCGATTTTCATGCCCGCACACTTTTCCTGCTGCTTCTGTAACCAGTTTTACATACCTCTCAACTGACTGGGTGTGCCATGGGAATTTGAGGTAGTTAAACGCTGATAGCGCTTTGTCTTTCAACAAAGAAGCAATGTGTTCAGTTGGCATCTTGGACAGTAGTGGCGGCTGTGTTAACTTGCAGATTGACCAATCAATTACTTCGGTATAGTCGTTTGCACTAAAATTTATTGAAGGTATTTTGAAGTCTCTTACGTAACCTTCAGCCAATGGCTCATTTCTGAATTTAAGGATCCTCCTGTAGCCAAGTTCTCTAATGTGTGGTCTCTCATCCATTATCATAGCCAACATAATATTTTCAGGGCGCCAACCCTGCTCGCAACTTTAGGTCTTTTGCGCGAATTCAGTAAAGCAAGAATGGGTCTAATTACTTTTTGTATGCATTAAGGACACTCTTAAAAACACTTTTTTCACTATTACAACAAAAAATGTTTTTTTTGGTAATTTTTGCATTTTTTTTTTAATTTACAGGAATTTTGACTTTTTTTGGTAACTTTAGGCCTTCTGCCAGATTTCAAATTTTGAAAAAAAAAATTTGTAATATATTTTTATTTATAATGACGCCTATGCGCAAGTTTTCCGTGCTATTAGAATTGTATTGCAGAAAAAAACGCGTTTTTCGATTTACCCTATTACATATACTTTAGAGAATGAATATTCGCATGATGGTACAGAAAATGTCCTTCAGAACCAACCAATAATTCAAAAGTTTTTTCTGTGTATTAATTTGCTTTCAGTTTGACTGCCTTTTCGTTTACCTTCTCTATTATTTGAAATAAATTAGTATTTGTTTACTGTGTGTTTTGTTATTAATTCTCGAATAAAATCAGTGTTTTTAACGAAACAAACTTAAGATGAACATAGATTCCTGTCTATCTGCTTTGATAAATAATTTTTCTTATGGTTCTAAAATTGATTTGTATTATTATTTTATTTGAGTTTGTATTTTAAAATGGTAATGGGTATTGGCAAACGCTATACTACGTAATAACGCAGGTATTAAAAGTATGTGAAAAAGAATATATTTCTGCAACGATCTTCCCATTCATTTCACATTACGTTGCTATTTTACCTGCTCATAAGCAAATTGCTTTATTACTACAAACATTAACAGTTAAATGTTAAAAGTTTCTGTGTGCGACGTTAGGTCTACGTCGCTTGCCGGGTGAGTCGATTTTAAATCAACCGAGTGTACATACATACATAAGGTTTCTTTTCGGTTAAGTCAATGCACAATCATTTGTTTTTCAATAAAAATATACAGAAATTTCAACTTTGAAATTAATGAAGATTACATTAGTGAAATATCACGAATAACAACACAACATTTATGACAACCTTAAAAATTATTTTCTAATGATAAAGAAAGAAAGACAATAGTTAGGAGTTGATGTAATACTAAGAATTCGTGCTGCTACAACGTAATTGTTTGGAACAGTTAACCGCTAGATTAAGTAGATTCTTCATTAATGTGTACTATTACAAACAAGTATTCACACTTTTTCGTTCCTGGTGAATTTAACAGTATTTAACTTTTCTTTTCACATGCTTACAGTTCTCTTTATAAATATAACAATAAAAATGCGCAAACAAAGAAATTATCAAAACATACACATACTTATGTCACGTCAGGTTTCTACATATAAATATATGTATCTATATATTTGCGCAAAGAACTGTGAAATTAACTGTTAAAGAACATAAATGGGTAGTATACTCGCTTTTATGGGTTCAAATATATACAGTATACAAAGTATGAAACAAAATTCAGTAAATAGAAACAAAGTTTGCTTACAAAATATTTACTTATGATTTATTATAAAAGGTTCAAAGATTCTATTTTTTACATTAAAAAAATTACATTGTTATAATATCTACAATTGGTGCGTGCTTTAGTACACCCTAATTTGCTTCGAATAGTTTCACTAGCTTGTAATATTGATTGTGAGATGTACCAGTTATGGTACCAGTGATTTTTGTAAACGATCCTCCCCAAATATTACAAAAATGAAAAGGAAACTAAAAATTTCCAAAAACACGTCTACTTTTAATTCAAAAGAGAAACAGTTTGACATATTAATTATATTTTTGACGTTTACACCAGCGCCCCGACGAGAACCCCCTGCAAAATTTTAAATGGAACGACCCATCGTTGATACTTCAAATGAAACGTTATTTTATTAGGATTATGGTGATGCATCACTTGTTCACCTCGTACTTTACAATAAATAAGATAGTAGATGATCTGGCGGAAAAGGAAATAGTTGGAAATTTTCTGGACTTTCTTACTTATAGTCGGTATGCAAAGTCAAAAAGATCGATAAAGTTCACCCTTTTAAAACGTAAATAGTGCAAAAGCTTAGTGGAAAGATCACCGCATTGGGCAAGTCCTGACTTCTTCTTTTAGAGTCATTTAAAGTCAGTACTTTATAAGACTGAACCAGTAAATTTCAATGATTTACGTCAATTAACTATTAACGTTTGGAAATATGTATATTCCACACGAAACTTTTGAAAATGTGAGACAAGAATTTGAAAACCGTCTTTATTACTGCATAAAGAACAGCGATGCTTGCAAAGCAACGGTCTTTGCGATATTCACCGGAAAAAGTAGATGTAAAATATTTAGATATTTATACAGTCAGACATACGAGGCGCAGCCATTAAGATCTGGGAATTTAGTTGTAACTCGAGAACTGACAACACTGCATCGTTCGTAAACATTTGTCTGGAAAAACGGGATTTTCTTTTAGTTCCAGTCGAACTTTGAAGTCGGTTGCACCTTTGGTTTATGTTTTACGAAAGTAATTTTTTTAGTAGCGTCGTGAAAATGACGAGAAATCTGGCTAGAAACTCTCGGAAATTATTCAAAAATTGAAGGCGAGTGCATATCGAAAACGCGCGTGTATTAATGAGCGAAACGGTTCAAGGAAGGACGTAAATCTATAGAAGATAATGTTGATGGTTTTGTTTCTATATAGGTGGCATCATTCATTGTGAATATGTTTCTGCCAGCCAGGCAGTGACTGAACAGCTTTTGTTGGCATCCTGGAGCAGCTGCGAGCGCGTATTTTCCGTGCGCGGTCCGAACTCGCCGCGAACGGCTAGATCTTGCACCACGATAACCGATAACGCACCGGCGCATTTTTCGTTTACTGTTCACGCGTTTTTGGCGAAAAAAGTCATTCCAACGTTTTCGCACCCCAATATCGCCCCCTATGACTTTTTCCCCAGGATGAAGTCGCACCGCAAGGGAACTCATCATGGTGGCCTGCAGGAGGTCAAAGAAGCTGTAACCGCGGTGCTGAACGGGTTAGCTTCAGAGGCTTACCAAGAATGCTTCCAAACGTGGTAGCAACGTTGGAATCGTTGTGTTGAGTTAGAGGAGACTATTGTGAAGGTTGATAATAAAATTTTGCTTGTAACTTAATGTACTTGTGTTTTATCGAAAAAATTAAATTTAAAACAACCACTTTTTTACATTGCACGCGCAAATAAACATCAAGCACGTAAAATTAGCGGCTTAAAGTTTTGTAATTAAAGGTTAATCTTTATAAAACAGTTCGGAAAAGTACACAGCTTCTCTAAAGATTAACCTAAGCTTAAAAAATATTATAACATTCGTCTCAAACTAATTATTATGAATATTATACAGGTTGGATAACCCAGATATTCTAGGCATTGTAAATAGCATTACATGCAATGGTGAAATACTGTATACTACATGTATGCGTTAGAATGACGATGGTGATACGAGATAGATGTACGGTGTTGCCAAAATGGAATTATTGCATTTTTTATTCGCATATCTGTGACATGCTGACAATTTGCATACATATATCAAATATATTGATTGCTTTTTTTCATCAAATAAATCAAATTCAAACAATTTTCATTATTGTTTATTACTTCGATAAATTCGGTTGTATTACAGGCTTCTTGTGATTATAATAAATAAAATATTACAACGAACTTCGTGGAAATTAAATATTTTTGACATATGCAAATTGTCAGCACGTCACAGATGCGAGAATACAAAATGCAATAATTCGACTTTGACAACACCGTACATATACTATGAGGTCCAAAATGATTGTCAATTCCGCTCCTATAGATAGTGACATGGTGTACGTATATGCCACGGTACACATACGGCATATATCTACATTATGCTACTATCTATAGGAGCGGATTCGACAATGATTTTGAATCTCCCTTTACCTCCTATCACCATCTCCGCCATTCTAACTCATACATGTATTTCACCATTGCATGTAATGCTATTTACAATGCCTAGTATCCGGGTTGTCCAACCTATACCTATTATATATTACACTGCTCGAAATAATTGAAGAGCACACCTGTATAATCTGAAAGCGTGGTTCTAGCGCAATGAAATTTGGTATAGAAGTAGTACTAAACTAGTATAACTTACCCTCATGCGGTGAGCTCCGTAACCCTGCTAGGTGGGGCGATAGCGGGAGTATTCCCCGCGAGCGCCGCGTAGTCAATAAGTTGTCGTATGGCAGCGGGAGAGAAGGCCAACCATGCCGCGTCCATAGCTGTTCAACGTTAGCCGGGAGGGGGAAGGGAGGGAGAGGGGGAATAACGTTGAGGTCTCCGACCAATCATATCCCACACATGTTCGATCGGATTCACATCCGGAGAACGAGCTGGCCATTAAAGCATTCGTATAAGGTGTCCTTCTAGAAAGGCCTGTACTACACGCGCGACGTGCGGTCGAGCGTTGTCGTGCATGTATAGCAGACGTAGGCGCCGCCGAACGTAAAGAAACACAACGGGCCGTAGCACCTCATCTACGTATCGGCGACCCGTCATGATCTGCCGTACACGCAGCAGACGTGTACGTCCTCCATATGTAACAGCACCCCATACCACAATGCCCTGCTGGCGGTGAATATGACGTGGTTGAACGCACTGCTCGGGTAGACGCTCACAGATCGCCGACGAACCAAAATTCGTGCATCACCGACGCTCAATTCGAATCTTGATTTGTCGAAAAACAAAATGTGCCTCCACTCGGCAACTCACCGGTACCTTGCGTTGACTCACTGGTAGCGTGTGCGGCGATGTCCGGGAATGAGTGAAAACGGCTGCAACGCACGGCGCGCTCGCGGTTCAACCTCTACCAAACGCCCCCGTACAGTTCGCGAAGTGAGTGCACCTTCCCTTCCTACTGGCCAAACGGCTCCAAATTCCTCAAGGACTACGTACGCGACGTTACAGCGCTGAGCAGAAGGACGTAGTCCTCGCGTGCTGTGGTCGCGCGGACCGTCTCGCTTGCGGCTGAAGGCGCGTACGTCCTACCTTAGTCCATTTTCGCCATGCCCGTTGCACAGCCAACAACGACCGGCGCGCGATTTCATGGAAGGATACACCCGCCATGTGCATCCCCACAATCATTCCTCGCTCAAACTCGCTTAAGTAGCGCGCTCGATCCGCCATTATGCAGCGAATACAGCTGCATACTGAATCTTCACACCACACTACGAACGACCGGTTTCTCCCACCCCCTTCCGTCTTCATGGCGACGGCATGTTCCATCTATCGGAACCGCTCAGTAAAAAATGTGACGATAGCAAAAGTCGAAACTCGTTGCATAGACTCGTCTATAGGAAACCTTGATGCTCCGCAAATTTTATGGATGTATTTTCACGCGTTCAGATTATACAGATTATTGCCAGCAGTGTATTTATAGTACACAATAAAAATTACAGCAATGACAAGTGTAAATATATTAAAGTTATATATTATAACAGTATATAAGATGAGAATATACATATTCTCAGTCTAAAAATAAATTTAATGCACACAACAGTTAAATATGTTTTATTCTTAAAGCAGGTCATTTTATTTTAAATTTGGAAATTTTAATACATTTCAAACAAATTAATAATATACTTTATTTTATAAAAATTGTGTGGCAAAGTTAGTAAATTAACACCTTAATCTTGATATCTTGAATACTCTCAGTGAAATTTATCTAAAATAGCGAACTCACTAGAATTATTAGAAGTATCCCTCTGGTGCCCTTATACCGAAATATATTTTACAATGACGGCACTAGAGGTTGATCTTTGCAAGCAATAATGCGTTTAAACGACATAAGAAGTAAATTTTGCATAAAATTGAATTTTATTCCCTTCTTTAATCGGAAACGAACCTGAGCAAACTATTCAAGTAGAAAAATATATGTGGCCTGCAGAGTTCTTTCCTAAGGAACCTGTTTCATGCTTGCAATTAAATAATTACCCAGATGGCATGAAAGTTTTCAGCAAATTTGTCTTTTACTTATTTTCGAATACAAATTTGTTTTAACATGTGTGCGGGAAATTATATTCATTTGTTGAAATTTTCTTCAAATCTGTTGCAAATATTTTGCCTTGCATATGCGATTTTTTGTTTGCTGTGAATTTTGTTTGTTATGTTAATAGTATTAAATTTTGAGCAAAATATTTAACTTTTCGCCAACGATGATCTGTATGTACAATCGTGGCCAGATAAATGTAGTACAACCTTAAATTTCATATATGTCAAAAATTCCAAATTTTATTATTGTAAGACGAACTTTAGCTTAAGCTGCTTGTCATAAAAATCAAATGTCAGATCATACCGGAACACAAACTTACACCATACAATTTTTTTTTAAAAACGCTTGTGCTACATTTATCTGGCCTCGACTGTACTATCGTGAGCAAATGATAGTAAACGCATTATTTTAGTTGCGTAAACTTTACTACTTAGGATTTCAAATTGTCAAACCAATGTCATTAATATTATAATTAAATGTCATTAATGTTAAATTAAAATACCACGCATATGACTGATGCGCAGAGCAATTACTCTCATTGAAAACGAATAACTTTACAAACGGTAGCAAATGCTTTAAGGTTAGCAAAAATACGATATTCAAACATAAAATGAAATAAGATGAAACACATACAATTGCTCATATTCATGGTGATGGTAAACAAAAAATATCTAATGAACAGCACAATCAACAGTTAATAAATATTCTGATAAACGAGCCTTTCAAAAGTACTCAAAATACTATTCAAGAAAGTAACTTTCCTGGAGATAAATAAAATCTTCGGATATTCGAAATGTTGATGCTGCTAAAAGTGTGCTTTGAGTGAAGAGCATAAGATAAATAGATTAACTTTGCGAATAACTACATTAATCAAGAATATATGTCGAGACACATAATTTTCTCAGATGAGAAAGTTTTCCAGCCAACAGACCTCTAAACAGTAGATACATTGGGCGTTGTATTAAACTTACTTTCAACAGTGGTCATTTTTCCATAACTGTATGGGGTTGGATTTGTTTAGAAGGACTTGGGGTATGTTGGATATTGGATGAGAGGTTCACTAGTATCTACTATTGCGAAATATTAAATAATGTTATGCCGGCAGCTGCTACACAAATTCATGGCAACAATTACATATTCCAGCGCGACGATTTCCCAATCCATATTGCTGGTGTTGTTCGACAATGGCCTGCCAATAACAACATTATTACCTTGGGCAACCAGAAGTGCTGACTTAAACCGAATTGAAGATGTTTGGAGTATACTAATTAAACAAATTTATGCAAACGGTTATAGACCTAGTAATAGAGAAGCGCTTTACAAACGAAATTGTGTGAAATTTTGGGAAATTTAAATCTTTCCATGCCAAATCGTTTACAATCCATTATCAAAAACAATGGTTCTTAGACAAAATATTAAATAACTTAAAATATGTAAATCAATAAAAATAAATCGTACAACATTAGAATTTTTGCAAAACTTGCACTCTGACTTTTGTAGTTTCATTTCACTTTGTTTATAATACAGTGGCACAGAGGTAAGTAGAACGCATTATCGTGGTCACGCAGTTGACTTGCATATGATTTGAAGTAATATATTTATTCATGAATTTTCAGTATTCAGCCTACAAGTTAGCATCTTTATCAAATCGCTTTTCTAATCAAATAAATCGACATTTTACACTATACGGTGGTTGTATGGTAGCAGTATCATTTTATTGGAATAAATTGAACACATTGGGTTATAATTCCTTGTAAAACTATTTATTTTATTTTTTTTTATTACAATTTCCTCTAGATACCTACTATAGAATTCTGTTTTTACGATATCCTTTATTTACAGATGTAAAAAGGCTGCTGCAGTTCTAATCTATGTATTAATTATGCCAACTGTAAGTAAAATAATATACAAATTTGTCTGTCTTTAGTACAAAATATTTTCTATTACAGTTTTGCAATAGTCAACGAATTGAAGAAGCTACAGAACTTGAAACCGTTGGTAGTAGTACAAGCACATCTGAAATTAAAACACAGCCAGTAGATACGACGGACAACTCATTAGATGTTAGTATATTAGCATCCAATCTTACCAGAGAAGCCTTGTCTCATGACGCTAGCGAACATGATTCGGTATGACCACAATTATTATACATTATAATTCTTAAAAAATTGCGCATAGTATCACAATCATACTACAAACAGAAGCCTCTTTAGCTCAGTGGCAGAGCACTGGTCTTGTAAACCAGGGGTCGTGAGTTCAATCCTCACAGGAGGCATATGTTTCTTTGAATATTTATTTTGATGTATGATAATTTTTTATTCAAAGTAATCAGTTTATAACATTAGAAAGCACTCTTGTAAAAATAAAACAACACAGAAGCTTTTCAAATAAATTTTTAAGGATTGTTGACGTCCAATCAAATTAACAGTAATTTTAATACTATTATTTGTTATTATAAATTGTTATCAATATGTTTTACTGAAGGATGTGTTAGAAATTCTAAGAAATGAACAGCCATTTAACAAGACCGCTTACGAAATCTTGGATAATGTTCAAATTGTTTAAAAAATTAGTGTAAGCCATTATTCCACCATTGCCTTTCTCATACGCAACGAATTTTGTAATCTAAAATTAAGTTTGATATGAATGCACATTTATTTGAAAAAACAAACAACAATTAAAATATTACGAGCATTATAGCGAAGAACAAAAAAAAAACAAGAAGAGAATTTTATTCTCTTGATGTTTACAGACGATTGACCAATCAGAAAACGATTCTGGTGATGTGAAATATACTTTGTATTAAGAGTAATAATTCATCATTATGTTTTCTCTAAAACGGTGTATAATTCCGGCATTGACACGTAAACAGAGGGAGAAGTATGGATTACTTTAATTATCTCACACATTACATATAGAGATTGATAAGTAAATTTCCACATCACTGAACATTCTATAGCTTTAAAATTCTTCTTTAAGCAAGAGGTCTGTCTTTTTAAAACGCAGACCAATCTGATATCCTCTAAATCCTAAATGTAGTCAAAATTCCATTACTTTTACTGTTGTTCAAATTTCTTGGGCATCTGTTTTTTATTCACCGGTTATTTTTACAAGTGGTTTTTTGGTAATTTCAATAACTCAGTTATTTTGTACAAAAATTAAAAGGAGTTTTATTCAAATAAGGATTCGTTTTGTAGTCAATCGTTGACTACAAAACGACAAAATAATGTAAAATATCAGAAATTCCATAAAATTTTAGTTAGGTATAAATGCTTAATCAAGTGGCTTCTCTTGCTTTAATTTACGACTATTCGAAATAGAGGCACTAGAAGCGTACTATTTACAAAAACAATAAATAAATATCGGATTCGTACATTCATCCATTCTCGGTTACTGCAGAGAATATACAAAAAATATAATAAAACAATCTCCACATATGTAAAACATATCTATCTACTGATGGAATGAAACTGCCTTGTGCATACTATTTCATAAATGATCTTTTTTTAACTTTTATATATATTTCTAAGAGAATTTAAGGAGTCCCATTATATCGAAACAGTGCGTGGTTTCCTTAAAGATTGATTAATAGAGTCGGCAAAGAGGAGTACGTCTCAGTGCAATACGTAGAGCAACGTTGAGGGGGAAAAGTGTGTTGTCTGGCACGGAAACTCAATCGTGGACGGATTATTCATGTATACCATTCACCAGTTTGAAGCGTAAATTAACTGTTCACTGAATTGTTCTCTCAATAATAGTAGCTGTGTGACAAATGACGCCGTCCACTTGGAATTAAATGTTAAGCCTGTTTTAGACTATCATATGAAATTGTACCAAAAAATTGGATACTATTTTTTAATACAATGTAATACGCTTTACAATTTTCTTGTACAAGTTTATCGTATGAATTACACTGTTCTTTATCAGGGCTATTACATATACAGATTGACCGGGCAATTATCTAGGAATAGGAAACGATCCAATGAGTACGAGTGAATAGAGCGTACATATGTGTGGATATTAAACAGACGACTGCGGCGATAGAACGATCACTTGCGTTATTGCTAGTCACGCGCTCAAGGGATCGCCGCACTCGTCTGTTAATATTAACACATATGTACGCTCTATTCACTCGTACTCATTGGATCGCTACCTATTCCTAGATAACTGCCCGGCTAATCTGTATACTATAAACTTGTACGAAAATGTGGCCTGTAATGCTGCCCTATATATGTTTCAAAGAATACATAAATGTTTATCAGTGTTTGTTCATAACCTCAAACAGTTTTTATACTTTGGAAATAACAAAAACAGTTTTATTACTGAAACTTTCAAATAGTATTAAATTTATCAACAAAATCAGAGTACATATAACACATAAGAATAACACGATTGCACGACTAACAATGTAAACAAAAGAATAGCGTGGTTAGTTTGATGCGCCCTGCTGCGCATGTCCAAATCCAATTTATTAGTACGAAAATAGGACAGGTTCTAATTTCATGCGATAAACTTGTACAAGAAAATTGTAAAGCGTTTTACATGGTACTAAAAAATAGTATCGAATTTTTTGGTACAATTTTATATGGCTTTAGATGATTAGAAGCTTCAATTTCAGGCAGCAAATAGTCTGCTATGATGGTACGATAACGGGTGCCATTTACAAATACGTTTCAGCCGGTCTAATTTTTGTAGAAATATGGATTCATGATTGCGTTAGTTGAAGGTTGATCGGTTTCAAATCTTGTACGAGTTGAATTTTGTATGCTTTTAAATTAAGATGCTTACGTAAAATACCGCAAGTTGGTGCATACAATAAGCCAAGCTATAGCGAATGGCGCCAAATCGATTCATAACAATTATCACATACACTCTCCGTTACCGCCGCTATATTTTCTTCGCTATACGTGCTTGATGTGGATTTGATTGCTTATTATTACTACTTTTCAAAATTCGGAAGTGTGGTACACTTTGTAAACTTGGTTGCCATAATTCTAAATTGAATATCTCGAAAAACGAAGCAGCACAAAACGCTGCTTCAACGGAACAAATCGGCACACAACCAACGCAAAATGATAGCAAAATCAAATTTCAAAATTCGAAAGAATAACGGCCAAGTTGACGGACTATGCTTAATAAATATAGCGAATACTCAAACGAGTAGATGTAGAATGAGAAAAGCAATCCTAACATGAAATAATATTTACTATGGCGTGAAATATCTTTTTCAGAATATAGAAAGGAGAGATATAGCTAGTATATAATTTTTATATTTTAAATCAAAATTCGGTTTATGAGACGCTAAATATTTCATTATTTTAAAAGTATATCACACTTCAGCGCGCTTATACAATCCACTTAAGTCTTATAAACCTACAATGTTTCCAATTATCGTAGATTAGATTGTATTTTTTTACACATTTCTATGAACACTAACAGTTTACTAAAGAATGCGATTTTTTCGATAAGTATTTCACGGTAGTATCAATTCCATTGTTGAACAATATCTTACGTGTATATTCATTGTTTTGATGTAATCTTGCAATGCTGGCTGCTTTAGAAACAGTATTATTGTTCAGAAGAATACAGATAAGGGAACGGAAACAATACGCACAGTTCAATGATTCTTTGGTTACAACATTTTTAAAAGTAACATCTATCCGATCTCACTTCCATGAGGTATTAATGTAATATAGTATAGTTTCTATATTACATTAACAAGGAATTGAAAAAAAATTCCGAATAAATATTTTAAAACATATTTCATTCCATGAAATTTCGTAAAGCATTGATGATTTACTTAAAAATTGAACAGGCTTTTGCAAAAAGTTCTTTTCCTATGTACTTTTCCACAATGCCTCCTGTTAGGATTGAACTCACGACCCCTGGTTTACAAGACCAGTGCTCTGCCACTGAGCTAAAGAGGCTTATACGACCTGCACCGTAACAAATCAATACACCTAAAATTAATTGTTGAAACCATTTATTGATGTTTTTATTTTAAAGGCGTTAATTATAAAAAATTATTAGGTCAGTACTGTTCTAATTATTTATTTTATACTGAAGTATTTCTTAGGGCCAGCTTTTCCGTTACAGCTTAAGTGTGAGTTTTAAAGTAGTCTTTATATAAAATCTATGTTTCTTATTTACAGCTTAACGAAACGCCCTAGTTTGTCTTAAATTCAAAATAAACCTTCGTTTCGGGTAGCTTAAGCCACATATCTAGATTGTTACAGTTGGGTAGGCTAGGAATGTATCATGACATGACTAACGGAATTCCTTTTTTTCCCTCATAGTCACCAGCTTGCAATAATTTCCTTGTGTCATAAATTTATAGAGTTACCTGCAACAATTGAGGAGACACAAAATGTATATAGAGGTTTTTTTTTTAATATCTACATTTCCTAGAGTTATATAGGTTCTTTAGATGTACGCATATTAGAATTCAATTACTTGGTAATGTATATCATGCTTATACAGATTGGCCGGGCAATTATCTAGGAATAGGAAACGATCCAATGAGTACGAGTGAATAGAGCGTACATGTGTAGTGTATATTTGTTTTGAGATACACATTTGAATTGTTTTTTAATGGGATCGGATTAGTCTGTGTTGAAATGACCAACTAATATCTGACAATCAATTAAAAATTATTAAATTATAGACATGAGCTTTGGCCAGCGTCCATCTTAAATATAATGCAGTTGGTTTTTTATTTACAACATTTGTAGATTTCTCTGAATTAAATACACTACAATTTCACATTCTTTATAACTAAAGTTATGCAGTCTTTTCATATCTTCTTGTTCAGCCATGTTTTACTAAACAGTGCTTTACATTATTGGGGAATCATTCACTCAATACCCGATTTATTCTTTTAAACTTAAGCTTAGCATAACATTATCCTGAAAAAACAAAGACCAATTAGGCGAATGCTTAATTTTATTGTAAGGTTTAATAAGCATATAAGCGGATTAATAAGGCATGCCTGAGAAACACACCGCAAGGACTTTCATAAAAAGATATTAAATAAAATTAAATCTTGTACGTATAAGGTTAGGTGTATAGCTAGCATATTTATGGAATATAACTTAACATTCAGTTAGTAAACATTAATTTGGTAATAAGTACCTCGTTCAATTTCAGAAAAGATACCTTTTTGTATGATTCTTGACACTTTCTTTGCATTTATTTTGCTTACGAATAGAAACCTTATACAGCCCCAAGTAGCAAATTTTGGTGTAAATACGGTTGTAACTCCGCAATACAACTTACTAGGTTGTGCAACGAGTTTGGTTACAATTTGGTATAAAAGTCGTTGCGCACACCTCTCACGCACGTGCCAACAACTGTATTTTTGGTACAGGATTTTTGTAACCGGTCACATTTATTCTTACTTGACACTTTTCCCAAAGTAGTACACAATACGTTGCAGACACAGTATCTGTCTATGTTATTATAACGTTTCTGATACTTTTCCTAAATGTTTTATTATTACGTAGTATCAACTATATTCAGACGTTTCTATTTACACGCGATGGTAATCGTGTTGGGACGTGTACGCATTTCTAAAAAATCATTTGAAAATTCGTACGTTTCTACATCCACGGAATTATTACTTCAACATTTTACTGTTCTGCTATACATACCTGCATATTTAGCTTGAGCTAATCAAACGAACTTAGAAAATGACACTATCGCTAAACTAAAACAAATTTTTAAGCCTATATGTAGACATAGATCTATATATTTCAGTTTCCATCCCTTTGAACTACATACAACATAAAGACTAGAATAAACCGAGGTATAAAACACTTACGGCCGTTTGCACTGTCCCTAGTTAAACCAAGTTGCAACTAAAATTACGATTTAATTGAGATTTAATTTTAATTAGAATTTAACTTGATTTAACTAGGGACGGTGCAAACGGCCGTTAGACATTATATAAAGGTGTAAAAGATTTAACTGCCCGCAGAATTAATAGGTACGTTTCCAGAATCTAGAAATGATTATCACGTTGGGAAATCACTGAGCATAGCATAAACAGCAGTTAGAAACAGAACCACACTTCAAACACATGCCAAGCATATCCACAAGTACTACATGTGACCAAATGATCAATTCATCGATACTTTTAGCAGACGCATGCGTGTATGATGCTTAACTTATAAAAGCCTTATTCTGCATTATTTACGCGACTGAATTACAACCGCAGTTACAAAATTAACCCATTTGCTAAGTATACAAAAAAGGAAATAAGCTACTCGTTGGTTAAAAAATAACTAAAATTACACCGGTTACGAATGACACTCATTTGATACTAATATTATAGCCACAATCTAGTTTTCCTATGACCTGGGTTACCATATTCACTACAATATTACCGTACAACAACGTTATAAAATTAACTTCCGTCGCATTGTAACTTCAGTCACAAATTGTTGCTTGAGTTTTCAAAAACAAATATTTAATGACGACTGAATACTCGATTTTGTCCAATTTCACAAAAACAGACATCGACTCACTCAAACAATTGTTATACAACAACTACGCGTCTAAAATGACTTAAATTACTCATCAGAATTTATCTTACTGATGCACAACCATGCTTGTCTAGCGGCTTTTTAATAAATAACAATAAAAACGTATCACTTAATTGAAACATTTTATTATTTATTTTTTAAGCTTTCGATAATATTGGTATACAGGTCAATTAGGTTACTGGTTCGTTAGAACTTTTCGATGTTCTTGAAATCCTACAATTCTAGAAAGTTGTAGTTAGGGAAAGTGTCATCCGGTCTTATTGGCGAATTTATTTATGCTTTTGTATCACTTCCAGTTTAGCAGAAATTCACGTTAACGTTCTTAATTGAAACAGCATGGTCAATTTTTTATGACTTTTTTTAGATCGCGCATGCAATTCTGTATCAAAACTTATTAAGGTACCTTATACCCGAAATCAACTGTTTTTGAGTAATTCTATTTTTTTTCAAAAAATACGGCCAACTGCATGGTTATAAAAACGTTAAAAACTCTGTATTTTGGGAACCGGTGCAGGCCATTATTCACCCGGTATTAGTTCAGAGGTTGAGAAATGCCATTTCTCGGCGTTCTATTTTTTTTTTACTACTGACTGGTACAAAAAAAGTTGTTAATAAATGTGTCAAAAGCTACAATGCGAAATTTTATAATAATTTTATCAAAAAAACTCACTTTAAGTGAATGTGACATTGATATTGGTTGAAATATGTCTTATGTAAATCATCAGTTTTTTAAATCAGATACACAAATACACCAATAATTCGATAACTGTTGTGACAGATAGTTTGCAAATCAGTTGTAATTTACTCATTTTGCTCATTTCCATGGCAGTCTATGATTGGTAAAGACCGCAAATGTGGTTGCCTAGCAGGGGCATAACTACATCGGCTTTACCGAAATAAAAATGGGCCTTATCTAGAGAAACTTTGTACTAGAATTAATGAAAACACAGACATAATATACAATCTTACCTTATTAGCAAACAAACACGTTGAAGCAGTTTCACGAACTTTCGACATTTTAAATGCGTTGCAACCGAATTATAGGTACGCGTACTTGCATTGCATAAGCAACGATACCGTACGATGACTGCCTACAAACTACATATTTCACTACATACATACTTGTACGATAGGTACGCGCCGTTAATGGTCCCGATGTGCTGCCGCTGGAAGCGAACCAATTCTTGCGGTCTTTAATGATTAGTTCATATTTCTATTTGTAGTATGAAACCAATAACACACGATTTTAAAATGCACCAATAAAAAAAAGTATAAAGTATGTGATCATTAAAACACGCGCGATTTTTGTATAGCAAGTGTGTTTTAATGACCATATTATCCACTCATTTTAATACACTAGTTGAATACACTAAATAATTCTGTATTAAGAGGACCGACTACCGTGTGACAGATGGCGATGTTGCCACAGTTAACTTTTTTCATAATATAATGTTTTTATAATTTATTTAACTTATTTTAAAATTGGGCTTCGTGCACATATGTGTAGACGTATTTTGAATGCTCATAGCAAATTTCAATAATTAAATCTAAAAATTAATTCAGTAATCTCTATGCTCCTTAAACGGAAAAAGAGATTGTGAAGTTAATATCGAATATTACATAGATGTGTATATAACATAGATGCAAAACATGTGCAGAAATATGTGTAGGAAGCCCAATTTTCAAATTATATTGAAATAAAATCAAGCAAATGATCTATAGAATAATGTAGATATGGCACGGCTGTAAAATAATCAACTGGTAATCTTTGGTTTTTATATTCCACAAAGCTGGTAAAGTTTCATATAGCTATGCATTCTACAATGAATTTCCTTTCTTCCTCTTTATTTGCGTTTTCTTTGTTTGTAGCCATCTCAAATAATAGATTGATGTGCACTGTACGACTGCAACATTCAAACTAAACCGATATTGCACAATATTGCCTACAGACGAAACAATATTTATCAAGTCGCACAATAAATATCAAACTGGTTTTGATTGACTCAATATATTGCACAAACTTTCAATATGATCTACAAACGGTCAATATTTATTTAAATACAATATCAAATATTGTGCAATATATATATATTGACAAAAATATTGACTATCTAGGGGCTGCTTTAGTAATCCTTGAATGTCAAAATAATCGATATTGTATTTGGATTAGTGTTGGGCGATATGGATCGATATTTTAAAGTATCGATCTTTTGCGATTCAATCCACGATATTTTGGATCGATACTTGAAGTTCCGATATGGCACTGCATCGAGCCTTTATTACTTGGTATCGATCCTTGAATCAAAATAAACTTATAGGTAAATACTTTAAAATTTATTTCGCCCTGCTGCCATCTTGTGTCTAAGGGTTTAACTAAACAAGCGTCCCCACCGGAGCAACAGTGAAACTTCTCATATGAGAAGGTCTATGTGGTTTTAAATAAAGAGTAGTTTTACCTACATTTGTTCTTTATCTTGTTTTTTTTTTGTTCATTTCCTATACGTATCCTTGTTTTAATAAAGTTTTACTATTACTACTGTTATCGATATTTCGCAAGATCGATACTTTTGAAGCGATACGATACATGATCAACAGTTTTTAAAACGATACGGATCAATACGTATCGATACCTCTTAGTGGTATCGCCCAACACTAATTTGAACTATATAAACATTGTACCTACATTTGCGTTTAATTACAATTGCTGGCCCGACACGAAAATGTCAGGCACATAAAAAAATTTGTAAGACTCATTTGAATTGTCCCTCTCCACGGAAATCTTTAGTAAAAGGCGAAAGATTTATTCGCATTGAAAAGAGACCAGAGTACAAAGTATATCTACACTAGAGAATATATCCACAAATTTGTCAATACATCATGTAATATATACTATGGCGACATCTAACAATATGCGTCATATATAAAAAAGCATTGCATTATAGTAGGTTCTCTACACAATATAATCCAGTATTCGATAATCATACTAACTCAACAAACCTTTGATAGATGGCATTTATAGACGTTCAAATTGTACATAGTTCTTATATGAATTATTTTACAGAATACTTTTATTTTTTATAAATTGTTTTCATAGTTTTCAACACAACTCCTCAACGTCTGTGACACAAATTTAATTTAAATCATTTTACTGCATTGCATTTGTCAACTGCAATCGTATTATAATAGGTTTGTTTATTTAGCTACATAAAGTTAGCCTCTCACTATAGTCAATTTATTTAAAAAAAAATGTTTTTAATCGTTTGTAGGTGTTTGATAGCAAATTTCCAACGTTTGATAGTCAATAGTTTATTAGGAAACAATAAAACAAATTATTAGAAAAAACCTACGTGATGTTAGTCCCTCATGTGGTCATTTTGCTACCAAATTCAATTTCACTTAGGGCCGGTTGTACAATATGCCAATAAATGTGCGATAACGCTATTAGGTAGTTTATCGGCATATTGTACAACCGGGCCTTAGGTAAGTAGAATCGTTTGTAGGTACTCGATAGCTAATTTCCGACGCTTAATTATTGATAATAATAAAACAAATGTAGAATATTAGGTAGGCAAGTTTACTTTCCGAATATCGTCATTCATTCGTCTTGTGTTTATATAACAATACATATGTTGATAACACTTGCTTCATTATTTATTAATAAACTATCAACTGCAAAACGTTGGGAATTTGTTACCAACTACCTACAAACGACCTAAAAAAGATTGTGTTTAGAAAGAATTAAATTCGGTAGCAATATGTTGCCACGAGAAGTTAAAACTATATATTGTACCTTTCCCACACACACTTGTTTTATTATTTATTAATAATCTATTGACTATCAAAGGTTAGGAAATCGCTATCAAGGACCTATAAACGACATCTAAATGATTCTACTTAAAGAAAATTAATTTCGATAGCCAATGTGGTTATGAGGAATTAAAATCACACATTTCACAAAAATTTTCTCATGTCTTTTTCCTAGCCTATCTACAAATCTCCAATGCTTATTGCACTATTTACTAATAAATGATCAACTATCAAACGTTGGGACTTTGTTATTAAGCACCTACAAACCATTTTGCTCAAAGAAAATTAAATTCGATGGCAAATGTGGCCATGATGAGTTAAAATTACATGAAACATTCATAAGTGCGACAAGAACGTATAAACAAAAGGCGAAAAGATTCGATATTTACCTTTTTTTTCAATCATATACCCCTTTTTTTTAAAACCAAAACGCGTATCTGACTCCGTGCGATAGAAGCGCGCGGACTTTACCATGTTCCCTACAGGATGCTTTTCTGATGTATTTTTGGTTGCCTACCATAGGCCCGGTTGTACAATATGCCGATAAACTACCTAATAGCGTTATCGCACATTTATTGGCATATTGTACAACCGGCCCTAAGTGAAATTGAATTTGGTAGCAAAATGACCACATGAGGGACTAACATCACGTAGGTTTTTTCTAATAATTTGTTTTATTGTTTCCTAATAAACTATTGACTATCAAACGTTGGAAATTTGCTATCAAACACCTACAAACGATTAAAAACATTTTTTTTTAAATAAATTGACTATAGTGAGAGGCTAACTTTATGTAGCTAAATAAACAAACCTATTATAATACGATTGCAGTTGACAAATGCAATGCAGTAAAATGATTTAAATTAAATTTGTGTCACAGACGTTGAGGAGTTGTGTTGAAAACTATGAAAACAATTTATAAAAAATAAAAGTATTCTGTAAAATAATTCATATAAGAACTATGTACAATTTGAACGTCTATAAATGCCATCTATCAAAGTTTTGTTGAGTTAGTATGATTATCGAATACTGGATTATATTGTGTAGAGAACCTACTATAATGCAATGCTTTTTTATATATGACGCATATTGTTAGATGTCGCCATAGTATATATTACATGATGTATTGACAAATTTGTGGATATATTCTCTAGTGTAGATATACTTTGTACTCTGGTCTCTTTTCAATGCGAATAAATCTTTCGCCTTTTACTAAAGATTTCCGTGGAGAGGGACAATTCAAATGAGTCTTACAAATTTTTTTATGTGCCTGACATTTTCGTGTCGGGCCAGCAATTGTAATTAAACGCAAATGTAGGTACAATGTTTATACAGTTCAAATTAGTGTTGGGCGATACCACTAAGAGGTATCGATACGTATTAATCCGAATCCTTTTAAAAACTGTCGATCATGTATCGTATCGATGGCAAAAAGCAATCAAAAGGCAAAATACATCGTAAACTAAATATCGATGTTTCTGATATATCGAAAAATGTCGATTCAGATTTTGTGGCAATGTTGTTCGACGAATTAGGGTAGGCATAACCTTTACGATGTGTCCTTAAGGTGTGAAATTTAGTAGAGCATTCTCGATTTGTTGTGAAAGACCTGAAATCCCTCACTTTATTTCCAACTCTCTCCAGAGCCGCCTTTCGCAAATGTTTATTGCGGTAATTCGGAGACCCCACCGCGTATAGACAGCCCTCATCTCTATAAGAATCAATGAGGACTACAATTCGGTCTTTGGTCTCTTTACTGTACACCTACTCCAAACAAACAGCTGTGCACATTCGTGAATTTCTGCTGACAATCGATACATCGTAAGTTTTGGCATCGATGTTTTAGTTTCGATACATCGATGGCTTAAAAACATCGATGTATCGTTGCCATCCCTAATCGTATCGCTCGAAAAGTATCGATCTTGCGAAATATCGATAACGGTACCTAGTAATAGTAATAAAACTTTATTAAAACAAGAATACGTATAGAAAATGAACAAAAAAAAAACAAGATGAAGAACAAGTGTAGGTAACTACTCTTTATTTAAAACCATATAGACCTTCTCTTCTAAGAAGTTTCACTGTTGCTCCGGTGGGGACGCTTGTTTAGTTAAACCCCTAGACACAAGATGGCAGCAGGACGAAATAAATTTTAAAGTATTTACCTATAAGTTTATTTTGATTCAAGGATCGATCCAGTGCCATATCGGAACTTCGGGTATCGATCCAAAATATCGTTGATAGAATCGCAAAAGATGATTACTTTAAAATATCGATCCGTATCGCCCAACACTACTTTCGTGTCAAGTCAATAATTTTTTAAGCAAATCAAAATTCTGTACATAATTTTCTAATTAATATAAATGATATTACATGTCATGTTAGCTAATAGAGCATTGTGTCGACAAACCTTTATTGTCCCATACCTTATACCACAGACTCTCTATATACGTAAAATTATAAAACGCTACATAGTATAACAGTGGGAATTGAGAAATTAATAAAAGTCAGACGCCAGAAATCAGTATGATAGTGCTTTCAAATAATGTCGTTTCTATCATTTACATTTAAGGGTGGGTTTATCAATATGTGGATAAATAAATTAGCTTGCAGATAAAATTTTATTCGAGATAATTACAATAAAACGTTTATTGAGTGTTAGATAGAAGTTATCTGCAAGATAAAGTATTGTAGTTGCTAAATTTTATCTGCCAGTTAGCAATATCTGTCAGTTAGTTACCTAACACTTTTATTCTCACATTGATAAATCCACCCTAAGTAAGAGTAATTATAGATGTATACATATTACATAAATACATAATATATAGTTTATATCTTATAGGTAGTTTTTATTGGGGACACCAGCGGATATTTACCAATTCCATCGCTAAGAGGTAGACACCCACCTCAATTGGAGGATGACGTAGATTGGAGATTACCAATAGATACATGGGATAGAGAGTACAGAAGATTCAGATTTAACGCAACAAAAGTACAACGTCAGTATGACATATTAAAGCGAATTGAAAATTAAGTTTATCCTGTATAATCGAAATATATTGTGATGTGTGCTATACATATATAGGTATATAGAGTTAAACATACGACCCTAGAACTTTAGGGATGCTTAAACTTTTAGACAACTATACTCTAAGTTCGTACATACATAATATTCTCAAACTTTTTACGCATTGTAAATGTTAAGTACAAGTACCGCCGAATAGGGTAGACCGGATCATACGTAGTAACGCGAATCACATGCGTATTTGCATATCAATAGTATGGTAACACGATTATACATTCCTTATAGCCAAGCTAGTTGGTAGCCTGTCAGCAGTTGAGACCTTAGGCGTTACTTTTTCGGTAATTAAAAGATTGTAGACTGGATAAGTACCTTGTAAATAATTATTGAAATTTAGATAAAATTTTATGTATTTTACAAAGTGTGAGGCATAACAGGCATAACTTCAAATTTCATTTCAGACAAATGTTTACTGTACTTCCGGATATATTTACAAAAAAATGTAACTTGCCAAGGTAAAGTGGATCAGAATAATCACATGCCATTTCTTAATTTCAGTCGTAACAAAATGCCCGGAAAAAAATTTGTTATTGCCAAATTCTACACAACTAAAAGGCATAGGTTGTATATTGCTATAATCGAATTTAAAAAAGATTGTGAATGCTTAATAAATGTCTTGAGGAAGAAATATAGCGCCATACAAGAGGTTTTTGTCTACCCAAATATTGGTTGTTAAAAAGTTCCAATTAATTCCTAAAGTGTTCGGACATCCTGGAAGAAGAAAACAAATGATTTCTAGGAATATTTCTAAATTTTGTCTAGAGTAACACGGCTACATAATTTACCAAAAGTGATTTTTGTGTTTTTAGAATAATTTTGGGTTTTTCTTATTGTTAATGGGTCATATACAGATTGGCCGGGCAGTTATCTAGGAATAGGTAGCGATCCAATGAGTACGAGTGAATAGAGCGTACATACGTGTGGATATTAAACAAACGAATGCAGCGATAGAACGATCATTTGTGTTGTTGCCAGTAACGCGCTCAAGGAATCAGTCACACTGATACCTAGATAGTTGAACAGCGAGCGTGTGACTGGCAACAACGCAAGTGATCGTTCTATCGCTCCACTCGTCTGTTTAATATTAACACATATGTACGCTCTATGCACTGGTTCTCATTGGATCGCTACCTATTCCTAGATAACTGCCCGGCAAATCTGTATATTATAATAATATATCTACCGCTTGATTTCAGAGATAGGATAAATAACGGCGTTAAGGGGCAAGGGGTAGGTACGAAAATTCGGTAAGAAGTGGGGTCACGTGAGTCTATCACAGCGCTGTAGACTAGACGAGACTAGACGAGACTAGACTGTAATAGAGAGACTCGTACGCGTCCCTACTTCTTAGCGACTTTTCGTACTTATCTCTGAAATCAACAGGTATATACTTATGTATATAAAAGAGAGTGACGTTATTTACTACGCTTATAACTCAAGAACGCCTGGACCGATTTCGATGATTCGCACCAATTCGGACTGGTCTCCGGCCAAACAAGGAGAATACCCAAGAAAATTCCCGAAATATCCCCGAAAAGAAAATTACCAAGAAAATTCCTTTTTCCATACATTTTGTATGGAGTGATTTTACGACGCCATCTTCATGATAGATGACATTTATGTTTACGTTACGTTGTGACAATTTTTTTTTTGACAATTTTTGCGACAATTGTTTTGCTGAGGGGGGAGGGGGATACGGGACGGGCGGGACATGGGGGATGGTACCCGTAACAATAAAACATTAAATATCTAAATCAACACTTTTTTAGGCAGAACGAAGTGTGCCGGGTCAGCTAGTTAACAATAAAAGAAACCCAAAAATATTCGAAACACACATACCGTACCTATCTATTCCAAAAGGAGTTTAAAAGAGACGCCACGTTTATTTTAATCCGATTGCGAGGAGGACTATTTTTTTCAATTCTGGAATAATTCACTAAACTGATATTAACGTTAAAACAGGTTTTTAGGCAAAAACTACGAGACCCATCATCTTTCCCCATCTTATGGCGCGCTCGAGAGCAAGCCATGAAAAGTAACTTTTCCTCCACATAAAATATGCTATTTTTCGACTTTAACGGATCAAAATAGAAGTTTTCGATGATATTATGGTATAGAGTGTGTACTAAAATTCTGAAATAAATATACTTGACTAAGACATTCTCCCTGTGTAAGATACATAATAGTATATTATTTTATACGGAGGCAAAGTGATACTTTTCATGGCGCGCTCGTGAGCAAGCCTCCACATAAAATATGCTATTTTTTCTTCAAACGTCGGCAAATTTATGCAAAAATATCTATTTTTAATTTAAGATAAGCAGGTTTGGTAGGATGTTTGGACGTTTAGACCGATGATTTTTACGAGTTGTTTCTATAGTAACTCATCATAAAACTGTCAAGTGGACATTGTCAACATTGAAATTATGTGTTTGTATTGGTTTGTACGTTGTAATGTAATGTAATAATACTTCCCTACGGCGACGGAAAAGTGAAAAGTAAACCTCCGGCGGAGGAAAAGTGACACTTTGCGGTCGACTACTCAGTCGAAAAATGTCAGTTTTATTGACGTTTGAAGAAAAAATTATTTTTTCTTCCTCGTAAAAATCATCGGTCTAAACGCAGTGGCGGAACTACTATGGCGCTGGACCCCGCAATGCGGGGAGAGAGGCCACGACTATAAAGCAGCTCGCACACTGAGGCGCGGCGAAGCAGCGTCGCGCGAGCGAAGTCCGCACATTAAAGGAGCTCGCACACTGAGGTGCGGCGAAGCGAAGGGAAGCGCGGCGAAGCGCAGCGTCGCGCGAGCGAAGTCCGCTCATTAAGGCGAAGCGAAATAGACGCGAGACCTGATGCGCGTGTGCATGATACAATATGTAACTACCTATAACAGTTATTTATCATGGTGTGTGTGTGACAGTGACTTCATCAACATTAGCAGTTCCTCATCTGACGTCCTTATGTACCGCACACTGAGGCGAGGCGAAGAGAAGCGGCGCCGAGATACTTCGACTGGTTGCTCTGAAAACTTTCTTCTCCGCGCGGCGCATCAGTGTACGGGCACCGATTTGACAACGTGCGTTTTTCTCTGGCGTAATAAATTCCCTTCTCTTCTCTTCGCTTCGCTGCGCCTCAGTGTGCGAGCTCCTTAAGAGCCCCAAAACCCAAATTTTTTGTAATTAACTTGTGTTTCACTCTTTTCATTGTGCGGATTGAGACGTTAGACGTACGCGTATACAAACAAAATACGCTTTACATACGTATTTATAGTATAGCTGATTACTGATTGAAGCGAAATTCTGCTCTGTATAGCAATTTACAATTTGCATAGGTAAATAATATACATCATGACTTATAACATTTAATCTATTGTACGGCAACTGAATATTATTGTAATGCAATTTACTTCGGTTGGAAATGTAAATATGATTACTTATTTAAATAACGACAAAATGGAAATAAAAAGCTCTGAAACTAGGGCTGATTTTAAGATGAAAATTATCTGAGAGTCGGATCATTAAGGGTGAACATTTTAAATGTTAAACGCATTGATTTGCAGGTATTTACATGTGTCCAAGCCATATAAATATATGGCAGGTAAGAGATATTTCAGATTCTTATGCATATGTATGTTGATAACCTCGGACAAATGGAAACATACTAGAATACATACCTGGAGTTTAAAATTATAAATGTTCTCATTTAATTATTCGACCCCCGGCCCTTTAAATGTTAATCATGTTAGTTTTTTGCAAAAATCGAAAATGACCCAATGCATAGGTATGCTTCAGTTTAATCCTCTATGATAGGGGCCAAAATCATATTTTGCGATAGGGGGAAGGAGAGGGGGGCAAAAATTTGAAGTTCCACCACTGTCTAAACGTCCAAACATCCTACCAAACCTGCTTATCTTCAATTAAAAATAGATATTTTTGCATAAACTTGCCGAGATTTGAAGAAAAAATAGCATATTTTATGTGGAGGCTTGCTCACGAGCGCGCCATGAAAAGTATCACTTTTCCTCCGTATAAAATAATATACTATTATGTATCTTACACAGGGAGAATGTCTTAGTCAAGTATATTTATTTCAGAATTTTAGTACACACTCTATACCATAATATCATCGAAAACTTCTATTTTCATCCGTTTTACCCCATTTGACGGTATCTACTTAAATTTTTTGGGGCTGCTAATTGTAGGTTTGAGGATACCAAGTACATTCAAATCCCATAAGTCCGTCTAAATATGGACATTGAAAATATATTTAACAATAATATGAAAGCCTTGAGTAATAGATGTCCGGTTATGTAAACTCAACAGATTTATACGATACGAAGAATTTAAGATAGGTTTTTAATCTTGATGACCCACTTATTAGGCATTGTTTTACAAACAAAACGCAAATCATTCGTTTTATTTAATTTCGAACTGCAATCGTAATTTTCAAGTCAATAACCGCGTGTTTATAACATATCGTGAATAATTGATAAATTTTATTTAAAAAGTTTAAAAAAAACACCATTTCAATACGTTATGAATCAATACGTTCAAGTTATGATTTTTCAGATATTGAAGCAGAATGTCAAGATGATTACATGAAGATACGCATTGGTTTTAATGGTTCTTTTACCGGTTTAGTTTATTCTGCTGGTAAGTGCATTATTTTAAATTCTGGTGTACCAGATATGTCACTTTAAGTATTCCGCCTCTACATTTCCATCACTTAAAGAAAAACATTTTGTTTTTAGTATTATTTACAATTTCCAGTTTTCAATTAATTTAATTAATGTCAAAAATATTTTGTCACTTCCGATGCTAACTACACACTAACTACACACTAACATTAATGTTGTAAATGAAAATGTATGTTTGTTGTTTCATTTTTAGATTCTAAGTGATATTTTGAAACTTTTATGAAATACTGCTTACTGAAGCAGTGTTACTGTAAAACTACAACAAAGTGCACACTTTGTATACACTACATAAATTACCGAATATAAGTTGATGCGGTAGTCTTGACAAGCAATACAGGTGCTCAGAGGTTTAGATCTGAAGATGCACAAAAAAAGAATTGCAAGTTTCGCAACGGGTATTTGAGCCAGGTGAATCTAAATGCTAATGTCAACGATATGGACTGATAAATGTACGTTTATCAATTATGGAATGTTTAATAGACGCAATAAGCATTGCTATTCTCATATCAACTTACAGCTAATTCTTTTAGTTCAAAACCAAATTAGATTTGCTGTGACATAAATAATAGAGTAATAGGTCTCATTATATTTAATGGTAGTTTAACGGGACAAAGTTATCTGCCTTTTTTACAAAGATAGACCGAAAATTTAGTTAGAAAATTACCACTAGAAATTAATAGACAGATGTGGTTTGAACAAGATGAGTGTTTCTCGCGTAATACTCCTCTCCTTATGAATTGTTGTTTGATTTGCAAGATTAATACTTGAGTTAGCTTCTCCTGATACGTTTTATGCAGTACTGTTAAGAATAAAGTATATGGTCCGACATACACTAACGTTGAAGAATTGCAGGACGTAGTATGCATAGAGGCATTTAACATAATTAATCGTAATATTATTCGTAAAATAATAAATAGTATTCAGAAACGGTGTGAACTTTGTATTGCAAACAATGGTGGATTATTTGGGTAATTTAATATTGTTTATAATTTTTGTAGTATAGTTTTTGTATTTATGTTTAATTATGTATGATAATAACATTGAATAGGGGAAAAATCATATTTTTTGGAAAGATTTTTTTTGAATGATTTTGAGCTATAAAATTGCGTAAATATATTATTTCGCTGGAATAACAAGCAGTTTAAGAAATAAAAATATATAAATTCAAATTATTATTAGTGGCGCGAAAACGCTGTTCAATATGGCTGTCGTCTGTGACGTAGATTGGCAGTAAACAAACAGTGCTTGTCTACTTGACACCGGTATTAGAATAAGATTTCACTTTTAATCACTTTTAAATGACGTGTAATGGATTGTCAATAGGTTTGTCATCTGAAAGTTGGGCGAATATTTATTGCCTTTCTACGTCATGTCCGTTTTGCGATGACTCATAATCAGTGCCGCTGCGTGCGGGCGTGCACCGCACAAGGGCGGCATTTTCAAGGAGCGGCAATGGCGACAAAATCATATCGAAAGGAAAACAAAACATTGTCATAATTTGCATGTCTACAATTGTACAAGGGGCGGAAGGACGGCATTTTCAAGGGGGCGGCGTCGGCGAAAAAAGCATATCGAAAGGAAAACAAAATATTGCCATAATTTGCATGTCTACAATTGTACAAGGGGCGGCCTAATCGGTATTGCACGAGGGCGTTCAAATACCTAGCGGCGGGCCTGCTCATAATTTTTAAATATATATTTCAAATAATTGAATCGTTGAATATTTGTTATAGTATTAAATTTTGTCAAATGTTTATTACTTTTTGGTAATAAGAAACATTATTCTACTCAAAAACCGTGTAAATACATATATAGGGTGCGGCACCGAAAACGAAACAGATTGAATAACTCGAAGGAGAATTTTTTGTTGAAAAAACGCAAAAACAAATCGATTTTTAATTTAAGGGGGACACCTTTCCAACATGTCCACAACTGACATACGTCATTCCCCTCCCCTCTGTCACTCTAACCATTACAATTTAAATAGGGAAGTCACTAAGTGTGATACATGAAAGGGTAATTTTATGGAGAATTCAGCAGCGGGATTGCTGGTTGCGTTATTTTTTATCGTAGCGCCTTCTAGCGGGATAAAAAACGTTTATTTGCCAAAGTGTAACACATCATTTGAAAGCTAGGGTAAACTGTGCAGTGGTTGGCACCCCCTTAGTGATTGGCACCCAGCGCGATTTTCGTTTTTATTTAAGTTGATTTAAGCTGAAATTGCATTACCAACAGATACTTAATTTCCTGATTATGTTGGCTACACTGTACATTCACCTGCCAAATTCTAGACATTTCTGATGTGATAACGTCAAAGTAAAAGTGTGCATCGTCTAAGGTAAGTTCTTGATGTAATCGTAAGGAACAGTCATTTATTTGCATAGTCATATAATTTCATTCTCTATTGCTACACGTCATATAATCTATGTGGAAATGAAAATATATATATAGAATCATTCGTGCAGCCTAACCTCAAAATTCCCCGTAAATCGGTAAATTTAAGGGTGCCAATGAACCGGTTAATTTCCGGGCTATTTTTCAGTGATTGGCATGGTGCCAATCACTACCCAATTTCACGCGACTTCATTATTCCAGTCATTGGCACCTATAACTCCATTTTTTATTTCTGTATGTTCCTCTATTTTCAAGAGATTTTTAAGAGGGTGGGGTCTAGGTATTCTTTAATCTTATTTATATAATAGGTATTTTTATTAATTTGTTCCATTACTTTGATTTGGAGTTTTTTCACGAAGGTATGAATTGTTGAATTGAGTACCTAGCTCTTGGCTGACCATCGTTCCTTTTTTTTTTCTTTCTTTCAGTCACAAACGTCTGCCTCGTCAAAACAAATGCCAAAATCACAAAAAGATTGTCCTTATAGGAAACGCTATAACCAAGATGATATCGAGTCCGCATTGGAAGCTATTTCCAATGGGATGTCAAAGAAAAAGGCATCAGTAATGTTCAAGGTTCCAAGGCCAACTCTCCAGTTTCGCCTTAGCAACAAATTCAAAAAGAGTTCGTTGGGTCCAGACACCTACCTCACAAAGGAAGAAGAAGAAGTTCTAGTGCAATGGATAATCGAAAGTTACCAAAAAGAATTCCCAAGGCGTAAGGATGATATCCAAATATCTGTCAAAGATTTCCTTGATAAGGCTCCGCGTCCGAATCCATTTCCACAAAATAAACCCGGTGATTGCTGTTATCGAAATTTCTTACGCCGTCATCCAGTTTTCGCTCATAGGACCACTGAGGTTGTCACAGCGGCTAGTGCAAACATATCCGAAGACGACAGTAAAAAATAGTTTCCCCAAATTGAACAATACTTACAAGAAAAAAGTTACTTCGATATACTGCAAGACCCAGAACGTGTTTTCAATGGAGACGAGACAAACCTGCAGCTTTGCCCAAAATTGGGCAAAGTTGTTGCGCCGAAAGGTGCCACAAACGTCTATGAAGTTGATAAAGGCTTAGCGAAATTTAACGTTACGGTGATGTTTACTTTTGCCGCATCTGGAGAAACCACTTCTCCAATGATGGTATTCCCATACAAACGGTTGCCCCAAAAAATTGTAGAATCAGTTCCTAAGCACTGGGGTATCGGAATCGGCAAGAATGGATGGACGAAACAAGAAACCTTCTACGAATATATCGAAAATATCCTGCATTCTTACCTGCAAAAAAAGGGCGTAAAATTTCCAATAATTCTGTTTGTTGATGGACATAAGTCCCATCTGACTTATGAACTCAGTCAATTATGCAACCGACTCGAAATTATTCTTATCGCTTTGTATCCCAACAGCACCCGAATATTGCAACAAGCCTGTGGCAGCTTTTAAGCCATTGAAAGATGGTTGAAGAAAGGCATTGCTTTGACGGCGTCGTGAGCACCCCTTGGGTGACATGACGAAAGAGCATGTTGCCCATATATTACAACCTGTTATTACAAATTGAGCCGTCTACTATCTCCAACGGTTTCAAAGCATGCGGCCTCTGCCCCTGGAATCCAGATTCAATTGATTTTTCAAAGTGCTTGGGCAAAACGCAACTCAAAGCGAGCCAAACAAAAGAGGCTGAAGCAGGCCCTTTCATAAAATCCAAAAAATTTGCTGAAATAGTTGGTGAAGCACAAATGAACGCGATAAGAAATTTTGATACCAACAACAGTGATGAGTTTTCCGAAGATTTCCTGGCGTTGCACAGACTTTGGCAGATTTTTCCAGAAAATCCAGATGCTTACTCGAGATCATGTCGATTTTTTTTTAGGACTGCACGGGCGGACCAACCGTAAAGGCAAGCTTGGCCATAAGTTAGAGTTAGTTTTCTTAGTCCAGGATCGTTCGCTCCCTGTCCACTGTCGAGCAGTCGGCAAGAAGATGGATTGGAATTTCCTCCACATTCCCACAGTTTCTGCATAGGGAAGAGTTTACTATGCCCATGCGATGCAGGTGTTTGTTCAGTGCGCAGTGGCCGGTTAAGATTCCTGTGAGTAACCTCAGCCTGGCCCTGCTCATAGAAACTGCCTTGCGCAGTTTTTCCTCGTATGGGTGAATCCCGAGAGTTTGACAGTGTCTCATGCCGGCAAGTGCATTCCAGTGGGAGCAATGCCTAACAGCGAGTTCCGATCTGACAAAGGCTTTGATACTGCCATAGGAGTTTCCACATGTACGTTCTAGACCCACGAGTGGTCTCTCACTGGCACCTCTAGCTAATTTGTCAGCCATTTCATTACCTCTGATTCCAGAGTGACCTGGCACCCATCTCAGTGTTGTGTTGAGACGTTCTGCCAGTTTTACGAGAGCCGTATGGCAGTGTAGCACTACCTCGGAAACGAACCTGATAGCCTGTAGTGCTCTAAGGGCAGCCTGATTGTCTGAAAGAATTTCCACTGCTCCATTAACCTGCGGGCAATTTAAAATGCCTTCTGCGCAGGTCTGGATTGCGATTACTTCGGCTTGGAAGATGGACGCGGAGCTCCATAGGCTGAAAGCTTCACCCTCGGTTTCACCGTCTTTCCAAATTCCAATTCCCGCGCCGTTAGGCGTTTTAGAGGCGTCCACAAACCAGCGAAATACCTCCCGTCTCGGTTTGTGGACGAGAGTGTCGGCAATTTCTCTATTGGAGATGTTTACATTATATGCCCCACTGAAGCTGAAAGTGCGCGAAATCTTGTCCGCCCTCATGGACAGCGGTACTGTCTGCTCTATGTAGGTGAAGATGCTGGTATGAGCTCCCGTTCTACCGGAGACACCACTACTACATTTTGCTCTGTAGACTCCTGAGACTGCCTCCGACCACAAAACAAGCTACAGCGGAGGAAGCCCAAGAATCACCTCCATCGCCACAATCGGCGTCGAGGACATGGATCCGGTGATGCCTAAACAGGCAATCCTCTGGACTTTGCTGAGTGCATTGGCTGCATAGCCCAAACTAGCTTTGTGCCACCAGACCAACGCTGCGTAAGTTATAGAGGGTACTATAACTTTCGTGTACAGCCAGTGTACCATCCTAGGCTTCAGCCCCCACGTTTTGCCAAACATTCCTCTGCAGGCCCAAAATGCCCTCGTGGCTTTGTTTGTCACCTGTTCCAATTGTGGTTTATACGTCAATTTGGTGTCCAAAGTCATCCCCAGGTATTTGACCTCAGAAGATAGGAGTATCTTTGAGCCGAAAATGGTCGGGCACTGAAGTCTGGAGAGCTTCCTTCTTCGAGTGAATGCGACCATGGTCGTTTGACTAGAGTTAACAGTTAACCCTTCTCTTTTACACCACTTTTCCACGAGTCCGAGTGCGACTTGCATCCTCTCGGATATCACGCCCTCGAATTTGCCGCAGATCATGATGGTGATGTCATCGGCATAGCCCTGTGCATGGAAGCCCGCCATCCGAAGATCGGAAAGCAGGACATCCACCACCAGGCACCACAGCAAGGGTGACAGCACTCCGCCCTGTAGGCAGCCAGCTGCCACGGTCGTCTTTATGGTGCAGAGGTTCTGTGACACATGAACCATCCAGCTCATGAATAGCTTGCTCACAGGATTTTCCAGGTTGATAGGCATATTGGTTCTCGTTTAGAGGCAGCTTTGCCAATACGGAGTCCCTCAAATGTTTGTCAATTATCTTCTCAAAACTTTTGAGAAGAAAAGAGGTAAGGCTGATGGGCCGGTACGACTTCGCTTCCTTGTAGGACGCCTTGCCCTGTTTGGGAATGAAGACCAGCCGAGCCTCTCTCCAGCTATTTGGTATGTAACGCGTAGCTAAGGTAGCCCTTCGTAGGGTACATAAAATTGGGGACAGCGGCTCCAGCCCCTGTTGTAGCAGTGCCGGGAAAATGCCGTTCGTGCCCGCCGATTTAAAGGGTTTGAAGGATTCGATGGCCCATCGAATTTTTGAGACTTGAATTATTTTTCGTGCGAGATTCCAGTCTTCTTTGCGCGCTCTTAAGTTAGGTATCTGAGCTTAGCTCAGTTCCACCCCCCCTCCCCTCCTCCCTCCCCCCGCTTCCCCCCTCCTCTTCCCCCACTTCTCCCCCTCCCCCAGTATGGGTATGAATGGTCTTATAGCCGGGAAAGTGCACCTCTAGGAGGTGTTTGAGAACCTGCTCTTCTGTTTCGACCTTATCGCTGTTTGGCTTGTTTAGTGTCCCTATTCTGCAGGGTCTTTCTTTGGCGAGGACTTTACGAATTCTGGAGCATTCGGGAACTCCTTCCAGCTCCTGGCAGAATTTTTTCCACGATTCCCGTTTCGCTTTTCTCAAAGCGCAATTGTATCTGGTTAGGGACGCCAGGGTCCAGATATTGCCAATACTAATAATTATTCATATCAGAACAAAACACACACTGGAAGCAATGACAAAAAGGACTTTGTTGATAGTTTCAGAAACGATGAAAAATTCGAGGAACGAGTTGAAGAGTCAGAAGAAAGCCAGGTTTTATCTGTTGACAATTTGCCAATACAATTTGAAGACGGGATGATGCTGGAGTCGGCACCGCCAGGATTGTTAAGAGAGATTTTACAGTGGCCAAAAATGCCAGAAAGAAAAGGGGAAAAAATAACTATGAGAAAACGCCATATACCACCGGAAGCAGCTAGAAAAGAATTTATAATGAAAAAGGAGACTTCAAAACCCAAAAGAAGAATGAAATTGAACAAAGAAAACAGGAACGCTTGAAGAAGAAAGCTTCTAAAAATAAAATAAAGGCGCCGAATTCCGGAAAAAGAGGAAGTAAAAGAAAGATAAACACCACCAAAACTTCGAATACCATCAGATCAGCTCCAACAGAACAGAAACAGAGGCCAAAAGTGAAAATCTTGCAAAGCCTAAGCTATTTCCCCAGTAACGCTAACGTTCAGTGTAACTACGGTCCCCCGATATCAGCTGCAATCTCATCCCCGATGCTTTCTTCTATCTCTTGTCGGAAACCGCTCTTCCAAATTCATAGTCGGAGAAATTTGCCTTCAAAATATCAACGAAGCAGACTCGATTGAAAGGTTTGAAGACAGAAACATCGGAGAAGTAATATGTCCAAAAAAGGAAACGCCTCATGTGAGGCAGTTATTATTCCCAAAGGACACAGAAATAGAAAACACATCTTCCAACGTTTCGGTTGTCAAGGGATTATGCTTCTCGTGTGCTAACCACATTTCATCATGCCTGGATTGCGGTGTAATAGCTGCATAAGGAACTTCCACAGAAGCTGCGTGCAAAAACAAAAAATGGACTTGAGTGTAAAATTTATTTGCGGTACCTATAGGAACAAAAACAAATTTGAATAAAATTGAATTCTTTTTGATATTAAGATTATATTAAGATATTATGGATGCCAATCACTACCCATCTTACCCTAATCTTATTAACAATTAAATTCACAATATAACTAAACATTATTTTAAAAAATAATTTCAATCACGCTGCTGAATTCTGCATATACCTATGTAATTTCTTTTCCTTTTCCCCTAATTGAAAGCTTTTATCACACCTATGGATTTAGGGCAAAATAAGCAACATAAAGTAAAAACTAATATATTGCAGGTTACGCTTATGATCCTGATTGTATGTATATAAATGGTACAGGAAGAGATTATTACGAATTCTATATACAATTGAATCGTTGTGGTACCCTTGGAAAAAATACTCATCATGAAGATAGTAGAAAAAATCCAACTGTAAGTATGGTAACGTAGGAAATATCTGGTACTGCGTTAAAGAATTATCTTTCAATTCCTAAACTTGACTTTATAATCACCAATACCCTGCTACACATAACATCACCGCTGAAACTGCTTTGTCTAAACACTCTAAAGATAGACAAACATCTGAGATTTTAAAAAAGGAAAATAATTACAAAAAAGAGTTATTTACGAAATGATATACATAAAAAAACGCTGTAAATTTTAGAACTGATATCGATCATTTCAGCGTCATTTATAATAATTTAATTCACGTCTGAATTTTATTAATTTTAAGCTCTTGACTTTTTGCCATGTTTTTCCCTGGTCATTGAAGAGAATTGTTAGAGCTTGACAAATTGACAAATAATAGGTACATTGATATTCGAATAATTCAATTTAATTTTACTTTTATAGTTGTATTTTTTACATGAATATTCATTTAATGTTAATTGAGAATACAATTACGTATAATTCGATATATCAATGTATTTATTATGTTATTAGTATTTTAACACATAGGTATTAAATGTCAATTTCTTCTACTGGAGAAATTTTGTAAACGAAATAACGATAATATTATATGTTCTGGAATTAGTATTTAATTAATTTGCTGTTTAATTGATTTGCAAATGAAAATACTTTCAGAATTGAAAGATAAGTACGTGAAGGCTATAACATAGATATACTAATTAAAAAATTACGCTCAATATGCCCGGGTAGCTCAGTCGGTAGAGCATTGGACTTTTAATCCAAGGGTCCAGGGTTCAAGTCCCTGCTCGGGCGGAATTTTTTTTTGATATAAATTTTTTCCAGAAGAATTTCATGTGGAATACTGTAACTGTTCAATATAATCCTTTAATAGAAGAAGAATTCGATGAACATTTCAAAGTAACTTGCGAATATGGATATGATTTCTGGAAAACTGTAACATTTCCCTTTTTAGACGTCGAGTAGGTTCATTTCTTTAATAGTTCTATATAATGTTTTTATTACTTTGCAAATTTTAGAGTAGCTACTGGAAACCCCGTAGTATTTACTTTGACTCCACCAGAATGTTATATGGAGATTAGATATGGATACGGGACTTCTGGGAATAGAGTTACTGGACCTGTAAGAGTTGGCGATCCTCTTACGTTGATAATTTATATGAGAAGCAAATACGGTAATTATTTACAATATTATAAAATTTTTACCATAGCATTTTTACATTTAGAGAAATATAATGTATTGAAACCGTCTATCGATGCCTTAAAAAATTGAAAACGACTAATGAATAGTACCTATATTCTACATTTTCCAGTGCAACCATTTCGCGATACTCTAAAAATTAAAGACGAAATTTCTACAAGGTGATTGTTTATTTAAGCAAAATAGCAACAAACATATCGATTAGGACATAAATAATTTCTTTAATTCAGCAAATGATTACTTGTGCCAAACAAGATGTATTGAAAGCAAGTAACTGAATATTGTTGAATAAACAAACGTAACTGTTTGATGCTGATTATATTTTGCTGCCTCAAATAAATACACGGAGAAAAAGATTTTTGGTCCAAAGAAATATATTTATTAAACTATAATATATTTTTTGGGCAACCGGCCGCGAAGTTGTCAATTCGCGTACGCAAACCAGTCCGCGAAATACAATTTCGCGGACGCTGCCCATAGCAGCGGCCGTAAAAGTAAATAAACAAATTAACACATATTTGACATATTTCATCATTTATTGTCAATAAAACAGAGTATTTTGTGTATTTATTACAAACCTTTCGGATACATATTAATATTAATTGTGCAATTTGTATTATTAGTAATATTTACACCAGAAGCAGTAAAATCTAAATTTTTATTTGAATTATAATTTGAAACCGTAGCAGTGATTTCATTTTGATTGTAAATACATTGTGATGATTAGATTAGATTTACTGAATTAGCAATTTTATTTTTATTTTCTATAGAATCTTCAACATACGATTCGGCCACAGTAGCAGATTTCCAGCCACCGTGGCGCTTAAGAACTGATATAGTAGCACCACTGTTAGCAAGGAGAGTAGCAGAGCTCCTCCTAAAACAATGGCCTGTATATTGCTCACTGTTCGGCAACCTCAAATAATTTGCTATCAAACACGGTATTTTCCCTATGCTATGTACCCCAATAACTTGTGCATAGCATCTTCCTTGCTTGTATCTCAAAAACAGCCTATGACAGGTAACATATTTCGGACGAAGAGCAATATATTTGTGATAAAGTCTTATGTAATCTGGATTTGTGATTGTAAAAGTGCGGTTTATGTCCGTCTTTGTATCAGGAACAGTAATTATAAGAATATTGCTGGTGTCTTGAATGTTGTCAACGGTTATTTTTGTTAACTCGTCACGTCTCATGGCACCTGATACGCCCATAATTAAAACTACCTGTAAAACTAATAGTAAATTAACCAATTTATAAGAGAACTTGTTTATATCTTTGTACCTTCCACAGTAAATACTTTTCATCCTCAGCATTTTCCAAAAATAATTTAATCTGCTCCATTGTTAACACTTTTCTTAGACTTTTTGGCTTTATAGCCTACTGCTTTTTTCTTCAAAAAAGGAATTAATTTTAAAAATGTCCTTATATCAATCTGTTCCTTTATATTCAGCATGCTTTTAAGCATGGAGTACAAACTCCATAAGCTGGAACTTTTTAGGGCCGTCGATTTTTGCATAAAATATGCCAATAGCACGTTTTCGCTCACAGTTTTGACCTTCTTAGCGTTGCACCAGACCTTAAAATCGTTGTAACATTTTTCGTATTGCCTCTTCGATCTTTCGGGTATTAAGTTAGAAACTGCGAAATTGGCAGCACTTTTTATATCCGGAGGAGTTCCAGATATAGAAATATTATCACTTTCAGAAGTTTCAGACATTTTACGACTTATTTTGACAACTATTAAGTATTTGTATTTTATTCTAGTCGTGTCATTTCTATGGCAACGCATATAAAGTAAGTCACTTTGAAATTGGCAATCAAAATATTCCGATGTGTGTAAATTTATATAAAACAGTTTGAACGATTTTGGAACGATTTGCACGGTTGCCCAAAAAATATTGTGTAGGTATATCTCGTCCGCGAAAACCTTTAACGTACTCGAGATTGTCCTGCCTCGGCCGCAAGCGGCCTCGGCGACAATTTCTCTCTGCGTACGTTAAAGTGTGTTTTCGCGGCCTTGATATACAAATAACTATTATTTAAATTACATGGAGTAATTTCGTAGTAATGCTACTGCTTTTTTTGTTACAAGCACGGCGACAGAAGCTCTTATTAATAGAATCCCAAGTCACAAGTAAATTGTTTATAATGCACTATACAACCCATCCCACTCTAGAAAAAATCTAGTATATCGACCATTTTGCCGCCTGAACCCATCAAAATCCTGCGATGTTGAATGCTCTTCAGCTTCATGTCTCAGCAAATTGCAGTATTAACCAATATCGTTACATTTCCGAGTGAAACCTTTAAAGCCCGTAAATGAGTCTTCAAATCAATCCACGTTCTGGGTTGACCCCATCAATGGAGGGGTCCAACGTGTGATCTGCACCAAAATCCAACTGAACTGTTCTGTTACACCGCAAGCGTAAAGCGCGAAAACGGACCTAGCGGAGCGGGAGCCGTTAGGGTACGGGTGTAACCGATCATTTAGCTAAGTGACTGTGTGATGAGCTAAAGTCCCATCGTGAGAAGCAGGGGTGGAAAAGTATGTCCTCTATTGTCGCAGATAATAACTCGCTATCGCGCTTGTCAAAGGCTCTAAAAGCCAGAAACAATAAATCAGGTGAGAAGGGGGTCCGCAGGGTCCAAATGGAGTCATCATATATGTACGAGACTAGCGATTTGGATCTTCTGGCAACGATGCTCTCATCTTTAGGCTCCTGTAGCATTTCGTTAACGAAATCACTAAGTAGGCTCGCAAGTAGAGGCTCATATCCCGTAATAAGTTATTGTAGATATATCAGCCTTTCGAACTTAATTATGTTTTCGGTGTATTTGTAAAATGAAATATTCACAAGTTTATAGTTTGATAACTTATATATAATTCTTGTTTTAGATGGATTTGATATAATTGTTAATGACTGCTTTGCTCATAATGGTGCCACGAAGAAAATTCAGTTAATAGATGAGTACGGGTAAGTTCTTGTGATTTGGATAAATAGTATAGATCAACTTTGATATCTTTTTAGGTGTCCAATTGATGATAAACTTATATCTAGATTTAGAGGTTCATGGTCTGAATCGGGAGTATACGAAACGCAAGTATTTGCTTACATGAAAACGTTTAGATTTACGGGATCACCAGCTCTATATATTGAATGTGATGTTAGAATGTGCCATGGTAGATGCCCAGTATGTATTCTGCTTTTGTTTACCATTCAAATGTTCCCCGACAAATGGTTCCGTTTCTTTCAGACACAACCTTGTCATTGGCGGAATATTAAAACAGTGAAAAAGAGATCTATTCAACAAGCAAATGCAACAAATACATCTCTTTCAGAAAATATAAATTTATTCCAGTCTTTACGAGTCCTTCAAGATGGAGAAAATGAGGAAGAAAGAAATTCTTCCAATATATACGCAAGTAAAACATTTAATTCTATCACTTTCGCAGATAGTATTATAAATACACGTATTTTCATCAGGTATAGCAATGGATTCAAATAACGTTTGCATGAAAACTGGTTGGTTTTCTGCTCTTCTGGCTTTAGGAGTCGGTACTGTGTGTTTGTTGGGAGGTACCTTATTAGTAACTTGTGCAAAAATGAAGAAAACAGCATCAGACAAAATTAGGAATTTTACCCAGTTTGAGGGATACATGACGCACAAAGGAAGAATAAATTAATATTAAACAGGTGCAATTACAAAACAGCAATAGACTATTATATTAACCATGTTACTAAAGACTTATAAACCAGTGATATTTAATAAGTAAATTGTCTGTAATAGGTAAATTATTCAAACTTTATATTATAGGTAATCTTTTTTCACACGAAATGATTTGTCAGCGTTAGAGTGTCAAATTATTAGGTGTACATAATATGTAAATTATTGTGGTTTGGCATTGAAACATACAATATGAGTTACAATTATGGAAACGACTGATGTTCACGATAATGAGTAGGTAAACGGTGGAACAAAATATTATAAAGGTATTGAATGTTAGAGCGGAGAGTTCGTGCATTACATCAGATCAAAATATCAATAATGTTTGTCCTGTACACAATAAAAATTTCTCGCCACGTAAGAGATAACATAAATAAGATATAAAGTTTTAAATTCCTTTATTTTTTAATTCCAATGTATAATTCTTAAAATTGCTGAGAAACACATTTGGAAACCAAACAAAAAATAAGTGTCAGTAATAGTAAATTGTTGATTGATGTTGTAAGACATGTTCAAGTTAGGTGCCTTATTATACTGCCATAATATTTTTATTAGCTTTGTATATCTCGCAGCATTTTATCACTTATTATTTAATTGTAAGTTATTACTCAGTATCTTACGTAACAATGTCTTTAACCAAGAAGTTCATCTGCTGTTTTAATTCTCAAAGAATATAGTTGTTGTAATGTTAGAAGTTGGAAATACATAATTTGCATATTTTACTTGAGGGTGTACTGCTGCTCTACTGGAATCTAATCGTAGACTGCGAGACGAAAGTTATGAAAGAGATAGTAAATACAATGTTCCAAAGTGGACGTGCGACAAAAAAATTGTGTTCGCTGACGTGTAGAACATTTTATATAGATTTTATTAAAACTATTGCTTCTTTGTTCACAAATATTTTCCTTATTATTAATGAAAAGAAATAAAACTTTGGCTCGTTATATACACTAATGTTAAATGGAGGTACCTACGAAATCCATTTTCAAAAGTATATAATGTAAAATTATTTCTAATTCCCTCAAGATAGCGTAAAATTTGATATTTTTGAATTTGTGGTAAATATTTCAGGACAATTATTAGTATAAACGGGCTTCGTAGGTACCTCTGCCTATCTTCTTATATCGTACTTATTCAATCCTCGATGAAATATTTTATCAAATTTGGAAATTATGTTTGAAATACTTTTACCGTGTTATGAGATAGGAGCAGTACACCCTTAATGTCGATGTAGAATAGGCTTGGTCAACATATATACCTCGAACCTCGAGTGATCTTTAGGAATTACTACTTGAGCAATTTTAACTTTTACGGCAATTAGCCGTATATTAAAACGAAATTATGGACTGGATGGACGAATACTAGTAACTTAAATAAGGCGTTTAATAAACTCGAAAACTCCAAGGAAAAAAAAATTGAAACTAAATTATATGTATAATTTCAGGTTATCCTAAGGAATGTTTTAATCCATATGCAAATATTTTGTTGATAAGCGGTTTTTAATATTACGTTAATTATTGTTTGTTTATAGTCATTCTTAACAAACGTCGTTAGTAAAAATGCACATGTTGACCTGGTCTAATCTAGAAAAGGTACAGTACAGTTCTAGTAGCTTGGGCAACAGATAAGAACCATTATTTGATTTTAAACATTATATTATAAATGATCCAAATCCATTGACGATAGAATTCGTAATTTACAGCATGTACAGATAGCAGATCTCTTCCAAAAAATTTCCAGCCGTCAAAACCAGGTGTCTAAATAAATTATCCACAAGTTAGTTACTTATTTCAGCGTTTGGTTGTGATGACTGGAAAGTGTCAACAACTGCTTCTTGGCACAGATCTAGTATTATTTGGCGTGTTCATAATGTAGCACTAACCTGTTAAAAACTATGTTCCGTTATTTACAAATAATGAACACATGAAAAATAAGCATTATTAGCATAAAAGCAGTTGTACGAAATTTATCTGCCGCGCAGTGTATTCTAACTCGTTCAAAAATACATTTATTTTCATTAACATAAATGCAATTTGAAAAAGGCATAAACTTAACTTAGATAAGATAGATAAACGTATTAAAATTGCCATTATTTAGGTCGAGCCACCACTGCTGGGACAGGAGATAGCCCCATAATCATTAGCGATTTTCTAAGTAACTTTTTAAAATGGTAAAGTCTGAATAAATGTACACTTTAGAAATATTTTCGTATTAAATTTAATGATATAATAAACTAAGCAAATCATATTTTGTATTTCTCAAATTATTCACATTGCCGGTGTTACATTATAGTGACACTTGACACGATACCTATTATTGATACAAAACTTATTTTGTTAACAGGATATCCTGTATCTGAACAGTTTTCTTTTAGAAACTTGAGATTCTAAACAAAAAACTATTAAGATCTAGGTCTAAAATCAAACGTCTTTACTTAAATCACCATTTATTAGAAAATACAACGTGTTGTATTAGCGTGGCACTGGCAAATAAAATAATACGAAACGAGATATGTCCTATTCCAAAAGTAAAATCAAATTCAAAGGAATATAAAATTGCTATTTTAATATTCACTTGAATTTGATTTTACTTTTAGATGTTATATTCCAGAAGGAATATCAAATTCAAGAGAATTTTAAGACAGCAAAATGTTATTCACACGCTTTTAGCATTGTAATCTTGCTACGTACTTAATTATTTATTGTCAAATTGAAACAAGTTTTTGTGTAAACCTAATCATTATCAAGTTTGTAATTATTTTCCCGTATTTATTAAATTACAGCAATTAGAATATACAAGTTTTCCATGCGTATTTTATAATAAGTTGTGAAAAAAACTCAAAATGGGCGATTTTAATCTGTTTTGAATTTAGACTTTTATTCTGTAATTTTGTATTTATAAACTTTATTTGTACATTTTAGGTTACATTATAATACGGTCAACCCGCTATCTTTTACTTGACAACAACATCACATATATAAAAAAACGGTTAGGGGTGCCACGCGATAAATGGCGCGAAAACAATTCAAACGTTGTTACTTTTTAAATACACACACCACATTTATTGTCTTTGTCTTGAACATGCCCCCCTCCTTGCAACCTACGTGGGGTTGCAATCATCATTCTTCTGCATCTGGTAAGGAACACAATTTTGAATATGGTCTTTTGGTGTCGCCGTTTGTAGTGTGAACTGTCGCAACTCTGGTAACGCCATCCTTCCCTGGATGTAGGTGGCTGATTCTGTCCATCTTCCATCTCAGTGGTGGACAGTTGTCGTCCTTGATTAGAACCAGGGTTCCAAGCTTTAGATCTCCAGTTCATTTCTTCCATTTGGTACGCTGCTGCAACTCGGTCAAATATTCCTTATGCCAGCGAGTCCAAAAATGTTGGTGGCATTGTTGAAGATGCTGATACCGGGATAGTCTGCCTTCGGGAGCCTGCTGCCAATCAGACTCTGGTACTGCCACAAGAGGTCTTCCTACGAGGAAGTGAGCTGGGGTAAGAGGAGTTAGGTCATGAGGATCAGAGGACAAAGGACAAAGTGGACGCGAGTTTAATACTGCTTCAATTTGCACGAGTACAGTGTTTAACTCTTCGAATGTTAGGCTGGCGTTACCTAACACTCGCTTTAAGTGGTATTTACAAGACTTAACGCCTGCCTCCCATAGTCCACCAAAGTGTGGTGCGTATGGTGGTATGAATTTCCAAATAATATTCTCTTTCGAACAGACATCTGTTAAATAGTGGTTATGTGTTTTTACGAAGTCATATAACTGTTTTAATTCTTTATACGCGGCGACAAAATTTCTACCATTGTCGGACACTATTTGGTTAGGCTTGCCACGCTGACCTATAAAGCGTTTTAAAGACATGAGAAACGAATCTTTTGTCAAGTCGGATATCAATTCCAAACGAATCGCTTTGGTGGTCAAGCATACGAAGACACCAATGTAACACTTCCTAGTTTTTGCTCCGCGTCCCCTTTTGTCTTTAATCAATATCGGACCTGCATAGTCTATGCCGGTGATACTAAATGGCGGACTTGGTACGAGTCTCTCCACGGGCAATTGTCCCATTATTGGTTGGATAGTTCGTGGGCGGTGTCTAAAACAGGTCACACACCGTTTTATCACCGATTTTACGAGAGTGCGTCCACCCACAATCCAGAACTGTTCTCTTATATTTGCCAACAGCTGCTGTGGGCCAGCATGTAACAGCCTGATGTGTTCTTCTTCAGTGATTAGGCGTGCGAGACGGTGCTGTATTAGGTGGTGTATTAAAAGAGGGTGTTTTGCGTCAGGTGTAGAGAATTCTCTAAACGTCCTCCAACTCTGAGCAGGTTGTCTTCGTCCAAAATTGGGTTGAGGTTCAAAATCTTGCTACTTTTAGCAACATGTGTGCCGCTTTCCAACAACTTAATTTCCCTTCCAAAGTATTCAGCCTGTGACAATTTTACCAATTTCTTAAAAGCATTATGTATTTCGTTCGATGAGAGGCACTTGGAATAATTTTCCTCGGACTTCTGTAAACAGTTTGTTTTAAATCTTATTATCCATGCCACTACTCGTTTTAACGTATTTAATTTTGAAAATCTTTCTACCGGAAATCTTTCTACCTGCTGGACATGTAATGTTGTTATCTCTCTTTTCGTGTCGGGTAGATCTTTGTCCTTTATTGAGCCTGAATTGGTTATTGTTGGCCAAAACCGTTCTTTTTGCTTTAGCCATTCAGGGCCATTCCACCACAAATTTGCATCTTCCATGCATCCTGGCATTAAACCTCTGGATAAAAGATCAGCTGGGTTTTCAGCGCTTGGCACATGTATCCAGGTATATTGTGCACTCAATTCCTGAACTTTCGCCACACGATTGCTTACAAATGTTTTCAATCTATTTGGAGTAATTTTTAACCAAGCGAGTACTATCGTGGAGTCACACCACATAGTGCATTCGGTTAGCGTTACACGTAACGAACTAGTGACCTTTTTTGCTAATCTCGCCAAAATCAATGCTCCGGAGAGCTCTAAACGCGGCACAGTTACTGTCTTTAATGGGGCCGACCTTAAATTTTGAGCACAATAAATGAACATGCGCTGTTCCATCTCTTCCAATGGACTTGAGGTATATACATCCACCGTATGCCTTTTCCGAAGCGTCCGAAAATCCGTGCAATTCTATCCGCTCAGCATTTTCGCATAGGTTTAACCGATTTATTTTCAGATGATTTAACAAGGGAAGTTCACTTCTAAATTGGTTCCATGCGGTATGGATGTTTGCAGGTAAACTTTCGTCCCAAGTAAGCTTTTCTAACCATAACTGCTGCATAATAATTTTTGCGTTTACTGTACAAGGACCTAGTGGGCCAAGTGGGTCAAATATTTGAGCAATGGTTGACAAAATAATGCGCTTTGTAATCTTTTGGTCTTTGCGTACATCGCTTATGTTGTACCTTAAATTATCACCTCCCGGACACCAGGTCAGACCTAACGTTTTTTTATTTTCATTTTCACCTAACTTTATAATCATTGCTGGATAATGTGTTTCTGTTACATACTTGAGTGCCTCACTATTGTTTGAACAAAACTTACGTAATTCAAACTGACCTTGTTTCAGGATGTCCAATACTCCCTTTGCTATGAGCGCTGCTTCTTCAATGTCATCTGCTCCAGTGAGAAAGTCGTCAACATAAAAATCTGACTTGATTATTTCCGCCAATGCAGGATGTTCATACTTATTTTCTTCTGCCAACTGCCAAAGACAACGTATTGCAAGGAAAGGCGCAGCTGTAGTACCGTACGTGACAGTATTCAGTTCAAATGTCTCTATTGGACTAGCACTATCCTCTCGCCATAAGATCCTCTGTAGTTTGCGTTGCTCCGGTGTTACTAGTATCTGGCGATACATCTTCGCGATATCTCCAGTAATAACATACTGATATTGCCTGAATCTCAACAACTCTGGATCGTTGGTCCTGTCATTTGAATGTTGTTGAAAGAGATTCCATTGCTCGTTGGAGCTGAGGCATCTAACACAACTCGCAGTTTTGTAGTGACGCTCTCTTCTCTTATTACATCTCTGTGTGGTATGTAATACCCCGTTTTCTCAATTTTGTTTGTCTCCACTTTTGACATGTGCCCTAAATCTTTGTACTCGTTCATAAACTCTACGTATCTTTGCTTCAAAGCCGATGTTTTCTCGAGCTTCCTTTCTAGTGTCGTAAATCTTTTTGTGCATGTTCATAAGACTCACCCAAGATTTCAGCTGAATCTTTCAAAGGGATTGTTACCACAAATCTTCCGTCTTGTGCCCTCGAAAGGTGGTTTTTGAAGTGGGCTTCGCACTCCAATTCTTCGGTTGTAAGAGGTTTTCCATTCTGGCATTCCTCCATTTCCCAAAATTTTGCTAGTTGGCTTTGAATGTCGCAATTCTGGGTAAATTTGCAAACTTTTGTTTCTATGCGCTTGTTTGATACCGATCCCGACACAATCCAGCCGAATCTTGTCTTTTGTAGTATTGGTTTTCCAAATGTAATTTGGCCGATGCTCAAAACTTGCCAAAACAAATTCGCACCAATAAGCATATCCACTCCTCCTGGTTTATCAAAGGACGGATCCGCTAGCTTAATATTCTTTGGGATATCGATATCTGTTACCTTTAGGAGAAAACTAGGTAACGGTCCTTTGTGGTACAACGAAGCATTTTACGTTGGTTGAAAAAGCATTATGAAGTGACTGAATTCCAAGATCGCATTCTGATTCAATGGTTGCTGTGGTTTTATTTAGTCCTAAGACGGTAATGTTTACTTTGGACGTAGGAATCCGAAGCCGGTCACTCAGCTGTCTTGTTACGTAACTCGATTGCGAACCCGAATCCAGTAATGCCCGAATCGTATGCAATTTTCCCACGTAATCTCGTACTTGGAGAAAAACTGTAGATAAGAGCACGTAACTGTCAGGTATGCAAGATGGCAACACTACAGTGCCTGAGGTGCTAGCAACGTTTTCCTTCTCTGTTTTTTGCTGATCATTATGTAGTAAGGTGTGGTGTTTTAAATTGCATTTTTTGCACGTTCCCTTTCTACATACCTTCGTCACGTGCCCCGGTCTTAAACAATTTAAACATAACCTCAAACTCATTACTTTTGCATATTTGTCATTTGTAGACAATATTAAAAACTCCGTACAATTCTGGATGTAATGATTTTTCTGACAAATTTTGCATTTTACATAAGTCTGTTTGTCTTCAGTAACTAAAAAACTTTTTACATTGCCCTTCGGTTGCTTTTTCTCTGTCTGATTTGAATTAAGAGTTTCCAATAAATCAGCTCTAGCTTTCAAAAATGTTTTTAAATCACTAAAATTCGGTACATTCTTGTCTGTTTTGTAATTTTCCCATTCACGCACCGTTATTGCATCTAATTTTGACGTAATTAAATATACGATAAGTGTATCCCAGTTTGTTGTCGGTTGGTCTAATTGTTCCCGTAAATTTTTAGAAACCGAATCAATAATTTTTCTTAAACTATCCGCCGATTCTTTACTAATAGATTCAATATTAAACAACCCCTGTACATGATTCATTACCAATAGTCTGTTGTTATTATACCTATATAATAAAGTTTCCCACGCGACAGCGTAATTTCGCGCGGTAAATTCGAGTGACTGTATGACTTGCGCGGCACTACCTTTTAATGACGCGCGCAGATAGTGGAATTTCTGAATTTCGTTAATGGCATTTGTATGTATTAAAGATTCCTAGGTGTCACGAAATTCCAACCAATTTGAATATTTTCCCTCGAATTTAGGTAACTGAATAGTCAGCAACTTGATATTTACTTTGCCCGACGCAATTGTATTATATTCCGTGCTGTCATTGTTTTCATAGTTTTGGATAACTTTTTTCGCTAGAGATATTTGTAAATAATAATTGTCCTCAAATGTCTGACGCTCCTCTTGCTCAGTCTCGATGTTTTCGGATTGATTTTCAATGTTCATTTGTATCATCTCAAACTCATCGATTATAGGATAAATCTTATTTAACCGTTCTTTTATTTGTATGACGTCAACTTCATCTAATTTTTGTTTGTCTTGTATACCTTTCATGAACTTAGTAAACGTGGTTAACTTTGCTTTTAACGCACCTCTTACGTTTTTATCCGACATTTTCTAGTACAGCACGCGCCAGATACCATGGCGAGCGGTGGGAGCAGTATTAGAAATAGTGGGAAGCTGTTGTAATGGGGATTTATTAAATTTGCGGGAAACCATAGGCGGCGCAACATATGATCGATAACTTCATAAATTAATAGTTAATTAGAATAAAATGCATATACGCTTTATTTTTGAAACAGTATAGATTTATTATGAAATTATGTGAAATATAAACACACATACAAGTGTGTACATCTGCACATTCATTAGCAAATGACGTCATATATGTACTTAATGATAATAAAATACAATTTAATGTTCCGCACAATTAAATAGTTTACATAAGAAAGGAGATTATAATGTACAAACAAGTTGTTGAACATTATAAGTATATATTTATATATATATTAACAATCTAATTGCTTACGTACATATAAAGTTTAATTAGTTTTCAATTACTTTACGATACAATACATTATAGTGTATTAATGAAAATATTTCTTAGAACAATTTGTAATATACATTGCAGTTATTATTATTCCTCTTCCGAACTGAAATCATTGTCATCAGTATCACTCTCATTATCTACTTGAATAATTAAGGTTTCTGTTGATTCATTTACCAATATTTCTGATTCTAAATATTTATTTTCAATATCAACAACATGTTTACAACGTCGTTGCCAATCTTCCTGGGAAATTTTTGAAAATTCTTCTTCCGCAATTTTACGAACATCTTCTAACTTAAAATTTACATTTTTGACAGCAACATTGTTTTTGACAGTGGCCCAGATCAACTCAATTGGATTGAGATCAGGGTGATACGGTGGAAGTCTCAATACTGTGTGTCCATGGCGCCGTAGAATTTCGTCAAATTTGTACGTGACATATTGATCTTTATAGCGTTTAATTATCTGGTATAGTTGTGGCTTTAACATTATATTATCAAAAGGAATATTTTTTGAAGTTAACCATCCAATCATTTCATTTTTTTTACTATTACTTGTCGAAGCACGATTTGCTTGTGTATTGTGATACGGCGCATTATCTATTACGACAACGGAGTTTGACGGTAAGTTTGGTATAAGCTTTTCTTCTATCCATCTGCCATAATTTTCAGCGTTCATATCAGAATGATAATCACCGATTTTTGTGCCGGACTTAAAAATCAATAGACCGTTAGGAATAAAGCCCATGTTGCCTCCTGTATGCACTACTATTAGCCTGGGTCCTTTAGAAATGTTTTTAAACAATCCCTTTGTACTTTCATCAGTCCACATTTTTGAAGATGTATGACTACTGTGGATGTAAGTTTCATCAATATAAACAATGGGTCGATTTATGTCACGAAAATGTTTTATCTTTTGCAAATAATCAAATCTTAATGCTCGTATATGTAATTGTTCTATCAATACCTTCCTATTATTTTGTGTACATCGAAACTTGAATCCCAAATCAGTTAGAATTCTTCTTAATGATGTGTTTGATCCATTCCACTGTAATTCATCGTGCATCTTTTGGCGTAGAGCCGAAATTGTAACGCGTTGCTCGTCAGTTCTATGAAAATTATAGATCATATCCCGCAGTAATCTTATTTCAAACTCCGGTAAACTTATGACACTTTTTTTTCTTTGTCTCTTCTTACCAGGACTTGTAAATTTTTTGCCATCATTGCTTGATGCTGTATTTCCCTCTTGAATGATCCTTTCTATTGTTCGCACTGATACACCAGTTGCTTCATGCACAGATTTTTTTATTTCACTTAATGGCTGTGATTCACTTTTATGTTTATAAAAATAATTATAAACATTAAACACAACTTCACGCGTTTGAGCACGGTCTCCTACCAACGACATTATGGTCCGCCACTGACAAATATCAAGTAAATTTAGCTACGTTTAGGTGGGCGTGCCACGTTTTAAAGACGTCTACGGCGCATCCCCACCGCTCGCCATGGTATCTGGCGCGTGCAGTACCTAACCTTATTTTTATATTTTGTTTCAAATATATTATACTCGTGCAAAACAAATAACAACGGGATTGACGATATGGAAGGAAACTCACTGTGTACTTTTCGTGTGTCGTCGCAGGCTTAATTTCGGTTACTTCTTCGCCGACCATGCTATTCCTTCAATCCGCTACGACACGACGTACTTCTTGTTTTCCATATGATCACACTAACCAATACTAATACAAACTACGCTCTGCTACCAAAATATGTTTTGAATTTAGACTTTTGTTCTGTAATTTTGTATTTATAAACTTTATTTGTACATTTTAGGTTACATTATAATATGGTCAACCCGCTATCTTTTACTTGACAACATCACATATATAAGAAAACGGGTAGGGGTGCCACGCGATAAATGGCGCGAAAACAATTCAAACGTTGTTGCTTTTTAAATACACACACCACATTTATTGTCTTTGTCTTGAACATAATCTTATGGTATTTTAATAGATTTTCCTAAAAACGGCCAATATATTCAATAAAAAATGAATAATTTTATTAATAGATATCGTATTAAGTTGCAACGTTACTGAGGCAACGCGAAAAATTTGATAAATACGAAAAATACTTCGCCTACTTTATTATATCCTCAATATTCATACCGATATTTGAGATTCGGGTTGTAGTAGTATTCGAGAAAAGTCAATTCTTAGAAACATGTACAGCTATTGAGACCTTCCCACGCCAAAACATCCATATAATATCCACTCCATGTAAGACAAAATATGGATATCTACTGCATATAGTAGTAACTTATAAGTTTGTAAATTTCCCACGTACTTATCTAATTACTTCTCCTGTTCACGTGTAATAAACGTATTTGTAATAAATTAGGCAATTCTAAAGTTTGAAATTATTTATCCGCTGGATTGGATATTTGGTGGACGTTTGTATATCTACTGAATGTAAAATGGATGCCTTTCCATGCCTCGTGTAAATCCATAATATCCAGAGTGGGTGCTTCTTGTATATCTAATTGAAGTACTTATGAGTGTGGGTTACCATTAAAAAAAGTCGCTTTAGCAAATCTCTACGCTTTACGGCGTTATCTTCCGTCTCTGTGATAATGATCGACTCAGTCTGTATATGGACTTCATAGGTTCCTAGATTACACATGTAAGTATCTATATGCATATGTATACTTACGTGTTTACATTAAATTTGCGAGATGGTTTCAATAAAACAAATCAGCCGCTTTTATATTGGATTAATAGTTTCTTATTTTCTTCAACAAATCTAAATTCATATATCTGGACACTTAACATATCTAACATAATCAAATTTACCCATTATAACAAATATTTAGTATACGTCAGTATTTATTGCAATATCAAAATCAATCCTTTTATCAGAGCAAACACTACCCAAAGTACTATGTGACAACTGTCAGCAACTAGTAAGTTTTCTGTTTCAAAACAATTCCCATAATTTATTATTAATTTTATGAACAAAAATTAAACAAGTTCAGAAAATTTTATGCTCATCGGAAAGAAAACGTTATTTCGCCGTTTTTGGTTAGAATCCAATCTGGAATACGAATTTTTACTCTTTGCTTCTTGGTATAAATCACTCGGTATATTCTGACTTTTCATATATGCAGATGGAAACATGAAATTCCTATTATCAAAGAACATTTTGCACTATTAAAGGAAAATAGTTTAAACTATAACTATATGAACAAATAATAATTAATAATTGGAAAGTCACAGACGAAAGAAGGACTTTGTAGCAGGTCCGTGAAGTTAGCCCCTAAAGTGTCAATTTTTTGTTTCGAAAATGTCTTGTTCGTTAGTGCTTCGTTAGTGCTTCTTAGTGCTTCAACTATTTTCGTTAGTGCTTTTTCCGTTCTCTGCATATTAAGGGTTTTGTAATTTCAAGGTCAGCCCCGACAATCTATCAAAATGGACGAAATTTGATACTATGGTTTAGTGCTTCGTTAGTGCTTCTTAGTGCTTCAAATAGTTTCGATAGTGCTTGCCTAGTTTTTTAGATATTTCAGATTTTAACTTCAAGGTCAGCCCCTAAACATTTTCCTATTGACTCAAATTTGGTGTCAGTTTTTAGTGCTTCGTTAGTACTTCTTAGTGCTTCAAATAGTTTCGATAGTGCTTGCCTAGTTTTTTAGATATTTCAGATTTTAACTTCAAGGTCAGCCCCTAAACATTTTCCTATTGACTCAAATTTGGTGTCAGTTTTTAGTGCTTCGTTAGTGCTTCTTAGTGCTTCAAATAGTTTTGATAGTGCTTGCCTAGTTTTTTAGATATTTTAAATTTTAACTTCCAAAATATTTTCCTTTAAAAAGTTGCATTTACGATTGGTTTTTTTTTCGAGATATTTAACTCATATATAAACTTCATTTTCAAGGTCCGCCGTAAATCGTATGTTATTGACTTAAAATTAGAATCGTTTCTTGGCGCATCGTTAGTGCTTTTTAGTGCTTTACATAGTTTTCTTAGTAATCACTATCAACTGTTTCATTTTAAATAAAACACCGTGAATATTAGTGACTTGTTGGATTCTTCTTAAAATGGAAATATTCTTTGTATAACACTACCTAAGTATAATACCTACCTATATCTTACTATTTTCGAGATATTGGCAGGTGAAAAGATGACATTTTCCAATTTTGGAAAGCTAAACGATTTCTCTCATGAAAACAAGTTTCATAATCCTATCTTAGTTCTTAGACCTATCAAGTTACACTAAAGTCCATTTTGGCAGGAGCTGCCAAGTTTTCACAGGAGCAGTTAAAATAAACTGTAGTATCCTTTAATAGCTCTAATACACTCAGTGCACACTAAGTTTACCAATAGAATTCGCTATTAGAGCAAAACGGCTTGCACGATCTTATCTTACTTTTTAAGAGCTATTAAAGGATACTACAGTTTATTTTAACTGCTCCTGTGAAAACTTGGCAGCTCCTGCCAAAATGGACTTTAGTGTAACTTGATAGGTCTAAGAACTAAGATAGGATTATGAAACTTGTTTTCATGAGAGAAATCGTTTAGCTTTCCAAAATTGGAAAATGTCATCTTTTCACCTGCCAATATCTCGAAAATAGTAAGATATAGGTAGGTATTATACTTAGGTAGTGTTATACAAAGAATATTTCCATTTTAAGAAGAATCCAACAAGTCACTAATATTCACGGTGTTTTATTTAAAATGAAACAGTTGATAGTGATTACTAAGAAAACTATGTAAAGCACTAAAAAGCACTAACGATGCGCCAAGAAACGATTCTAATTTTAAGTCAATAACATACGATTTACGGCGGACCTTGAAAATGAAGTTTATATATGAGTTAAATATCTCGAAAAAAAACCAATCGTAAATGCAACTTTTTAAAGGAAAATATTTTGGAAGTTAAAATTTAAAATATCTAAAAAACTAGGCAAGCACTATCAAAACTATTTGAAGCACTAAGAAGCACTAACGAAGCACTAAAAACTGACACCAAATTTGAGTCAATAGGAAAATGTTTAGGGGCTGACCTTGAAGTTAAAATCTAAAATATCTAAAAAACTAGACAAGCACTATCGAAACTATTTGAAGCACTAAGAAGCACTAACGAAGCACTAAACCATAGTATCAAATTTCGTCCATTTTGATAGATTGTCGGGGCTGACCTTGAAATTACAAAACCCTTAATATGCAGAGAACGGAAAAAGCACTAACGAAAATAGTTGAAGCACTAAGAAGCACTAACGAAGCACTAACGAACAAGACATTTTCGAAACAAAAAATTGACACTTTAGGGGCTAACTTCACGGACCTCTTTGTAGCGCGTAATTGTGTGCCTTGAATGAATTAACCACACATCAACAGCTATTTATTGGCACTTACTTTTATATTATTTTAAAATTTACTGTACTTTTTCCTAGTTAAGCAAAGCATAGCACTTACCTATTAACAAAATACTGAAACCAAGGAATCAGTCATGAACAGAAATACTGCCACGTATATGTTGAAGTAATCACTAATTAAAAAAAATAGCATTTCCGTAGATTAATTTTACTAAAAAAAAAATCGGTGAAATGTTACTGCTGATTTTTGTTTTCCATTTTTTCTAGATGCAAGTGATTACATTTGATAACCACTATCCGTGTTTAACTATGTATGTATGTACTGACAACAAAAGAACAAAATGGACTCATCTGATGTGATGATGTTAGTGAGATATAAGGGTCGTGTTCATAGTGAAACGAGGCAATAAGAGACCACATAACAACAAAAACAAGAAGCTATAGAATCATTGCTCCCTCAAGAGCCAAAATTCTAGAACTGTGCTTCAACTACTACTCTGTTAATTCTTTTGTAACTAGTCTACTATCGCCCTATAGCTTCACTATAAACGCTGCCTAAATTTATACTAAGATGTAAAGAACACCTTATTCAGTAAAAAATGATCGATACTTAGTCGACCAAATATAAACCATTGTAGAAAATTATTGGTTCAATGTCATCTAACAATTATATATTGCGATTTCGACTTATATACTCTTTTATTAGTATGTATTCTGTTCTACAATTTGTTTAAGGATACATATACGGAGAACAGGGAATAATTTATTTCACAATGAATTTACTTCTTCTCCTATATGTGAATATTGTATTTTTACACATTTCATATGTGTAAGACTACATCATTTGTACATAAGAAAATGACATTTTATACTTACTGTATTTATAAGACAATTATGTTTACAAATAATAAATTATTGATGTTTTCTTTTATATAAAAAGATTTTTGATTGTCTTAATACAAAACGAAAAAATATATTTAGAATTTTCAAAAAGTGAAACATAAATACATAAATATCCTTTAGTAAACAAAAAAAGAAAAAACAGAAACAAAATATGTATGAGCGTAATGCACCTTGCTTCTATAATCATTTTACATTTCTAGTTTGGGACGAACTCTATACGCCAATAGAAACTACGCTTGTCATATACAGTACGCTGGTTGCTGTAGACACCCCCAAATATTTTCATTATCTTTGGCGACATTCGTACACGTAACGGAAAACTGTTTATGTATACACAAATACGGTATTACATAAAAGTTATACCGCATATAATTAGATATCAGCATTGTATGAGGTTATTAAAAATATTCATAAAATATATATAACACATAACTATTTTCGCCCAAATGGGAGAGTAAGTTATTTAAATTAGGAAAACACTATGAGCATCATACTACCTCGTATGTGCAACTTCCGTTCGCTAAAATGCTAGATGAGTATCTTGTAAATTGTAATAACACAAAAACGTTTGCTACAATATTCTGTTTAGTCTTTTTATTTTCTTTTAATTAAATATGTCGTATAGATGAACTAAAATTTCTAAAATGTTTCTGTTTTCCTGCTTAACTTATCTCATACAAGTTTTTACATATTCTGCAGATAATTTTATCACATATCACACTGTTCGTGTATAATAAATAAATTGATAAGATCTCTATTTTACTATTTATTTTCAACCCTTCTACCTCCAACATGTATTTAGAAGCAAAAGACAAAACCAAGATAACATGCCGGTCACAATTACTGCTATCACCTACTTATTAAAAAAAGTCGATGTACACTCGGTTGATTTAAAATCGACTCACCCGGCAAGCGACGTAGACCTAACGTCGCCCACAGAAACTTTCAACATTTAACAGGATGTTTGTAGTAATAAAGCAAATTGCTTATGAGCAGGTAAAATAGCTACGAAATGTGAAATGAATGGGAAGATCGCTGCAGAAATATATTCTTTTTCAGATACTTTTAATACCTGCGTTATTACGTAGTATAGCGTTTGCCAACACCCATTACCATTAATGACATATAAACGCAAATAAAATAATAATACAAATCAATTGTAGAACCATAAGAAAAATTATTTATCGAAGCAGATAGACAGAAATCTATGTTCATCTTAAGTTTGTTTCGTTAAAAACACTGATTTTATTCGAGAATTAATAACAAAACACACAGTAAACAAATAATAATTTATTTCAAATAATAGAGAAGGTAAATGAAAAGGCAGTCAAATTGAAAACAAATTAATACACAGAAAAAACTTTTGAATTATTGGTTGGTTCTGAAGGACATTTTCTGCACCACCATGCGAACATTCATTCTCTAAAGTATATGTAACAGGGTAAATCGAAAAACGCGTTTTTTTCTGCAATACAATTCTAATAGCACGGAAAACTTGCGCATAGGCGTCATTATAAATAAAAATATATTAAAAAAATTTTTTTTCAAAATTTGAAATCGGGCAGAAGGCCTAAAGTTACCAAAAAAGTCAAAATCCTTGTAAATTAAAAAAAAATGCAAAAATTACCAAAAAAAAAACATTTTTTGTTGTAATAGTGAAAAAAGTGTTTTTAAGAGTGTCCTTAATGCATACAAAAAGTAATTAGACCCATTCTTGTTTTACTGAATTCGCGCAAAAGACCTGAGAGAAGTTGCGAGCAGGATTGGCGCCCTGAAAATATTATGTTGGCTATGATAATGGATGAGAGACCACACATTAGAGAACTTGGCTACAGGAGGATCCTTAAATCCAGAAATGAGCCATCGGCTGAAGGTTACGTAAGAGACTTCAAAATACCTTCAATAAATTTTAGTGCTAACGACTATACTGAAGTAATTGAAGTCAATCTGCAAGTTAACACCGCCGCCACTACTGTCCAAGATGCCAACTGAACACATTGCTTCTTTGCTGAAAGACAAAGCGCTATCAGCGTTTAACTACCTCAAATTCCCATGCCACACCCAGTCAGTTGAGAGGTATGTAAAACTGGTTACAGAAGCAGCAGAAAAAGTGTGCGGTCATGAAAATCGAGATGGTTATATTAGAGCTACTTTAAAATCAAGACAACTGATGCCCACATTTAATTAAAAGTCAGAACTCAAAGGGGCAAAGGGCTTTTGCCTACAACGAACATATGCATTGTACAAAGTAAATAGTTACTGTAAATATTGTAAATAAAATTTACCCTGACTGGTTGGTTGCGTAGGGTGGATGTGGAAATCACTTGTTAGAGTCTTATTACAAACATAATGTATTAAATAAACACCCATCAGATATGGAAAATGGCGTTTTTACGGGACTATTACTTAACTTATACTATAATTTAGACCTTTTGCACGAATATATACAGTTAAGGAATAACAGGTCTGAAATTATTTTTTCTGGACTGGGAAAACTATTTTGAATGGTTTTTACACTATTACAAATTAAAAATAAATCTTTTATGGGTTTTGGCACATGTTTAAAAATCGTCGAAAATCATGAAATATCGTTTTTTTGCGATACAACCCGCAACTTTAGACCTTTTGCGCGAATTCAGTAAAACAAGTATGGATCTAATTATTTTTTGTATGCGTTAAGGACACTATTAAAAACACTTTTTTCACTATTACAACAAAAAATGTATTTTTTGTCATTTTTGCATTTTTTTTTAATTTACCGGTATTTTGACTTTTTCGGTAACTTTAGGCCTTCTGCACGATTTCAAATTTTGAAAAAAATTTTTTTTAATATTATTTCATTTATAATGACGTCTATTGCAGAAAAAAAAAACGCGTTTTTCGATCCACTCTAATATGTAACAGACTTTTATATCTTGCCCCCATACATATTCTTATTCATGTAATTTCTTAATTACATAAATACTTAGAATTATAGTGAAATTGTATGCGATAGCGATTTAACTATACATACACTACCGGTCACGGAAGTATGGACAGTTAATTAAAATTTACAAAATGTCCAGTAGTAAGTTTCTACTTGAATAATACATATCCCGACAATTCTACTTATGTAAACATAGAAACATTTATTACGCGATCTAAATTACCTGGTAATCCTTAGTTAAACATGAATCTTAAATACTACATATAATTAAGGAACCATTTACGACCTGACCCCATTTCTTAGAAGTGTACCTGATCCCTTTAAAATGTAGTTCAATACAAATACATCCAGTTTATGCAGTTCAGTTAGTCAGTAGACGGTATTGTGTCTAATACTGCGTGTGCATTTAGAAATAGTGACAGAAATGCCTCGCGGTAAACCTCTATGTGTTCAAGACAAAGCAACGATACTTGCCTTACATACAGAAGGGTATTCCATACGCGTAATAGCTGAAAAATTAAAAAATCTACCGTACATCTGACGTTGCGTCGCCATGAGCAGACCGGTAGTCTTAAAGACCGTGATCGTCCTGGGCCATCGCGAGTGACGTCTAGATCAGATGATCAACGTATTAAACTTATCAGTAAAAGGAATAGACGATTAACAGCACCGGAAATTGCAGCTGAGTTTAATCGGGGAAGAAGAAAAGCCATATCCGTGAGCACGGTGCAACGGCGTCTTCGAGAAGCAGACCTGCACGGTAGGATAGCTACAAAAAAACCGCTGCTACGACGGGGAAACCGCCATAAACGGTTGCAATGAGCGAAAGAACATGCTAACTGGACAGTGGATGACTGGAAGAACGTCCTATGGAGCGATGAATCGAAATTTGAAGTGTTCGGTCAAAGACGAAGAATTTTTGTAAGACGATCCGCTGCCGAAAAGATGTCCCCAAGTTGCATAATACCGACAGTGAAGCATGGAGGAGGGTCGGTGCTAGTTTGGGGATGTTTCTCCTTCCACGGAACCGGTGACTTAATAAAAATAGAGGGTATCATGAGAAAAGAAAATTATAAAACAATTTTAGAAGAAAATGCCATTCCATCAGGACTTCGAATAATTGGGCAGAATTTTGAATTTATGCACGACAATGACCCGAAGCACACGTCATTGTTGTGTAAAAACTACTTAAAGGAGCAGGTAGAACAGAATTTATTAAAACTTATGACATGGCCACCCCAAAGTCCTGATCTCAATCCAATTGAGAAACTTTGGGATGAGTTAGACAGGAGAATTAGAAAAACGTGTCCTACGTCGAAAAATCAGCTTTGGCTAATGCTGAAGAGAGAATGGGACACCATTCCGCAGGATACCTTACACACATTAATAGAAAGAATGCCGAGAGTGGTGCAAGCTGTTATAAATGCGAAAGGAGGTTTTTTCGATGAAAAAAAGGTTTAATTGATATGCCCCATTTATTATATTAAGAATTAAATATTGTTTGGTATATTCCTTGTAAATAAAATTGTAAATATGTATATAAAGTAATTAATAAGAAATTTACTACAAAATTTGTTGAATTAATCATTTATATTCACTTTTTACTAGAATAAGCAACTGTCCATACTTCCGTGACCGGTAGTGTATGTTAAGCTCGCATTAAGAAATTATCGGTTTAGGAATTTATAAATGATCCCTTGCATATGAAACTGGAGTTAATAGAAAAATACATTATATATACATAGATAGTAATTTACATACAGTTGGCCAAACTATTACTGCCTTGCATTCGGGGGCCGCAATAAAGCATACTTTTAACGGGTTTTATGACAGTTTGAATCGATTCTAAATCAACCGAGTATGCATGGATATACAGGGTGCCCGGATTTCGTAGGGACAACATAGGTACTTTTTTATTTGAAGACATGGAGAGACGGTTAAATTAGCAAAGAGGTGTAGATTAAAAGCTCACTAAGAATCCATTTTCAAATTTTACTTGTCTTGTTTGATTGAAGAAAAACTGAAATCTTCTGATTTCTTTTATTTCTAGTAACTTTTTTGTTACTTGAGATATTAAGATGCGGTTGAAGCAATTCAAATTGTAATCTAAATACTTTTATTGACACTTACTAAAACAATTTTTTTTTGCGCAAATTTTTATAGTAATCTCACCTAACCTCAAAATTTTAAATTGGAACCGTGCAATTTTTGTGGCTCTTTCCTGAATACAATCATGTATTGCATGGAAATTTTGTCAAACTTTTGAAATGTATTTAACGAAATTTTATAAATAAATATTTATAAGTCGAGAACTTTGCTCGTTCAGTATAGGTTAGGTATACAATTTAACATTGTAAAATTTGCCAGATGGTAAAATTAGTAATTATATACAGAATGTGGGAGTAAGGCACTAAGACATTACATTTTATCAGAGGTATACTTTTCTTAAAACGAAATGAAAGTTAATTAATATGTCGAAAACGGATTGATACCTATATAATAATTAGAGAAGTAAATCAGAGATAAATGCAGATTCTAAAACTGAAAGAATATGCAACATTATACATTTAAAATAACGACGTTGCTGTCAAGTTAGAGTCCAACTGGCACAACTGCATTTTTTTTTAATATTTTACATAGATAATATCCGATGCTATGAATCTACATACATATGCCCTTATCACTTTCCTACATTGCCATATTTACTTGGATAGGTTTAAATTATACAGATATATTTAAAGGCAAAATACGTATATGAATTCCAATGTATTATATTTTATTATAACTTAATGTATATGTGTAGTTAATATAATAATTCTAAGTTATTACTTAAAACAAATAAGTGGTTGCATATAATATGTACAATAACTTAAGAAGTATTGTGCAATACCTTGTTAAAGGCATTATATGCCGAATCTAGATCAAACAATAACTGCCGGACTTGGCTTTCTGACAATTCATCAGATGCTTGCATTGAATTTAATGTTGCTAACCACTCTGTTACCTTTTGTTTTCCATCAAAATCAGCTGGTAATATGCTCAAGCGGTTCATTGTATCTACTAAATCACTTAACTCAGGATGTAATTCATCCATAGCTCTTATTTCTAATCTTAATTTGTCCATTAGCGTAATGAATAACTGCAAAAAGAATAAAAATTTCAAAATAAATCGTTAACAAGATCATTTCATAACTAACAGAAACAATGTCTGCAATGCATTTACTTGTATTTCCTTTATCATCTTTGATAGTTATTGGTCTATCTTCTTTAATTCGTTCAAGAGCAGCAGGGCAATCAAGCTATAAAATTTGAAATTATGTAGAAATAAGATAGTAAAACTTTCGGTTACGTACTCTGTATTTGCGAACAAATGCATCAATTGTAGGAAATTCATCACCTTTTACTTGTCTAAACGCTGCTTTGTACTGTACTAATAGCTTACTGCAAGCTCCTGTATACTCTTTTGGTGTAACACAATCTCTAATATAGGCTTTTTCAAGTTGCTGTAATGTATTAATGACTGCAAATAAATCAGCTAAATTATCATATTTTTCTCTTTCTCTGGCATTCTGATATAATTTTACTTCTTCATAGAGTTCTGGTCTGTTATCTGCAAATCCGTTTAAAAAACAAATATTTTTCAGTATTTCATAAAAGTATTGATAAAATGTAGACATTACCTTGACTAATAGACATTCTTCTTACCTAAACTTATATAAACAAACTCGTTAGACTTTGAAATCTTCTAAATGATTATGGCAATATTTTACACGATCTGAAAATTCCAATTATCAAAAGACATGAATGACATTTAATTAAACCATCAAAACATGACACATATGTACTTGGGATGTTGCTCATTTAATTTATGTTACCCACGCTAGATGGCAGATAATTTATAAACTGAAATTAGATTTCTTCGCCTGCAACCGATAATTATCCGCTTCTTGTAATTAGTCATTTTACTTTTCATTTTCTGGTGCTTGTCGCTGGATTACGAAGGCATGGACTTTGATGGATACCATATAATTCAATGTAGAATCTGACTTTCTCTCGTATTGTCATGTCGTATCCAGCGTTCAGCTGCACAAACGAAGCTATGATCCAGTCATTGAATCCGGTCCTTGATAAATTAATTACGATGTTGTTAGCGGGAAATTTGAAACTGAAAGTTGTTGTTTACACTCATATTATAACAATTCATAAAAAAAGAAATTAATGTAATGTTAAGATTCAATAATTATAGGTTAATGACCGAAGAACAAGTTGGCTTTACTGAAAATCGATACCGTGCATGGAATCGACACCGGTAGGTATCGAGGCTTCATAACGAAATTGTCGAGATTGCCCAGTCTCATAAGTCTACTTATATAAAAAACCATCATAAAAATTAAAATCCTATACATAAATGACAATACCTAGTAGAAAAATAAGTATAATTAATATATGTATTTTTTGACCTTTATGTACTTATCTTTATATTCCTGATTTATTTCCACTTAGAGGTCAATAAAACAATAAATAATTAAATACCAATTTATTCCATAACATATAATAATATGCTTTCGTTAAATAACTTCTTCAGTGGAAGAAATTGACATTTAATATGTGTCAAATTACTAATAATATAAATATAAATTGCCATGCCTATCAACAAAATTATCTAAAAAACAAAGAATTCATTGATATATCGAATTTTAATTATATTCACAAGTAATAATGAAGGAATAATGATTTAATACAACATTAGAAATTGAAATGATTTGAATTATTCGTATATCAATCTATTTTTTGTCAAGCTCTAACAATTCTGTTCAAGGACTAGGGAAAAACATGGCAAAAAACCTAGTCAAGAGCTTAAAATTAATAAAATTCATGCGTGAATTAAATTATTGTAAATAACGCTTAAATTATCAATATCCGTTCTAAAATTTACCGCGTTTTCATCTTTCTTAATGTATATCATTTCGTAAATTAATCTTTTTTTGTAATTATTTTCCTTTTTTAATATTTTAGTGTTTTGAAAATCAAAATTATGTCGTCTATCTTTAGAGTGCTTAGATAAAGCAGTTTCAGCGGTGACGTTATGTGTAACAGTGTATTGATGGTTATAAATTCGTTTCTTTAAATATTGTTTGGTTTGTCCGATATAACATTTATTACAATCTTTGCAATCTAATTTATAAACGACATTACTTTGATTATCATGTTTAATGGGTGTTTTTAAATTTGTGAATAAATGTCTATTGTTGGTAGGTATAAAAGTTATGTGAATGTTTGATTTTTTTAATTCGTGTTTTATTGTGTCGCTTAAATTGTTTATATATGGTATAGTGTGGTATATGTTATTATTTGACTTTGTACCTGTGTTATATATTTTATTTATTCTTTTTGTGATTAATTTATTGTAAAACTCTTTAGGATAACTATTTTTTTCTAGTATTGTTTTTACTTTGCTTAAATTTTCTTTTCTAAAATCAGGGTGAGCTAATTTAATAGCCTGATCTACTAAACTGTTAATTACGCTTTTTTTAAAATTTACCGAAGTGTTTGAAAAATAGTTTAAATGCCTACTACTACTAGTGTCTTTAATGTACCAGTTTGTTTTTATTTGTGTGTTATCATGTAGTATCTTTACATTTAAAAAGTTTATAGAATTTTGATTTTCTCTTTCAAAAGTAAATTTTAACCTATCATGATATGTGTTAAATGTGTGCAGAACATGTTCAATTTTATCATTTGGTATGCAGCATATACAATCATCTACATACCGCTTATAAAATTGCACATGACAGTTTAGTTTGTCAAGTGAGACCTGCTCTAAGTCCTCCATTACTAAATTTGCTATAACAGCAGATAATGGAGAACCCATTGCTGTACCGAATATTTGTTTATATATTGTGTCATTGTACTGAAAATATGTAGAATTTAAGCAAAGTTTTGCAGCCAACATGAATTCATTTTTTGGTAAATTTGTATAATTTTGAATTAAATTCCATTTTTTGTTTATAATGTTTAATGCCAAATCTGTAGGAACATTTGTGAATAAAGATACAACGTCTAAACTGATAATTTCATGATTACACGGTACGGATTTTTTGTTAATGAAATTAACAAATTCCCACGAATTTTTTACATGATACTCTGTATTTCCTACAACATTACTGAGAATTTTGGATAAAAATTTTGATAAATTGTATGTTGGTGATTGTATACAATTTACAATCGGCCTTAAAGGAATATCAGTTTTATGAATTTTAGGGACGCCATAAATTCGCGGAGTTATCGAATTATATATTTTTAAATGTTTAGCTACGGATTCGTCTATATAATTGCTATTTAACCAACTAGTGATTAATTGGTTATTTTCACTTTGAATTTTGTTAGTCGGGTCTTTTTGTAATGTAATGTAAGTGTTTTGATCGTTTAATAATGAATGCATTTTGGCTGCGTAATCTTTTTTGTACATTATTATACTTTTTTCTCCTTTGTCTGCTTTAGTTATTATAATATCTCGGTTTTTATCTAAAAACTGTTTTGTTTCCTTTAACATACGATTTAAATCAGTATCTTTGTGTTTGTTATTACGTCTGTTTTTGTAATTAGTTATGATGTTTACTAATTTGTTACGTAATGTGTTTTGCTTGTTCGATACTACAGAATTTTGAATAATGTATTCTATATTACAAATTAAATCATCTAAAGGTATGTGGTTAACATCTACTGAGAATTTATGGCCTAAACTAATAATTAACTTTACATTTTCCGGAATTATTATATCTGTTAAATTTATTATCCAATCTTCTTGTAAAATTGGATAATAATTCTTGTTATTTTTTTTTAAAAGATTTTCTATCTTTTTAATATTACTATTTTTTATTTTATTAAAATTTCTTTGAAAATCTAAATTTACTTTTTCAAAAAACTCACCGTAATCATGAGATGACATTTTACTACGGATGTCAATTTCCGTAGTTGAAATGTCATTTCTAATTTTTTCAAGTGTAATGTAAGTGTCCCGAATACATAAATTCAGTGTTTTTTGAAATATAGTGTCTCTTATTTTACTAAACTTACTAACTATAGTGTCATTTGTAATCGTTATGTTAAAGGATTTTTTATAAAATTCGGAATTACCTTTTCACGCCTGCATTTTATTAAAAAATTTTTCCTATTAATTTGTCGTGCTAATTTTAATTTCAAACTATGGAACTTCTTCTGAACCACCAAACTCTCTTGAATATTCATACTTCAAAAATGCAAAAACCAAACTCTAAATACTCCTTGTCTAGTGGAAGCTAAGGAGAAATACAATTAATATATGTATTTTTTGACCTTTATGTACTTATCTTTATATTTCTGATTTATTTCCCTTAGAGTCAATAAAACTGATTTATTTCCACGTGGAAATAAATCAGGAATATAAAGATAAGTATTTAATTATTTATTGTTTTATTGACATAAAGGTAAAGGTCTCCTTAGCTTCCACTAGACAAGGAGTATTTAGAGTTTGGTTTTTGCATTTTTGAAGTATGAATATTCAAGAGAGTTTGGTGGTTCAGAAGAAGTTCCATAGTTTGAAATTAAAATTAGCACGACAAATTAATAGGAAAAATTTTTTAATAAAATGCAGGCGTGAAAAGGTAATTCCGAATTTTATAAAAAAATCCTTTAACATAACGATTACAAATGACACTATAGTTAGTAAGTTTAGTAAAATAAGAGACACTATATTTCAAAAAACACTGAATTTATGTATTCGGGACACTTACATTACACTTGAAAAATTAGAAATGACATTTCAACTACGGAAATTGACATCCGTAGTAAAATGTCATCTCATGATTACGGTGAGTTTTTTGAAAAAGTAAATTTAGATTTTCAAAGAAATTTTAATAAAATAAAAAATAGTAATATTAAAAAGATAGAAAATCTTTTAAAAGAAAATAACAAGAATTATTATCCAATTTTACAAGAAGATTGGATAATAAATTTAACAGATATAATAATTCCGGAAAATGTAAAGTTAATTATTAGTTTAGGCCCTAAATTCTCAGTAGATGTTAACCACATACCTTTAGATGATTTAATTTGTAATATAGAATACATTATTCAAAATTCTGTAGTATCGAACAAGCAAAACACATTACGTAACAAATTAGTAAACATCATAACTAATTACAAAAACAGACGTAATAACAAACACAAAGATACTGATTTAAATCGTATGTTAAAGGAAACAAAACAGTTTTTAGATAAAAACCGAGATATTATAATAACTAAAGCAGACAAAGGAGAAAAAAGTATAATAATGTACAAAAAAGATTACGCAGCCAAAATGCATTCATTATTAAACGATCAAAACACTTACATTACATTACAAAAAGACCCGACTAACAAAATTCAAAGTGAAAATAACCAATTAATCACTAGTTGGTTAAATAGCAATTATATAGACGAATCCGTAGCTAAACATTTAAAAATATATAATTCGATAACTCCGCGAATTTATGGCGTCCCTAAAATTCATAAAACTGATATTCCTTTAAGGCCGATTGTAAATTGTATACAATCACCAACATACAATTTATCAAAATTTTTATCCAAAATTCTCAGTAATGTTGTAGGAAATACAGAGTATCATGTAAAAATTCGTGGGAATTTGTTAATTTCATTAACAAAAAATCCGTACCGTGTAATCATGAAATTATCAGTTTAGACGTTGTATCTTTATTCACAAATGTTCCTACAGATTTGGCATTAAACATTATAAACAAAAAATGGAATTTAATTCAAAATTATACAAATTTACCAAAAAATGAATTCATGTTGGCTGCAAAACTTTGCTTAAATTCTACATATTTTCAGTACAATGACACAATATATAAACAAATATTCGGTACAGCAATGGGTTCTCCATTATCTGCTGTTATAGCAAATTTAGTAATGGAGGACTTAGAGCAGGTCTCACTTGACAAACTAAACTGTCATGTGCAATTTTATAAGCGGTATGTAGATGATTGTATATGCTGCATACCAAATGATAAAATTGAACATGTTCTGCACACATTTAACACATATCATGATAGGTTAAAATTTACTTTTGAAAGAGAAAATCAAAATTCTATAAACTTTTTAAATGTAAAGATACTACATGATAACACACAAATAAAAACAAACTGGTACATTAAAGACACTAGTAGTAGTAGGCATTTAAACTATTTTTCAAACACTTCGGTAAATTTTAAAAAAGCGTAATTAACAGTTTAGTAGATCAGGCTATTAAATTAGCTCACCCTGATTTTAGAAAAGAAAATTTAAGCAAAGTAAAAACAATACTAGAAAAAAATAGTTATCCTAAAGAGTTTTACAATAAATTAATCACAAAAAGAATAAATAAAATATATAACACAGGTACAAAGTCAAATAATAACATATACCACACTATACCATATATAAACAATTTAAGCGACACAATAAAACACGAATTAAAAAAATCAAACATTCACATAACTTTTATACCTACCAACAATAGACATTTATTCACAAATTTAAAAACACCCATTAAACATGATAATCAAAGTAATGTCGTTTATAAATTAGATTGCAAAGATTGTAATAAATGTTATATCGGACAAACCAAACAATATTTAAAGAAACGAATTTATAACCATCAATACACTGTTACACATAACGTCACCGCTGAAACTGCTTTATCTAAGCACTCTAAAGATAGACGACATAATTTTGATTTTCAAAACACTAAAATATTAAAAAAGGAAAATAATTACAAAAAAAGATTAATTTACGAAATGATATACATTAAGAAAGATGAAAACGCGGTAAATTTTAGAACGGATATTGATAATTTAAGCGTTATTTACAATAATTTAATTCACGCATGAATTTTATTAATTTTAAGCTCTTGACTAGGTTTTTTTGCCATGTTTTTCCCTAGTCCTTGAACAGAATTGTTAGAGCTTGACAAAAAATAGATTGATATACGAATAATTCAAATCATTTCAATTTCTAATGTTGTATTAAATCATTATTCCTTCATTATTACTTGTGAATATAATTAAAATTCGATATATCAATGAATTCTTTGTTTTTTAGATAATTTTGTTGATAGGCATGGCAATTTATATTTATATTATTAGTAATTTGACACATATTAAATGTCAATTTCTTCCACTGAAGAAGTTATTTAACGAAAGCATATTATTATATGTTATGGAATAAATTGGTATTTAATTATTTATTGTTTTATTGACCTCTAAGTGGAAATAAATCAGGAATATAAAGATAAAAATAAGTATATACTTACGAAACTTTTTTTATTTTTAAATTTGGCGCTGGCTATAATCTAGTGTGGTAACATTGCCAACATAATAAATTATATTGCCCTCTGTCGTTTGCGTCCATTTTAAGTGGCGTGAACTAAATATATTTATCCACATTCATCACTTTTAATTAAGGACGGTTTTAGCGATATTAGTGGAAAATAATTAAGAAAACATGCCACCAAAGTTCGATCCAACAGAAGTTAAATATGGTAAGATGATATATATATACATATTTTATAGTTGTTTATGTTGTTCATGTTTTAAGTGTATTTGCGGTGTGTTGGTGGAGAAGTCGGCGCAACCTCCTCTTTGGCCCCAAAAATCGGTCCTCTAGGTTTAGTAAGTACTCCTATATATTATGTATATATACATGTGGTACAGTTAAATTTTCTTATAGTCACCAAAGAAAGTAGGTGATGATATTGCGAAAGGTACAGCTGACTGGAAAGGACTGAAAATCACGGTACAATTAAAAATTCAAAATAGGCAAGCTACAATTTCTGTAGTACCATCCGCCGCGTCCCTTATTATTAAAGCTCTGAAAGAACCTCCACGTGATAGAAAAAAACAAAAAAACAGTAAGTACCTAATATAGGTTTATACATTTTGGATAGAAAATTTGGGCTTATCAAATTCAGTTGTAAGGCGTATAATTAATGTTTATTGATTTAACATGTAAATGATTCTCAAAAATCAATTTATCACTTTTTATAAAAGTTCTATATTCTATTCAATATTTAATCCTTTCGTCACTGGGTTTTACTCATAGGAACTGCCCACACAGACAGGTGTTTCAGTATTGACGCAGCGACCAACGCCAGACAAATTTTGACGACAAGAAAAAGCTAGTTTCACAATTTCTTTCTTTTATTGTGGGATACAAAGTCATACATAAGTTTTATTATCGCCTTGATAATGACAGCATTGCTGTTGAAACGCGTCGGTGTTTTAGTTAAAACTTGTTTGGTGTTCAGTGGGTTAAAGTGTTAGTGTTCATACATAAGTATTAAAAACTTTTAATTGTGTGGTATGCCTCAAAACAAGGTGTGACACCTAAACCCACGTTACAGTCTTTACACATGTGCCGAGACTCCTTCCTTCTTTTTGTTCTTTTGCTGGTGTTTGCTTTGCACATACAACACGACACATAGGTCTTTTTGACTTCTCTGTGTCGGGTACTAACGACAGAAAGTGGTGTTCAGTCAGCCTTGTTATGACAGAAGAAATAGCCTGAGGCATTTTACGTTGAAGGCTATTTCTAGAAAAAAAATCTACAATGCTATCCAAACATGTACATATGTATGTATATATGATATGAACCTACCTTTCTAACTGGCGAGTAAGATACAACTGAAATATTGCTAATGGAACTTTCTTCTCAGTTTGTGTCAAGAACAATGCATGCGAATTTAAAATACATAGGTCCACAACGCGAAAAATAATTTTTTATACCGTTTGATGTTCTTTCTCATAGAATCTAATTAACATGTCTGAACGGTCGACTGCTCCCATATTTTCACTATAATCCAATACACACAAAGATTTTCTTATGTTTCCTCCAGTTTTTCTATCCAGTGTGGGTAGAGGTTCTCCCTTGTTTTTATACATCGTAGCTGAGCATGGTTACATCACGGTGATCTTTTCATATCACTACTAATAGCCTGTTAGAAGCTTTCCAAGATATTTCCCCTTTTTTCAGTTTTCGTTTTAAGTCTGGCATACCTCGTCTATTTTGGCGCACTGTTCCGCAGGTATTGGTATTATCGGTATAAAGAGAATGTCCTTTATCTAGATATGGTGTCACAAGTTTAGTTACAACTGCACCTGTCACTCCTAGAAGAGGGTTAGTATCAGTATCAAATTTATACTGATACTATATATACACGGTGTCCAGAAACTCCTGACAAACGAAGACCGGAGATTCCTCAGATAATTTTAAGACAATTTAACCCAATTCACCCTAGTACGAAAATGCTTCCTAAGGGAGCTAGAGCTCTTTGAAGATGGCGCCTTGTAATTAGTTTTTTTTTAATATCCAGAACGCTTCTATTTAGAAAAACAAAAACTGGAGATGAATCGATTCCATCAATTGCGAATTTCTAGTAACGGTCATAGGCGTCGTTTTGGGTAGGTTAACGGTTGTTTTAACGCATAACTTTTTTGTCTTTAACTTTTAAGCATTTGTGACACTAGATTATTACATTTTCAGGTATTCTAGTACTAAAAGGTACTCTTACTTTAAGTCGGTAGGATACACCGTTTTCTAGAAAAATCGATTTGAAAATTTTTGGTTTTTCGTCATTAAAATTCAATTTATTATTTTTTGCACTAGTTGACTCTGAACTGCCAACAGAAATAAAACCTACAGGCGTGTCCTGCAGATGGCGCAATAGCCCCGAGCTGAACACTTGACAACAGTACCTCACGTGGCTTGGGAAGCAGGCACACCTGCGATAAAAACGTTAAGGGAACAATCGCTCCAATCTTGGGACAATAGAGGCTCTAAGATGAAAGTATGGAGAGAATATCGGAACACTATGTTTTTTAAATAGCCAAATAAGAAAAAATCTAATACTATTAGATCAGGGTATGTGCTGGACATACTGCGCTTGGTATTAGGAGTATTAATTGACTACTCCATGAATTTCAGTTTTCAATTAAAACTAAAAAAAGACATTGCCTACTGTTACCTGTCTCTTTAAATTTGTCACTGAAGAAATACAATATCTTGTGCGCTTGATATGTAGTGTAATAAAGTAATCGATACTTTATGACAATAGTCAAAGCGCAATATTATATTATCTCTTATTTGCAACCCACACTTACGAAATACTAAGTGTGTTACTACTGGGGATGAACAATCTAACTGCCAACCTAAATTTGTGAACTATTTCTAATCTATTTTTAATGTAACGTTTTGTTTTAGTTAAACATAATGGCAATATTACCATGGATGATATAATTACAATAGCCAGACAAATGAGACCACGCTCCATGGCAAAATCATTAGGAGGAACATGCAAAGAAGTATTAGGAACAGCACATTCAGTTGGCTGCACAATCGATGGTAAAAATCCACATGACGTTATTGATGAAATAAATGATGGTTCAATGGAAGTACCAAATGAATAATTGTTTTTGATAAAATAAACTATTATTTGAAATTGTGTTTTTTTTTATTTAATGTGAGGAAGAACTTTATTGCATATATGTATCCTATCCCTTTAAATTAATTAATTAAAATGTTGCCGATATCAGAATACTTTAAATTCGCATTAACAAGTAAGTTCTAAGCGTCAACTACATATAAAATAAGTATTTGTAGCTGTCAGTAGACATATTTTTACTAAGTGTTTGTTTCAACGTATAAGGGGGCCCATTTCAGGTATTACTACACATTCATTTTTTTTTACATTTTTTCAGTCTGAGTTGGTGATGATACTTTAGCTTTACAGTTTCTAAAAGTCACTATAGCCCAGTTGAGAGAGCGAGGCCGTATAACTGTTTAAGATAGTAGGTTTCGGGCATAGGCGTAGATCCTTGCGTAAAGCAACCGACTTTTTCAATTAAACATTTCCTAGAATTAGTATTATGCCGGTTATGGATCGCTGAAGTTTGAACCCCGTATAAGTAGCTGTATTTACAATTAAATTCTACCATTTTTGTACCATATAATGGTATTTAAAAAACATTTGGACACATACGGGGCAAATATAAAAACAAAACTAATAATTTTGATAAACTATATTAAATTAGAGAATATATACCAGATTTATTATGATCTTTTTATCAGTATTTGACGATGAGGGTGTTTCGCGCTGACTATAAATTATTTCACTATAGCACAATAAATCGGTACTAATAAATTGTTATAATGGTCACCAATTTGTGAATCTAATTTTTTACATATTTTCTTTTTTTTCATAATTCAACTTCATAATTTCAGCAATGAGACCAGATAATATTATCTCTATAAGTTTTCAGAATTATAGGATTTCGGGAACACCGAAAAATTCTAACGAACCAGTTCCGTGAATAGCGCTGTATATACAGGCTGCCCGGATTTCGTAGGGATAACATGGGTAACTTTTTTATTTGAAAATATGCATAGAGAGACGATAAATTAGATTTGACCCTTAATAAAACAATTTTAATTTGTGCAAATTTTTAGTAAACTCAACCTCAAAATTTTAAATTGGAACCGTGCAATTTTTATGGCTTTTTTACTAAAAATTTGCGCAAAAGAAATTTGTTTTATTAAGTGTCAATAAAAATATTTAAATTAGAACGTGAATTACTTCAAACCGCATCTTAAGTAACAAAAAAGGCAAATAAAGGAAATTAGGAGATTTCAGTTTTTCTTCAATATTAAATAAATGAGGCACGACATGTAAAATTTGAAAATGGATTGTTAGTGACCTTTTGAATCTACATCTTGCTAATTTAAACGTCTCGCTATGTCTTGAAATACAAGTTACCAATGTGGTTCCTACGAAATCCGGGCACTCTGTATCCTGTATGTATAAATGCTTCTTGATTTAATGTTAATAAATATATAATTTTGATATTATATTGCTTATGATTAAGTAAAAATATGACACTTGAAATTGAAAATAATTTCTTTATTGGCATAAATGAACGTATCATAAATGTAAGTCTATATATATTATGAATTTAAAAAGATTGATTTAAAACTACTATGTAATACTTAAACCTAGGGATGCATTGAATATTTTATGTTTGGCCAGTTTTTTCTTAACTTCTAATTAAAATAATCTAATTTTAAAATATTTCTATCATTTCTTTTTATTTAAATTACCTAGTTCACACACTTTTATCAAGTTATCCCGAAGCACTTCAATTTGCCGTTTAATAGAAGAGTCTATAATTGGTAGCTGAGACATACGAAGTCCATGTTGGGGTTGAATAGATATGGTTCTACCATCTGCCAATGGAATATTTACATTTGCTTCTTGTGAAACAATGGTATTGACCATCAACGGGCTACCTTGCATGGAAATTGCCATTTCTCCTTCCTTTGGTCTTCTTAAAATTACTTGCGGAGTGTTTGGCTTTATCTAAAGGAAATACATGTTATTTAGTTAAAAAAAAGCCATAGTATTAAAAATTACCTTAGGTGTAACAAAACCATAATTTGGTGGTGCCTTGTTTATAGGTGTCTTAAGAAGTGGTAGTTGGCTTTGAGATATCTTGTTTCTTGACAAAGATCTAGATACTCTTACTACTTTGGTTCGGTTTTGTTTTCGATGGGACCTGCTTGAACGTCCTGAACTTTCAGCTGTAACATAACCTAAATAGCCCGTACCCGTGTTAATGTAGTGTATGCGTTAGTTACCAAAAAGAACAAGACGAAAAGCAAAAATTAATTAATCAATTATGGAGTAGTAAATAGGTTGAATTAGTTTTCATAAATTTCTTAACAAAATTAATGTACTAACGACAACTCCGAAACAGGCGCATATTTCACATATGTATCTATTTTAGAGATGTGTAGTTCGCGAACGAACTATTAAAATGAACTATTCTTTGAGCTGAATTAAAAGAACTAGTTCACAGATTCGAAATGAACTAGTTCGGCCGAACTATTAAGGTTTCATGCCGAAACAGCAAAACACATAAAGCGGGCAGTTCGCATGTACCTAACATGTATCGGTAGATTGATAGACCCTAGTTTAATATTTGTGATTTCTGATGTTTTGAATGATTACGTGTATTTGTGTATTAGATATAGCGGGTTATTATATTTGCCAGTGTTTTTCAATCTATTATTTAGTATGTTCTTGAACACCTGCAAAGGATTATGATTGTATATAAACATCTGTTTACCGCATTTAGCGTTATAGCGGCCTATGAGAATCTGGTGAACGAGGCAAGCGAGTGAATGCGTGAATCGGAAGGAATGATTTTGCTTACTAGTTCGTTCACGAACTAGTTCACTGAACTAGTTCGCGGGAACTAGTTCACTGAAAAGAACTACTAAGCACATCTCTAATCTATTTGTTCAAAATAAACGAAAAGAGCATATTATGTAAGTATTAATAAAAAAAAACAAAAGCGGACCAGTAAAGAAAAGCTAGACAGAAATAAGCAAAATTTACCAACTTTTCCTCTGGTTCTAAATGGTACTACGAATTTATCATCAGTTAGGTTGTAAAATATTAAGTAATATTTAACAATTATTACTTCTCGTGCAGCACAACAAAGAAAACTACAAGAAAAACATAGGTAGAGTTACATATGAATAACATCCAAAATCAATGGAAAAACAGAAATTACGGTTTGCTTGAGATGTTTGGCGAGAAGACGAATTATATTATAACTGAGGTTTTACTATGGATTTCTGATAAGCAATAACTTAAAAAAGATTTTAGGAGTGACAGGTCATCCTAACAGCAAGATCAGCAGAAATGAAGATGTGATAGTCAAGTGAGCTCCCCAATCGCGGCATATTTATACACGACACAACTGCATACAAATTTGCAATTCAAGGTTACTTTCAATCGCATGGGCAGCTGGTCGATCGCAAACCCAATAACACTTGAAATATCTTCCGCCAGTATGTGATATAAATACCACAATACTGTTAAGTATTAATTAGAGAGAGCTGGGCAAAATACATTCCAAATGTATTTGAAATACAAAATACACTCCTTTTTAGTATTTGAAATACAAAATACATTCTCTCTTAGTATTTGAAATACCAAATACAAAATATATTCAATATTATAGTTCTTTTATTTTCTGTTTGGCACATCAAACACAGCGGAGACATTATTTTTATTAAATTTTAATATTTTAAAATATTTTCCCTTTAAAATAATGGGAACACTGTCAATGTCATCATTGTTTTCTTCCATTTCCAACGAATTCATTTAAATAAGGAAGTAAAGATAAGAGGATCAGATACCATGCCAAACTATTAAAGTTTAAAGTGAAGTTAGGAAAGGAAGGGACAGCTGGCCCGCCAAATACACGATGTACTACGTACTACTTCACATCGTTCGCACGACGTAGTAGTACCGTTTGAACCTACCACTAACCGTATAAATTATTTGCAGTAACTATATACTATGATGACGTCATGACGGCCAACATATCCCAGCTAAAATAATTTCAAATTTCGCGCAATTTTTTTAGTAACTTCAATGCTGAACCCTGAGGTATGTTCGCTCGAGTTGCACTGTCTAAATAGTGCAGTGTAAAATGACGTCACTAGTGTGGGAGGAGTGCATAATCGTGCAAGTAACACTGAGCACGTACCAACGAACGGGTTTTTGTTTTTAAAATAACTTAAGTAACATTTTATGTGTATTCACTTACCCATCAAGTCATATAAATAACATTCATTTATAATAAAAGGCCGTCCGTCTATATCCTTGCGGATTTTTGCCTTTACATTAGACATTTTATATAGGTATAATACCTATATATTTTATTTTATTGGTTACCCGCTTCTTATATACTACTCTACACTCCTACTCCAGACTTGGTGTGAAAGTGTAACACACCAACGACACTAGTGTAAGTGCACCAGTTCCAACAAACGCCTGTTGTGTAACTACACTGACACCAACGAACGCAATTTTACTGCACTCGCTACTCCGAGTATGTAGTGCAACTCGAGCGAACATACCTGTTGAGTTACTAAAAATAATTGCGCGAAATTTGAATTTTGTTTGCTGCGATAGTAAATAAGTAATTTATTATGTATTTCTCAATACATGAACTACTTTGAAAATGTATCTCAAATATAAAATACATAGGAAAATGTATTTGAAATATAAAATACAAACTGTATTTTGTATTTCAAATCGTATTTCAAATATTTGTATTTTACATACGCCCAGCCCTGTAATTAGAAATATTATAAAGAAAGACAATGAAGATTTTAGATGCCCTAAAAAGAAAAAAAATAAATAAAGAATTTAAAATTATCTTGAACTAATTAATGAAAACATTACTTTCCCATTTTGAAACTAATTGCTAGGACATTGAGCAGGTAAAGTAGCACTATCTATCTAGTCAAGTATACATGCATCCATCTGTTGGCAACAAGGCTTTCTTAACACGTTCGCTGCCAAACCTTCTTGAAAAAAATGAGTCCTGTAGGCCAATATATGTAAACCGAATCTTTGGAACATTTATATTGTACTGACCCTAAACTTGAGGTTTTGGATTGTAACAAAGTTGTTTTTTTTGGAAAAAAAGCTAACCGAATTATCTCGTAGTTGGCACACTGTCTACTAAATCAAATCCATATGCCATGTTACGAGATAACTCGTAGTTGCGCCCTACCAAACCATGTTGAATATGCACGCGAAATAAGCGTCGTCGTGAATCGCGATACCTCTGCCCCACATGTGACGAAAAACAAGCTCTTTACGTTGAAAATTGCTTCAAAAATTACCATTCGTAGGCAAAATTGAACTATTATACATTATTCCTTTTTTCATTTTCTGTACGTTTTGTATTGATAAATAAACCCATTTCTAAGTGCCATGTTAAGATTTTTGTACCTTTCCCACAGACCAGTCACCATCTATTTGTATGAATTTGCTACGTATTACCTCCTATGTGGCAATAGAAAGCAGACTTACGCACCCGAGTTACCTCGTAGTTGGCACTGTTTGTTAGTTTTATAACTACAAGTTAGCTCATATTTGGCAGCGAACGTGTTAATAACACGAGTATGCAGTATGTGGATGGACATGATAAACCCTCTAAGGTTCTATAGCTATTATGCTTACATTATTTTATATGAACACTATAATCAAACCTAAATCAATTTATATCAAATACCTAGATAATACCTCACTTTTGAACTAAGTTTTAATGCAGTATACAACAGCTTCAAATATGAAAAATTAAAAACTAATATATGTAGTCTAAAATAAAAAGCAAGGACATTATTAAGTAGTTTACCTTCATCATCAGCTACGGACGCAGTCCTCTTTTTTCGAGTCCTTACTGATTTCACAGCATTTGTTATTTCTAATATATTATTTTGGGAAGTTGTGTCAGATACTGTAATAAAATGTGTTGACTCAGCTGACACCTTTGGCTAAAATAAATCATTCAATATTATTTATTTAATTTTGGTAAAGTACGTACTAAATCTTCCAAGATTGTGTTTGCTAAATGAGGTGTTATAACTGTAGTTTTGAATTGTTTAATGGCTTCCTCTAATTCCTTCAATATGGCATCACGTTCGCAGTCTATAGTTTCTAGTAGAAATTTACCTTAAAACGCAAATAAATTTTTGGCTCCAAATTTTGTATTTATATAATAAAATGTGATTCTTACAATTCAAATCAAATTCTTTAAAATAAGATTCAATTCCTTGTTTACGAGTTTCTTTATCAATACTTGGGTAATCTTGTGTTTGCTTTATTGTATTTTTGGATGTTCTTTTTGTTCTTGGCATTGTTGTGAAACTTGTAAATCAAAAAGTATTACAATTGAAACTAAATTTCTACAAATATCTTTGTGATCTGAAGAGTCCTGCTGGATAGAACAAGCCACTGTAAGTTTGGTCGCCTTTTAGTTTTTGCTTAGTTTGGTGTGGTTTGGTTCAGGTTTGGTTTTCAAATTTAAAACGGTTGTATGTATATTTGACTTCGTACTGCCAACTTAGAGACTTACTTATCTGAAAATATCCCTAAATAATGACGCTCTTTTTCAACTCTTTTTACTCCAATTTTATAGACATCAAAATTTATCGCAAAGGCAAGTCGGTCCTTAGAACAATTTCGTCCATTTTATGACGCAGTAAAGATTGTAGGTCTGTCTCCAAAACCAGACCAAAATATCCAAGTTTCTGATAGTTTCTGACCATCAAACTGGTTCCGCGAAATATGTATTTACGTGTTGGTGACTTTATTTTAGATCTTTTTATCCTTGCAGTTGCCTAAACTGCATCGAAACTGGTTATCATAGCTGGTTATCAGATTTTCAAAATCCATAAAATGATGGTTTGTTGTTTGAAGTGGCTGGAAGATGAAATAAATTAAGAGATAAGATCGTTAATTCTTTCCATGATGTTGTATAAGCATAAATTATTTTTATATCACTTACTTAAAAATGGAGTAATAACATTAGCAAACGCACTACAATACTGCACCCACATCAAAGCAGGTTGGTTAAGTTTGCAGGTTAAGTTATTTTTATTTAAATTGAATTATTTTTGGTTTTTATAATTGTAGACGAAGTTACAGACCTTCCATCGCTGAAAGAATTTGTAAGTGCTATAAATAGAGGAATAACAAAACAAGAACTTAAGATTGTAGTAAGTGTATGTGAAATCACAGGAGAACAACACATTGCACTAATAAACACAGCTAATGATGAAATAAGTAAATTACAGAATGTATTTACTACATTACAATTAGAGTTTTTTCAAAAAGTTCTACATGAAATTGTAACATCTGAAGAAAGAAAGTTGCCCCAAATATTTTGCTTAAACTTGTCAACTAAGCTAACTGGTAAATTGACACATGTTGATGCAGAGAAATTAATTGACAGATGGTGTAGAATGGGTTACTTGGTCAAACACAATAGTGATATTTATTTGGGGTCCCGATGTATTATGGAATTCACATCATTTTTCAAGAGTTACTGTCAAGATTACATACAAAACTGTGGTTTGTGTTCAGAATTAGTATTTAAGGTAACTATTTCCTACTTTGTCCTGTTATAAGACTAGTTTATATTCAATAATAAGAGATGACTATTAAATGTAGATATGAACATAAACTTTATTCGGACTTTCGTCATTAATAAGGGCGATGTCATGTTCCAGCACCAATGCCAAATGTGTTTTGATATAATGGTTATGCATACTTGTTTTGACAGTTACGTTATGTACCCTCCAAGAAAAAAGAACTGGGACAGTTACGATATCCCCGGATGGTAAGAGAAGACAGTATATATTAGCACACCCCGCCCCACACAACCTAACCCTCTCTATCCATCGCATCGATAGTAGTATACTATACGATCTTGTAATTTTGTTTACCTGCTTCTCTTTGTGAATACACATTGCGTTTATTAAAATATAAGAATTTACTAATTGAACTTTTGGCGTAAAGCAATGAACTCGTCTCTCCGTTGCATGCATTGTATGTGTTTGTAGTATAAAACTATTTTAAGTTCGCATTGTACAATTTTTAAGTGTATAAGATTACTAAATAAGGAGGAATTTATTAAAATTATATTGGTGAGGTGATGGAGTTAAATTTAAACTTAAAGGCTGTTTTCCTATTCACTAATAAGAAATTAAAGAATTAATAAATGAAACAAATATATTTTATTTAGAAAGCTAGCATCCTAACATATGAATATAATAGATTTCGTTAAAAAATAATTTGCATTTCGTATCACTTAATGCATGACTTAAATTGAATTAAAGGTGCAACTTAGAGAAAAATGTCAGTAAAATTAAATAAAGAAGATTTTTAAAAGTAATTGTTTAATAATATATATAATCCAAAGTTCCCTTCTACCATAATTATGGTGTAGGAAGTTTCTCTTCTTTTAGCTTTTTAAAAACTTCTCCCATTCTTTTCTATTTCTTGCCATGTTTTTCGCTTCCGTCTTGGTTTTGCCTTTCCTTTCCAATAACTCAGTGAAAGCATTGTCCCATGTCGCTCTCGGTCTTCCTCTTCTTTTATTTTACATTCTTGCTTCCCATATTCTTCTTGTTTGTCTTGTATTCTCCATTCTATGTAAGTGTCCCCACCATACTAACTGTCTTACTTCAATATATTCTAACACAGACTGTATTTTTAGATCTTCTCTTATTTCTAAGTTTTTTATTCTATCCATCTTCGTGACGCCTTTACCTCTTCTTAGATACTTCATTTCTGCTGCCTGTATTTTACTCTTCTGTCCCCTATTTAGCACCCAGGATTCACTTCCATATGTTAGGATCGGTCGATATATTGCCTTGTATACTTTAAGTTTTTTTCACGGGATATCTCTTTTCTATTAATAAACTTATTTCTCATACTGTAGTACAGCTTTGTTGCTTTTTCTATTCTCTGGTTAATCTCTGCTTCCTGTGTTCCTTTCCCATCAATTTTTACTCCTAGGTATTGGAAAGTTCCCACCTGTTCTATTTCGGTTCTCTCTATTCTGATTTTCATGTCTTCTTCTTCGTCTTCCACCACCATAACTTTAGTTTTCTTTTTGTTAATTGTCATTCCACTTTCCTTTAGGGTCTTATTCCATGTTAGTAGGTTATGTTGTAGGTCTTCTTGGCTGCCGGCTATTATAACTACATCGTCTGCAAATGTCCATTCCTATATTTCCACTGCTTTCAGATTAAGATGTCCAACTCTGACCTTCTTGCTATTTTCCGTACATTTTTTAATGATGTCGTCCATGTAGACAATAAACAGCATTGGGCTTAGACTACCTCCTTGTCGGAGCCCCTCCTTTGTTTTGAAAGTGTCTGATTCCAAATCGTTAGCTATTACTGCGTTGGTATTATTATTATATATTTTTTTGTATTGTACGTCTTATTTTACCATCTACCCCTCTTTTTCTTAAGATACTCCATAACTTTTCCCTTGGTACTTTATCGAAAGCTTTTTCTATATCTGAATGCCAGGTATACTTTCTTTTGTTCTGAGGAGGCTTTTTGTATAAGCTGTTTTATGGAGAAAATTGGGTCTTGCGTACTCCTTCCTTTTCTGAATCCACATTGAGATTCATGTAGCGTATTTTCAAGTATTGTTCTTAACCTCTTATCTAATATTTGCTCTAGTATCTTCATCGGAGTGGTTATGAGTGATATTCCTCCTAAAATTCTATACAGATAACTAGAAATATGTTTGCTGCTATTCAGGAGCAAGCCGAAAATGTGCAATTCTAAGATAGCATTCAACATATCGATACACATGACTTAAATACATATTTCAGTACACTTAAAGGACATAGCAAAATTCAAATATAATGATACAATTTCTCATATATTTACTTCTATATTCTTCAAGCATATGAATTCAGCACATATAAATCTGCTTAGTTCACTATACAATTCAATATTTATTACTTTGTATGAATCTAAAAGCTTAGCTTTATGAATGAAAAATGATTACATAACATTAAAATAGTTATTGAATTGAAATTAGCTTTGGCTGATTAAGCGATCAGATGGCAAAAGCAATTTGGACAATGGCAAGGTAATATTGAAAAGATAAATTACGAGTGGTTATCACCAAAAATGAAAGAACAAAAGGAAATGCTTGAATTGATTTTAGATAAATATACGAAATTTCGTTAAATGACCAATGAAGTGCAAGTAATATTGTAATATCTGAAAATAAGTAAAAGATTCTAACGATGGTTCTGCTTTCAATAATTTTTGTTGGTATAATTGAGATTAAAGGTTATTTTAGCGATAAACTAAGCTTATCAGCATAATTCTGTTCCTAAACTGTAGTCATTGTTTCTCGCGCTTCTATCGCGGATATTGGTGTAAAGTTCATACATTTAATATTTCACCTGAACTAACAATCATTTGAGGAAAGAAGATCTAATATATTGACTTCATATGTTTTAAAAATTATTAGAGATCCTATTGCATATATAAATCTTCTTTTATCCCACGCATATTCGGATACTTTTTATTACTTACATCTTATGAACTTATGTTTTGCTGTAATTCATTCTATCTTTAATGTTTTTCAATTCGCTAAAATCTGATGCTTACATTTTTATATTTTTAATTAAATTTCCTGATTACACTCTTCATGTTATACCTTAAACTGTTTATTGTCTTAATGAAAATGCACATGTATATATCTTACTTTAAAATTCAAATATCAGTCTAATTGAATCTTCATTTCCCGAAAATGGCAGCAAGAAATAGATGCAAGTCGTTATTATACGAGATTACAATATGTTGATATTTTTTATTTATATTCTTTTTCTCATTACTGTTATTATGACTTTTTTTCCGATTATCTATTTTACGTATTTTTCTGTTTTGATTATCAGAATACTGTTAAGTACAACATGTTATACGTAACTATTATTATGAAATAATTACATTTAACAATCTCTTTTATTTATTTTTTACTGTTACCTTCAACTTTATTTGTCGTATTTTTTAAGAAATCCATCATCATATTTATCCTATAGGACGGTAGCTATAAAATATATTTTATGTTACTTATATAATTTCTTTTTAATGAACAAATAAAGAGCTCTTGAGTGTAAAATTAAACCTCTCTGCTAAGTCTATCATTGTGATTTTAATATTTTTTCTCTTTATTAAATTTATATAGTTGAAAGTCGTATAACCCATCTATAACAAACTTCAAATTAATATCATATATCATGAATTGGAATATACAAATTGCAAATGTATATAACGCATGCAACGGCATTATACCGAATTGGTAAATTCCTATATTTTAATTTATGCAAGATATATTTATCAAGAGAAGCAGGTAAATAAAATTGCAAGGTCGTATTGTATATTAATGCCAGTGCGACGGACGGGTTCGGGTAGCGCGGGGCGGGGCATGCAAGTCTCTACTCTCTTACTTTTGCCATGCGGCGGTATCGTAACTGTTCCAGTTCTTTTTTCTTTGAGTGTACAGTGATGTGCTTTAGTACTGACTCACCCCTCGAGGGCAGTCGGTTATCTATCGTCGTACATAAGGGGTATATTTATAAAGTTGATGATACTTGAAAAGTAAGCTGATTTTGTAATTTAAAAAACGTGGGACTGAAAAAAATTACCTAATTATTCATAAATGATAAATCAATATTAAAATGAATATTGGCGCTCCCTACAAAGTTTCTACAGTACATGAATTATTACCAGAACATGCTGAATCAATCAATTTTCTTAGATGAACGTTATCAACAGACGTTAGAGTTGTTTGTTGGAGAATTGCAAGAAAATAAGTTTGAAGCAGGTTATTTTCAACATGCTTATGCTCCAGTTTGTACTGGTCGATAAAGCTGCCAATATCCTCAACAGTTTTTTGCTGACAGTGTTGGAGCAAAATGATGGCCTCCAAGATCACCTGATCTAACCCCATTGAATTATTTTATATTTGGCTATTTAAAAAATAGGTTCTGTAGGAACCCTATGTATACCATACCATTCCTTGTGCTCCGCCACTGACTTAGTTCAAACCTTCATAACAACCACGCGGCACATACCTACACCCTGCCACTATCTATAGGTACGGATTTGACAATCATTTTGAATCTCATAGTAAAATACGTACACTTGAGTTTTAACGCTATAAATTCAACTTGCTTTTAATTTATCAAATTTGACAGAAGTCTGTAATAGATACATTAGTATAATAATGGTGGTATAGTAATGGGTGATTCATTTAGAGATACTTTTTCCAAAACCAAAAAACAAATAAAAAAGGCCAATTTATTTAAGAATCTTGATTATCATACAAAAGAACCATTCTTTACAATTATTTTTTAAATATTATTTCTGTCAAATGTTGGCCGCGACTGCGGTTAACATGGTCTATTCTGATGTTCCAATTTTCAATGACGCGTTCTAGCATTTCGAGTAGTATTTGTCCAATGACCCGAGTAACATTGGCCTCCAATGCCTGAATTGTAGCCCGTTTATCCATGTAGACTTTAGACTTCACGCAGCCCCACAGAAAAAAGTCTAATGGTGTGATGTTACAAGATCTAGGCGGCCAATTTACTGGTCCAAAGCGTCAAATTAAATGTTCACCGAATCGTTTTTGCAGTAAAGCCATATTTTGACGAGCTGAATGGCAAGTGGCGCCATCTTGTTGAAAGTAAATATCTTGTAGACCATGGGTGTCAAGTTCAGGCAGCAAATAGTCCCTTATCAAGACGCGATAACGATCGCCATTCACAGTAACATTCCGGCCGGCCTCTGTTTTGAATAAATATGGACCGATTATTCCACCGGCCCATAAACCGTACCAAACACATGTTTTGTCTGGATGTAATCGCGTATTATACATTATTGAAAATTGAATTTTAAACTTATCGATGGTATTGCGAATTGTGCGTTCTGTAGGCCGATTATGTGGACCATAAGTTCTTCTAAGCGCGCTATACACATTCCTTGTAGAACGCCCATTTTCATAATAAATCTGAATAATTTGTAGACGCTGTGCCGGACTAAGTCTTTCCATTATGTAATGTCAAATAATACTGAACCAGAATGTGCCGTCCGCTGACACGACGCATCCGCGCTCAGCCATTAAATCCCCACCTGAAAAAGTACCTCTAAATGAATCGGCCATTATAACCATCATAACGAGGTGTAATATCTAGACGTCGCGACGTCTAGACATTTAAGTAATATTTTGAAATTACGAATAATTTGCAGTATGTAATTTGGTCAGTCAGTAAGATTGTTCTAAAAAAGACAATTTACACAAAAGTACTGATGTGCGAATGGGGGAATTAATTCACTGTAGATAGAAAAAGGGGAACTAGAAAACCAATTGTTACCACAAATAATAAAAATGTAAATTTAACTAACCGCTTAAAATCTTATCCTTTTGCAACCGTTAAAACAGCTAGTACTGAAACTAATTTGTGTTGGCATAAATTGGGTCAAGGCGAATTCGCAAAACAGATTTAAGGAATTATACGCGGCAGCAAAGAAATATAAGCTCACCGAAGAAAAAAAAGCATCGAATTATTTTCGCTAAAAGTTTAGGATCAATATATATGTATATATATTATATATGTACAGGTTCGACACCCAGAAAAGCAACGACCTACAGCGAATTTAAAGGGAATTTTAGTAGCACTTTGGTGGAAATGCAGATGAGAAACTTGCCGATATCAGTTTTGTATAAGATAGAATAGGATAGCAATATCGGCAGAAGAATACTTGTGTTATTTTGTAATCAGAAGGAACTGAATGCCATACATTATACATTATTTTGTTAAGTTCAAATAGATTGTCATACAAAGAATATGTATGTTTACAAAAGAAAAAAAAGAGATAAAAGTGAATTTAAACATTTTGTATGAATTATAACTGTCTGCAACTAATAATTAAGGTATTGATGTCACATCGCATGAAAAAAAATTTCATTATTTTATTGTTTGTAATAAGTTTTCACATTAATTCAAGCCTGATGCGATAACTTGATGTAAATTTGCTAGGAATGTTCGTTATGGTATTATGAGAACATCGAATTTATCTAAATACGGAAAAATGCGTTAATAAAATGTTAAAAAGAGACGCATTCATAAATATATCAGTGTATTTATGAATGCATTTGCAACACAGGTTTTTTTTTGCTTATTGGCTGAAAAATTGTCTAATAAAACATCTTCTGCACAATTTGCGTTTTCAGTATGCTGAAAGTAACCCATACAGAAAAGTTTTTTGAAAGCTCTTAAGCTTAAGCTATTTAACTTTCAGCTTTTGGAAATTATTCGGATTTATTTGGAAATCTGTTAGTTTTGGAGCACATCTCACGGCCAAGGTCTTGTTATGATTATAAAAATCTTCTAAATATTTTTTACTTGTTTCAAAATCATCTGTTTTTAGGTTATATTTGAAACTTGTTTGTAAACAATATACCGCTAAAATATGGCTGATAACGAGTCTGCGCATAAATTCCAAGATTTCTTATTTTTCAACTTTGTCCATTCTGTTTATTCTGTGGCTCGGCTTACATTTATAACGGGTCCATCCACATTTCCACCACGGTTAAAGGTGTTGACTTTTTGGGTGTTTCAACTGTACAGGTTCGACACCCAAAAAAGCAACGACCTACAGCGAATTTAAAGGGAATTTTAGTAGCACTTTGGTGGAAATGCTAATGAGAAATTCGCCTATATTAGTTTTGTATCAGATAGAATAGGATAGCGATATCGGCGGAAGAATGCTTGTGTGTTATAATCAGATGGAACTGAATGCCATTCATTTATACCTTATTTTGTAAAGTTCAAATAGATTGTCTGGAAATTATCGCTGTGTCTAGCGTGAGTAATTCAGTTTAGCCGACGTGTGGGCTTTCAATATTTTGTAAATACACGTATTTAATACAATAGAATGTGTATGTTTACATAAGCAAAAAAAGGAGTAAAAGTGAATTTAAACATTTTGTATCAATTATAAATGTCTGCAACTAATAATTGTATTGATGTTACATCGCACGAAAAGGATTTTCATTCTTTTGTTGTTTTTAATAAGTTTTTACATTAATTCAAGCCTGATGCGATAACTAAATGTAAATTTGTTAGAAATGTTCGTCATGAAAGTCGTTCCAAATACGGAAAAATGCGTTAAGAAAAAGTTATTTGATTCTAAATACATAATATGTTTCTAACTTCGACGCAAAAATAGGCATAGAGATCAAAATTTAGAAAAAGTACATTTAATTCATCCAATAACATTTCGTAAAAGAACTAGTTATTTGTATCTGTAAATATTCAACAGAATCAATATGTATATTGAAACATATACAGTTACCCGCGAAAGTATTCATCCAGGTAAAAAATTCGCTTGCTTTACAAATATAATATGAAAAACGATTTCTTTCGCCACAAATCGATCATTAGCGATAAGAACAGCTTAAATGTGGAGTATTTCTGTAATAAGTTAATTATGAACAAAGTTACAAGCATTGAAGTACGCATGAAAAAATTCACTTCTCTTTTGTGGTGAAAGATGAATTAAATGTTTATCACTAAAAGAAAGATTACAATTTGATAATCCAAAATTTCAATTAATTTAAGTTGGTTTCAAAGTTATGAATTCTTTACTGTAGGAAATAGAGGCGAAAATTGGGTGCAAACCCTCTGTAACGCGAGTCACTGTCAATGTGTTTTGAAAGCTCATCAAAATTTTTACTTTTCGAAAAAAAAAAATTTATCTGAAAATTGAAGCAAATACAAACAATGGATGAATAAAGAATAGTCGGAAAGAAATTCCAGCAATAATACATTTCTTCTCAAACAAGCTGATGTTTTTGGAACTGCAATATAACATTTAACGTGTGACATACTTGTAGTGTATGTATATTACCAAAAATAAATTAGTACTATTACTATCAAATCATAATCTTTCTTTTAGTGATATAAACTCAACTCAACTTTCACCACAAAAGAGACGCATTTATAAATATGTATATCAAAGTGTATTTATCAATGCATTTACAACACAGAGTTTTTTGCTTATTGGCTGAAAAATTGTCTAATTAATTATACTTCTCGTTTACGTAAAAAGGTATACAACTTATTTTTACTGCAAAATCATCAAAAAAGACTAATTGACCATCGCGTATGCAGCTGGCTTATACGACAATAATTCATACCCTTTTGTATTTAAATGTTTACATATTAAAAATCCTTTATTTAAATAAAATTTATCGTATTGCTTGCCTTAACTTACAAACACATCTACTTTTGATGTTATCCTTAACATTTATAGGTTTAAGGAATACATATTATGATTTTTACCGACACAATGTGTGTGTTTAATTCGACATGTCATGTCGAATTAAACACGGAAGATTTTTACATCGCCAAAAACAAAATAAAAACGCTGAGAAGATACTTGTGCCATGAATAGACCATTCATGCATATAGACGATATATTCTCTACACAATATTATCCCAATGAATAAATGTATTACCTTGCATTTTACGCTCGGCTTACATTTATAACGGGTTCATCCATATTTCCACCACGGTTAAAGGTGTTGACTTTTTAGGTGTCTCCACTGTACATATTTGCTTTATTCGTTTCTTCATTTATCTATGACAAAAGCTTTTTTATTATTATTAATGTAACTTTGCCTTACTTTGTCGTCAGGAAGTACTAACTTCATAAAGGTGCATACTTTATGAAGTTAGTACTAACTAATTTTATATAGACATCGAACTCAAGGCTAATTTTTATAATTTAAATAGTACAATTAAACAATTTTAATAATTAATGTTATAATAAGGCTTACAGGCTTAGTATATACAAATGCACTTTAATATATTTATACCTGAATTATCAATATATTCGTCAAAACGGCTCGATAGCCGCAGTGGTTAGGCGTCTGACTATTATTATGGCGGGACGATAAGAGCCGCGTTTCAATTTTCCGGAGAGATGGTGACATTTTTCTCGGAGAATTGAAATCCGGATCGACTTACCATTCCCTGTTGGGATTAACAGCGCGGCATTATAAAAGGCGGCATGATGCTGACACAGAGCTATTTAAATACAATTTACATACACAAAAACTATATCGCGAGAGTTGCAGTATAGTCATACGATCCGATACAGCTTAACAAGTCACCGAAACTAAGCACCCTCCGCATATAAAAAAATTCAGTAGTTTTCCCATAGTTTTAGACATGCCCCAGTGTTTCGCCTGCTTTCCGCTACGAGATTCTCATCCAAGAATCAAATCGCGGCTCACCGCTCTCATTAACCCTATGTTTGTTAATTCCTAATTAATATTTTGCTGCTGCTCTCACTATCTTATAATTAATCTACTTTAATAATTCCAGTTTTTTAAATTGCAATTCTTTCTGTCTTGTAAGTAAGTATTCCCGTAAGTTTGTAAAAATTGATGGAAAATAAAAGTAAGATTCTCACGAGCATATATATAATAGCTTGTATTTATTATTTACCTCAAGTAAATGTTAGAAATGTAAAAACCTATCCATTTAAGAGTTAAATTCCTTCGATTCTCCTGTAGACATTATTGTAACAAATCGTAAAAAAATAAGTCGAAGTAAAATAACATAACTGTTTTGGTTACACAGTGACGAAATAGTGTAACTATATACTATTTTTTAAATTTTTTTAACACGTATCACAGTGATTTTCTGAACTTAAAATGATGACATATTCATTTTCGAATTCAGCTAAAGAATGTTGGCGATTTGCTTTTGGTTACTACCATTTTACGTTTATTCATTTAAATCTAGTACTACGAATTAATGTTGCAAATAGTAGTGTGTAGCAGCAACTTATTTTAATTTTCTTTTTTTTTAGGGAAAAAATTGCGAATCTTGCAAAAAAGTAATGCATACACATTGTTTAGAAATGTTTATTAGAAAATATAATTATTGCCCAGAATGTAAACAACAATGGAAAAATAATGATTTAAGTAATCAAGATTCCGAAGATAATGGCAATAATAGTAAAAATAATGATTTAAGTAATCAAGATTCCGAAGATAATGGCAATAATAGCAGTTCACAAAGTAATAACAGTTTTGATGAAGATCCTGGGCCAAGCAGAAGAAAGCGTTTACGTTAGTTTAAATGGTTGTTTTTGTAATAATAAAATATGTAAATTTTATATATTTATATTATGTGTGGCACGAGCCATTTTACCAGTACATTGATTCCTAAATTTAAAAGATCTTCTTTTCCTTTTCTAGTTACAATGTCTCCATTTCTTCTGACAACTACAATTTGTGGTTCACATGTTATGTTGTATTTCCAATGCATTTCTGTGACAGTAACTTCATTTATAGGTACAGCATACCAACCATGGTGTTCCTCTTTAAAATGGCGTAACATAGCTTCGGCATCGGTATCTGAGGACAAATAAATAATTTCCACAGGGCATTGTCGCTTTTTAGCTTCCTGAAATATCTATGAATATAATGTTTGTGTGGAGAAAGGTGGGGTTTCACCTCATATATGGTTTTCAATTTAGGTAGCAAATCATTGCCCGGTGAGCACTTAGAAGAACAAAAAAAGTATATAAGAACATCTTTCTTTTTGAGTGCCTTTTCTTTTCTTACGAATCGTCCGGTACAGTTTAGTAAATACTGCAATGAGAAGAAGTCATCCATTTTTTTATCAACAATACATAGACGATAATTTAAATTGAAAAAAATTCAAACCTCAAATAATATTAAATGACAATTTACTACAACTGTCAAAAAGTCGTTATCAAAGACTGTAAATATGACTCTGTGTGCAGAACTGGTGTTCGTTTATAACGCTCTCACTAGTAACTGATTTTATGCTAACACTGTGTCAAGAAAGCTTTCGTTCGCAATGTGATAGCTAAAGAAGATATATATTTCGGTACAACTTAATAAATATACGCGCATAGAATCATACTTTGTTTAGTTTCCATCAATAGTATATTATACAGTGTCCGCTTAGTACATCACTTTTCCATAACATTCTATGAAAATATATATTGAAAATTTATTAAGGTGTAATAGGTCCGCAATGTAAAATTATACTCAATATATAAAGCGTTATTTTTGTACTATATAATACAACGTCGCTCAATTTTTAGCATACTCACTGGCGTAACTTTTAAGGTACTTTAAGATATTTTGCATTTCGACATATTGACTTCTTTTTGTAAAATACAGGTATTAATATCTTTTAGGTCTAATATGTTCTTTTGTGGTTAAATGGGGTATATGTCTATATTCGTTCCGGTGATCTGCCGACAATTCACGTTAACTGTAGAACTGAGTATATTAATTAAAATTAAAAACTTGTTATTACAGATAATTGAATGAATAGGTATATATGTAAATAGCAAACTATGTAATCGTTCACTAAAAATTCTTATTATATTCACTTAAAACACTAAGTGGCGGCGGTTATCTAATCTTCATGTACTTACATTACACTTAAATTATATTTAAAAAAAACTTTTTTTATTATCAAATAAGATGTAAAGTAGGATGTGTCTTTACTGTATTTTTAATTTCTTGGCACAAAAATAGGAAACATGGCCAGAATCATTTGTACAATATTCGCGATTTTATTCCTTAAGTCTGTCTTTCCTCACTCTCTATATCTTCATAAAAATAGAAACTGGTTTTCTATTTTCAATTGTTACTACTACAGCCCTTTCAGCCAATTTTATTAAATTTTCGATTTATCATTATAAATTTTTCAGCCGTAACAAAATCTTCACTTTTCATTTCATTTGACTTGTAGGAAAACAACAAATTTGTATAAAATATTTTTTGTAGTTGGTAACAATAACTCACTTTTGTTCGGTCTCGAAGTTCTCGAAGCAATACTTTTTATATGCAGATGAGAGTACAGTTAAAAATTGTAACCAGATAAAAAACGTGGCTTGTGTTCCTAAAGGTTGTTTTGTTGCTTGCATGCAGTCGAGTCCCAGCAAACATAACTATATATGTATATAATATATTAATGTTATATATCCGCCGATCTTTAAACGCTGTATGATATATTAATTGTAGTATACGTGTAACTTACAATTTCAGAGATATTACATGGTTTGGAACTTATAACATAAATGTAACATTTACAAAACGATTTAAAAAGTAATTTGTGTAATGGCGTTAATAGTGGGGCCTTTGCTTTAAAATTTGAATTTTAGCACGATTGCAGGTACTTCGTAATTGATATACATAACATTAATTAAATGACATTCACGCATTTTATATGCTAAAATTTTAGATATTATTACATACTATGTTACACAACGAGAGCAAATTTACAGAACATCTATATTAAATTCGTTAGGTAGCAACAGGAGCATGTAAATTGTATACATCCATATTTATGTTATATAACTGGGTAATATTACAATGTAATCAGTTTGAATCCTCATTGAGATATAACATACATATGTTGGTTTACTGGGGTACTTTAACAAAATTTGCATACCTGCATTTAAAGATATATTCCGAACAGTTGTATGTTTAATAACAAATTCATCTAAGTAGTGGTAAGTGCAAAATACTAGAAGTTCACTGAATAATTTTAACAAACCTTTAAAATTCTCGCAAATAAGTAGCGAACAATTTTATACAAATAGTATTTAATTAGGTCATCTACTTGAGAAACGTCACTTCAAAATAAATAATAAACTAATCCTTATATGGAAAAAGTGCAATTGATTATGTGCCTGCAAACGTCAAATTTAGCATAAGAATGTAAATAAGTCAAAAAGGGTTAGACTTAGGTATATGCCATTATACATGAAATATATTTAGAATTTCACGTAGAATCTAAAACCGTGACAATATACAGGATATTCTATTTAAAATAACGAAGTTGGTGCCTACTTCCGGTATATCCCGAAGCGCCGCCATCTTGAAAATATTTTACGCGAGTGGCCCCCATCGCCTTTAGTATAGTGCCAAAATTTCAGATCATTCCTACATAGTTTTCCCGTAATCGATCGTTGCAGTTCCCGGTGAACCACCCTGTATAATTAACAAGTCCGAACACAGTTTTACGATCATTTCTAGAAATTTTTAATTTTCTTTTAAGTGGTCCAGTACATCGTCGTATTGCTAGTTACCAGACCTGTCCATATTTGCTTGTTTTCATCTGATTTAAAAATAAGTTTTCAATTGACATCTCATATACCTAATATGGATCTTTTGAAAATGAGAATATGCACTACTGTTGTGAAAACAATCTCAATCTGCCTACAAGTTTTAGAAATAACTACAGAGAATTTATTAAGAGCAATTGTGTTTACATAATTTTTTAATATTCCACAAATTTCAAATTTTTGAAAGGTCTGCATACCGTATCCAGTATTTATGTATGACATTTAAAAATGGATAATCCAACTTCCATTTGACCTCTGGGTATAGATATTGTCAAAATAGTAGTTGAAGATTAATCATAAATAATATTGGTAAATAACAGACAAATGAATCTGTCCAAACAGTAACATTTATTTGCCGAAGTTTGTACGGTGTTGTGTCAGTATTAAAGCACATCACTGTACATCTCGTACAGTCAAACAGAAAAGTATTCGTACGCCTCACAAATACTGCGTATAGGAGAAAATTGATTGTATTAAAAAAAATGGATATACCAAAAAAATACATAAGAACACAAATATCGAAATAAACAAAGCGGTCAATTTGTCTCCACAAACTGCAGTTTCCCGACTCCATTCGTCTTTTTGCGGCACAAAAAGATAACGTATACGAAATTTCGAAATATTGAGATGGCGGGGTTGGAGACATGCCAGGGCAAGATTTTGAAATCGCTATAACTCGGTGAATATGGAAGCACAAAATTTCTTTTTGCGGCACAAAAAGATAACGTGTACGAAATTTCGAAATAGGGGCTGGCATGTCTCTGGCCCCGCCAAAAAGAAAGCCCTATAACTCGGTTAATATGAAAGTACAAAATTTTCTTTTTGCAGCACAAAATGATAGCATATACAAAATTTGGAAGTACAGGTGGGGCGAGGGGAGGGGCATGCACCCGGTTCGCACGCAATTTTGACCTTTTAAGGTGGGTTTATCAATGTGAGGACAAAAGGGTTATTAGTTAAGTGACTGACAGATATTGCTAACTGGCAGATAAAATTTAGCAACTACAAGGATAAATAAATTAACTTGCAGATAAAATGTTATTCGTAAGATAATTAGAATGAAACATTTATTGAGTGTTAAATAAAAATTATCTGCAAGATAAAGCATTGTAGTTGCTAAATTTTATCTGCCAGTTAGAAATATCTGTCAGTTACTTAACTAACGCTTTTATCCTTACTTGATAAACCCACCCTTAGAGAAATACTACACATTTAAGCTATTCGGGTCGTTAATGATCGATTTGTCGCGAAATAACTCGTTTTTTCATTTTCTGTTTGTAAAACAAGCGATTTTTTTTTAACTAGGTATATGGAGACTTTCGTCAGTGACTGTACATGATTTACGTTTTAGAAATTTCTATTTCCTATTGTCAGATGTCGTATAACGACACCATATGAGTGACCCATGATGATAGGTTAGGTTGAAGTACAATTGACAATTGTTTACTAATTATTGCGATTAGGATACAGTAAATTTTTATAATAAATATGGATGATGAGGCGGAAACTTATAAATTGTGGCGGATCCGAAAAACCGTAATGCAAGTAAGTAAACATTATTTTAATTTATTATGTATCATCATCGACTCGTTATTATAGTTATGTCATGATCGAGGTTATCTTGTTACTCAGGATGAATTGGATCAAACTTTGGAGCAATTCAAAGAACAATTTGGCGATAAACCTAGGTTAGTGAATAAGAAATTAAAAATATGAAAACAACATTAGTATGTTTTTAGTGAGAAAAGGCCTTCAAGAAGTGATTTAATTGTTTTGGTTGCGATAATGATGATCCAACTGACCAGATGTTTGTATTTTTCCCAGATGAACCTAAAATTGGTATTAAAACTATAAAAACTTATTGTCAACGTGTGCAAGATGAAAATATACATAGAGCTATAATAGTTGTCCAAACGGGAATGACTCCATCTGCGAAACAATCACTTGTAGATATGGCACCAAAATATATATTAGAACAATTTTTAGAATCAGAATTATTAATAAATATAACTGAACATGAACTTGTGCCAGAGCATGTCGTCATGACTCCTGAAGAAAAGCAAGAACTTTTGGCAAGATAGTATCCTTTTTAGAATTTTTTTTTTCCTATACCTACCTATTACATTTTTATTCAATATCTAGCACTTTTTATTGGAAATTGATTTTAATTGTTTATTTATATGAATATTTTAACTCCATATTAACATTTTCAATATTCTATTGTAAAAATATTGATAAAAGGAGCTGTTTCTTAAGAAATATCGAGATAATTTTTAATATTTAGTTTTCATTAAGAAATAGTTTTTATTACAGTTGTAATAATATTCACAAGCAAATATTGCAATATACACATCTAGACAAATATCCAATAAATATATGTTATTACATGTTAGGTACCTCATTGTTGATAAATAACAAATATCAAAGATATTAGGTTAGCAGTGCCATTGATAATATATAATTGAATTAGGTTTATCCATGGATTCATTTTTATATGTATGTATACAATATGTCATCCTTAACAGTGTTACAGTAAGTTAAAGGAGAATATGTTGATGAGAATACAAGCAGGAGACCCAGTTTCTAGATATTTTGGTCTTAAAAGGGGACAGGTAATTATAAAGAATTTTGATATTTTTTAAGTGTTTATTCAAGTTCTAAAATGTTCTTAAGATAAAAAGTGTTATTGACATAAATAAGGTAATTATAACGCTTTTGAAATGGGATACAGGTTAAATTAGCAAAAATGTTACTGTTTTCGTCAATTTTAGCAACAAAGAAAAAATTGGAGGATCGATTTCGCGATATAACAATAATATAATGTACCATAGTAGACTTATTTTTCATTATTGATAACAGTGTATTAATATTTTTATATATCTACTACAAAAGAAGAGCATTTATAGATAAAAAAACATACAGGATGTTAAAAAACATTTTAAAAATACCTCCCTGATCCTCAACTGTTTTTTCGTTTACGCTATTGATACGAGTAGAAAAAATAACGCATGTTTGCTAATTTAACCGACCTTCTACCTTTAATTATGATATAGTTATCAATTATAGTGCTGCTTTATTTGCAAATGTAGTAAAGCTTCGCTAATCCGGACTCTAGTAATCCGGACGAAATTGAAATATAGCACATTTACACATGTATCCCTTAATCCGATTATCTATAATTTCGTAATCCGGATTCCATTTGCGTAAGTTGCGATGTACATACGTCGCAATTCAACATCGTGTGAGAGACGGATTATTAAAAAACATAACACGGTGATTTCTCCGATATTTAAAAAGCATCATGGCGCCAAAGAGACCGCACAAAACATTGACTCTAGCGGAAAAACATGAGATATTACAAAAATTACGACGTGGTGTTGATGGAAAATTGTTGGCTGATAATTATGTAATTCGTACGTCGACTGTTTCGGATATTAAAAAGAAATCTGAGCAAATAACAAGGTATGTATGTTCGCATGAATATCTGTATAATTTATTAACGCTATGTAGCTACATCGGAAACTGTTTTTCTGCACCGGAATATAAGAAAACGAGAAAATCCTAGAATGGAAACTGAATTGTATAGCTGGTTTCTTCAACGAACACGAAAGATGTGTAACAATTATATCTCACATTTTACGAGAAAAAGCGATACGACTTTACGAAAAATATTACGACAATAACGAGTTCAACGCAAGCCGAACTTGGCTAAATAAATTTAAGAAGAGACGTGGTATTCGTTATCTCAAAGTCAGTGCGGAGAAATTATCTAGCGATTCAGATGCTGTCAAACCGTTTACTTCAAAAATTAGCGAATAAAATTAGGGAGATGCATTTGCAGCCGTATCAGATTTACAACGCAAACGAATCTGCGTTGTTCTCGAAATTATTGTCGGATCGTACAATGGTTCATGCAAAAGAAAGAACGGCACCAGGACGTAAAGTATCAAAGGAAAAGATAACCTTCCTTCCCTGTGCAAATGGTAATGGCTCACATAAACTAAATATGTTGGTTATTAGCAAATCAACAAGTCCAAGAGCATTTAAGAATTGTGCCATTTCAGTTGAATACCTCGCTACCAAGAACGCATGGATGACGTCAGTTTTATTCATCAAATGGTTTCGCGAGTCTGAGAACTGAGAACATTCCAGAAAGACAATAATATGAGTGGTAAAGCACTTTTATTATAATATTTATTTATTATTATTGTAATTATGTTCCTGCCGCCTAATTGCACTCCTGTCATCCAACCGATGGACCAGAATGCAATTCGACTGACTAACCTGTATTACTGCAAGAGTCTCTTGATCCATGTTTTGTCTTTTGAAGAAAGCGACATTTCTAACACTCTAAAAAAATATGAACTTAAAGGATGCCGTGTTTCTGCTAGCTATTTCTTGGGACAAAGGAACTCCTGACGCAATTCAGAAATGTTGGCACAAAATATTTTCTTATTCAGACAATGATGTCTCAGACTCTGATTGGGATTCTGAAGATTTGGTTCCATTGTATCTACTTAATCAAAGACGTGAATCAGTCAGTGATGAGCATAGTGAAATTGCCGAAATTGGCAATATGCTGCAGAACGTTACCGCGAGAGTAACCAACTGACAGAATCAGAGATCTGTGAATAGATAGATAATTCGGATGTTTAAATACTTCGAATTGACTCGGTTTTAAGTGATCCGCATTAGCGAAGCTTTACTGTAAGTATTATTTCAGTGTGTATATTTATGTTGTATTGCGATGATTGGTGGAAGAAAGCAGACGGCTATCGAATTAGATGTTGGAATTGGTGGCCACCAGCCTCAATGCACTTTTGTATTCGCGAAGAAAAATTGCTATATATATCGCTAAGAAGTAGACGCAATGTTCTACTGGATTACAACAGAGCTAGTAGTTCGTATATCCCTATGATGCACTTGCATTTGTCCAAAAAATCCACATCTATCGTCTTCTTTACCGTTCTAATACACGGGCACCTTTGTGTGTTTCGCTCACACTACAGGTATCGCTATAGTGCACACGAACGCGGCCATATGGTATATTATTGCATTTTTAAATACACTTAATAATTCTCTAGCATTCCGTAGTAGACATATTAGTTTTAGTATTTTTTACGGTTTCCGAGTTATAAGTGCTTTTCTGGTGAAAGTCCGGAAAATATGCCTTTTTAATGTATTTAAAATCTTAGTCATCCTTGAATGACAAAATAAGTGATACTGTATTTGCACTATAAATACACATGGTTTATATCTGTCAAGAAAAATAATAAATGAAATATATTATCAAAAAGAAACGACATTTTAGATTTATTTTCTATTCATGGATAATGTAGTAGAATTGTGTCTATTAGCATGGTGGTGTAGTGTGGTATAAAACGGTTTGACGTGCTATTATATCTGCATTAATATTTATAATCTAAATAAACTATGCTGTCATAATATTATTGTTACATAGCCCATTTTGAAGTGGTCTGTTTCGACAGTAGCAGAAGAAATATACATTTTTCTCTAAACCGGTTGAAGATAAATCTAACCCTGTAAACAGATATAGGGTGTCCCATTTAAAAAAACAGTTATTGGTATTTAAATGTTTCCAAATGTTGGCGTCAGTAACTGTATGTCAACAAAAGGATCCGTACATGTTAATATTGGAAATAGTAAAGCAATTCGAGTCGTATCAATTTGCCCAAACCAAAATTTTCTACCTTTTTTAGTTTTGATCCTACAGCTCATTAACGAGAGTGCTGTAATAGCAAAATTTTTGATAAGATATTTATTTTATCGAAAACAAAAGCACATAGGTCTAGGAAGGTCTTAATAAAAGCTACTTAAAATATCGTGTAGAATCTAAAAATATATAATATATAGGGTGATCCATTTAAAATAATAAAGTTACATACACTTTTCTATAATTGGGACACCCTGTATATTTGAAAATATTTTCTAGCTATGCATCGTATAAATTGGGACAACCTTTATTTGACAATTTTTTCTCTATACTGTAAAATAAACAAATTATCAAAGAAACCGCGTCAGTTGGGACATTCTGTATATGCAAACTCAAATTACATATGTTACCAGAAGAAGCAGATTAGATTTGATGTGTGATTGCACTGCGACCTGTTGATCTATTGTGTCCCCCTTGCATGAGCTATAAGTTGCCGAGGTTTGCCCGCTCTCAAGGGTCCTCATTCAATCTAAGAACTTTAATAAACTGCAATATCTGTGATGGTCCCAGAGAAGATATTTCTTTTTCATCTATGACGTCTTTGCTGAGATAATTGGCTCCGATTTACGTAATAGTGGTGCAGTTGTCAGGTGTTCCGGATTTTCATCCTCCGCCCCGCAGAACCTGGAGTCTCTATTCTGTTTCAGACTTATTCTTGTGATGTGTTGCCCGAGGTGACAATGCTGTGTAATAAAACCTGTGAAGATGCGTAGTCTGTTCCTACTTAGTTCTAGCAAGGTCTTTGCTCTATGCTTGTTGTAGTTTTCAAGAAATATCTTGGAGTGTCTCAGGTCCGGCAGATTCTTCCAAGGGGATAGTCTGAGCCTCTCTTCTCTATCTTTGAGTTCGTTTTTATAGATGCTTCTCCCTATATCGCAAGACGGTTCCGGTCTCACAAACGAGGTTGTGGTGACCTTTCTGGCTAATAGATTAGCTTCTTCGGTGCTTCTGATTCCAGTCCTGGTATCCAGCATAATACAATTTTGTTTTCTTTGCCTAGGCTGTTTCAAAACTCCCAGACTAATTTCGAGCTGATTATATTAGAACTCAGCGCCAGTATCGCTGCTTGACTATCGAAGAAAATTGCGATGCTTTGCTTTCAATAGTTCCTGCCCAGGTTCAGTTGAGCACATCTTTCAATGGCGTTTATCTCCGCTTGGAAGACGCTAGAGTATATTTCCATTTGCTCGGAGTATTTGGTTCCTGGCTTAAATACTCCTGCACCTGTTCCGTTGTCGGTTTTAGAACCACCCACATAGCATTTGATAATGTTTTCTTTTCGAGAGTAGGTGCAAGCTTCGCCCACCCATTCTTTCTTGTTATTTAGTTTAGTCAGAAAGTTCTTTTCGAAGCTGTATTGCCTGACCATTTCATCGTTCGGTAGACTTAGGAGTGGGGAGACCCCCGCTTGAGATGTCTAGGCTCTCTGGTTCAGAGTCTCGTCCCTTCCAGTGCTCTCCACCAGTATGTGTAGAGGTGTGAGGTCTAGAATTACCTCTAGGACGGCAGTTATATTCTCATAGCTCCGGTGATGCATACGCATGTTGTTGGTGCAGCTTGTCAAGGGTATTCCTGGGTGTGACTTGTGTGACCTTTTGGAACTAGGTTACCGCTAGCGTACGTTACCGCAGTATATTTGGGTTGCAACCACACGTTTTACCTGCTAGGTTCCGGCACCTCGTTTATCCATCGCGTTACTGTTTTACTAACTCGTACTACGTCATGCGACATATTTTCAGAATTTTCTGAATGATTCCGACTAGCTCATACAGGGTAGTCTCTGTTGATCTGCCCGCCCTATATGTATGCTTAGTCTTATGAAGTGGAGCTTTCTCCATAACGTCCATTCTAATATAGTTATCTATTACTTTTTCCATCGGTTTCCTTAGGAAGGGTGTCAGGCTAATGGGTCTGAAGGATTTCGGGTTACTCCTATCTTCCTTCCCAAGTTTTGATGTGAAGGTGACTTTTGCTATTCTCCAGCTTTTGGGTATATATGCCAACGCCAGACTGCCTCTCGTTACACTTACTAAATGTTGTATTATTTCTTCCTGCGGAAGTGCGGAGAATATCCCGTCCGCTCCCGGCGATTTGTATGGCTGGACAGTGGCGGATCCAGGGGAAGGCGGAAGGGCACGTGCCCCGTTCCCCCCAACGACCCGACTGTATACTAGATAAAACATACTATTTCTAACAGAAAAATATTTTTAAATATCGCATTTAACCATTTTGAAACATTTCTTACGCTCAAAATAAGTTTAACCCGCTCGGCAAGTTCTTGCGTACGCCTATATTTTAGTTAGTTAAATACTTCAAAAACCACCTCCGTGGGTTTTAAATTTCAAAAATTTTCCCCGGACACCCCTCTACCCGGGGCGGTATTCCATACCCCCTGGTTTGCCCCCCCCTCCCATGTTTTTCTGGATCCGCCGCTGTGGCTGGAAGGTGTTTATTGCCCGCTGCATGCACTGTCTTGTACAGATGAGCTTGGAAATAGCTGCGGTGTTGAAGTATCTTCTCCTTCCGACTCGGACTCGATCCAAACTCAAATTACATATGTTATCAGAAGAAACAGATAATATTACTATGTCAAGAATTATCAAAGGAAACACCTGCGATCTTGCTCCAGATCCACCCAACAATATAAAGTATTATTTAGCCCTATAAGTATAAACATTTTCTAGTTGCTATATTTAAAAAGCCTTGGAGGAAATTTATTTCGTTAGCTTGTATTTCTGTACAGTGGCATAAAAAAATATTGTACAGTATATGTAGAAGAATGCATGGACCCAGAATAGATCCTTGTGGGGCACCCGCTGCTATTAATGCTTAACTTAGCACTTTTGCGTGCTACCTTATAGATAGTTTTTACATTTTGTCCTAGAGTAATGAAGTACATATGTATATAAAATATGTTCGGGCTTTTGTTTTCTTTCTGTGCGTAAAATAATCAATTTAATTTTCAAATACCAAATTTTATAGGCAGAACTCTAGGGTTACGCAGACTCTTACTGTAGAATTTTTGATAAATCACAATTCCAGGGTAAAATGTAACTAGGGTAAAGAAATAACTAAAAAAAAACTAAGAATTTCGATAGCACTAAGTAACAAAATTCGTAACATCAAATAAGAAGAAGTCTAGAGAGTAAATTTAACCGTTCATAATTTTGTAAAAAAGTATTATGACGCTGATGTGAAGTTTTGTAATCTTTCACGGTTGATATTGTTTAAGATGGTTTTTTTTCCCCGATTTTGCTGGGTGTCATTTTCCACGACGTTTCACTGTCCGTGTTGTTATATTTGAATATCAGATTCTGTACAAATGGTAAAGATGTTGGCAGCTTGTGCAAAAAATTGCCGATCATTAAAGGTGATAGTACGAAACCAGAATGAAGTTACAGGTTACAGGTTTATCGCAGTAAAAGACAAGTGGCGTTATATAGAGCAACTCCTGGCATACTCAAATATAATTGACGGTGATAATTTAATATAAATATAATATCCTTTTTTGTTTAGTAAATCACAAACACCATTTATGAAAGCATGTTTGAAACGCTTGTATGCTGTTATTTTTATATTTTCGTAAATAAACTTATCAACACCAAAATCTTTATTTTATCCACCAACCATCAAACATTCGACATAAAGTTGATGCCTTTTAACAGTATCATTAGCTAAGTGATAATAATACTAAATATAAATTTAATATCTTCAAACCTAATCATTGCACATAGTTAATCCGTCAGGTGGCATAAAAAGGTAAACAATGCGCTAGGTGGAATCGGGTCTCTGTCACCGTTCATTAATCTCGACTTGTTTTTGTAAATTTCTAACGTTTTAAGAATTTATAATTACTAACAGATCTATTAATAACTAATTTGCTCCATTGATCCTGTGATTTGTTTCAAAAACATACTGTGCAATGCTAAACTTTTCAATTTTATTGTATTAGAAATGAGCGAAATGCTCCTTGAAGGTAGTTGAAACTAATCTTTTTGTTTTTCCAACATATTGTTAATTACAGCCGTTATAACTTAGATATTTCGTAAATTCTTGACTTTTCTAAAAGTTCAAAACTTATTAAATTTAGATCTTTAAAGATTTTTCTCAAACATCTGCATAAAGCAGAATATTTTTCAATTTTTACGAGTCGCTTTAAAAGGGTCCAATCTAACGACGAATATTTTGCAAGAATTTAGCTTATCTATCCAAGACTTAGGATATTTTTTGTTAATGTTTATTAACAAGAGTATAGTGATGTATGTCCATTGTATGGGTAGGTGATTGTTCTATACATTTAATATATGTATATAATTTATCAAATTATTCGCATTTACATGTGTAATGTTACTTTTTTATTACGTTAGTGTATGATTCAGCTATGTATAATAAAAAAAGGGTTAAAAATGTGCGGGTTATCAGCAGTTAAAGCATTAAAACGTTCTCTTCCTGGCGTGTTGCAGGTGGTTAAGATCATCCGGCCATCAGAGACCGCTGGACGTTACATTTCCTATCGACTGGTCTGTTGAAAACGGACACATTCAACATTTTCGTAACGGCACGAAAACCAACATGTTTTATCTGCGACGGAAAATATAAACAACATGTAATTGTTTCCGTTTCGTTTCGTTGAGAACTGATGTTTTATATAAATCATATATGTACGTCTTTTGGTATATTTAATGTTTAATTTTTTGTACATTATATATAAATAAAGTCTAATGGAGCTTATAGGATGTATTTATTAAAGTACAATATGCGAACATAAGAAAGATAAAAGAGGTAGGTCTTAAATATTATCAATGAAATATTGAAATAGAAAATGCAGTTGTAACCCGCTAGGATTCAATAAGTATCTTATGCGGGTGAATACATCGGTATTACTAAAAATGATTCTTTTTCTGGTTCTTAAACAGTATAATTTTCTTTTATTAATTATAGGTAAGGTACACACTTGTTTAATTTACGACATAGTTTCTTTGTAAAAGTCAATTTAGTGTTTTAATTGGCCACTAAGTACTAAAAATTTGGTTAAATCAAGGTAGCTTGGACAGGATGATAATAATTTAAGATATTAATTTTGTCTAATATATTCTTGAAAAGTAGGCAATAATGCATTGGACATTGCTGTAAATTGACTTTTACGAAGAAACTATAGGAGATAGATTAGAGAACCTTAATAACATTTAAAAGAGAAATAAAATTAGAATCGAATTACGATGTTAGATACAGGATGTTCCGTTTTAAATGAGTTATTGAGCATGAATGGTACCCACAGTTAGAGGTAAGATTTTAACCACCCCGTATAATTTTTAGAAAGCATCTTTATTTTAGCATCAGGTATAATGGTTTTGCTAATGAAACAAAACAAGGTAAAACACATAACCACTCAATACGTCGAGCAGGTACTCATTCTAAATATTGATCTACATTTTCAAAAATCGTTAAATATCTCAGAAACTGTTGGACCTAGGTATAGGGAATATAGCAGTAACTTCCCTTTATTTAGTCCGCGTCATCGAAATATGCAATAATATACACGGTGTTTCCATTGAAATTTTGATAACTTTAACGTGCAACTTTCTTTTGGGACCCCTGTATATTTCAAATTTATTTTAGCACGTGCTCCCAATGGACTTACACATGCTCCAATAAAAAGATTTTAAATATGTGTTGCCGTTTTTTGTATATCAACCGAGGTAAGTGTGGCGCCCCACCATGTACTTTGTTAAAACAAAAATGCTATGCTACCGCAATACATGAATATTAATAATTACTATATGTTTTCATTCAAAAACATTTATTAGTTTTTATTACTCAGTTCATCAATAAGAAATAACAAAATTTATGTTAAGTTCTGTTCTCTGCATTTTAAATGTATTTTTTCAGCAATCATCCATAAAGTAGTCATTTCCCGGAAGCTTTTTCTTTGAAAAAACTAACACTTTTGCGGTTTAGTCTGGGAAATACGTATTTTCCGGACTGAAGTTGGAAAGAATTGTATCGTTCTCATTGCACTTAATTACTAAATGATGGAAATTTATTAGAATCATTACGAAATAAGAACGTACCAATTTAATATTAAAATATTTTGCTTTTTGGAAGTTTGCATGATTTCTGGTCACGATTATTGCTACATAAGTACTGTTACAATGCAGTAACTATTCTACAGCAAGCATCGTAAGTCTACATCGAGCAGATCAACAAATTTATTAGGAAAGCAGGCAATGGAATCTATCTAATACTAAAAGCAATTTTAACAAAAAAATCAGGATTGTAGGAAAAAAGTATCAACTTAGCTTGTTTTTACTTAGATAATCATTATTAGATTAGACGGTGTGTATAGCTGGAAAGAATTAACAAAAATGTCAATCATATAAACGACAAGGAAGACATATGTTGCTTCTAAAAATATGGATTCTAAAACACACATTGAGAGAATATTTATTGTAATTAGGCAAGAAAATTTGATATTGTATCTACAATATTTATCTTTACGGCCATCCTCCCATACTCCACACAACAGATTATTTTTGAATTACAAAAAAGAGAAAATAAAATTTTGTTGAAAAAAACTGCTATAACTATGTATTTACTAACATATTTTTTTATAAAGCGATGCTTCTGCAAAAAAAAATGTTGTTCCTAAGTTACTCCGTTATCTAAGCTTTAATATCAGTTGTATTAACCTCTCAAACATGGATGGACGTTACTTTTTATGGCCGTTTGAAGGCAGCATATAATTCGGAGCGCGATAAGTTCCTGAGAAATCAGCCAGAAGAAACCTACGAACTTAAATCACATTCCTAGAAATGAACAACAAGAAGAGAGTAGAACAGAAGAAACAGAAGAAGATAATATGGTAGAACAAAGAATCGAGCCAGATACAAACGAAAATGGGGTGAGACAGAATATATTATTTGGAGAATTAATATGAGTTCCTGGATCTTCTCTTGAATTGATAACTAAAGAGGAAAAAGAGGTTGGAATACGCAGAATTTCTAAATATTTACATTTACACCAACTAAAGAAAATCAGGAAGGAAAAGAATATACGAAACAGAGAAAGTTGCAGAATAGAAGTCGCTGTCTTAAACTCTCAGAAATAACATCAAAGAGCGGGTTTTTAGTAACTTGGATGGCATTAACGTTTTAGTGAACAATATCATTAACATTGCTATGCAACATAAACTACAATTCAGAAAGAAAAGCTATCGTGAGTTATCGAGAGCATTTGTGCTATTTGTGTTTGGGATGGAACTGAGAAGTATGATCTGTTCTGGATGGACACACAAGTATTGCACCACTGGAGAAAAACTAAAGCTTATGTATTTCTGTCAGTGAACGAAATCTTTCTTAATTACGGTTGGTGTTACCCACGAGCTGCGGAATAATATCAGCCATTCCTATATACATATTTTTTAAATCAATATATTTTTTTAATTACTTTGTTCCTTTACTAAGAGAATAATATCTTTTCTGAAAAGAAGTTTTATTGGTATTAAAGAAAGATCGACTTAAAATAGGGTCCAAGAAATGTCATCGTAATCCAAACGATACAATTCCTTATGATCATCATCAATAGTAAACAATAATGTATTCGCCAGAAATTAAGATATTCTTACTAAGAATTCAGATTTCTTCAAGTCACAGAAAATCAGTATTATGTTAAAGTGATAATTTTTTTGCCAAATTCAATATTGTTTTGCATGCATTCCTTCTTTCTTTCTACTTAATACGCATTTTCTTGAATTTTTTGAGATATTGCTTTAGGGTTAAATTAATTATTAAACTCATTCTTTAATTATTGTTACTTATGTTAAAAAGATGCCTTGTGTTTTTAATGTAAAATTGCCTACTTAGCCAAAACTGTATTCGATTTCTTACAAATAAAAATAAATGAAAGAAAAGCGATACTAAACTACAGATTTTTAATCTCGAATTACTTCAACATTTTTTTCGGTGTCTATATGTACTTCAACTACTTCCAAACCGCAGTTCCCGAAAAATATACGCATTATTTCTTTTGTTATCTCTAAAGACTGCAAGAATTGGTTCGGTTCCAGCGGCAGTACATAGTACATCGGGAGCGTTAACGGCGCGCGCTTATCGTACGAGTATGTATGTAGTGAAATATGTAGTTTGTAGGCAGTCATCGTCCGGTATCGTTGCATGATCATGCATTGCAAGTACGCATACCTATGATTCGGTTGCAACGCATTTAAAATGTCGAAAGTTCGTAAAAATGCTTCAACGTGTTTGTTTGCTAATTAATTCTAGTATAAAGTCTCTCTAAGTAACGCCCATTTTTATTTCGCTAAAGCCGATATAGTTATGCCCCTGCTACCGAATCACACTTGCGGTCTTTAGTTATCACTGTCACACCACTATCTCAATACAGTATAGAATCGTGGGAATGGGACGTTTCGCCGCGGCCGTTTCATCGCGGGGACGTTTCGCCGCGGGGACGTTTCACCGCGGGACTGTTTCGCCGTCAGAATATTTGTCACTGTACTGGCTTTCTTATTGTAGTAGTTAGTACATATCTTCATTTATAAAATTATGAATATTTGTAATACGAAAAAATAAAATTATTGATTATTAGTTGTAAATAATATGTTTCACCTAAAATAAAGAGACATATAAATGGAAAAAGTTGAAAATCAAAAACTGCAAAGTTTTCGCAAATTCTTAGATGCATTTACGTAAAGTAATTTATAAAAGTGATAAAATATAAGTAAAAATATAAAGTCTGAAGAAGTAGAACAAATGCCTGAAAGTACAACATCTATTGATCTGATAAACGCAATAGTCAAGTAGATTTGTACGCTACAGGCGGCTGTATCAACAGCCTTGTCAAAAAACTTAGCGTAGTTAGCAGATATTTTCCCTTTTCAGTTGTCAATTTCGAAGTTGTAGGCTATTCCCCGAAGAAACTCCAGCGTATTTCTTTGATTATAATTTTGCAAAATTCGTATAATCCTCGCATCAGCATCCCTGTACTTTTTAGTTTCAATGGTAGATTTTGTCCTGCTATCAGTTGCTCATAGAAAAGTTCTCTGGCATGCTGTACTTTGCGAAGACAGTCAATAAATTTCCAAAGCATGGGTTTCAGCATTCCTAATTCAGTTTGCAATCGTCGGTGAGCTGCTTCTGTATGATTATTAGTGCGATCTTCACCTTGGTGAGAGCGTTCATGTACATTCCACATTCTTACTGGAAACAAGGGTTGACGACGACCCTTTCCCAGTTCTTCTAATGCCTCTTCCAAATCATTTGTTGGGATAAACGCCAAAGAGGTGATCATTCGAGCTTGTGGAGCAAACATACTGTCATTGTGATTGTGCATTTTGAAGTCCGGCTGTCGAAAGATGCTTTTTTAAATTCTGAGCAAGGTGAAAGAACATCCACGGATTTCAGCATTTGGAAAGGTTTCAGATAAGCTTTGGAATGCGGACATCTCAAAATCGCAATATATGTTTTGGAGTTGCAGACGAGGCATCAAAGTATGCAGCTGTTCAAAAAGCCGGTCATAACTTGTTTTTCTTTCATTAGGAAGCAGAGTATACAAAATCGGATTCACGCTTCCATTTTCTTCGAGTAATGCGTACCAATCTTGCTAATACCTGACCTAATTTGAATAATTTCCTAATATACAGGATATACTTGGAAGATGTTCAGTACTTTTGTATTGCGCATGCGACTCTTGGAACACGAGAGGGAATTTTCTCATCCGTGAACACTACTCGAACGAGTTTCTGTTATATTCATTAGTTAACGTTGGCACCACTGTAACAAATTGAATTTTGACATACTCGAAGTTAATCTTGGTGACTTATAAACACTTATAAATGGATACTATGTGTATTTTGTGGAAAATGTTCAAAATAATGTTGATCTGAGAGTTGTGGTAAAATTTCTTAAAAAACCTCCTTGCTTTTTGGAACCTCTAATATCTGAAGAAGTTCTTCTAATTCATCATCACTTGATGTGAAATATTCAGACATCTAAATTTTTACTCAATTAGAATTAATTTAAAGCTCGTACATACACAACATGTGTATTTCGATACGTAAAAACTTTCCTTTATATCGTACGTTTTTACTTTAATAACAATTTTAACCAATTTGTTTCCAACTTAACTCTGTTAATCATAGCAAGAAAGCAAGAACATGGGGTATTTTCACATCAAAATTTAGAGCGCATGCGTAGGATATAAAATCCTTGCCCTTGATTCAGGATCTACAGAACATGTGACGGACTATTTCGGAATTTGTCAAATGGATTGTGCGAACAAAGAATATTTTGCACCGGTGAGAAAAATAATGGTCATAAACGATAACGTATTTAACAATATGTATTATTATTATAGTTCTCGTACAAAAAATATTGTACAAACTTCGTGTGTGAAACATTTCGCGAATTCGTGTCCAACTGGTCACTCATTCGCGAAAGATGATTTCACGCACTTGGTTCGTAAATAACTATTACGATACAAGTGTTAAATGTGCGATATTTCACGTGTTAAAAGTTTACGAGTGAAATAAAATAGCATTTTTAACACGTGTATCGACACTATTTTTTATACAACATATTTAATTAAATGAATTAGGATTTCTACAATTTTTTTTTACATTTCCTCACAAACATAAAATGTATCACAAGTCAGAGGTGCCTGTTATGGTAACGCATTGATATTTGAGAATTAGAAACGTCAAGAAGTTGTGGCCACTTTAAGCACATTACGGTTTACTCAATAATTTCAGATCAGATTCTAATATACGGTATATGTCTCACTAAGTTGGAACCATATGGAAAACATTTTTATTATTAATTTTAGGAAAAAAGTTCAGTTATATACGCGATTTGTCAAAAAATATGAATTTTACTAAAGAGTAAAGTATCTTTATATTTGACAATGTTGAAAATTGTTATAATGAAAAGTTGATCAGAACTAAAAACTACGTTCAAATGTGCAATTACATCCATTTACATTGAAAAAAATATTTTTTCTTTTTTGTATACATTATCAATGCAAAATAAATGCGCATGCATTAATTACGTGTTTTTTTTTTTTTTTTTTTTTTTTTTTTTTAATATGTGGTGGGTGCTTAGTTGCAGTGACTCCGTAAACTGTATCGCTTGTCTGGCTATCACTGCAACTCTCGCGGTGTAGTTTTTGTGTGTGTATGTTGTGTTCAATGGCTTTGTGACAGCATCATATCGCCTTTTATGATGCCGCGCTGTTAATCACTTTGCTCCCAACAGCGAATGGCAAGTCGATCCGGGATTAAACTCTCTGAAAAAATGTCACCGTCCCTCCAGAGAATTGAACCCCGGCACCTATCGTCCTCTCACAACAATAGTCAGCCGCCTAACCACTGCGGCCATCGACCCGTTTGTTTAAATTGCACAAGTGTTAGTAAACATCAGAAGCGAAAAGGTTATCATGTGTTTCATAATCTCAAGGGGTAAATGTTCGTTCAAAATAAAAAGATTAGTAAAAAAATAACAAAATCTAATTTTTCAATGTAAATGGATGTAATTGTTGGTGTTAATATTTGAACGTAGTTTTTAGTTCTGATCAACATTTCCTTATAACAATTTTTAATATTGTCAAATATAAAGGTACTTTACTCTTGAGTAAAATTTTTATTTTTTGACAAACCGCGTATACGACCTAAGAAAATTAATACCTGATGACTGTATTTTATATTTTATAACATGCAGAACTTTTTATAAAGAATAACTTTTTCCACTAAAATTAATAATAAACAAGTTATCCATATGGTTCTAACTTAGTGAGACATACTGTATATACCTATACCAACTATGTAAGTAGAAAATATTGATATTACTATTTCTAGACAAAAATACAAAATATAAAAATACTATAACTGACAAGGACAAAATAAATAAAATTTCAGTCACGTACAATTTTGCTAATTCTGGCCACCAATTTACCAGTTGAAGCCAGTGTGTGCACTAGTTCTGGCCATATGGGTTAAAATATAGGTAGTTTACCTAATGGAAACATTTTATTTAAAAAAATACAAAAAAAGAACAGATAGGTATTTTAACATTTAAATATATTTCAAATAAGGCTTCATTTTTGGAACGGCATATATCTACTCCTCTTGTAGTGCTTATAGCTACAGGTTCGTTTATTTGGCACTTAATATCTTCTTTGTGGTACCAGATTAAATCAGGTGGATCTGGCTCTTTCCAATTGTTTATCCCACTTTGTCTCATTGCACAGCAAAAATAATCTCCATTATCTTCATTAAAAATTTTGGCGGGGTAAAAATTGTTCTCGTATCTTACAATTACAAACCATCCTATCGGTTTTCTTTTCCACCTTCATTGGATCATATCTTCTTGGATAGCATTGGATGTGGTTTGTTCTTCAAGAGGCTCTTCTTCGATAGGTATTTGGTCATTAATCTTGTCTTTGGCATTCTTTTGGTTAATAGTTTTTTGACAGTCTTCTGGTTTGCTTTTTTTTGTTTTCTTTCATAATCTTTTCGTTGACATTTGCTTCAAAAATCTCTATCCATTTATCCGACGTTACGACTGACGGAAAACGAATATTCTTTCTCTTCTTTTTCACAATATTGTCCTCTTTTGGCCATGACCTTACATCTTTCAGCACTTCACTAACCGTTCTTTTTTAAGGAATCTTACGTCTTCAGCAGTGTTAACATCGTTACCAACTTTTTCAGCAACTTGCTGAACTTTAGGTTGTTCTTCCGGAGCTGCTTGAAAGTCAGGAGTTATTTGAATTTCAGAAGCTAATTGGACTTCATGAGTTAATTGCGCATTAGGAACTGACTGAACTTCGGGAGCTAACTGAACTTCAATATCTAGTTGGGCTTCAGAAGGTAACTGGACTTCAGGAGTTAACTGAATTTCAGCAGCTAATTGGGTTGCAGGAGATAACTGGAGTTTAGATACTGACTGAAAGTCAATAGGTAATTGAACATCAGGACTTAACTGAACTTCAGGGACTAACTGGCCTTCAGGAGCTGTTTGTATTTTATGAGTAACGATATTCTGGAGTATACTGACGTGCTTTTGGCTAACGTTTGTTTCCGTATTACTCTAATTTTCGGTGTCAAATTCTGGAAAGTCAGAAATAAAGAAATTATCTTCAGTATTTTCAACTGCTACGGTATCCCAAGACATAGAGGGTACTTTGGTGACAATTTTTTCTTTAATAGATCGCCATAAATTGTACAGTTCCAAAAACCGCTCTTCTCCCTCCCAAAAATAACCTGCGGCGTATGTGGTATTAAATGTTTTCAACACCGAAGGAGATATGTGATTCTCGATGAATTTCAAATAAGACAAGGTGACATCTGCTTCCATTTAAGTCTGTTCCTTGGTAATACATTTGCAGTCGGGAGAATTTTCGTTAAATGGATAAAGTCCACAAGTACGGAATCCTAACGCAATTGTTTCGCTAAAGTCCTGTCGAGTCAAAATCGAATTTAATGCGCTGGAACATTTTTTTTTTGGAATGCATCTTCCTTCATGATCAAAAAGCCATTTTCGTGTAACTTTTTTCCATTGTTGCTTCAAAGGAAAAAAGAATGCAACATCTAGTGGTTGTAATATGTGTGTAGTATTGGGCGGAAGACAAGCTAAAATAATGCCATTGGAACCGCAAAGGGTGCTAAGGTTAAGAGACACATGTGAACGGTGGCCGTCCATGAACACAATGACTGGACGAGGAATTGTGTTAGAGTTCAGACATTTTATAAAAACGTTGACAAAGTATTCATATTACTGTTGGCTTTGCATCCAACCGGTATCGGAAACCCCGATAGCCCAGTCTTTAGGAGCTGCTTCTGGATATGTTCTTGGTAGACGTTTAAATTTGAAAATCGTTAGTGGAGGAGCAATCATTCCTTCTGCATTTACCACAATCAAGGTTGTCACATTATCTTTGTCAGACGTTCCTCTATTATAAACATTTTTACCTTTGGGTCCAAGAACAAGAACACCTTTAGGTGCAAGAAATACAGCTGTCTCATCGATGTCAAATATCTGTTTAGGATGCTTTAAAACTTTGCAATTAGGTCCTAATAGTTCTTTAGTTTTACTAAACCAACGTTGTATTCTGCTCTCTGTAACAGCAGCTCTTGCTTTGTTTATAAATTCGGCGTGTTTTTGACTTACTTTTGGATGTCTTTTCAAAAAAGAATCAAACTATTTGCGTCCTGAGGTGTCTTTGAAAAACTTTGGGTCAATGTTACATTTCTTTACTAGTTTTTGCACTGAGAAGAACAATGCGTCTTTATTGATAGGAAATCCTCTTGCAGCACAATCCATAGTCCAAGCGGCCAATTTTTGTTCTACCTCTGGCCCCAAAGCGCATGAAGAATCACCTCGTTGACAATTATCGGTAGTTTTTCCTTCCAATCTATTTTGAACTGATGTTCTGTGGCCGTCAAACTTTTTACAGTCAGTCGCTCCAGGCATATTTTCTTCCCTTATTGCTTTTAGGGCATTTACCATTGCACTTTCTGGGTACTGAAATAGCTTTCGCGAAGATATTATGATGGATTCTGGAAAAAAAGCATACAACGTATTTTATTATTTTCTGCCCCATGATCCCATAGATCTATCGTGTGACCACAACTAGATTTCATGTTCCATTTGTAGTTTAGTGGCTGCATTTGGCACATTGATGTTTTTCGTGTTTTTTTTTAATGTGGTGGGTGCTTAGTTGCAGTGACTCCGTAAGCTGTATCGCTGGCCTGGCTATCACGGCAACTCTCGCGGTGTAGTTTGTGTGTGTATGTTGTGTTCAATTGGCTTTGTGACAGCATCATATCGCCTTTTATGACGCCGCACTGTTAATCACTTTGCTCCCAACAGCGAATGGCAAGTCGATCCGGGATTAAACTCTCTGAAAAAATGTCACCGTCCCTCCAGAGAATTGAACCCCGGCGCCTATCGTCCTCTCACAACGATAGTCAGCCACCTAACCACTGCGGCCATCGACTCGTTCCATTATATATTATCTTCATTCATTTTCATCTTTATCAGTTCCATTTAAAATCATGACGCCTACCTAGTACGCGGAAGTCCAATATCTTAGTTGATAAGAAAGATAATTGAATCTTTTTGAATTTCATATGTCTAATTTTCTCAAGATCTACAAACCTAAAATAGTATCGATTACGATGTTCCATTTCCTTTGCATAGAATGTAACCTATATTTTTTATAATTTATTTTGAATCTACGTGAAAAATAAAAGGGGCTTTATGCTAATTAACAAAAAAAAAATTTTCTGATTAACTAAGATGTTGGATTTCCGCGTACTAGGTGGGCACCTTATATATGTATATTAATATTAATATATTGTATATTCTCTAACATACATGTGACTGAAAACACAACTGTTAGTCCTTTGCCAAAACTATCATCAATATATAGTCCCGTGACCATCCCGTCTTTTTTAACATCCGGACAAAAATTAAAAGCTCTTCATCAGTGATCTCAGAGTAACAATAACCGCAGACAACTATGTTCGGCAGATTATATCATATCGGAAGAAATTAGAATGAACTCTAAAAGAGGTTAAAGAAGTTCCTCTGCGGAAGCAAGATCAGGAGAAAGTACAAGCTGACTAAGATCGTGTTGAAGATTTCGTACACTAAGAACTTATAGTCCGAGCTGCGCTGCAAAAGGATATACTCGCAAATTATTATATTATTAGTTAGTAGCAGTGTTAATAAATTGCTGTTTTATAATTAGGCGCTGAAGTGCGTATAGTATTACAATATTCAGATCTAGGATTGCGTTTCCTGTGGGAGTGTAGAATGTTATACATATAGACCGAATATTAACGCAGCAACAAAGCTACAGAGGTGTAAATTACTGTATGTAGTAGCATTAAGAGCAGTTTATTCCTAAAAGTGCTTCAAAACCAAGCGAGCTTTCGTATACCTCCCACATTGCGTACGCGAAACTTTGGCGAACATTTTGATCTGCTCGGTGCATTTGATGCGAACGTGCCTTTAAATAACCACAGGGAAATTTTTGGCAACACTATAGGTAGGTACTAACTATTTCAGAGGATTGAACAACCAAATTATTTGAATTGGCCATCTGTAAAAATGTTTCTTCTGCACAGTAGACTGTTTACAAGAATCGTTTGTAACTTGCTAACAACGCAGTTTCTCTAAACTGCGTTGTTGTTGTAGTATTAGTTGTAGATACAAAATGGTATTACGCAGCAACTTGCTAATATGTGGACTGTCTCAACGTGATGTCAATCAATTATAAAATCTAATTTATTATATTATATTAGAGTTCATAAATAAAAATAAACTTACTTTAATCTAAATAAAAATTGTTTTAATTTATTGTGTGTAGCTATTTCTTGCCATATAACCAAGGGGTATGGTTATATGGCACATATACAGGATAATTGGTGGGAATGACCTATTAAAAGTATTATACAAACGGAACGGAATTTTAAATAAATAAAATTTTATGGCTAGATATGGTTGAATATGAACTATCACGTGAAAATATTCTTGAGTAAATATCGCTTCCGGTTAACCGGAAGTGGGCATCAACTTCGATTTTTTAAACAGCATGCTCTAAAATAAATTACAGATTCAGCTTCTACGACAAATTTTACACATATTTCATATACCATACCCTATACCTAAATACCATTCCTTCTGAGTTATTCGCAATAAAGAAAAACAGTTGTAGATCTGTCTCCATAATAAGGTAAATGAATGTTGAATGAAATAAATAGTACTTCCTTATTGTATTTATTTAAATTGTATCTTCCAGACTAGTTTCACCTAATTGTAGGCTTCTTCAGTGGCTAATGAAGTATTTTAGATACAGTTAATAATTAATACTTAAAAAATACTTTATTAGCCACTGAAGAAGCCTACAATTAGGCGAAACTAGTCTGGAAGATACAATTTAAATAAATACAATAGGGAAGTACTATTTATTTCATTCAAGAAAAACAGTGACAGATACCGATCTTACTTTATAGTGATATTACGTCACGTAGGAGTAAAAGAGACGAATGAAATTTTGCATACGCGCAGTTGATATTATGTAGTTACACAACATTTGAAGTTATCTGTAACATTATACAGGATGTTTAAAAACTTAGTTGCTTATAAATAAGTTCAACCCGCGGAAAGTAGATTTTTTTTAATGGAAAGGTATATATTTTCTTAGATATTCGGATTCTATAAAAGATTCTCTTTTAATCCGTATTAGGTGTTCTAAAATGGAACATGAATAAGTTATAAACGATTTAATTACCCTCTGTACCTAACATGCTCAGATACGTCAATTTACTGAAGCAAGGGTGCTTAGCTCCTTCGTTTTACATACTTACTTACTATTTATTTTGACATCTGTCATTTCTGTTAATCGTTTTCGTATGCGGTTATCTATTATCATACAAAATATATTGATACTAAATTTTTCTTGAAAATTTTGCGTTCTGGTTGAATGAGGATTGTTTTGAGCCTAGTAGTGCATATTACGCCTATTAACAACCCCTTCTCTGTCAAATTTTGCCTCGTCAGTCCAAATATTAGCCAAAAACGTAGGATTCTGTTGTAAGTATATGCATCAACATGAGTTCACAAAATTCCATTCTTGCCATATGATCACCTACTTTCTTGTACTGGCATAATCGTGCATTTCGTGCTTTTTCAGAATTTTTTGTATTGTAAAATAGGTAGGTACATATATCCCAGGTCATTAGACGCACTTCTAATAGATACCTGTTGATATACATTAAAATATGCCAATACCATTTCTTCCAGTGTAACGTTGTCTTCTACTTTTGCTTTGTGAACTAATCGCTTGCTTAAAACTTTTCCATGGCTCAGAAAATCCTTAGAAATTCTTTTAAACTTCTTGCTAGTCATTGGATTTAAATGTTGATAGTTTTCGTTAAACGTTCGGCATGTTCCTTCTATTACTTTCTTACATTCACCATGTATAATAAATACATTCATGATTTCTTAATTTGTCTACTTTCCATAATTTAGTTGCAACAATTTACTCAAATACAATTAACAAAATGACAGACGTCAAAATAAGTGGCAAGTAAGCATGTAAAACAAATGAACTAAGTACCTTTGCTTCAAATTGACATATCTCAGCATTCTAGGTACGGAGGCTAATTAAATCGTTATAACTTATTCACCTGCCATTTTAGGTATAGGAACACCTAATACGAATTAAAAGAGAATCTTTTATAGAATTAGAATATCTAAGAAAATATATACCTTTCCATTTAAAAAAATCTACTTCCAGCGGATTGAACTTATTTATAAGCAACTAAGTTTTTAAACACCCTGTATAATGTTACAGAGAAGAACTTCAAATGCTGTGTAACTACAATATCAGCTGCGCGTATGCAAAATTTTATTCGTCTCTCTTACTCCTACGTGACGTAATATCACTATAAAGTAAGATCGGTATCTGTCACTTTTTTCTTTAATTGCGAATAACTCAGGAGGAATGGTATTTAGGTATAGGGTATGGTACATGAAATATGTGTAAAATTCGTTGTAGAAGCCGAATCTGTAATTTATTTTATAGCATGCTATTTAAAAAATCGAAGTTGATGCGCACTTCCGGTTAACTGGAAGTGATATTTATTCAAGAATATTTTCACATGATACTTCATATTCAACCATATCTAGCCATAAAATTTCATTTTAAAATTCCCTTCCGTTTGTATAATACTTTTAATAGGCCATTCTCACCAATCACCCTGTATATAACAATTTTACACCTTAGAACACAAATAATTATAACTTAGTTCTCAATAAAATTCTTTATCAGTAGCTGTAACTAAAGTACATATATGGAACTCAATATCTTTAAATAAATGGTTTAGTGTTTTTGGTGTGAGACCAGCGTAAATACTAGAAAATTTATTACATATAGAGTGAAGGGGTTTACACTACGAAAAAGCTGTGTTTAATGTAAGTTTTCAAGTATCACACACTTTCTCTTAAACGCCAACGCCATGATGTACTCTAAATATTGCAGTATAATGTAAACTTTATACATCTGGTGTTGTAGAAGAAATAAATTAATCCGCTACATACTATTTAACATAATGTTATTTTTAATGTACCTACCTACACAAAAATAGTTAATAATTAATGTTTTGCGAAAATGATACAAAGAATTTGTATTAACTGAACTGAAATGATTGATGGTCAAGTTAACGATTAATAATGTAATTTACTTTCCATAATCCATGGTAACTACATGAGATCAAATCCTGTTGGTATCATTGATGTAGCATATTGCACTAATGCCTAGTTTTCATTAGTAGAATTAGTGGTAGAATAACTAGCGCACTTTTTAGTCGAGCTAATTCGATTCTACCTACTTTGATAGAAACTCTACTTACCATTTCTGTTTACATTGGTAGAGTTATAATGATAGTTAGGGTCGATGGCTGCAGTGCTTAGGCGGCTAACTATCGTTGTGAGAGGACGATAGGTGCCGTGGTTCAATTCTCTGGAGGGACGGTGACATTTTTTCAGAGAGTTTAATCCCGGATCGACTTGCCATTCGCTGTTGGGAGCAAAGTGATTAACAGCGCGGCATAATAAAAGGCGATATGATGCTGTCACAAAGCCATTTAAACACAACTTACACACTATACTACACCGCAAGAGTTGCAGTGATAGCCAGACAAGTAATACAGCTTACGGAATCGAGCAACTAAGCACCCACCACACATTAAAAAAGAAAAGTACTTGCCCATGGTACTCTACTTCTAATTCTACTAATGAAAACTAGGCATAATAGCTTTTTATACACTGGAACCTCGTTCATATCTGCGGTCGCGAAACATAAACATTCACTTATATCCTCTCAAACGGGGTCCGCACTCTTATCCCGTTAGCGGAGAGGAAAGGCTGTGCTACGCGCTAATTGGCTCATGTGAATAATACGTGCACTATCGGGTGGTGGATGCCGAGCGGATATAAATGAGTGCCACAGTAAGGGTATAAATGCGAGTGGATATAAGCGAGCGTGGATATAAATGGAGTTCCAGTGTATCTTAGAAAAATACTCAAATTTTCCAAATATACACTGTAATAATAACACCGATAGCAAAAATAGTTAGAATTAAGCTGGAATAAATGTTGCCATGACAACGGTGACAGCTTACTTCCTACTGTCGCCGAAAGCTGCAATCTTGTATCCAATTTGAATTAAGCATCCTACTTTACACGTAACAAGCTTAAAGTATACTTGCTTTGCAAGCTCATGGTAAAATTGCGCCGAACGTTTTACGCATTACCGACTCGAACTTTAATCTTATATTATACTTGACTCATCTTTGCTGCGTAAGCGATTGCAGTATGCTAGAATTTCAAGCGTAGAATAAGCTTGATTTAAACTAACCACGTTAAGCTGGATAAACATGTGAAAATCGAATCAAAATGCAGCTTGCTGTAAGTTTACGTGCTATCTGGGAATTATCTTGTAGATGGTAAGAAATATAAAAAATACAATGAATTTCGTCATTAATTGTTACTAGGTTCTTAAATAAAAACTACAACGTTTACGAAATTAAAATATCATATATGTTTTTAAATGATAAATCAACTTTGCAGTAATAATTATTTCTATAAAGTTGCAAGAACGATGTGTATACCAGGTGCGCGCGATGAAAAAGAACAGCGAAGAGACGTCCCTTATAGCGTTTTCCACTCGGACATTTAGAGCGCACTAAAAGTGCACTAACTCGGTGTTGGCTGTTTAACTGGTCTCAGCACTCGCTGCAAGCAAAAATTATACGTGTTCCACTGGTAAATTTCGTGCTGCTTACGTAGAAGTGACGACATGTGAGCGTCACTACATTTGACCTTGAGTGTGAAAAACTGGACCTCTCAAAATTGACGGGGCCACTTATAGTGCAATCTGAAGTTATTAGAAGTTATTCAGTTTATTGTACTTTCGATAAGCATACAATGAGCAAGTGTGTATACAGTCAATATTTCATCAGGTAATCGTTATGGCCAAAAATATTCTGCAAATTACTATTAAATTTTGAAACATACTACTTTATGATATTCTCAGATACAGATAATGATACGAATTTTTCATAATCATCATCCATGAAATACGTTTTTGCGTATTTTATACAAAATATCTTATCCACTGAAAGACCATTTTCAGAAATGAATAATAATTAAACAATCATTGTACGTAATAGTTTCTGGTGTAATTCTTCATCTACTTTTCTTTCATACGTATTACCTACTATTTACTTTTATAAAGATTTTAATTTTTTTTGCGATGAGCAGTTCATCCCGATAAAGCATTACAGGACTAACGCCAGTTTTATCGACATACTACCTATATTACACGTATTGCACTAGCTCTGAGCGAGGGCAGAATCAGTGATTACGTCATATGACGCTACTCTAGGGCAGTGTCGGTGCAACACAAGTTGCCCCAGTGGAAAACGCTATTAGTTAACACAGGAAACGTATATCGGTACTGGTTGCTTGGACGAATGCATTCATTGTATCTCTTTATCTAACATATTAAAATCCTGTGCCTGCTCTAACACATTGAAGATCCTATCAACAGATCGAAGTGCTCAAACACGACAGAATGCATTTGAGATAGCAACAGACTTGCGCCTGCGTACATGCACATTAGACTCAGCTATCAAGGTGATGCGAAGAAATTGATAATACACCGAGAGTGTCAGACAGAGCATAACATAGCGCTTCCCAGTTACAGTCGCCCACACATTGCTAATGCATCTATCAGCGGGTCGAACGCGCGCATACTGTATATGTATGAATTCAATGAATGCTTTATTCTGGTTGAAAGATGGATATACATATATCATATTATTCTACAGAAAAGTGATGGATATATTTATTATATACAGTGTGTCCCAAAATGTCCGCAACAGCCCTGTAAGTCCTGTGCTATAGTCGTAATAAAAAAGTGTTTCAAATAAAAGTTGGTCCAATTTACAAGATCTACTTTGTGAGCTGAAGAGATTTCGAAAGTTTTATACAGCCTGGTCATTATGTCGTTACTTCTTTTCATCTCTTATGGCAGCCATCTTGAATTCGCTTTCAATCGAAAAATGTTATAAGAAAAAGTTGTTCAGAATTACAAAATATCGCCGTATGCAAAATTTCAACTCGATCGTCAAATATTTATTTTTCCCATGTATTATCTATCGCGGTGGCCCAAAATGTCCGCAACAGCCTTGTAAGTGCTGTATTATAGTTGTCATAAAAAAGTGTTTCAAATAAAAGTTATTTCAATTTACATGATCTACTTTGTGATGTGAAGAGATTTCGAAAATTTTATACAGCCTGGTCGTTATGTCGGTACTTCTTTTCATCTCTTATGGCAGCCATCTTGAATTCGCTTCCAATCGAAAAATGTTATAAGAAAAAGTTGTTCAGAATTACAAAATATCGCCGTATGCAAAATTTCAACTCGATCGTCAAATATTTATTTTTCCCATGTATTATTATTATCTATCGCGGTGGCCTCTTAAGGTAATCTGTTATTTTGTTTCAATTTCAATCATTTTAGTTGAAGTAGTTATGAGAATAAAAAAGTATTTATTTACGTAGTAATTACTATACGAAAAATAATAAATAGTAATACATTGCAGACTAGCGCTTAAAATGAAAGTAAGCAAAGCAAGAATATGACAAAAAAGCAATCACTCCACGAAAGCTCTTTCATTTGCCATACATGCCACTCTTCGATGATTGAATTCGTCCGTAACACTGTAGAGCACATTGGCTCCAGGATGTCATGACATCTTTCAAATGGTTGCGGTCTCGGAACGGCCGATGGCTATAGACCTGGTTTTTCAGATAGCCCCAAAGGAAAAAATCCAGTAGTGTCAAATCTGGATATCTGGGCGGCCACTGAACTTGGGATGTCCGAGTGAATATTTTATGGGCTCCGAAATTCACTTCCAACCATTCTTGAATGCCAGCCGAAGCGTGGCAAGGTGCCCCATCATGCTAGAAGTGCATGTTACAACGAATGTGAAGCGGGAAGTCATCTACAATCGGTTTCAGTTCATTTTGCAAGAACTGAAGGTACTGAGCAGCATCCATGCAATTTTGTAAAAAAAATCGTCCAATTAATCGCGTGTCCAGAATTCCGCACCATACATTAACTTTTTCATAATACTGGTCCCTACCGTTGACTGTGAAATGTGGATTATAATGTGCCCAGTACCGACAATTCTGCGATGAAACCGTACCATTCGTGTAGAAAGTCGCTTCATCGGAGAATAAAATATTCCGGTGAAAGTTAGCATTGGCTTCCATTTCTCCTTGCATCCACGCACAAAAATTGAAACGACTTTCATGGTCATGTTTTGCAACCGGCAGATAAATTTAGGTTTATACGGCTTCAAACCATTTTTCTTGAGTAATCGCTGAATATTAGAACGAGATAGTTCGGTCTCTTGCTCAATCTGCCGGATGGAAATGCGCGGATTTTCGGTAATCCGTAAGATGACTTCCAACTCCGCATTTTCCGTAACTGGCCATCGCCTGTGGTTCTTCTTAAACTTATTTTCTACACTTCCAGCTTCTTTAAAATTTTGTACAATACGAGCTATCGTTGAATAATGTGTATTCTTGCCAGGATACCGCAAATTAAATTTCCTTTCCGTATTCCGGCAATTTTTTTGGTTTTCTTGGTGCCATTGTTGTGAAATTAAAGTCACGTGTTTATTTCTGGCTCACTTATGACTCTCAAGCTCATCACCTCTGTTTTAAATTCGATTTTGCTACTTGATTTTTAGGCCATAATCCACTCAGTAAATATCGAACTAAAATTTTGCATACGGCGGTATTTCGTAATTCTGAACAACTTTTTCTTATAACATTTTTCGATTGGAAGCGAATTCAAGATGGCTGCCATAAGAGATGAAAAGAAGTAACGACATAATGACCAGGCTGTATAAAACTTTCGAAATCTCTTCAGCTCACAAAGTAGATCTTGTAAATTGGACCAACTTTTATTTGAAACACTTTTTTATTACGACTATAGCACAGGACTTACAGGGCTGTTGCGGACATTTTGGGACACACTGTATATGAAACTTTTCAAATATTTCAATTAATTCTGGCTTATGCTTAATGTTATGTCGCTAATTCTACAACTACAGGTCAATGTAATAAACAATTACTGACTTTGTAGAAATAAATGTAGATAGACAATAGTCAATTTCGACATAAGTCAATATTTGTAAAAATTCTCTCATATATACTATAGGTAATGCTGTCTCAATATAAGAAATACATATGTCGTCATGATTTTGGATAATCGAGTTTTCTAATTATTTATTATCCACCGTTACCCAATTTATATTAAGAAGTCAAAACAAGACGTCACAAAAGGCAGAATACAGCAGATATGATTCAGAATTTTTTGCCTTTTGAGTTCATGTTCCATGTATATAATTCTGCAAATCAATAAGTATTTTATTATTATCTAATAAAAAACTTTCTTGAATCATTGAAATTCGAATGTAATTATAATTACCTGTGATTTATATGAACACAAATGGTTTTCCAAATATTGATGTATGAATAATATAAATTACATTAAATACTTTTAAACTTATTAAAATTTCTATTATTCATTTTCTGTCAAATATTACTACCGTACTTTTATTAGCTTAAAATACCTCCGCTGACAGCGTTACGCAAGATTTGACGACATATGTATTTCTTTCAACTTAATTTTTGGATATACGTTATGTCATTCTCACAAAGGCAGCCTATGAGATTTATAAAATCATTTTGATGAATGATTAAATTAAAAAATTTATTCATTTTCAGTACTAATTACCAAGATTTCTTTCCTTAATTTTATATATGTATGTAATTCATTTTTTGAAAATGCAATTACGGAATTAAAACGAATCACAATAATTACCTTCACCGATGCGCTTTCTTACTGCAATGTTCACTAATAAAAAACGTCCAGTTGGAACTTATTTTGTAACGGGAGTGTAGTAAAGAGTACGCAAAATTTGGACTTTTCCTGATACGCGCGTAGAAAAATATGTCAACAATGCAACATTTATAGTTTACTTAATTAACGAATAAATTTGTTATTAAGACCTTATCTGATATTTGGGTTAAGTATGAAACTGAGCGAAATTTCTAATCCAGTCAAGAATGTATTGGTAAGGTGTATTGTAAGAAGAGAGGTACTACTAAGCACAATGAGTGTGAGAAGAGGACCCGGTCCGCTATCGATTAACAATAAGTGATAAACTTTGCATAATTCGTAACGGGCCAGACCGTGGGGACGATGTGAGGAATAGTGGGGTCAGAGGTGGTATCGATCCTGTGTCATTCTCATGCAAGTATTGCCAATCAATGCGGGTGCAATTACGGCGGTTCCTCCATTGGCCGCCGCGACATCAGCGACTAAACCTTGGCGAGTGCTCTAGCGGTCGCTTGCCGGTTCTCGCTCGCGGTTATGGGATCGTCGTAACAACTATTGATATCCGAAACTGATGTAGATCTCCTGCAACCGTAAAAGACTTGTGTAAGATTGCAATAGATATCACCTAATATTACCTAACATTGTTCAGTGCTAGTAACGGATATTTTAAAGTGATCATCCCTAGAGTGTATACAAACACATTCAAACTTATTCAATATATGTATCCTTCAGTCAATATCTTGTCATCCGAAATCGAAACACACCACGTACAATGTTGTAACAATGTTGTACTGAATGATTCCTACACCACAATTTATAGAAATTGTGTGTTGGGTGTTCTACAAAGACTAGTATATTACGGGACAATCGATTCGAATTCAAATTTGCGGTGCAACCAGATAAAAAGTAAATTCTGATTAGTCGTATACTTGGCACATAATAATAACGTGCAGTTTTGCAGTTTATAGGTGATAGGCGTAAATACGAGGAAGGTGTCCTAAGAGTATGTCTTGAGATAAGCACTTGAATGCACAACGACCTTTATTTCTTCTGTATGTAATAACACTGAGATAATAATTTATTATTTTTAACAATAGTACTTATTCGATCCGATCTTGGGATACTTTGAGAATACGAAATCTGCTAGGAAGCACTGAATTCCTAATTAGAGAAAAATGGAAAGAATTATATACACTATTTTTTACAATTTTTTTTGTATTTTTATATTTTATTTATTATCGCGGTATCATCTGTACAACTGTATATTTGTGTATTTTTCCTACATACTATACACAGAATATTTTGTACTTAACAAGATTGCATTTAAACTTGTTAAAATATGTGCTTCTTTACAAATATTCAAGCTAAAAATAGTGTTCTATCACTATCAGTTTTATGAAACATTTATTAATTATTTAATATTAAACCTTAATAACTCGAAAAACAAATAGGTATAGGGAAGGCCAATACAGTTCGATACAGAATTTAATTAGTTCAAAATATTGAAAACAAAATGGATAATTGTATTTGAGAAAATCGAGTATTAACGGCCTGAAGTTGTTCTAAAAAACAATTAAAATTTGAACATCCTGTATATAATGCATTAATTTTAAAAACTAGTTGTAAATTCAAGAATTTACGAAAAACTACTGCACCTAGGTGTAGTAAAAGTAAAAAAACTAGTAAAAGTCTCTCTAAAATAACGCTTACATTTCGTAGGTACATATAAAGAAAACTATATCATTCTATTTGAAATAAAAAAGTTGAAGTCAATTTCCGGAAGTGTTGCCATCTTTAATTTTTAGCGAATAGATCTAATCACTCTATACGCATATGCAATTTTGCAGAAATTTATTATCATTAGGAGGCCCAATCAAACATATGCATCAATGTTATATAAATTGTTGTGTGATGGATACGCAGTCATATGTTAAATAAATAAATAAATCCAAATAGTAACTTTTATTAATAATAATTGTTCACTGTACAAATCACTTCTTGTTAAAACTACCCAGTTTGATTTTATTAGATGTGCACATGAAGAAAATTGTAAATTTAGCACATATCTTACTGAATACACACGTATGTTAATTTTATGTAAATGGTACACATTTTTTATTGCGTGCTTTATTTCGCAATTGTAAATTTTCTGCGACATTAAAATTATAATTTGCTATTATATATAATATTTTGGTACGAATACAACTAGTTAGAGAACTTATTTGATATACTGACTACATAACTGTAGCCATATAACGTTTATAGCATTTTACATTATATTATAGTTTTTTTTTTTGAAAAACGTATCCATAATATGCCTCATCTGTTGTGAAGGTCTATTACAAAGTTCTTTCTACAATAGCGTTACATTTAGAACGGGGATTTTGGAGGTCGACGACGTCTAAAAATCAACCCCTATTAATTAACACAAGTTCTTATTTGAAACTTTCAAGATACTGTATAAGTTGTGTAACTATAAGTTGTTATATAAGTCGATAAGCGTGCACGTTCGTACAAGATGTAAAACATGGCAAGTCAGTAAGCGTGGACAAGTTCGTAAGATAATGAGTTCGAGTGTACAAGTCTTTCAGGCACGTTTTGACTTGCTCTGTATTCGACTCATATACGCGATTTAACACGAACGAAATCATGATCATATTTTACTATATAATGAGCTTGCACTTAGGTTGATAGTTCATTTGCGTTTTGAAATACGTTGGAGCTTGAATGATAACACACTCATCTACTACCTAATTTATTTCAAGAGATTACGAAGTGATTACATCGTGTAACCGGGGTCTGAGGTATCATTTCATTTTAGAAAATGGGTCTCTTGCCCAAAATAGTTTGGGAATCCTTGATTTAGAACATCGCGTACTAATGTACACGGTGACAGGAGTAGTGCTGGACAACCGTCTAATATTCGTAAGCCCAACCGATATGACTGGTTAACCATCTTGACCGGTTAACTGCTGTGATCGGCAGTTCGTCACCGACTGCTTCGATTACTCTGTATAAAGAAAATACATTTAAAACGCCCATGTAGCCCTTAATCAAGTTGCGAAAAGGTTTTTCGAAATTCCTCACCGTTTAATTATGATCGTCCACCTCATCTAGGTTGCACCAGCCTGGTATGTATGTATTATGAAATTAAGTGTGTACTGCAGTGTTCGTAATTGACTTATAATTGAAAAACAAATATATAACAAATCAACGTCAATTTTCTAAATTTATACCGAAAGCTTTTTACCTTCCCACCCTCTCGTACCTGTGTCCGTGTGTGTGTAAACCCTCGTCTTTCTCTCCTGTGTTCTTCCGTTCAAATGATTTAATCTTCTTCCAATCTCCTTATGTTTCCTTATTTTTGAATGAACAATTATCATAGTTTATTTGTATTTAAACATATACTTTCTCCTTTTCTTGACTTTCTTTTTCGATGTTTTCTTATCCCTCAAATATTTTTCTTCTTATTCACTTTCATTATTTCTCCTGTTCTTTACTTTTTCTTCTTTCTTTTCTTCTACCTTTTCTGTTAACCGATCTTCTTCCCCCTTTTTCATCTTTTTTTTTAAAGTCGCCGTGATGTATATTTTGTTTTTGTGTCACGATTAGTTTTTAAATCTTTTGCCCTAAAGTTCAAGTTGCCACTGACATTTTGATTTTTTAAATATTATTACAATGTGAGAGTGATCACATGATAGTACATTTTATTGCAGAATAATTAACTGAAAATGATAATATGTATAAAGATAAAAACGAATTTAGCAGGTTTAGGTATAAACGTCAAAATTAGCGTTTATTATACACTAATTTTTAGACAGAAAAATGCGTAATTTCAAAAAGCAGGGGTTGCCACTTCAGTTTACTATAGGTGCCAGCATACAAGAATCCATGTGATAAATTCGACTTTACTCACAGATTAACTATCATAATCAGTTAACCTCCTTGAACGGTTAACCGTCTTAATCTTCTTTAATCTTAATCATAGTCCACCATTAGTCGACTAACCTGCTAAGATTTTTGCTAATAATTAGTAACCGGCTTATATTTGCAACGCGTTAACTGATTACCCGCTTAAAATGCACATCAGACTTAAACATAGAAAGCAGAAGTCGCACAAAAAGTGCTCCAAACTACAAAACCTCCTAATAACTAAGTCAAATATTTTTTGTGCAGTGGAGTATTAGCACTCGGTGCACTTTCACTATCATGAAACGTTTCGAGAACATGCTGTTACGATTATTTTTGTGATTATCAATAGTTTTATTATTATAATGTGCTATTTTCAAATAATACTATATGCCACTGAATCTCATGATATACTAATAGCACAATTTAGGAAATTCGGTGTTAATGTAATTAATTAACATTGTTTTATTTGAATAATAATTATTACTTTACATAAATAATAATATGGAGCGGGGTGGTTTCTATTAAAGACATACCTACATTATGTGGTGTAAACAAATGAGTAAGTAAATAATGCAAACAGAAAACAATGAATGGTAGCTTGCTTATGTATTTTACACGGTATTTCTATTTATGGTGGTAGTGTCCATAATATCAACCTTCTAGACAGGCGTTCGGCGTATGGATATAATGAAAGTGATCACAACAGAACTATATATGCCTGTTGTGAAATTGCATCGTTTGTGGCCAATGGATTATCCCGTTCCAAAGTAATCGGTTACTTCGGTGTTTTAGAACAGCACATGCCGTGACAATAGTAGTTCAATTTTGAAACTAGTACAGCAGCACTGTTCAAAGAAAAGGAGGGGATCAGTTGCATTTGCAATTGATTACAAACCAAACATATTCAGAAATATTCAAACTCAAACCATTAAAAACCTTTTAGATTTGATTTTTTTGTACATTGAAAAGAGTTGCCATTTATATATAGAAGTATGAATATTAAATTACGGTCTATAATTGTTCCTATTGCAATCGCCACTGCTATCATCACAGTTGCAGCACAAAAGCTTTATTGAAATGTTAACTTTGTGCAGGTCATGAATTTATATTGAAAACACTGTTTTGTTTAATTTAATTAATTAATTTTTAATAATTTCTGCCTATGCTGCAATGTGCTTGACATAATTGGTGTGCATAAAAGTAAAGTCTACTTATTAACTTTACTCCTGCTTAACCTCTTAATTTGTGGATCACTGCGGCGGTCATTGCTATGCGCTACCTGTATTTATAATGATTGAATCTCTAAGTTATTACAACATGACACAGTCGCAAATACCACTTTACATTGCGACTTTCAATTACTAGATGGCAAGGTTTCATTTAAATGTTGCCCAAATTGATCACCACTCTTGAGCTTTATTAGAGAAATCTAAAGTTCGTGCTACAAACAAATAGACTACTCACTTTATAATGTTCCGGTGTCTTAGACAAAACAGCTAGATTTTATGTTTTTTGTATCCATAATAAAACCATCAAAATTTCCTCAATAATGAATGAAAATTTTTCATTTCTCCATATTTGCAGAAAAAAATCATAATGAACGCTTTTCTTTACCTCTGGCAAAACTGATTTCAACAAAATTCGACTCACGCTTGAACACACCTATCAACGTATAGAATTATAGCGTTTATATTCAATCAGTCTTTATTTGTTTAATTTAATAAATGAATGCCAACCAATTCATTTACATAACGCGTTACATACATATATATTATGTGTTCGTATACTCAATACGTTCTATTCATGCAAGAATATCTTCTTGGATCTGATTTTGCCGATAATTGGCTGAGATTTTCCACTGGCTAATTATAATCGACTCTATTAAAAAAATTCTGAGAGTAGTGCTAAGAAGGTTAATGTTAAAAGTGTCAAAAAGTAGTAATAGTAATCAAGGTTAATTCGAAGATTTTTTACGTGCCTGAAGGGTCTACTTTTATTCGTAGGGCACTGTGAGGATCTCGTTTATTAGAAAAGATACAGCATAGGTTTTCGGCAAATTGTCAAATTTTGATGATATTCAATAATAATCTAACAAAAGTCTTAAATAGATTCAATGCTTCCTCAATTATAATGAAAAAACAAGAATTTTTACTTATATATTTTATATGGTTTGGAACATTTTGAATAGTAAAAGCATTTTATTAAGATAATTTTTTGTGCTAAATTTGCGGGAAACGCTTAGTTTTTACATCACAGTTTCAGAAACGGCGAACCATGTTCAAATTTATTTTTTCAAATAAAAGCCTATTTCCTTTATTGTCTCTTTAAAGCACATTTTCTTCAGATTTCAACGATATGTCATTGAAATATAGTTTGAGCATAATTAATAGTAAATATACTTTAAAAAAAGGAAAAAACAAGAAGGCTTAAAAGAAAAATACAAAGTAACTGATTACAGTAATTTTTCTAATACAGAACCGTTTCATACATATACAGAACATTTAGAGCGACTAAGGCCAGCTAGAAAAGAAATAGATCTAGAGTGGGGCGGTTGTAGAACATACAGTGTGTAGCGCGAAGAGTTTTGATTAGAAGTTTTTGGGGATGTAGTAATAGGCGAAATGTAAACTTTTATCAGATTACACTATCGATAATGCTGATTTTAAATATAATATTTTCATGAATTATCTACTTCCGGTACACCGGAAGTACATACCAACTCGCTTATTTTAAATAGAACATGGTATTTTTTATTTTATTTTTCAATTCTCTATCAAATTTTGAATAAATTTCATGTACCATGTCCTATACCAAAAATTAATAGTTTTTGAGATATTTCAATTTTTTTTAATTTTTCTAGAAAAATAGCCCCAAATAAATCACGATATTGCTACAAACAAAAACGCTACTGACTTAAAATTTGACATGGCGAATTGCAAGACATCACTAAAGTGCCTCGTCCTTCGAAATGTAATTTTTTTATACAGGGCGTTTTCCACATACCACTCAATTCCAAGAACTTCAAACAATTATAATTCTGTTATGAGGGCTTCCGGGTTTTGACCGCGTCATAGTAAAGTACATATATACAATAAAATAAAACAAAATGAAAAAGAAAATTACAAAAAATATATATACAACTTACTCAAACTCGACGTTTCACTAATGTAAGTGGCTTCTTCAGGAGCAAAACTAGGTGAGGGGCGCCAGAAGGTCAAACTCGACGTGTCAACCACGCTAGAGGCGAAAACCTTCTGACAAGGAGAAGATGGACGTTATTATACCATTGTGCATTTGAGCACGGGTCGAAGAAGCGGAAAGGACGGGTTTCCAAATGCTGGAAGTGGGTAACCAATATCGCGATTGAGATTTTGAGGATGTTTCTGGATCTCGATAGCTTCCCTTACCTTTCGTGGAAAATAGCGATGAGACTTGCTTACAACAGATACCTGATCAAAACAAATTTTATGGCCCGTATTAATGAAGTGTTCGGCTAAGGCTGAGTGTGTTGAGGAACGTGACTTAACGTACCGTTGGTGTTCCTTGATTCTAGTTTGGATAGAACGACCAGTTTCGCCAATGTAAACTGAGCCACAGTCACAGGGAATTTTGTAAATGCCTTTATGGGAGAGAGCAGGGCGAGTGTCCTTGGGCGAAGGAAGGATTTGGGAGATCTTGTTTAAAGGTTTAAAGATGGGTTGGATATTTTGCTTACGAAGAATTCTACCGATGTGATCTGTAACGCCATGGATGTAGGGAAGAACGATTATAATTCGCTTATTTCAAATACAATACTCTGTATTATTATATCAGATTTCAATTCAATAATATAACCGGTTTTGAGATATTTTATTATTTTACTTAACAATAACGAAACTTAATATTTCAACATTAATAAAGCGTAGGCCATGACTGTCAAAGATGTGACAACTTAATGGTAAATTATTTATGTATGCGTTAGATATGTTTTCACACTTTTCTTGAAAAGTTTGCATTTACAAATGATTTTTTAAATCTTATCATTATTTACGGCTAGTGGAATATTAAGCGGACGTGTCGTATTTTCACTGAGAAAAAGAAGTGTTCAGTCAACTCAAAACAGTTTGATACACCACACTTTTTGCCTTGTATATAAACAACGCACGTGGTCAATTGGTTCAATGCACAAAATAGTGTTGGGATATTGTGTAGAACGAATGGCATTTTATGTTGTTTGAACATTTTAAGAATGGTTCTTTCAACAACATTATGCAAGCTAGGCTACGGATAGTCCATCGGCAATACGACGATTTAGGAGGAGGGAATAAATGCCCCATCTTTATGTAACAGACATTTCTTTCAACACAATTGTAATGTTAATCTTGACATCGATTTCTTTAATTCACCATAGAAAATTGTTTCCACTTTGTAAACTGTTAAAGACCAATTATTATTATTATTATATGTTAAACCAACATTGGTATAGTGTTGATTGAACATTTAATCGCCATTTATTGGATCAAATTTTTACTGCTCATATTTTTGTGTTGAAGTAACAATTATTAGCGTTAGTTCAAAATAAAAATATTAACACTAAAACGTTGATAGCGCCAACAGCAATTTATTTTTGATTTTACATTATTTTATGTTGACGTAACACGAAAACCATAACACAATATCTTTTGTGTTGAATTAACTCAACCATTTTTCTCAGTGTTTACAGAAAGGTACCCAGAAAAACCAGAGGTAACTAACTAGCATTATCGATAGTGTAATCTGATAAAATTTTACATTTCCCCAAAAACTTCTAATCAAAACTCTTCCCGCCACACTCTGACGGAATAGCAGGCTTGCCAATGCATTAATTCCGTATTGTTTTACAACCCTCCCACTCTAGATCTATCTCTTTTCTAGCTAGCCTTAGTTACTCTAAATGTTCTCTATATACAACTACATAGGTATAATATGGGATACATAATGTCTAGACCCATTCAGTGCACTGCGTAATCTGCCTTTGATTTAATTTAAGTTAGGTACATATATTGTTCTCGTTTAAATAACTGTTATATTCAATAAATCTAGAGACTTTAAATCTGAATTTATTGCAGCCCATCTTACGACTAGATTATTTCTGATTTATTTCCCTAGAAAGGTTCCGTTAAGGTAATCAGAAATAATTTGGGGGTTGTGAGGTTGAGAACCGTATTGGTGTAGTTACAGAGGGCCTATTATATTTACATAACCCGCAATTACATAGTTCTACAATTTTCTTTTTAAGAATATGTTATATCTTTGAGTTGTCGTTTCACATAGCTAAGGAGCTTTTAATGACACAATGATGTTTATTGCTTGTACATAGTGAACAGTTGTTGAAAGTTGAAGGTTCGGTGACCTTATTAGGTTTTGGTAAAATGTCGGTAACAAATGTAGTGCTATTTACTATACTATATTGATTATATTGTCATTATTTGCTTACATACATGTATATACACTTAATACAAATGCATCCACAGCGCAAAGAAATTTTATACTACTTCACAGGGTGAAAGTCAATTATTACACCGTCGTTACAATAAAAAGTTGCTTCTAAAGGTGAAAATCTGAGGTATTAGTTAGACTTTTTAAATAAACCGTTTGTTCTTTTTCCAATTTTGTTTATTGTATAGTTGTGTATGTATTTATACAATTATTCTTCCTGTTGCTTTACTGATAAAGAACCCGCCCGGAGATAATGAGTGATATGCATAACATTGAGTGAGCTCTCCATAGTAGCGACTCTTATTATGTATTGGATGGATGTATTATGGATAGTAGCCACTCTTGTTACTGAGAACAAACTCTGTTTTGCTATCCATAAAATATGTGACGCAAAACAGAGATGCAACTCGAGACCTAGCGAAATACTCGAGTACGGACTCGCTTATGCAGGTAACGGTTTGTCTATCGTTGATTCTCATCCGGGCTGTTGTGGAGAAGATTTTTCTCAAACCGTATTTGTAAACATAATCGAACGTTCCAGAAATAAGAAATAAACTATGTAAAGTCATTGAAGAAATAAAAGAAAAATTAAAAGCTTAACTACGGGTGAAATATAATGAAAAACAAATTCAAAAGAAATTCAGACTAGACTAAAGCAAAAATAGACAGGAATCAAACCGGGAATAAACCCATAAAACTAAAAGAACGGGAGCGAGAACTGTTTAACTTTCTGGAAGAATCATTATACGTCTTTGACGTATGACAGCCTTCTGATAATCGGTTGCATTAGGCCTGTTCGTTTGAATTGCTAACTTTGGTAAGTTTTGCCAAAAATTGCAAGTGTATAGCGAAACAGCAAATAGTTGTTTGAGCGGATAAATCTGATTTCATCAGCTATTATTGCTCAACACTTGAGCCGTGAGCAAATATAGCTAGCTACTTCTGACATACAGCAATTTGCTGAATGCAAACGAACGAGTGTTTAAAACACCTGTCAGCAGCCAAATTTCTTACGAACACACGGAAATTGACAACAGTGATATTGAGCACTGCAATACCTGCTTGTTTGCCATCTTCTTTTAATATCTAGTGGAGTGGCAGTCATGATCATTGAGACGTTCAGCCATGTTATGTAAACTAAAGCAATTAATTACAAAAGAAGGCATTTCCTACATCGATATGTATTTTGTTATGTAGTAGGTATAACAGAACGCTGTTCTATTTTTTTTCCGAAGCATCCTTCTATTATAAGTACAGTCTATAGCACCAACAGCTGAAGAAAAAATGAACTTTTCTTGCCACTTCTCCTTAGCATTATTACATTTGATTTCTGTACAATACGCGCGTTATGAGATTGGCAACTGTTCGGGACACCATCGATTGATGGGTACAAATATCTTCTGCCACGCCAATTTGGGATCCAAAATCAACAACAACAAAATTCTCATTCTTTCTTCATTATTCCTCCGCCCCGTTTTTTTTTCAGTTTTTCCAAGAAACTGATTATCCACTCAACATTAACTTTGTTAAACCGATATAAGGCACAATATTGTATCTCTCGTGCCTCTTTATGAGCTTTATACTCCTTAGTGGGCTGATTAATAGGTATAAATTCGGACGACGTTTATAAACATCCTCTTTTTATGAAGATGAGTCTATTATTAAGAAGCCACGCTTGTTTGAAAGTAGGTACTCGGAGGTCGAAATGGACGCTCATATTTATTTATACACAAATGAAAGTTGCTACTTCAGGAGCGAGAGTAGATCCTCAGACACAGAGTATACATCTGTGAGTATCAGCTTGTGCTAACATTTTATAGATATCAATTAGAGTGGCTAGATACTTCAAAAATTTGAGTGAAAAGTAAGCCTAAACATTATGCATATATCCCAATGCCTGTCTTCCGATCTTTCCAGTATCCTGATAGACATTCCTACGACTTTTTCTGTATATTATTCAAAATATATGATAATTTGTATATACACAGGAAAAGTACACGTTGATTATTAGTTTTTGTGAATGGGGACTTATTTAATTTTAAAATTATATAATATCAATATATATTAATTGTTCTTTCTGAAAGGACATTGTGCATTTATTGTTCTTGTATCTGAGCTGTTAAATTTTGTCTGGGTATGAATCGGTGCGTACGATCCTGGTTATCTACAGATGTTTTGCAGGTTCATGGTTGGGATTATTCGAGCGGCTTGTGTAGGTGTATGTATGCGTAACTGTGAATGTGTGTGAGAGTCGACTGGTTGTCGTTTGTTCCATCGGGCGGGCGGCTGGCGCTCCCCTGCACCTTGCGCCATGTGGCGAATATAAACAAACGACATTACGCACGCGGGGGTCCCATCAGCTGTGCCGGAGGTGGGGATCATGCGCAGGCGCCGCTCGGTCAGTTCTCCACCGTCCATTCGTTGGTCGCTCGGTTCGTTCGTGTCAGCCAGCCAGCCTTCAGTCAGTGAGAGTGCGGCGTCGATGGCAGTGGCCAGGCGGTTGTGTTGCTCCCGGGCGACGGTTGGGCCCCTGCTACTCAGGGACCCTGGCGTACGCAGTCCGGACACACTACTAGACATAACGGCCCGCATCGTGGCCGAGAACATACCCTTCCAAAGGATCGAGGAACGGTACGACAGGATACCAGAACCGGTTCAACGGAGGATAATATACTGGTCGTTCCCCAGGAACGAGAGAGATATATGCATGTACTCTTCCTTATCGCGAGTGCCCCCCGTGAACTCCAGTGGTGAACCTCAAAATTTGTCTTTCTGTAAAGGATTAAAGTTGTTGGAGACGGGATGTGTAGACAGTGTACTTCAAGTTGGTATGTAATTTATATCCTATCGACATTGATAGACAATGTACATATTATACTAGGCATAAATAGAATTCATACATTTATTCTTTACTACTTCGCGTATATGAAATTAAAGACAATGTATGCAGCCACATACATGGATCTTAAAACAGGTACCTACATTAAAAAATGAAACCAAGGTTATAAGGTTTGCGAAGTTTTTCCTTGCAGAACTACATATATTGACTACGAAAGGAAGGAGTTAAATTTGCAACATACGTATGTATAGTGTCATAGTTTTTACTACATAGGTACATATATGTAATTATGTATTTACTTAATAACAAGAAAATAGGTTGGTTTATGAAATAATTCTGTTTGCGCATTTATGTTTAAGATGTATGTATAATTTTTGAGCAGCTATAAACGTTATTTATTTTTTGGAAGTTTTCATATTTGTTCAATAATTATTTCTTAAATTAAATTATGCAATTATGTTTCCAGTAATATATATAATCTGCCGTAAGATACGCTATTGTGTAAAAGAAACACTTGAATGTATTTGTGGCAGCAAAAGTTAATAAGGACATTAACATAGGCATTGTATACTAATTAAAGCTTTACTTCTTTAAGGTTGAGATAATATTAAATATACTCAACAATATTCAAATTCGGACTTTATGTGCCTATTCCTTTCTTATTGTATTAAGAACTTGTCAATCCATAATACAGGTGATTATTTGTAGCATACTTGTATGGTTTTGCTTTACTTCGTTTTAACAAAGACTTTCTGGGCAAAACTCATCCTCCCGACACGGATTCCTTTAATGATTGTGTTGTCTAGACAAAATTAAAGTTCCAGTTATTGTTTTAGACTTTACAGTGTCGTAGTATTTCTCCTTTTGAAAGTATCTACTCATGACTTCTAACAAATTTTATCAAGTGTTCTGTTTTTGGTATTTTCATTACATCGATTCCGTTATATTGCATTCACTGATTAATTAATTCCCCATATCCTTCCACTTGTAGCTCAATAAAATAGGTTTTAATTAAAAATTAATTTGTTCCGGAACACAATTAATTATTTATGTTTTTGTTAAAAATACTTCTTCAGTGGAAAAATATGAAAGATACTATGTTAAACTATACGCAAGCTAGTAACAAAATCGCAAAGATTTAAATCCGAAAATACTTTCTAGTCTTTTTTAAAGGATTATCATTGAAACTAAATTAGAAATCATCGAAGTAGAAACACATATTTGAAAGAAACTTCATTTTTAATGGAGAAAAAAATACCAGTATGATTTTGGCAACCAGAAAAAGATTACCGCACGAAGAATTCAATGAGGTAGGCATATACATAACCTGTACCCAAGAGAAGAAATGTTGGATAATATCAGCATATTAGGTATATTACTATATGACGATTACATGATTTTGCTGTATTCCTTTGTGTGTTCCTACCATTTAAGTGATTTGAAGTACATAGTTCCGTCTTCTTCCATTTATTGACGGAGATTAGTCTGTATCTATTACTTTGTAAATACAAATTTTGTTTTTGGTAAGTACTTCTACTTTTTTAAATAAGTATTTTTTTGTAACAAAAGTTAAATTTATATTACTAAAACAATATAATTTGATAATACAGAATTAAGTTTATTTGCAACGATTTCAAAGTTATTCACTTTTAGAGACGCATGTAGATTTTTTCGAAGAGGGACAGTTTTAAATTAGTCATATGGGAGTTGTGTTCGGTTAATGTATATTTTTTGTTATTTAAAAAATTTATAACTGCGTAACCGCTTCAAATAAACAAACGAAATGTTAGGTCATCAAATGGTATTGTAATATAAATTTAATTGTCATAAGAAAATCATCGATTTTGCATCTAATTTTGCTAATACTTCAATCAGCCATTTGTTAGATATGTCGTTTTTAAAAACCTCGAATAAATAATTGGATCACTGTAACTGAATAAGAAAACGTGCGTTTTGTGTAGAGCTATTTTGTACGAAAAATAAATGTTACAGTATACATAAATATATTAATATAGTACATAATAATTATATATTCTCACATATGTGCAAATAAGCCAACAGGAACAAGAAACGGTGGATGTGGTGTTTCAAGGTTTTCTTTATTTATTTAAGCCATCCGGCTGTATAATAGACGCTCGAGAGGCGATAAGTATCTAGATATAGAGTTCGTGAAATATCGACCGGTTATTTTTATTTGCTATCGTTTCTACAACATCTTGAAATTTAGCTTTGATGCGGGCGATTATTAGTAAGATCAGTTTTCTGGTGTAGTATCCTTCGTAAAAAATGTTTTTATGGAGTGTATCTTGTTACTATTGTTGTCTATTGTTTATAAAAATATAGAATTTATGGGTCCTGGTAAAATTAATAAACTGTCCTGGTTTGCCTCCTCCTTCTTTCTTGCAACTCAGCAAAAAAATTAAGTATTGATTAATGCAACAAACAAATAATAACCAGATTTGGTTATTATTTCTGCGTTGTGCATCATGAACTACACAATTGTTGGAGATAATAATAATTCGTGCTTTAGCATCCGCCAAATAGCTTGCGCTAGTAACCGGGGGCATGATTATCATAATTTATTAAAACATATATGCATATATGTACACTAAGAATTCTTTTTGGTTGGACGACCTGCCGCTGCACATACGTAGGATGGATAGTAGACAGTATTGCATTCACTTACTTCAGACAATATTGCATTCATTGCGCTCGTCAAAATATGTAAACACAGATGCGTTTTGCGGGTCTATTTTAAAAACGCTGCAGCTGCATTTATAAATGTGGAAAAAAGCATCTACTATTTGACGTATTTGAGTAGAAAGAAATTTGTTTGATGTTTCAAGTATTTCGAATAAAATAATACTGTAGTCTTATTAAATTGTTTTGAAAGGTAATTTCATTACTTTTTGCGGTGAACTTTTTTTGTCGTTGAACTAGGGTAAGATCTAAACCAAAAGCATATTTATTATACAATAAATAACAATATCAAAGGTTTACTACTGTTATTTATTTAAAACATAATATAACGAAATAATTATACGTATACACTTATGCTGAAATCAATACTGAGTCCATCCGCCGTTATTTTGTATAACTTCTTCCAATCTTCACGGTATGGACTCTATTAATTTATGGCAATAGTCGTCAGTAACTTCTTCCCATTCCTGCACAATTTTTTGCCTCAACAAATTTCTGTCTCCTCGTTCTATAGGGTTTTCCCTCATTCTTTTTTTTATATAACCCCATAGGTTTTCTATGGGGTTCAGATCCGGGCTTCGTGCCGGCCAATTTAATAATCTCAAATTATTGTCTGTAATCCATTGTTGGACAACATTAGCCGTATGAATGGGTGAGTTGTCATGTTGGAATGTAAACTGATCATAAAGAGATGTTACCGATGGCAACATTACATTCTCCAAAATATCTCTATATTGTAACGCTGTCAAGTGTCCATTAATATCCCAAATAGTACCAGGTCCTGCGTATGACATCCAACCCCACACTGCTACAGAAAGCCGTCCACTTCTATTTTTCGGATGAACATATTGTGGTGCAAGCCTATAGTTACGAGGACGGGTAACTAGGCGCGTGTGGGTGTTTGGGGTGCTTTGAAACGTCGACTCGTCGCTGAAGATTACCGTTTTCCACAAATCTATGGGCATATTCTGATAGTATAGTGCAAAATTTATTCTGTCTTGACCATTGCGCTCAGAAAGTTCTGTTTTAATAGCAGCACGATAGCTTTTGAGGCCACTTGCGCTCAACCTTTTTCTTGCCGTCGTTACGGAACCGGGAAAGGCGGTAGCTGCAATGGCTTGCTTGCAACTTGTGAATGGATGCTCTGCGTAAAATTGCCTTAACATGGTATCTTGATAAGCAGTGGATATTCTTCGTTTTGAAGTTTTTGGTTCATTTGCAACTGAATGTGATATTTGCCATTTTCTTTTTAAGCAAAAAATTGTATTGAGATTAACACCAAATTCACGCGCTACAGCAAGTAGACTCCATCCGTTTTCCAACATTGTTATTGCACGCATCCTGTCTTCTATTGACATCATATTGTCTGACACGTATGCATTTAACTGTTCCTAATGCTGTATAAAGAACTGAATATTATTGTGGTGTCTGCTTGTTTTTATATACGTCAGTGTCTAATATGACTCATCATTCGAGAAAGTATATTTTCGACATTTATCTGGATGACTTGTCTATGAATACTTATCAATAAGCCTGTTATATTCACATAAATAAAGATTCCAGAAATACAGAATATGTTTTTTTTGGTTACCTGTCTATGTCTACGCAAAGACCAAACAAATAGATGCAATCGGCCTTGTAAATTCATAAATAGATGCAGTGGGCCTTGTAAATTCATAAATGCAACTACAGCGTTTTTAAAACAGACACAAAAACCGCACATTCATTCATTAATAAGCATCATCATCCATTTCAACATAAGTATATACTTATGATTATTTCGTTATGTTTTAAATAAATAAAAGTAGTAAACCTTTGATATTGTTATTTATTGTATAATAAACATGCTTTTGGTTTAGATCTTACCCTACTTCAGCCACAAAAAAGTTCACCGCAAAAAGTAAAGAAAGTAGAAGAAATTACCTCTCAAAACAATTTAATAAGACTACAGTTATTTTATTCGAAATACTTGAAACATAAAACAAATTTCTTCCTACTCAAATACGTCAAATAATAGATGCTTTTTTCTACATTTATAAATGCAGCTACAGCGTTTTTAAAATAGACACAGAAATCGCATCTGTGTTTACATATTTTGACGCGGGCAATGTATGCAATAAGCTGTCTACTATTCATCCTACGAATGTTGAGCAACATGGTGTACAAATACAAAGTGTTCCTAGTGTACATACATTCTTTTTAATTTAATTAAATTTCTTACAATATAATGCAAGTTTGAGGTCCTATTATCAATTATTGATGAAACATTTAATAATTACTTCAAAGTTTTATGTATCAGATAATGTTTACAATATACATACATACATATTGCCTAGTTTGTTTTTTGTATATTTAGAAATCTTTGGTTTTATTTTATGTCTTTGCTTTTTATATACAGTGAAATACGTTTAACACGAAAACGCTTAAGAAGAAATATCGCTTAACACGAAATAATAAAGCGGTCCCGAAAAGTACTATGTATTTGCATACATTTTTGTTCTCTTAACACGAAACAAAAATCGCTCAACACGAACAGATATCGCTTCTCGGAATGAACAAAATACTGAAGACAGCTGCCGCGTCAGCGAGAATAAAAAGGTGTTTGAAATCAAAGCGAATGAGACAGTGTTGTTTATCTAAAAAGGACAATACAAAAAATATGTATATCAGATTATTTTTCAAAAAAGTTATAAACGTTTTATTTGTTTTTTTTAATTGCAAATTTTGCACTGAATTTCATTAAGTTGTTGTTAATATTTTTGTTTTATTGACTTTTGTTAATGGCATGTATACATATGTATGTAAATAAAATGTACTAAACATAATTTTGTGGAATACCTATATATAGGTACCTATATACTTTTCGTAATATCCTTTAACACGAACATCTTTCAACACGAACAAATATTTCGGTCCCGCCAGGTTCGTGTTAAACGGATTTCACTGTAGACTTTTTGTAATATCCTTTAACACGAAAAAATATTTCGGTCCCGTCAGTTTCGTGTTAAACGTATTTCACTCTATTTCCTTTTCCTTTGATTTGTATTTCGCATGCACAATAGTCTAGCACACCGATCAGATTTTATTGATATATAGGCGATTTAGTCTAATTGGCTATTAGAGTATTTGCTCTATTGTGAATTGTGTTACATTTTATTTTTTGCCAATAAATATGATTATTATTACATGCGATTTAAATAATGTGCTTAACAAAAAGATATTTACTTTATTTATGAAAATAAAATATTTCCAGTTATTATTTGATTGATCCACTGAAGTTATACGGGAAAATGTATATGAACAATGAAGGTCGTATACATGTATAATTTTATAAATTTTTGTAGAAACGTTTGATATAAAATGATTTTTTTAAATTAAATACGTTGTCACTTATTCTTCGTCTACTAGTCTATTGTTGAATCTTAATGTTATAATAATGATTTCTTGTTTATAAATATATTTAACAAACGCTATCGTATGTAAAAATTCCATCTTTAAAATTTCCTACCAACAACTGATAACAGGGCGTTAAATTACAATTTAGAAAAGGAAATAAAAGATAGTAATTTCAAATCAATGAGTGTGACAAAATAACAATGGTTGGCGACTCTTGTTCGGTTTTTATTGAAAATGGGCCTATGTATATCACGTCTTGTTATACACGATGTTTTTTTTTCAATCAGTATATGTATTTTTCAGATTTGAATGAAACTTGGGCGGTAAATATAACATTAATTATTTTAAACGTTTGGAAAGCCAGTGCGGTTGTTACCATTTTCCGGTTGTTTTTATAAATCGTGCTAGCTTAACTATATAGCATGTATTTTCAACCGGTACTTAGGTACATATTGCAAAATAAATATGAGAGTAGCAACCTAACCTCTAATTTTATTAAAATAAACATGTTGATTGATGTGCCAGTTAATGGTCTAGAATTACAGATTTCCGCGTCACATAACTTACTTTCAGTAGGACAAGGAGCCTAGTGCAAGACAACATTTGCTGCATGCATTAATTTAATACTTATTAAATAATCTTCAATGATCGAGGTAAATTAAGCTTCTTTATTATTTTGTTTTATGACAAAACGCATAGATTCGCAAAGTTTTAGTGAATACAATAAAAAATAAGGAAAGCTATACTAAAACAGTATAACTATAAGCTTTTAGTAAATCATCGACAAAATACAACTGAAATTGAGGTGAGACTCGATTTAAAGCTAATAAATAAAAGTTTTTGGTATCCCATTAATTTTAATAATCTTCTATATTAATGCTTTGATTATTTTGAGTTAAATAGATGTTTAATGAAAATTTAAAAGACAGTTATGTGAAGTGTCAAAGTATGCAAACATGGCGGCAGGCTAGCTTTAGCATTTTATCGAGAATCGTCAAGTATAAATGAGAATCGCAATTGAGTATTAAATGTGAGCGGAAATGAGGTCAGGTGTTTTCTATTATTTCCTGTCCGGTATTTAAAGTAATTTTCAGACATGGTAGGTCAAAAACAATGTTGAATTGGACGAAACTGTATTATTATGTAAAGATATTTATGGTAAAAATATAATCAATATTTAAAGTGGAGCTGTTTGTAGTGTTTAATATTTGATTAAGGTATGCCACGCAACACATTTCATTACGTGGGCAGCCTCTACTTAACTGCATTTTGCAGTATCCATTTTTTTATTGTTCAATATGTTATAAGAAAGAGCCATGTATTCACGATAAACTTGGTTAACTTGGTTTGAAAGTTTAAGCGACTTAGACTAAGAGTGTATTTGTGGGTAAGGATCTTATTACACCTGATACCTCGGAGGCTTTGACACACAATAGCTTTCCGTCTATTAACTAAACTAGAAATATACGAAAACACAGTATATTTAATTTTTGATCAAATGAGCCTCTTTTGACACAAATAACTACGCACACTTACATATTTTAAAGTGCTGTCTTTGAAAATTATAGGACAGACGTCTTTTGGGATGGTCGTTCTTGTAGAAGCATTGTTCTATTTTCATGATCGATAGGGTAACTCCACAGTTTCCAATCTTCTCCAAGACCACATTCAACGTTATAGGCTGTTGTCAACAAATGATAATGTCTAGAGAACAATGCGATGTTATCCGTAAATTGCCACATATGCATACTACTCATTATATACGTGTTCTAGGAGCATTGAAGTTTAAAGAAAATGAGTCTCGAAGAGCTACCCTGGCGTAAGCCTAAAAAAGAATCTAGAAACTAAATTATATTGTGCTGGAATTACATTTTTTGCCTTCATCAATCAAACGAACGTCGTGTCGTTTATTGTGTCCTGCAGAAAGTTTAGGTAAGCAGCGCACGTTAGTGGGAGATTTAATAAACGGTCGCCTATAATATGCGTATGTTAAATAAAAAAATTGCGCTGGCTCATATATTGTGAATTTAAAACCTCCATTTCCTGCAAAGTCGTCTACATCAGTAAAAACAGCAACAAAATTAGAGTAAGTAAAGCCAGTATCATTGCATAGGCGCCCGTAGCAAAAATCCTGCATACTTGATGATGAACTGGATTTAAGACTTACGTTCATTCTATAGGGCAAGGCTAAATGTGCTACTTGTGGAGATTTCTATTAACAAGAGCAGCACTCATTTTCTATCTCGATTCTTCTGTGTTCATCTTAATATTCTCTGTTTTGACTCAGGAGTGGATGCCGACGTTGATCTTCCAGAATTGTAGAATTGTTTCCTAAATAAATCTATATCACAATTTCTTTAATGCAGTTGTACATTATTTAGTAAGAAATGTATATATGTTGGCTAATACCATCTTCAAGGACCTAAAGAGATATGGCAACGTAGTTGAATGTCAACTATAAACTGTGTTTGACAGACAAGATTTGTCAACTACGATGGGAAAATGCGACTTTTTGTTAATAAAAAAAAGATTTAAGCCATTAAGCGAAAGAGTGTACATGCTTTACAAAAAGAACAATCTGTATCTTTCAAGCAGTCTATTACTGGTGCCCAGGTATTCGTAGGGTTAAAGAAATAGAGATGAAAACAGGGTTATTTCCGTTATAGATAGATGAATCGACAAAACAACTTTAATACGCAATATTTTTCTACATTGATTTTACTTGAAATACAATGAGCTCTAGTGTGCAGAGGTACAAAATCAACTCTCCCTTGTGGTGAAAGTTGAGTAAAAATTTAAATTGTTGAAAACAAGAAAGCAATTTGATGCTCCTAAACTCAAAATTTCGTTGATTTATTGACAGCGATTTTGAAATTGCAAAAACTGATGCTGAATTGCATACATTGTTATCCTGTTATACCATTTAGAAAATTTAACGATTCAACATTTACAACTAATATATCTATTTTGTGAACTTTATGTAGGTACTGATCTTTCAATAAATTGGTATTTAATTATTTGTTGTTTTATTGACCTACAAGTGGAAATATTTCAGGAATTGAAAGATAACATTTAGAACAATGTTATACTCTTCAACAGTTTTATATAGGTACTTATCTAATGTAATTATGTAAAATGTTGAAAATTGTTTGAAAAATATTTATTTAATGATGATTTGCATAGACTTGGATATATGTATGTGTAGTTGTGTAGCTATATTTCTATATGTGTAGTAAGCTGACCAATTTACATTAAGAAGTGAATGATTTTTAAATTACAGTACATGAAATAACATGATTAAGGAGATAAATTAGATCTTAAAACAAGCCGACAAACTGAATAATAGTGTTCACAAACACCGCGATTGATTCTGATATTAGGAGCAGTACCTAACCTAGAGAGTATGAAGACGAAGATGACATACATACGTATGTAACATATACACAATATAGAGAATATATCAAGAGAAGAATGAAAACAAGCTATCATTATCAGCATCTCGACAATTATAAATCAAATTTTCAAGCAGTTCATAATTTTGTTATACTTTCGAATGTAAAACAAAGAGGAAGTTACATCTAGACATCTAAAGGAGAGAATAAACGCATAGAAAATTCAGATTATACATAGAATTCAAAGGTTGAATGTTTGTCTGTTTTATTGTTTTTATAATTAAATACATAAGTTATTGATACAGCCTTCAATGTTAAAGAAAAATGTGCTACTCTATTTGTAACTTTCATTTTTGCGATTCTTTCTTCTCGTTATAAGTTGCAGAAATTTGATATTCTCCTCATGTGCCATTGTAAATGTACTGCGCCATTCAGAGAGTAGGGAGATGTTTAAATATACTTGCAAAGAAAGAAAACTACCTTCGTATAATAAATCTACGGATTGCATAAGCTCAAAACTACACCCTACTACCCTTTTTTGCTTTTCATATACCTTCATCTGTAGATATACAATGTATAAAAGGTGGCAGACTTGCAGACCGCTCTGTACTCTCAGCCCTAAAAATATCGACCATCTAAATAAACAAGTGGTCTCTCAGGTATCTTTTTTCTCAATGTGCCTCGTTCTTTGCGATCCTATATAATTTAGGAGCGTACTATAGTGAGGAAGCTGCTTTAGAACTCCTGTGGACGAATGATTTTTGCGATTATGTTCCCGTTGCTGCTTTTTCATTTCTGTGCACGTATATTCTTTTCAATTTTACGGGAGCAGAATTTATAAGTTTTTTGTTTATTCTGATACTTTTAGTTATTTTACATACACATGTAGTTACTTTTCAACGATTGTACAGTTTACATAATGCACAATTTTAATTTTACATGACGCATTATTATAAATTTTACTTTTATGTGTGATCTTATCGTGGATTTTAAGAAACATTGAAATATGAAACAAGAGAGAGAAATTATAATTTCTAATGTCTAGAGAAAGCTTATGCGATTGTTATGTTATAAGTATGACAAATACATTAAATATCATACTATGAAATAGCAATAAAGAAGTATACATACATAGGTACATATATCCAATTTTTAAATAATATTAAACGGTTATTGTATATCTATTAACGAATATATTACTTACGCTACTTTTTGTCTCTAGACTGCTTCTCGATTTATAGCAATTATGTTTCAGATCGTTTTAATCCACATCGTTGTAACTTTTCTTTTGAAATTGTGAAAAAAATAGCCAAAGCAAATTAACACTGAATTAAATTCAATTCTAACTTATGTATGTAACTTATGTGGTTTTAAAATCGAACAGGAAACCTCATCTACGCTAGTTTTGTTTACTCAGGCAGTAGTAATCTACTTTAACTTACTCATTTCTAGTATAAAATTCAGTCAAATTATAACATCTTGATGTGAAACTTTGTACATGCATACCTACTTATATTAAAATTTTATATATAAGCAGTGTGTAGTGTTTATATTATAACATAAAGGAAGAAATGGAAATACCATTTATAATTCTCAAATGATGAGAACATGTAATGTGGTATACTTGGATTTACCTATACGGTGGTTCCTAACTTAAATGCTCGGGGTTTAGTTTACTTAGGGTGGGTTTATCAATGTGAGGATAAATAAATTAAGTTACAGATAAAATTTTATTCGTTTTATTACAATAAAACGTTTATTGAGTGTTAAATAGAAGTTATCTGCAAGATAAAGCATTGTAGTTGCTAAATTTTATCTGCCAGTTAGCATTATCTGTCAGTTACTTAACTAACACTTTTATCCTCACATTGATAAACCCACCCTTATTGTATTGTATTGCATTTTAGAGAGTCTTGAGCAAATTTTTCCAGGGAAAATGTCACGTCTTTTCAAAAAGTTACCCGGAGAAATAAATACTCTATGATAGTTCTATAGGGGAATTTGAAAATTTAATATATTTGAAACGAATATAGAGTGATTAGTGGAAATCAGCTATTATTAGAAAGATTATACAAACGGAACTCACTTTTAAAACAAAAATTGGTGGTTGGATATGGTTGAATATAAAGCATCACCTGAAAATATTTTGAAATAAATATTACTGCGGCAGGTTGCCTACCCCTGGCCTATACCAAAATATTCTTTCTGATTTATTCGCAATTAAAGAAAAAAAAGTTTTTTTCGCATATTTTGATTCTACAAAAGATTTTCTTTTAATCTATATTAGCTGTATCTAAAATTTAAGGTGAATAAGTTATAAATGATGTAATGAGTAGGGGAGAAGTATCGATACATCGTCCAATATTCGATACCATTACTGGTATCGATTCGCCGATAACTTGGATAACATCGGTATCGATATCTTGGAATCAATACCTGGGTATCGGTGCCTTGGAATCGATCCCTAGGAATCAATACCTACGGATCAATACCAATACAATGATACCTAGATATCGATACCAACGAACTGCTGTAACAACTACGGTATCGTAAAAAATACCATTTTTAGACAAATATTTATGGATCTAGTTTTCATATATTGACTCAAATATTAATGAATGATGGTAGGTGTAATTATTCGCGTACAATAACAATAATTTTTATAAAAAAGTATCATAATGTTGTACATTTGATACCGTAGATATGTTATTGAATATAATTATTGAAATCAAGCTGAAAAAATCTATAGCTACAAATCAGTCCTAGGTATCGATACCAAGGTTACTACTCAAGGAATAAATTCGAGGTATCGATTCAAGGTAAGTATCGGTTTCCAAGTATCGACACCTGCCGATACTTAGCGGATTCCAGTACTCGGAATCGATACCCTGCACGGAATCGATACATCGGTAAGTATCGATATCTCGATTGGTATCGATACCCGATGAAGTTTATAATTCACATTATTATCAACTTCTATACTAAATATCATAGCGCCAGCTATTCGCATATCTACTTTTAGAAAACGATATATGTATGTATTTAATATAGGTTGAATTTGTGTTAAGTATAAGCATAAATATCTAAGTACATATTATATAGTTTTGTTTAAACTACTTTTTTAGTCATTTTGGATATGTATATGTATACTAAAGAAACGATGGTCACAATTTTAGGAACAAAGCTGAAATTGCGTCCAAAAAGAAGTAATATATTTCACACGGTATATATTATCTTCGCTCCAATCTTTTCCAAAAGAATAACATAATTAGATCAAATCAGCATTTTTATCTATATGCCTCTTGAACAACAGAAATGATTCAGAAGTGGCTCTTTGAAGTATGGTCTTGGTATTAGCGGATAGTCTACTCGTGGCGTCTTCCTTGTTATCCTTCGATATATTCCTTATAAATAAACTTTTAACGGTGGATAATAATTTTAGACGAGGTCGCCGAAATTTTTAGTACCTACCAAAAATGCAAGTTTTCGTTATTTTTGTGCAATAAACTGTAAATTATTATAAGTTTAAAGATTTATCAAAATTATCTTTCGAATAAATTAAATAAATAACCATAATAAAGAAATATGTTAATTTTTTTTTATATTATTTTCTACTTGTTTTGATGTGACATCACTATAAATTTGCAAATACATACATGCATACACAACTGTTTCTAATAGGATGTAGACAAACAAAGGAATAAGTCAATATTGTGACTGACACATGTCATGGCAACTTATTCATTGAAAAGTTCTTAAATGCTTACATTGAACTTTTTAGTTACAATATTTTCGTAAAATATAATTTGCAATTTTGATATCATTTTACCATTTTTTTTCTGCAATGCACCATTTTTATTCCATCTTTAGTGTGTTGGGTATTTCTAACATATTAGAGGATATACATCGTTTATGTGTAATATAATAAAATTCAGAGGATATAAATACTAACGTGAGATGATTAATCTTACATAAGATTCGACGTGGAATGTTGTTTGTTTGAGAGGAGTGCCATGCCTTCTGGAGTCTCTTGCGACTAATATTTGAATCGAACGCACTCTGCTTAACATCCTTTATTGAAATTATGAAACAATAAACTTTCAAATATCTGCATTTGGAATTGTATAACCGAATTATTACAAAATTTAAGTATAAATTTAGCATTATGTGTTCTTCTTCTTATACATGTATCTACATACGTACATTGAAAAGTACATTTATGAAAACTGTGAATATTTTGTCTTGATAGTATCGTTTTTTTTACTTCAAGCTTGTATTCAAGAGCATATTTTTATATTATCATAGCAAATTTTCGCTTAAAATAAAATTTGGGAATTTGCAAATGTTCAATCTGCAATTTGTTCAAGTCAAGGTTTTTGCTAAAGTTATACTTAGACTTGGCAATTAAATTACCAAAATTCTAATGCAATGCACCTCTAGTTTTAATTGGTACATTATCAATTATTTAGTAGTAAAGGTATCTATTAGATATGCGTGTAGCAAAATGATTTCAGTGACTATGCATTTGCTTTTAAAAAATTCGTTTCTCTTCTTTATTTTTTCTTTTTTTATTTATTTCTATTTTTCTTGCTCATGAATTTATAACTTGCTATATCACAGATATAGTAAATGAATCTTTTTGATCTTTCGACATTTCAGTAAGTTACATCGTAGATATTATAGCATTTGCTCTGTATTGCTACAATTCGTGTTTGTGAATAATTCCAGTAGTTGTAGTGTTTTTTATTTGAATGTTACGGATTTATTATAGAAGAAAGCTTTTCTTGCATTCGAACGATGAAAACATTCAGAGTATTGCGGGGTAGCATATTCCCTGGAATTCAAGAGGTCTAGAAAAAAATTACGGAAGAAGTTTGTATTCATGGGTTACATAACTTAGTAGATCGATGTCAGTAAAAGATCTTATGAAGTTTATCACTAAAGTATTTTTGTACTATAAAGGGTTTTATTACAGAGATATCTTACTAAGAACATTTTTTGATAAAATAAATATATAAACGGCAATGGCCCTATCCGAGATACGAAGCGCACGATGTACTGAAAATGTCTTATTTTGATATTTTTTGTAAGCGACCTCGCATTCACTGACACTCCTAGTATTTTCTTGAAGTTTCAGAACATCCTCTCTAGAAAAACAAGTTTATAGTTTAAGGACATGTTATTATATGTGCAACTCAATAATAGTTCTTCTATAAAAAAAAATCGTATTACAGTTCCAAGTAATAGAGCTAATTTGTGTCACACACATTGAAATACGCATAAATAACATTAAACATACATAATAACATAAACAACGATAAAAAATAATGCCACATCGACGCATTCGCATTTTCGAAAAACGATAAGTCTTTGACGACAAACCTCAGAAGTAATAGTGTGGGCATGTATGCCGTTATATTTTTGTCTATTTAGTTTATTCTTACAATCAGCTTGTCTCGTAAATATGTATGTAGATCAGTGATAATAATATAAAGTAATTTTTGTAAGTGAATTATTTTCAACTTGTGTATGTAACCTTACATCATTTTGAAGGAAACATCCCATTTATTTTCTGATTTTTCAAATATTTTCCAAAAAGTAAATCGTTTTTGTATAAGGTAGGTATAATGTATTTTATCTCAGCCCTGTTAGCTGTATCTAGTAGATTTTGGAAAATTGTTTCAATGTAAAAGTTAGATATTGTTGTGATTTTGATAGGGACATCAATTTGAATAAAGAATATTTTGGCTGAGAATACACATACAGGGTGGGGCATTAGTGCGAGGAAGTCCAATTACTCCTGTATTATAAGAGAAATGAGAAAATGTATTAAGATAAAAGTTGAAGCGTATGGGGGGCTATAACCTAAACATGTTTTTAATTATACAGGGTGTTACATAAAGACAGGGTAAACTAAACTTACTTTATTTTAAATGGAACACCTTGTATATTTTTACTGTTTACGATTCTTCTAGGTCTTACCTTTATTATAATATAGGGTTTTGCTATGTTATTCAGTTTTTTAGAAGATATGGGAAGTTTTGCATGAATTTATTAACAAAGTTGGCGCCTCCTACCGTACTACGGCTTCCACATGAAATAATTCAATTGTGCTAGAAACATTTCTAATGTTGCCTCCTTTCATCAGAAATTATTTATTTATCGGCGTAGGTATTCAATATTTATACACAGGGCAAGTGATAACTCGAAATGTTTATTTTCTCACCTATTTCAAATGGAACACCCTGTATTTTATTATTGAAGTAAACTCCTCTCTTCACGAGCTTTATTATTCATTAAACATTCCCTATAGCTAAATGCTTTAGTTTTTGAGTTATTTGCGTTTCTATAAGTCGAAAACATTATTTTAAGTAAAAACGGGTTTGATTCTGATTAGTTGAATGACAAAATTTGACGAAAACTGCCGCTTAGCTAGGAAATTACAATTCTATATCTAAATCATTAAAATTATCATTATCTGACGCAAAGTTGAGTGAAAAAACAGTATTAGCTATGATTTACCTGTGTGAAATTTATTTTAGAATTACAAGTTGCTTAAATGGAAAAAATGACATAAAATAGTAAACACAAAGTGTTAATAAGATAACATTTAATTATGAAACTTGAATAAAACAAAAAAAGTAAAGTAGGAACGAATTACAGAATTTAAAATTAATAATACTTTACTTTGTTAAACCACTTTATTTAATATTGTTTACTAATACAGTTTCAACCTTCTTGGGTCAACTAAAGACTTTAGTTTTAAGAATGACCCAAGAAGGTTGAAACTGCAGCAATCAATATTAAATAAAGTGATTTAACTAAGTAAAGTATTATTTATTTCATATTACAAAATGTACCACAAAGTATCGGCTAAAACCATCGATTAATTCCAGAATTATTTATTTTTGTGTATTCATTTTTATGGTCTCTCTATGCTCATCAGTCAACTCTTGGTAACGTTGCGCATAATATAAATGCATTTATTCTTCTGTTTAAATGGTATTGGTTCATTTAAATTTTTTATAATTCATAGTTTCAGACCGACAAAACCGTTGCAAGAAAATTTCAAAAGCTTCTGTTCTTGGATGTCGTCTACTAGAGAATTGCTGATGATAAAGTCTTCTTGCGAACAAAATATTCTTATTACTTCCTCTCAACACAAAAGCCATATCAATCTATATACTTCTAAACAGCAATAAAATTATTCTGTTATATTAAAACTTCAAGCTCGTTAATATCATCAATATTCTCATTCAATTCTGTCTCAGATAATACTTAAGAATCTTGACTACTAATTGTTTTACTATTTCCATTGTAAACAAACTGCAACCGTACTTATAGGTACTTTATGATTTCTTAGCTCAGCATCACGGTGAACCAATTAAAATCAAACCCGTTTTTGTTTCAAATCATGTTTTCGTTATAGAAACGCAAATAACTCAAAAACTGAAACATTTAGCTATAGGGAATGTTTAATAAATACTTTAGATAAACTAATTTTCCATTAACCGGTATTTAGTTAGATAAAAGTAACCTGTTTCGGCGTATTCAGTTTTTACTAAAAGAACGATTGTCATTAATATTCATCTAGCGGCAAGACTTTATTGGGTCCCAGGTAAGAAAACCCTAACTAACAAACTAAACCCTAAAAATAGGTACAGATTAGTATGTTTCTCGGTCTTGAATGCCCCTGGCCTCTCCCTTCCTCGAAGGTTTGGGTTGTAAACATTTCCTCACGTTATATTATATAGCTACGCCACTGTGCATGCAACGAACTTTAAAAAGATGTTTGCATTAATAATATGCTTTAGTATTGAGAGGGTATCGTACGCACTTATTAAATTTTTGTTTATTAAATTTCTTTTTATAAATGATATGTTCAGTCTAAATTCTCTGGTTTGTTTGAAATTTTTGTTGTCATGTTCTATATATTCAGAATTTATAAAAGTGTATCAAAACGGCGGTAAAAAATGTATGTTTTATCTTTGTAAAATATCTAAAGTGTTTGTAAGGAAAACTACTTAGTTTACTTATTAATACAAGGATTTGAGCTAAATATGCTTGCTTTACTTTGTATTTGTGACGTAGTGAATGCTTATTATTATAATTTTCTTTTCCAGGACAATTCTTATTTTTGTAACATAAATTTAATTAAAAAAAATAACTGTAAATTATTTCACTATTTATTTGAAAGTTTAAATTTTCATCACAATCTTTTCAATTTAATTATCGGAAAAGAAATTTTTTCTATTTTATTCGTACCTTTCATTGGTTCGAACAACGCTATAAAGCACATATAAATTGAAAATTATCAATCTCCTTTCAATTTTATGGAGTTACTGCTATTTCGTTCTGACACGCCCTGATTCGTAACCTTGTTATGAAAAGGTCGTACTTTGTTCGTAACATCTTCTGTATGGTCTGCTATAGTATTGATTATAAAATGAACGAGGCAATTAAAAAATAATAGCCGCCCTAAAGTATTCTCGTAAATTACCAATAACTGTTTTATTTCGAAAAAATATGGCAGACATATGAAACTCGTTATGTGCTCGCGATAAAAATTACGGATCACATTGCCTGCGGTTTCATTTCTCTTATTAATCGCCAATATAAATTTTATTTGGCATGGACATTTTAGTACATTAACGGATCGTAGACCTACATCCATGTGTGTATCTGTATGTGTTCTGTGTATGTACTACAGTTCTAGGTTTACATCAGCATAGGATGCGACGCAGATCATTTTTAAATATAATAGTTATGTATGTATATGGTACCTGTAAAACAAAGGATATTAGAAGATAATGGACGTTGCGCAATTTATTTGTTATTTATTTAATTTTATATGAAATGTCAGACGTGGGTTAGCGATTATCTTGAGTTATTGTTGGATTTTTGACTATTTAAAAATATAGGTATTATTTTTCTCGAAAATAATACACAAATAAAAATTAGAAACATATAATATGGTGTCTCTTGTCATTGAATGCAGCGGCATATATAAGCTGTCTGCAATGATAGTATTCAATTTAAATGAAATAATAGATGCTAATATCAAATTATTTCTGTTAGTAGCTTTATATGAATTCGGTAGGTTCATCTAGCGAGTAAATCAAACGGTAATAGTGGTGGAGATAACTCAATTCTTAAATAACATCTCCAGAGCAAGACGAACTTCTGTACTAAATCTTGCACACATTTCGGTAAATAGTTTCTCCTGTAGCGTAATCGTAAGTTGTATCCTACGTTTGTGTCATGAGATAGATGTTCTTCAGCGATGTAGGACATTAGTTTGCGTATTAGTGTATGTAAATTAGACTAACGAAGCTATTTTATTATTAGCACTCGGATTACTTTTATTTTGACCTTATTCTGCTACTCCTATTAACGATAGGAATATTTATAAGGTTCGATATTTATAATTGTATGTATTAGGGAACTATTGCAAATACTAAAGGTTTGTAAGCTTTACAAAAAATATTTTCTACAATTTTAATAGAGGTTACGAGAAAAAAAGTCGGTAATTATTTAAAGTTAGGTAGGTAATTTTTTCGTCACTAATCCAGTTAACAACAGTTAAACAAACATTAATTGTGACACCAGTACATATCACACCACACTACCTATGGTGACATTCGTCTGGTTGTGTTCTTCTTGTTGCTGCAAAGATTTTCTTGAATATTTATGTAAATAATGACTGAAACTGTTAATTTTTGTGTTTGGTAAGCTTTCGCAAAATATATTAATGCTTCATCATCAGCGGAGGTCTAAAGAAGCAATAGCATAACATGAAATTAGTAAATAAGCAGAGCACTAATTCTTACATACGATATATATGTACTGAAGTTTTTCCATATTGTAAATAGACTTGCCTGATAATTAACCTAATTTATTTCATTGTTTGTAGTTGCTTATTTAGACTCTGATAAAGCAGATATATTCTCCGAAAGCTTAGAAACAATAAACGAAATGCTTGCTGTATTATTTGGCTGCCAAACCTACTCCATCATCTTGTATACCCTTCGATATATTAAGTTATTAGTTACACTGACATATACGGTATGTCATCCTTTATCTCTTTTGGAATTTTTACTGCATATTGTGTGAATTTATTCGACGCATTTACTATATCCTGTTGAAACTTTTACGATTGTCTTTTAACAACAACAATTATTTATTAGAGTTCAGAATTATCATCTTTGGCCATAGTGAACATTGCTGATAATTCTACCGATTAATTGTAAATGAGTTACTAAGTTTCATATAGATGTATATTTAGGCGATTCTTTAAGGTCAAGTATATAAGTCTTCCTTGACATGACACATTTTAAGTTTTAAGTTTACAGTTGTCCACTAACATGAGAACACAAAAATATCTTTTTTGAAATTGTTATAATGTACCGGTTTGTAAAACATTCATGTCTACTTTGCACAAATTGAAATGAAAGCTCCAACTTTCGTAAATTATCGCACATACACATACGTACGTATTATTCGCTTTGATATGTATATTTTGGTTATTATGTTGATATTACGTACGAAATGCCAATTATACAATTTTTAGCGAAAACATTGGGTAAACACGAACCTTAAAATAAAATAAACGTTGTTTCATTGAATTTCTGTTGCTGCAAGAAAGATAACAAGATGAATGGCACTGAAAGTTTCGAGTGTTTTCTTTCTAAACAGTGTTGGAAATTGAAATTCATAATTGATAATTGGCAGTACTGCCAGCGTTAATGAAAAACACATATTGAGCCGCTTTATTAGTATTTTACTATACATATTTGTATGTACAGGAAGAAACAACACGCTATAATTATTGCATCAATGTATTTATGAAAACACAAACGTTAACAATTAGTAATGTTACCGATGTTTGCTGCTAAAATATTTTCATGAAATTTCGTTCATAAATTTGGTGTTTTGATCTGGTTATGCCAATAATGCGAAATTGTTCGATGTTGCGTTTCAACGAACAGTCTGCTTTGCTTTGTAGTGTAATTATTACTGTTTTGATCTACTGATTTTATCCCGTTTTCGTTTATTGAAATTATACGTGGTTTAATCAATTGTTACTAGAGAGCTAACACGGAGTGATATACAGCAGACGCAGGTTGTAAAATATTTTTGTAAAATGTTTTTTGATAGACTATTTATTGATTGTTCTCGCTTTAGTATTTACACAGATTGTTTTGAATAAACTAGTGAATATTTTTAATTCGAAAATAAACCTACAATCGCTAAATCGTATAAACGAAAATAATGAATAGCTAATCATTTAAACAGTTTTGTTATTATTTATACTACAATATTTACGTCAGTAATTAGTCAAAAGTTCTTCATAGTTCTAAATTAAAAAAATAAACAGATGATTTTGACTTGAAAGACTTTCTTCATATTAATTTACAAAGCAGTGATGAACTGGTAAAACTAGTGCAAACTGAGTGTATTGGAAAAAAAAATTCAGTTGATGCATTCAAATAACTGCACCTTACCTACTAGCAATGCGTTCTAACTGTTACACCAACCTACAGAAAATTTAAATTTTTTGAGTTTAATTCAAATGCAATAATGCATTAGTTTGATACAGCATTAAACTTGATATTAACCCTTAATTAGGCGCGCCTAAAAATTTTACATAATTGCTCGCGCGCTGTATTTTAGGCACCATAGATGATTTAATAAAATTATCATATGTTTCAGAAGAATATTCTTTTGTTTTTGTTTTTATGTATTCTAAAAATGATAAAACATTAAATTATATCAAGCTTGTATTAAAATAAAAGGAACTTTATTGTTACTAAAGCAGAAATAAACAATCTTTCTTAAATAATTTAGTTCTAGACGACGTCAACCATCCTATATCTATATTATAACTATCCAACAATGTGATACGTTCAGATGCATTTCAACGAAAAATTTCAAAATATTATTTTATTCATTTTATCCGGCACTAATACTAAATCTGATTTTATTAGCGAGTTTTACTTGCGAATATGGACACTATTATATTCTAAAATAATCGTTCAAAACCTATTCTGACCTTTGCTAAACCATTGTAAATTTATATAACATTGCGCGATACGAATGTTGATATTAGGCGAAGATATACAGTAGTGTACATACATAAGTTATCGATCACACGTATCTATATTATGAAAATAAAAGTTTATTACAACTCCGATCTGAGGAAATCCGTAAAATAAAATATCTAATATTATTTCTACATGTTATTACATTGAAAATAATACGAGAGGTATCACCGTTTCTTAGGATTAGACGATAAGTTGCATTTACTAATGATAAGTGGCTAATTCTGAGAAAAGAACGCTACCTGCATGTTTCCCTGCAATTTATTACAGAGCAATACGGTCAGTATATTGTAATTTGTTAATGCAAGTGGTTGTAGTACTGAATGTATAAAAGCGTTTTTGGCGAATTTTACTTTATAAATTTGTGAAATATTGATATTTATTCTTCAAACTTGTTTCTTAGAACAGAATTATTGTAAATAGTGTATATAAAGTAAATATTAATTAATAAACTGTTACTTTATTATAAAAATGCGCATAGTATCGATAGAAAATAAGCATAAGATTCTATTTTTGAGTGAACAAGGACATAGTCAACGGCAAATTGCTGCAGAAATGGGTTGTTCGCAGAGCAATGTCCACAGTGTTCTAAGGAAAAAAAAACAGAAAGGGACGATATAACAAACAAACCAAAATCTGGATGACAAAAAAAGGTAACTGAAAGATCTGACCAGTTCCTACAATTAACTGCCTTAAGCTATCGAACACGAGGATCGACACGGTTAGCGCAAGATCTACACAAAGCTACTGGTGTAGCAGTACATCCGTCCACAGTACGGCACCATCTATTAAAACAAGGCTTGCATGGTCGACTTCCTCGTCGAAAATCATTCTTTAGGCATGGAAATAGACAAAAAAGATTGACATACGCCAGAAACCATATAAACTGGATCATTGAAGATTGAAATCGTGTGCTGTGGATTGATGAATTAAAGTTCCGAATATTTGACAGTAACAGGCGCCTGTATGTGAGAAGACGCCATCAAAAAATCAAACACAGTGGAGGCTTTATTCAAGTTTGGGAATGTATAACAGCTGTCGGTTTAGGGCCCCTTGTCAAAACTGACGGTCGCCTGACTGCAGCGCGGTATTTAAATATTCTCCAGGAACATGCGATACCTGCAGGCCGTCGACTGATTGGGCAAAATTTGAATGTACAACAGAACCACGATGCGAAACATACTGCTCGGATCGTTAAACAATACCTTGATGATCAGGAAAACAAAACATTTGCAAATTAATAACTTGGCCACTTCAGAGTCTTGATTTAAACATCATCGAACACGTGTGGGATTACCTCCAACTGCTGACCATATTGCAACAATAATTGGAACACATTCCATTGGACTTTTGCCAAAATCTAGGAAATAGCGGGCCAAACAGGCTTACACAAGTGATTCGAGCGAAAGGTGGATACACCGAACATGAACAAATTATTTGCTTTATATTATTTAAATTTGGCATTTTATGTTTAAAACATCAAAATTGTATTTTTGTTTCATTATTATGTATTTCCTTTGCAATCCATCCTAGAATAAAGTTCATTTATCAAAAATTTATACGAATTAATGATTTATGCACAAGTGATCGATAACTTATGCACACTACTGTATATATTTCGAATATTTATCAATTTTCAAACCGTGTTAAAATACCCTAGACGAACTAAAAACAAATAGGTAACAATATCTGCTTTTGTGTGTTGCAATATAATTTACATTGAATTTTTTATATTTTATTAATGAGCTCATTCATAATAATTTAGTTTATTGTAATTTACGTAGCTTTTACGGAGAAATCTCTTGAGCAATGTTTATATTTTATTATCTTGTCTAAAATAAGCAATGAGTATTTACTTTTATTTTACCTTTTTATCTAATTGTTAATGGAACCGAACGAGGCAAATGGGTTAATAAAGGATTATGAAATTGTAGCCAAGTAAGTATACGCACGTATTAACAACGAATGGCGTACTAACTAATATCAGTACATATACACATTATCATATATTCGTCAAATTTAGAACTGTGTATGGAATAAGATTATAACTATGTTTAACGGAAATACGATCTAGTAGCTTTCTGTATGTATATAATACTATATAAATTGCGTCACATCGGTTAGAACAACACTGTGGCCAAAGTGTTTGCGTAGTATTCGCTATACTATATCGACAGTTCTTTTGTTAGTTTTCCAAGAAGCAGATTTTCAGAAAAATAAAATGTCATTATGTATCTATACCTTTTAGACGTTGTTCAGGGTTTTTTGTATTAATAGTAATTAATTTAATAATCAGTAGAATTCTGCTATTCAAGTATGTAAATTAAATGTTTCGATTATTATATCTTTTCTGGTAACGTGGTAGACTCATTTAGAAGAATACATGGGTAAAAGTAATTTGTTTCTAAGAAGAATTACCATCAATGTCCAAACCGTCTCATCGTGTAAGTCGCAAAATCAGAAACAGTATATCTGTCATCAGACTAACTGTACACAAGAAATCTGACGCCGGTTGTAAGGTAATTTAATCAATTTTGAATAATATGTGCAATGATTTAGAACTGTGATTACGAGGAATGTCTTTTTAGCGTCACAGAGCTATACCTAATAAAGTAAAATATTGTGTGTACTACTTTTGGAAATATTCTCAAAAAACTTCTTTTAATAAACGGATTATTAAGCAATTACTGCAATTATCCTGTAGGACCGTAAACTATCTATTTTGCGATTTAGTTCGAAACTGTTCAGGAGATAATATAAAATAATTTGATCGTTTGCTGCTCTGGACACCCAAATGTCTATCGAGTTGCATGTGAACACTCTTTATATCGGGATTTGTTAATTGGAATACTTTTCGAATCCAGACTAGTGTATAGAAATTGCAGCTATATGACCTGACTTAAAGCCAAATCTGGTTACCAGCTCTTTCTACACATTCTGGGAACAAATAAATTTTGGTAGATTTTGCTGATTTTGAAACACACCTTGACATTCAGTGAATTATTAATAGGTACTGATCGGACAATTTAGGCATTTCACTTTCAGCGCGTCCCCATGTGTTTTTCGAGTATGTATGTGTATTAATGGGGTGATCATGTATGTATGTAATACAGTTCCTATATTCTATATGCCGGTTGATTTAAAACCGATTCACCCGACAAGCGACGTAGACCTAACGTCGCACACAGAAACTTTCAACATTTAACTGGGTGTTTGTAGTAATAAAGCAATTTGCTTGTGAACAGGTAAAATAGCTACGTGATGCGAAATGAATGGGAAGATCGCTGCAGAAATATATTCTTTTTCAGATACTTTTAATATCTGCATTATTACCTAGTATAGCGTTTACCATTAATGACATAAACGAAAATAAAATAATTATTGTATTTCTTCTTATCCTTACTTAACTGAATTTAATAATATGGTACAAATCAATTTTAGAACCATAAGAAAAATTATTTATCAAAGCAGATAGACAGGAGTCTATGTTCATCTTAAGTTGGTTTCGTTAAAAAGACTGATTTTATGCTAGAATTAATAACAAATTAAACAGTAAACAAATAATAATTTATTTCAAATAATAAAGAAGATAAGTGAAACTGATAACAAATTAATACACAGAAATAACTTTTTAATTATTGGTTGGTTCTGAAGGACATTTTTTGCACTATCATGCGAACATTCGTTCTCTAAAGTATATGTAATAGACTTTTATATCCTGCCCCCATTACTCATGTAATTTCTTAATTACATAAATACTTAGAAATATAGTGAAATTGTATGCGATAGCGATTTAACTATACAGCTGCGGCCAATTGTTATAGACACCCTAATAAAGTAAATATATTCGAAAGTCATTAAGAATTATAATATAATATAATAATATATAATTATAATAAAGTACTATAACAAACAGCCTTGTTATTAGTTCTATTTATGTAGGTTGTATCAGTAAACTAGCGAGAAAATATACCCTTAGAAATTTATAAATGATCCCTTGCATATGAAACTGGATTTAATAGAAAAATATATTGTATATACATATAAATATCTAGTAATTTACATACAGTTGACCATACTATTACTGCTTTGCATTCAGGTACCCCAATAAAGCATACTTTTATCGGGTTTTATGGCAGTTTGAGTCGATTCTAAATCAACCGAGTGTACGTTACGCCATAGATGTGTTTTGGTACTAATTGTGTCGTTACCATAAGAGTGAGAGAGGAATGATTAATATTTTAGTATTTATGCGTTTACTAATTACAGCAATTTTAGTTTCATTGTACCCATAATAAGAGTGAAAGAATATCATATAGTAACTACCGTTTGTCCATCTGTCTATGAGTATCTAACAAGAATTCAACCTAACACATCATACCAGCTCACGATCGGTTTGGTGGTAGATTTTCACGCACTTCCTACTCAAATATGTTCAATACAATATATTCAACTACAAAATCTGTTTTTATAGTTTAATATGGTTTTATTTCAAGATTACATCAGGTAATTAATGTAATTGACAATAGCAACAATTTTATACGTAGTAGGTTTCATCTGTTGTAATAAGTTTTATTATTCGCGGATGCAATTGAAAATTTGGTTTAATAAGTGCAGATACCATTGTTAATATAAAGGATCTACTGTTGCTGTAGGAACAAATTATACGGATATAAAAGAAATGTTAATGTAAGAAGTTAATTTGTTGCGTTCTCTTTTTTTAACATTTTTACTAATAGTTACTATTCCCAGAAAGAGTAGATTGTTGCCTTCCGATTGTATAAATTTTGTAGTATCCTGTACAGTCCTGTACAATATGATAATTTTCATAATAAGATTATAGTATGTAGGTACAGTAAAACTTCGATCAACCGTTAGTGGTCGGGACCAGAAGGTGACGGATATGAGAAAAAGACGGATAATAGAAACAAAATTTTATGTATGTACTTATATTTCTTTCTTTCAACCACAACTACATATAATATTTTTACTTAAATATATGTATGTACGTATACGTATTTTAATGTAATGTACACATTTCTTAAATAACATTACATATACATATGTATTAACGAATTGCATTTGCATAAATGCGTGTTTAACCAAACGGCGCCTGCGCCCTAGAAACAAGTTTCCTGAAAATTAATTCGCACGGCAGCAAGTATAGTGACGGTTAACAGAAGGTGACGATGAATCGAGTGCCGGTTGATCGAAGTTTTACTGTACTTAATATTTATCTTAACTTGTAATAAATCTTTAAGTGAAATATGAGAGTTAAATTATGATTGTCTTTTGATTATTAGAACATCTTACAAAATACGCGATATACTAGTCGATTTGAGACATAGGATAAATGACGGCGGGAAGGGGCAAGGGCTACGAAAGTTCGCTAAGAAGTGGGGACGCGTACGAGTCTCTCTATCACAGTCTAGTCTCGTCTAGTCTACAGCGCTGTGATAGACTCATACGCGTCCCCACTTCTTAGCGAATTTTCGTACCCCTTGTCCCTTCCCGCCGTTATTTATCCTATGTCTCAAATCGACCGATATATGTATTTCTCATTGACTAGTGTATTATTTATTTCAGCAAAAGCTGCTTTCGATTTGCCACAATTCTCACTTCCTCATCTCACTTCTCACTTCATTCTCACATGATTCTCACTTCAGCAAAACAAATCACTTACTCACTTGCAAATAAAAGGATGCTTATTAGTGAAAAAAACTGAAGTGAGATGAGAATGGTGGAAAATAGAAAGCACCTAATAAGTGAGAGTTTAGAGTGTGTATCTAATACAAGTAGAGTTAAATCGATTGCCTACATTTTAATTGTGCAGCAATAAACTTTTTTTAAATTATTAATAAACAAAACATGTATTTAGTATCCCATGCAAGGTCCACATTGCTGTTGTGGGGATCTATTAGGTGCATACCTCTGGCACTGAGAAGCTTCGGTTATATTGGACGCAATTTTCGAAACCTGCTTCAGATATTTGAAATCATCGCGACCGGATCCTGAAACCCGTTACACTCAATGCTTGCGGATCGATAATCGTAGCAAATAATGATGCACGTTAATTAAAAATGTTAGTCGACACTGCTGCTCTAACTTTGTATTTTCAGACGATAATGGAATGGCTCAACCTTTGTACTGTCACAATGGTAACATTAGCACGCTATTATGAAGATCTACGGCTGAAGGATGAAGACATCTCGTATAGTAATGGCGTGGCTTGATAATAATAGACTGAAATTACATAAAAAAAGTCAAGTACTTATTTCAAACTCCTGAAATTAAAAAACCGGCGTAATTTTTTTTGTACTTGGTATCGACAGTAGACTAAATTAGTGAAAACACGTAACCATTCCATTCTTCTAACTTAATTCCGCTACATATAGTATTAGGATAAAAATCATAGCATCCACTGAAGCTGCAAAACATGCATATTATGCATGCATGCCGTAGTTCAGATATTGGTGTGTATAGGAATGCTTTCAGAAGACGTTTAAAAATCATGCAATAAATCTTATAGAAACTTCAGAGGTATAATGCCATAGCCAGAATGTCTTTCTGTCTCGAAATTTCTCGAAATATTTAAGAATGCCTCTTGTTTTCCACACAAAACTGCGGGTACTATATTTTGATGTAGTATAGTTGCTCAGAAAATGACTAATGGAAGAAATTTCAAATAAATCGACAATAATGCTCCGTAAAAGATTATTGCAAATCATTACGACTGCTGCAATTTGCGCCCGAACTCAGTCGCACCGAGACATAATGGATGAGCGTCTTCTCAATAATAGCAAACAAACTTACAAGTATATATATGTGAAGTTATAATACGATGCTATTTCAATCACTTCTACCAATTATCTATTCAAAAAATAAAACTAAAACAGTAAAATGTTTGAGTTGTCATCTTTTAGTATTATAAGCTTGCTGTCTACCGGATGATTTGCTGTCACATTGTAATAATTGTAATTGGTAATGGTACCCACTGTATTTTTATTTATTCCAGTTTCACTGAGAATTAATCTGATCCTAATCAAGTCATAGAACCTAGGTCGAATAATTACTTTTTGATGATAATTTAGTAGCATCATAATAGAAAAAGTAACAGTAATTAATGTAAACTATAACAATTTTGGCACGTTCATACCAGGTGTTTCATACCAGGATCAGGAGGCCAAAATTTAAGATTCGAATAGAGAATTTAATTCTAAGCTAAAAATGTTTTTATTTTTTTTTTCTAGCGCTACACTTCAAATTCAAAATACTCTGGATTTTGCTAAGATTTCTAATAACTTGATTCGACGTTGTCAGACCTGCATCGCTGCTGAGGGCGGACTATTTAAACACTTACTGTGATGTGAAATAATGTTCTTCTTTTTTCTGTACAGACATTTCATTAAACTCGACATTTTGTTAATCCTGCACATTTTTCTAATAAAAATGATATTAATTGCCTTTTAACTTTGAATCTCCATAACTCTAGAGCAAGGCCTGCTAGAAAAAAAATAAAAACATTTTTAGCTCAGAATTAAATTCTCTGCCCCAATCTTAAATTTTCGCCTCCTGGTATGAAACACCCGGTATGTTTCAAAACACAACAAACAAAATCGTAGTCTTTGTTTTTAATTCGAGTGTAAATCACAAATTAAAAATTAGTAAATAATAATAAATAAAGCATATTTAATTTTTCAAAACATACTAAAAGAAAAAAAGTTTTGTAGACTTTCATATTATTCTTATCAATTACTTTGGTGAACATATTTTTCGACTTGTGTAATAAATTAAATTACGAATAACAATAAAGGTTTTACTTCAATGTTTCGGACGTAATATATATTCGTATGCACTTACAATTCAAACGACTTTTTTATATATAGTTTTTGTAATACAGGGTGTAGTTAATATTAATAAACTACTATTGATAATACGTAAGCTTTATTTTTTATTATTTAAATCCTGTTTGAATTAATTAAATTCGAAGATAAAAAAGTAATATTTCTTTTATACACATTTTTTGATAATTTTTATAAATTGCTGTTTTGTTTTAAGTATCGTGGAAACTATAAAGAGGCCTACATAGACTGCAAAAAATCACGTATGTGAATATCTTGAATGCTATTTCCACGCTAACGCAAGTTGGGTATACTATTTTAGTGCGTACACGTATGTGTCTACTCGCGTGCTCAAAACTACTTAAAACAGGTTTATTACTTGATCAATTGACTCGCGAATTTTATATAGTTTCGGTGTAAGGTATATACCGTAGGGCTGTAGTCAGCCAGAAAATAAAACAAACTTTTCGTAAAAATGCTCAAACACGTATGTATATATTTTATATTATAGGCACATTTTAGCAGTAGGTGCTACTTTGCTTGATAATATCTCTTGAATTTGTGATGACGTCGACCTTTTTTAAGGACTTAAGGACAAAAACGTATGACGTCGCTTGAGCAAGTTTCTACGACAAATGAAAAGATCCATCTGGGGGGTTATTCTCGAAACAGTGGAAAAATAGCACTCCCAGGGAGTAACTTTCACCGCTCACTCCTCGATACTACTCGTTACGAAAAAGTGAGAAAGTCAGCTCCAGAATAGGAATTATTGAAATTATAGGAATTTTTTGACAATTCTCTTGAATTTTCCATTCCCTCAGATTCGAGAATAACCCCCCTGATGGTTAGTTGGTCATGGTTTGTATGAAATTATCTAGTCGGTGGTGAGAATGTAAATTATATAAGTACACGAATTTTATTTCAGAGGAAGATATTTCCGAAAAAAATACAAATATATAACAAAAATTAGAATAGAAATAAGAAAAAACTAAAAAGTCGTTTACCTACCAAAACTCCTCTTTCTCTACAGGTCCTTGCAATCGCTCAAATACAATTTCGGGTAACACAATCGACTTAATCACATTCTTTGACTGGTTATTTCCTTGTTACATCAGGTCTCGATCTGTATTTTCTCTGTGGGATACTAATGTTTGTACGAGTTTATGTGTTTTTGTCCAATTCTGTTTTGATTCTGTGATAATTCACGTTGCTATTGGTTGACTCCTACCCTAGCCCCACTATCAACTTTCTTCTAGCTTCCTCCCATTTTCTGCTAATAAAAGTGATATATCTCGGTGAATCCGAGGATCCACAAAATTAAACGCGTTCTTAATATCCAAGGCCACCTTAGCTACCCATCTACTTTTGGATATTGGAACCTTCCCTGTCACTGCCTTTACGGCATAGATCATCTTGTGTGCCTTTTATGAAACCAAATTGCCTTCTTGATAAACCACCGGCTTTTTCCAGCGCCTTTCTTTAATTATCTCATCATGGATATTGTTTGTCGATTTTTAATAAATTCGAAAATATTTAATTTCTGTAAAATTCTGTAACACCCAGGTGGTAAATACTGATCAATTTCAATACCTTTTATCTCCACTACTTTGTTTAATTGTATATTACTCTGGTTACTTCGTTTCCCTTTACATTAGAAAATCTTCATAACAATATAGCGAGTTTTACATCTCATAGTATACCTTACACCCATCGTAGGGTATTTACATCATACATTTAAAGCGCCGTCAAGTATCGGTTTAGAACGGTAAGGTTTTGTTGGCTTTCATTATACAGTTTTTTACAGGAATTTTTAATATAAAAAAGGGTTAATTGCATAAAGTTAATATCGGTTTGCAACGAAAAATGTTAAAGGTATTTTATTTGGTAATAGATATTAATAAATTTGTCGAAGATGTTTTTACTCTAAATATTTTATTAATTAGCTTATTCCAAATGCATATTAAAACGTGTGAAAGATTATTGCGAACGTGTTACATTCTTCATTATTTATTTGTATAATTTGTATAATAAATATTTGAGGAATTTATTTTCTTCAATTTCATCAGTACTCTATGGAAAAATCGTTCGCACGAATTACATTAAATCAGGTCTTTGAAACACACCCTTCCAGACGTAATACAAGGTTCTTCAAGTCCAAAACACGTTGTTCGGTATAATATATAACAGCCACAATTTATACAGTAGACTAGTTCTTAACGTCGTAATTCAACAATACGCATATACTACATACACTATTAGTAGCAACGGTGGAAAGTCAGACACGGTTCACAAGTGAGTTAGTCAGCGGCGTTCATGGACGGAATCGATGAGAAGCAATGTAAGTTTGGTTAGCTGTGAGAAATGCAATTCACATTACATGACGTTTTTTACGTGTGCGTGGTTCTGTGTGTATACGAGTGTGAGTGTGTGTAAATCAGCTGTTTGCTGCCGTTGTGTGTCGTCGCCGCTATCGCGTACTCGAGGTTTCCCTTCCTTTTCTTTTTCTTTCTCTTATCCGTTTCCTCTAGCTCTAATACTGTTACGTCTCTTTAATATCGCTTGGGCGTGTACCTTTCCTCTATTCGGCTTCGTTCAGCTGATAAAATCGTGCGTATTCGTTTTGCGAGAATTGTTTAATTATAATTGCAAGGATATGTGTTTGACTGGAGTTTTTTGTATATACAAGTTTCGACGTAGATGAGCATATTTTTAGAACTTCGTTTAATGGAATTTGTATTTATTTACTGTTATGTAATAATCGATTAGTATTTCACATTTTGTTTTTATTTTTTGTTTACATTTACCGGGTCGGAGTTATTTATAAAGCAAATTAAAATTGCATTGAGCTTGAGAGCAAAATATTAAAAATACTGGCTCTAATTCGTTAGATATAAATGAAATGAAACGGTAACACAAATGAGCAATAACAAATGTTTTTTATATTCCATATTTGATAGAAAGATAAATTAAATATATTTAAAATCCGTCGAATGTTTTTTGAAAATAAAATCGTATCGGACGACTAAGGAATTGAGCTTTTAAATTTTTAATTCTTCAACATTTTTCCATCTCAGATTGGCAACATCTGAGTTGAGACGTAGGAGTACATATTCACTAAATTCGATTAACGAAAATAATGCATTTTAGATCAACGTTACTAGTTTCTTTTTTTATAATTCCGCAAATATCACAAAAGCAACATAACCACCTGTAGCAAGTTCCACATTACGATCTTAAAAGAGCATTAATTTCTCACCGCTTATATTCAATTGAGGAATATAATGCGATGTCTCATTAAGCATGCATTTCTACTTACAATATATTTATTGTCATTATAACATTTAAAATAAATTTGAATAACCTTTGCCCCGAAAGCATTAGTTGTAACAGTCTTTCACATGGAACATCCGGTTAGTGAATATTCTTATAATTCCATTTCCCAATTCAAGCTTGGTTAATATAATCTCTTCCAGCTTTTTTTCAATTAAGACACTATAAACATTTTTTACTTGTTGTAAATGTAATATTGCATATACAGTGTACTCTCTATTAAGCGGACACCTTCGGTCGCCTCACATTTGTCCGCTTGAACGAGGTGTCCGCTTAAAAGAAATTGGCGGAAATTAATATTATGTACACATGCAAACATATGTATACATATGTTCGTTCATACATGTCCGTTTATGAAGTAGCATAATGTCTTTCAAAAAGATAAGTGAAGTAATAGTATTGTATTGTACTACCTTATTACAAATTGTTCCTACATAACCTATAATTTACAGTACAAATGCTTTACAATAATTGTAGATCTACACGTTTCACGCAGTGCATTGTTTCCATTTTAAGATAATTTTTTGCTATATAGATAATCGTATTAAGTAGACGTTAATATTTACAAAGCTTTATATCTATTGTATTGATAAATTAGGTAAATATTAACATTTTTTATGTGTTTTCGATAAAAATATATCGTAAATATATTTGCACAATCTATAGGTTAAAAACAATGTTTACTGGAGGTATTGGCGTAGTTGTTGCTTATTGCTGTTAGAAGTAAGCAGTAACGGAGATTTTAAATAATGATATCAAAATTAGTAGTGTTTAGTTACCAATATTGTTTGCATAATATTTCCGCTTAATTTTACACAATTATTGTAGTTGTGATTGTATGAATAATTTTGTAAGTTTCATTTAAGAACATGTCTAACGAGCAGATATTTTTTTCTCGCTATTTGTTTCCCTTTATTATCAAACCTATAAAATGAAATAAATTTCATGTAATAGTTTAATTATTTTTTTTTATTTATTTATTTTTTTAATATGTGGTGGGTGCTTAGTTGCAGTGACTCCGTAAGCTGATACATATTTTATTGGCATTAACTTACGAATAAATAGCGATAATATGAAATTTGTTTTACATCTTATTTCGAAATTAATGTCTGATACTGCAACGTTGAAAGTGTTTTAAACCTACATATATAACAAATTATATGGCTAAACTGATTCTTGCTCATTTATAATGGTTGCAGATGCTTAAATAAACAGTAAATTTAACAAATTTCATCATCTTCATCGAAAAAAAGTAATTCAATAACACTCCACACAATATTCTGCTTTTGTTCTAAACAAAGTGTATAGCGATTCCAAATTGGTTATTAATAGATTAGCTTGATCTATAACTGTAGATAAATAATACCTGGCACCCACGATGATATCATAAATGATGAAATGTGTATAGAAAGAAATGAAGCCCATTTTGGATGGTTATTTGTATGAGGTAGACAAATGCTGCTTCAGGATTTTTCTTTGGCATGTGGATGATGTCAATTCCGTCTGCGGATAAGATATGTAAGTTCCAAACGTGCAAGTAATCTAAACAATACCCAATTTAATTGCGTTATGTGTGCGATATTACAAATGTCACATCGATAATTAATGTATTTACAACGTCGATATTTAATGTTTAAAATTCCGATTTTCAAAAATAGAACATAAGGTATATAAATCGTTGCGATAATAGTAGTAGATATATTGTATCTGATTGCTTTCAGCGCTTGAGTTTTGAAGGTTCTCGTTTTATATACAAGTATCCGAAAGAGATAACCTAAAATGAAATATATTGTAACATTATAACATACTAAAACCAGCAAAGAGTTTTTACAAACTTCAATACACGCATATATCGGAGAATTACATTTTAAAAAGTTTGTCTAATCTCAATTTTTGTCTAGATAATGTTGTATCTCTGTAAATATATACCTATAGTTGAAAACATAAGATAATACGAGAAAAACTGTTTCGGTTTTTGCACGCGAATGGTACAAAATGTGTACTACAAGCTAGCTGGAAGTCACAATTAGTCCATATACACTTAGCGAAACACGTATACATTTAGTTTAAGTAAATTAAACATAGACATAGACATAAGGATAGAATATAATATATAATCTGTATTCCACAATAAACTTTACAGTTGCTCTGTGGATTAAGTAAAAATTTTAATAAAAATGGATAGATTAAGTAAGTAGACACAAATTAGGTAGTGTCAATTCAAGTAAGAATACATACGCGAATATTTTCTAGATACCGAAATGTACCAGAAAACCATAAATAAAGATATTCTACATTAGTAATAAGGATATCCTAAATTCATGATTGGGGCGGCTACTTCCTTATTCATGTTTAATATTTCACAAAGATACTTTTTAAGAGGTGAAATGAGTTTATACTTTTTATATGCATTTTGTTTATACGTATGTAGATGGTAAGAAATTGTACAATCTTAAGCTCTTTAAGATCTCTGACCGACTACTTTTTTAGCTATGTATACGTCAGTTTCTACAAAAGCGTTGCATTTATCTCTTGTATCATAATAATGATCTATTGCGTGCAGTAAGTGGCTATTTCTATGTGTGTGTTATTATACAGGGTGTTTCCTAATTGAATGTCAGTATTTTAGGGGACGATTTTTTGGTCTATTTATTTTCCCATGAAAAAAAAATTAATTTAGACGGGTCTGATGGGTTTTTGTATTATTATCACCTTTTACGGAAAGATTAACGAGCATTTCCTTGTAGACAATAGGCGGAGGCTCTGTAGTGATATGGGCTGCAATTAGTTATCACGACAAGAGCAGTTTTCAATTTCGTGTACAACTAAACTAACTTCTCCAATTTATAAAAATAGTTTCAAAAGACGACTAGTATAGGCTGATAAAGATGATCTGCAACAAGCAAAATAGACTGTTGGAATCAAATTCCGCAAGATTATATTAACATTGAATAACAGTATGAAAAATAGATTTTTTTGTGTTATTCAAAATATCAGAGGCTCCACAAAATACTAATAAATAAATTTTAGTTAGTTTCTTTAGAATTTATATTATTTTTACTTAAATAGTTCGTGCGTCTATATTTTTGCCGCGATTCCTAAATTGAAAAAGCAATAATTTTGCAGTCTTCAACGTAAACAAATAATAACTTTCTTTTCACTCAGTTGTATGTACTTGAAATATCAAATAATATGAGCTTGTATACATAGAATGAAAAAAGTTTGAATATATGTTTAAATTCATACAAAGAAAGGGTTTCGTCTATATTTTTGCGGCGGACTGTATTAGCACAGAATATTAAACTACCACAATTTGCACTCCCCTTGCCGGAAAAGTACGCGCATTTTTAGTGCGCAGCGTAATCCGCCATCTTCTCTGGAAGAAAAATACTTCACGATAGTTTAGTAGATGTTTAGTATTTGAGATTCGAGCGTTGTTCATTGTTTACTAACTATCAGGTGTTATTGACGTTTGTGTCGAGATTAACTTTTGTTTTGTAAATAGTGTAGGACTTGTATTTAATACATACATATTTCATATTTTGTATCTACATATACTTATTTTAACGACTTCTAGTTTTTAGTCAATACCGCCCTAATCCGATCCTGCGTTTCTTCCACACAAAATGGCGTGAATAGCCTGAAGGTCACTGAATCTGTCTTAAAAAGATCAAAAGCGCCGACAAGTAGAGCAAATTCTCGTAGTTTGATATTCTGTGGTATCAGGATGTGTGTATATTTTCTATAAATCTATAACAGTGCGACAATGAATATTGTACGATCGCAATATTAGTTTGTATCTCAGTACTTTTTTATCCAGAAACCTATATTTATTGTGAAAATAAAAAAATTCCAAGTTTATTAGGAATATTTGTATTTGCTGTTATTGTATATACAGCAGAAGAAAAGTATTGATGCACCGAATTAATCAAATGTAATTTTGAAGTATTTGTTTGATAAATACAATTTCATTGTACCAGTATGTTCAAAGATGTAAACTATCCGATAACATCACTTTAGTTTCAATTTGCTAAATATTTGTAAACAAATCCGTGGCATTTCATTCATTCATTTATTCCTTCGTATGACGGCATATTTGGTAATCTGGCAAAAACCCGGAAACAGAGATTTCAAAATGATGTTTCAGCAACTATTAAACTTTCATTTTCGTTTAAAGCATTGATTTGTGCATGCTCGCGAGTGTACATTGTCGCATAATCTGTTATGTACTTATATGGAGTTACACTTTTAGTTGTATATTTCAATTCTGTATAAGGTTGTTAAACATTCAAGCGTGTTTTACTAAATTTGTTGCATTAATAATGTCTTTTATTTTCTGCATTATGATTATGATGATTAACTTTTACTTGCAATTCCTCCAATTTTCAGATCAAATCTTTTCTCGTTGTACAGTTTTATAGGAAGATTGACTTCTCCCGATGTTGTTTCGTTTCTTTTTTTTTGAATTCATAATTACAGATCTATTTTCGTAGCGTACACTACTGACCAACAATCTCTGAATTAATAGGGATAGTAGTCGTTGAGTTAAGACTTCTGCATAGTCTTCAGAGAATGCCATGATTCCTACTTTTTTCTCTGAGTTTTACATAAGCCAATATCCTGTTTATTTTGAAAAGTGGCACCTTTTTAATTTAGTACATTTTTGATCATAATAAACAAACTATCTCAAACCAGTTATTTCCACAATAGGTGTACGAATACTTTTTCTCCATTGTATGTGCTCAAATTCTTAACCCTGGTCATGGAGTCATAATTAGTTTATTTACATAAGAAATATGAAATAGTAAAATACAAGTTAAATATGCTCATTCCTCATCAATATTTAGAAATGATTAAAAATTCAAAAGCAACTATAATTTAGTACGTCTGAAAACAGTTAATAAGAACGAATTTTGAGAATGTTTAAATAACAGGAAACTTGTTTTATTCTTTATTATATTTTTCTCAATTTCTCATTCTTTTCTCCAATTTTCGGTAATTTCGATTGTGTCGGATGTGGTTTCTTAAAAAAGGCCGTAGCAATTTTATCTGAAACGAAAACATTTGCTAGTTTCTATTAGAAACATATTTTTCGGTGTTTAATTGTGTTTGATAATACATATGGGTAAAAATTGATATTTTTATTGTTTCTTCTAGCAAAGCTAAATTACCGTTCGAACGTTTTAAATTGCTTTGGTCTGATTGTATTCCAGTATATGCTCTAATACAGTCAATCATGCATATCTAGTTCTTTATGTAAGACTTTTAGTATTCACAATAGTAGGTACTGTTTATTGCAGAAAACAACATCTGAACAGTTCCTGTACAAAATTTCAACGACAAATCTCATTCTCATCTCATGGACGTGACCATTTTCATGGTGAATGAATTTTGAAACCGAATACAAAGTTCTTCTATTGTTATATAGAATAGGTCAAATATGCATTCGCTCGATTGAAGAACCGACATATCTAACGAACACAGCTTGCAAATGATTCTCCTCGGCACATATAACATAATAAACAGTAGAATAATTTAGATTTGTAATGTGTTTCTAATCCTAATTATTAGTAAAATAGACACTAACATCTTCATATTCTTCTGTTTTATTTATAATCATCTTAATTAGAAAAAGAGAATATTTGATTGAGTGATTTATAAACATTACCAACTAGTACTGTGTTAATATCTGTAAATTATTATTTACTATCAAACAATTGAAAGGACAGAAGATGGATCTTATTGTTTCCAAAAGAAAATATATGAAATATATAGTGATAACACATAAACAAATAATGCACACAAATCATTATTGCGCTTCCATGAAATTTGTTCTTAATAGTGTTCGCAGTTCGCCTATATCACATTCTTCGGCAGGACATTCTATGTTGAGAGTATTCTATTGGAGCCTAATAGTCGTTCAAAAGTTTTCATACGAACGTTTTTTGAAATTGTAGTAAGGTCGTTGATTCTGGTTTAACATGAGAGTAATAGAAAACGGCAAAGGAGATCATGCGTTAAAGAACCAGGGATAGAACTGCGCCGAATCTACCGCAAGCCGCCTCGATACTTTCCCCACACTCCGCTTCTCCCCTTCCCTTAAAGTGAATAAGTGCTTTAGGGAAAGGAAAACAGTGGGGTGTGGTAAAAATGTCGAGGCGACCCGTTCTCGATTAGACGCAGTTCTACACCAGGTCTCCGCGGAATCTGCGATCTGACAGCGATGGTGTACTGTTGTTGTCGTGGTACAGTTGATTTACTTTGGAAATTCGTTTTCTTTGTATCTACTGAGATGGGGGAACCAAATATTAGTATACTCTAGTAGTGGTCGCACGTAGGTGATGCGGTGCAAAGTGTGCGACGTAATCATTGGAGAATCGTAAACCTTTGAAAACATGTAGGCAACTGAGTTAGCTTTTTGGACAATATCGGCGACATAGTCAGAAAAATTTGAAGCTAAGACATAGACGCACTAAATACATACTTATTTTACAAACTATTTCGATACCAAGAATTTCTATCGGACGTACATGAGCAATCAACTGATGGTTTAAACAAAATGATTAATTAAGTATTAACTTTGTTAACTCCACTCCTGGTAGTTTTGCTTGGTTCGCATACGAGACAACTGATTTTCTGTAGTGTGTAAGTTAAAATTACAACCCAATAGATTGAAACAATGTAAATAGTAATTATAGTCTTTTGGAAAGCACGTAAATCATAACGTTTCACATACATAAATGCAAAACATTTTGTAATAAAATGTCGTTTATCGCCCTATTCCGTATACATGTGAAGCTTTATTATATGCTGTATCTGCGACCTCATATATACATTACATATGTAGCATATATAAATAAACACATGCAAAGGTATATTTTCATATTATCTCGACAAATATTTGAGACATAATGAGAAATTCTACGCCTATGGCGTACATATACGTGTATACCCAGAAACGTATGCGTATGCATGCACATATTTACAGACGCTATCAAACAGAACAAACTATTCAAAAATATTTATTTTGAAACGCATACCGCGAACCGGCCAGACGTTTATTCTGTCGCTTCCCTCGTATTACAAATCCATGGGTACTGTATGTATCTACAATAAGTATGAGAACAATTTTGTGTACTGAGAGTCGGCTCGATTCTTAATAGTGACATTGTTAAACAAGAAGATACTATTCTCAAATCCCTACAGCGAATTCTTGGAGAATGTATATGTATTACTATGTTACACTTAATAAAGATGATGAATACAGTTCTTTCTGGTAATAATTTGTGTGCTTTTACTCCTTTATGTATTGAGTAGATTAACGAGTTGAATGCAAATGTAATTTTATATCTGTTTGAAGTTCCATGTATAGAATAAAAGAACAGAATGGTCACAATGCGAGATCAATGTTATATTTATAAGAAATTACAATTGTTGTAGGTACCATCAGAACCTGCTTTTTTGAAATATGTAATATTACTACCTAATAGTAATTATATACCAAGGGAGAGAAGACATTTTTCTCAGCCGAGTAGGCTAAGAGGCTGAGAAAAATCTTCTCTGCCGTGGTTTATATACTATTTTTTCCACTACTAGCATATTTAACCGCTTTCTAATAATGTAATATAATAAGCCGTTCCGATAAATGTTTAATTTAAGATATCCATAGAAAACATGTTAGTCTGTAAAAACAAATGAATAAACATTTAATGTCAAATTGAGATTTTATTCATGTCTTGTCACAATACCAAAAAAAAAGTCAGACAGTAGTTGTACTCCTGCAGAAATCCGCAAGGGAGCAAATCAAATAGAGTATGAAAAATACTGCTACACTGGCTTGCAATAAAATCTCGTACACCTTAATGTCAAGCAAGCTAATTTTTGAAGATTATTTTTCAATGTAAGCTGACTTTAGATTTGACGGATGTGACACTATGCATATAGGTTGTGGTGACTTATAAAAATAGTGTACTTTTGGAAATGAAACGTCAAATTAGAAATGTCACAAAAGGTGAAATCAATATAGGTAAAACTAGGTGTACGAGATTTTATTGCAAGCCAGTACGTCAGGAATTAACATAACCTGCCATAATTGCGCTATTAATTATTATTTTAATAAGTAGTGCTTACCAAATTACGTATTTCCTACTTTGTTTATTTATGTTCAATGTTAACCTAACCTTTTTTCTTGAATTGCGGATTTCATTCGTGCATCTATACGACATCTATGGTTTTATATTCAAATTATTTCTATTCTATACATTTTTATTGAATAAATCATAATTTTATTATTGTCAATTGTTTTTATTATTTACTAGTAGGAGATAATTTTTATTATTGACTACTAGGAGAGAAATTCATCTTCTCGGCCCGAAAACATACCAAATAATGACGTTTTCTAACGCTAGTAGTGGAAAAATATAATTACGAACGTAGTTTATATCTTGGTTGCTGGTTTCTTGTGTATGGGTTAGAATGGTGCTAAAAATCTGATTTGCTCAGGCACAATAATATGAGGGAGTTTAGAATGGCGCATGGTTGCAACAGAAACTCTTCGAAGTCATGACGATTTGATGTATGTACGCCAACGCGATAAACAACAATTTGAATCACTCCTGCCAATTTCTGAGAAAATGTGTCGTTTTATTTGATGTTTATTTTAGTTTTAAGACATTTCGAATTTTGATTGTTGTGTTCCTAAATTTATATTTTGCTGTATTTTACGTTCACTTCTACGCATGAACTTTTAGTAACACTCCGGAACTCTCCTTAAACTTGGCAAAATTACTAATTTGTATCGCAAAGCAACAAATCAGAACGGACGTAGTGTCAATTTACATGATTGTGTGGTTATTCTGCTAGATTATTATTATCTTATAAATTAATTAGCAAATTTGAATTTAAACTTTTCAAGTAATATACAAATGTGTGAAGATCATATCTATGACATAATTTATCAAATAATTTAAAATTTGCCTCCTTTTTTGTACATCCTGATTTAGGAGACTATTTTGATCTAATAGCAACCGGGTACTTAGTCAGTAATAAAACTTTTATAACTTTTGGCCAATATAGAAACAATTAGCTGAATACTTTACATTAAACATGAAAATATACCTCAGAAAGGAATGACGTATTTTGTTTGTAAAATACTCACCATATTTATTTTAAACAAGTAGGTACATTTTTCATGCAGGTTTGTGATATTGCCTCGTCCTTAAAAGAAAATCTAAGAAATATTAGTAAAAAAGGAACTGGTTTATCTTAAATTATAACAAAGAGTAACTGTATTTCCAAAAAAATAGTTATACATATTGAAGTATTTTACGGTGCGAAATCAAACATATGAGCGTATGCGTTAACGTTTAATAAAGCAATGGCCTAAAAGCCGACACATACAATACAAAAAGTAAGTACAAATAAAAACTATACGATATAAAAATGATATATACGTATGTACAGAGGTACATCACATTTACGTACGCTACAACGAATATTATACATAGAAATATACATATATATATAGGATATACCACATTCTCCGCCACCAAATGAAAACATAATTTACACTTACACCTAAGTATAAATGAACATACATACTATGTATTACATTTCTAAGTAACAAGTTCATTCAAAACATAGTTACATCATTTCTCATAAATTAAACGATCAGAAGGTTTTACCAATCTTTTGGGCCTAGTGGTATTGGGTTGTTCTAAGTCAGTTCCCTCATTTGGTCTTGGAGTTTTAGAAGTAACGGTAGGTTCATTACACTCAGTAGAGACTTCACGATCGATTAACCCGCTTTGTATTTTAGTTTTTCGAATTTGGTTAGTATGACGCATCCATGATCTATTTAATTCGGGAATTTTAACAATATATGTACAATTACCTATTTTCTTTTCAATAATGCCGCTGATCCAAGTTTGTTCATTAATTTATCTATAATCTCTGGCGATAACCCTTTCTCCTATACTAAATCTTCTTGTATCTCTCCCCCCAAAATTTTTTGTTTGACTTTGTTGTTTATTTAAAACTCTGCTTTTAACGTTTTGTTTTATGTCGGATTTTAAATTATCAAAACGAGTTCTTACATTACGTCCAAACATCAGAAAAGAAGGTGATACCCCAGTAGTAATGTGATTACGGCATTACGGTAATCAAATAAAAAATGATTTAACGCGGTATTTATATTTAAACTTTTGTTATGACCTAATGCGTTTCTTAAAGCATTTTTAATATTCTTGACAGCATTTTCGGCAGCTCCATTTGATTGTGGAAAGAATGGTGCACTAGTTAAATGTTTAATTTCATATTTTTCTATGAAAGTTTTAAATTCAGCACTAGTAAAGCTTTTGGCGTTATCGGATACAATGACTTTAGGCAACCCAAATCTAGCAAAAGTACTATGTAAAACTGTTATAGTGAAACTAGTGGTTATTAGGGTCAATTCTGTAAAGCAACTGTTAAATTTGACGTCCCTTTAAAATGTGAAAGATTAACGGGCTGCTAAAGTTTTTAACAGCACGCGGTATTCTGTAACCCCGATTTTTAGTACTCCTTTAAAATACCTCATTTTAACGTGCTGTTAAAATAGATGCTTACTATTCCTAATGTAGGTATAACAAACACGGGAATTAGGTATAATGCAGCAGTTTTGTAAGTTCGCCTAACTTCACTCCATTCTTCTCCATACGTTTCCTAACCAAACAAAATTGTTATTTCTTGCCGGTGTTATTTATTAATTTATTCATATTATATACGAAAATGTCACGCAAAAGTCGAATGACTAAAAGTCAAAAAGAAATAATAGTGAATTTCTTAGAACACAACGACAGTATGATAAAAAATATAAAACATACTCCTGCCGAATTAGAATGTAGAAAATAGGGAAAATGTTACAAAAGTACAGCATCCTCCAAAAAGAAGAAAAGGAAAACCATTGGGGTTGGATGATTTAACCAAAGTACATGAAAATTGTATGGAAATATTGGCAGAGTCGAACAACAATATAGCTGGCAGTTTATCGCAGCTAGCAAAAGCCATGCAAAAACAGAAGAGACGCCAGTCTTCTGTACTATCTTTTACATTCTGATTGTTTTACCTGTGAGAACAAATTTTTTTCTTTTAATTTTTTAAAATGAAGAGAATATGTAATATGTTATTGTATCCTTGTAAAACTTTAACATGTAGAAAATATTCTACTTTTGTTTTTTAAGTTGGAGTTGAACACAGAAAATATATATTTATTTTTTATTTATTTAAACAAGCAGAGAAAATTTTGTGATTTATTTTTATTTATTTAATAATGTACCTATATATATTTTGTTTTTATACCAAAGTTGTTACTTATTATACTAATTATTTTAAAATCTGTAGAATATGTTTTGTGTTTTAATGTTCAGTAATAAAGAAGCAGAAATTACCTAATATTTTATTGTGTTAATGAAATATAAAAACATTAATTTAAAAAGTTTTCTTGCAATATATTGTTCCTGACTTCAGTACCCAATGCAAACCAGTTATTGTTCTCTGCTACATTGGCTTCTTGTTGCTCTGGCATGATATTTACGTCCTCAGGCAATTCAACATTAAAGTGACTAGCTATATTATGGAGTATTCCGCATGAATAAATGATTTTTGCAGTCCTTATTGGATTGCAATGCAGTGCTCTATGTCCTAGCAAGCAACGAAACCGTGACTTCAGAATACCTATGGTATGCTCAACTTTTATTCTGGCCATGGAAAGATGATTGTTGAAGCGAGCTTCTGGTTCTCCTTCTTGTGGATTATTGAATGGTGTGAGTAACCATGGCTCCAATGGATATCCACTATCCCCAAATAAGTAGTTTTCTTGACCTGCTGCAAACTGATTATTTAATATATTCCTAACAGTAGAACTTGTCCAAATAGCACTGTCATGTACAGATACTGGAAATCTAGCATTCATATTCAAAATTTTTTTTTGTGCATCACATACAATCTGTGTATTAATACTATAATACCCTTTGCGACAGTAATAAGGTGCAGCAGGATAAATTTCATGATGCTGTGGAGGGGCAATGATTTGAATTTGTGTACCATCTATTACACCTACTAAGTTTCTGAATAATGGAAATTCTTCTGTAAAATCCTGTTTGAGTGCATTAAACTCATTCCTTGTGTTTGGAAATTTTATCCACTGATTTAATAAATTTGTTACCATTACGTCCGTCACTTCTCTAATACAACGGCTTACCGCTGGTTGAGATAAAGCAAATGAATAAGAACAACCCACACCACACTGATAACTCCCATGGCCCAGGAAATGTAAAGTTGTCAGCACCCTTATGTGTTTAGGTATATGTGTTGCTCTACTTTCTGCTTCCATAAAATTACTCAGTTCATTGACTAATTCTCTAGAAGCATGTTTGTCTAATCGAAATAACTTGAGAATTTTTTTTTCTGGCAATTCATAAGGATTTGACATATCTCTAATATTTCGCTGGATTATACGATGTCGGTTCCTAAAACAGGTTTTTTATCATTTATTTAGTTATATTTATTGATATTTAATCTTACCTTCGTCTAGCGTTATTTATTTCTTCACCGATCATAATATGAAACAGGCCGTCATATATGTTCGCCATTGCAGTTATTTTTTAAATGCTACTACTTAGGTAGGGTTTAAAATTTAAAGGTTTTAAGTAAAATTAACAGCATATCTGTTAATATTTAACGAGCTTTTTCTTTACAGAATAGCGAAATACGATTAGCCATCTGCTAAAAAATAACATATCCTTTAATTTTAACAGTTTTGTTACAGAATTGACCCTATTGTAGAAGTAGGAAATACTTCTATCCATTTAGAGTGACTATCTATTATTATAAAGAAGTACATGTTCATAAATGGACCCATGTAATCAATATGAATACGAGAAAATACATCTTCAGGCCATTCCCAAGGATGTAATATGGTTTCAGGAGGATTTGCTTTATTGACTGCACAATTTTGACAACTTAAAGCAATTTGCTCGATTTCTTTGTTTATTCCTGGCCAAAAGAAATAGGACCTAGCCAGGCCTTTCATTTTAACAATCCCCAAATGTGACATATGCAACTGATTCAAAACACGTCCCCTAAGCTTCCCCGGTATAACTATTCTATTATTCCAAAAAAGTACGTTATTTTCAACGGTAAGTTCATGTCTAATCGCGTAATACTGTTTAAATTTTTCATCACGTTTAGCACTTTTTGGCCATTTTGTTCTTACAAATTTTATTATTGCTTTTAAAATTAGATCAGAATTAGTGTATTCTTGAATTAATTTAAAATTCGTTGTAATGAATTCATTATCAGAGAAGAAGTTAACGTATTCCACATCAACTGATTTCCAACATTCATCATCGCTACGAATCGGTAAACGGGACAAAAAGTCAGCATTATTCTTCTCAGATTTAACATATTGAACATTATATTTATAGTTTGATAATATTACTGCCCAACGACGCAATCTGTTCGCGGAATATTGAGGAATACCCTTTTTAGGATTAAAAATTGCTAGTAAAGGTTTATTATCACTAACTAAAGTAAATTCTCTACCGTAGAGATATTGATTAAATTTACACAATGCAAATATAATGGCTAAACCTTCTCTTTCAACTTGTGCGTAACCTTTTTCCGCCGAAGTGAGTCGCCGCGATGCATACGCTATTGGCCGCTCTTGACCGCTTGGCAAAATATGAGACAAAACACATCCAAGACCATATGGACTTGCATCGGCTGTTAAACGGAGTGGATATTCAGGATTATAATGCACTAAAATGTCTGCAGATGTTAAAATACTATTTACCTTTTTGAACGCATTACTGCACTTCTTAGTCCATTTCCACCTGACATCCTTTTTTAATAATTCAAAAAGTGGATGCAATAACGATGATAAATTAGGAATAAACTTACCATAGTAATTAATCATTCCCAACACCGATTGTAACTGCTTAACATTAGTAGGTTCAGGAGCATTTTTAATTGCTATAATTTTATCAGGCGCAGTATGAAGACCATCTTTGTCAATAATATAACCAAGATAACTTATTTTATTTTGCGAGAAAGTGCACTTATCTGGTGTAACTTTTAAACCAGCATCCTGTAACCTTTGAAACAGTTTGTTTAATCTTTCTAAGTGCTCTCGTGTATTTCTCCCGCAAATAAGGATATCGTCAAAAAAAGCATACACAACCCTCGATATCTTGCGTTAAGGACTCCATAATTTTTTGGAATTTTGCAGGTGCGCACGCAACTCCATAAGGTAACCTCTGATACTGAAAAAGTCCCTTGTGTGTGGATATTGTTGTAAGAATTTTAGACTTCTCATCTAAACATATTTGCGCATACGCTTGGGACAAATCTATCTTTGAAAAAATAACCCCACCCTGCAATTTAGAAAATAAATCATCTACCCTTGGAATTGGGAATTGATCGATTTCTAACACAGGATTTAGTGTAATCTTAAAATCGCCGCAAATTCTGATTGCTCCCGATTTTTTAATAACAGGTACAATGGGCGTAGCCCAAGGGGAATAATCTACCGGTTTGATAATGTTTAATTTTACCAAATTTTCAAGCTCGGCTTCGACCTTTTGTCGCATACCGTATGGTAATGGCCTAGCTCTAATAAATTTGGGTGTTACGGATTGATCTTGTAATGTTAAAGAAACTGTGCCTTTATTAAATTTACCTAAACCAGGTGTAAAAAGTTTATCAAATTTACTGATTAAAAATTCCGTGTTATCTAATTCATTAGCAAAATTTAGTTGTGAAAAAGCGAAATTATACAACGTCATAAAATCTCTACCGAGTATAGGCGGAGCCCCATTTTCAATAACGAAAATAGATAAATAATTTTTAATATTATTGTAAGAAACAATAAATTTACACATACCCAAAACTACCATTTTCTCGCCTGTATAAACATTTAAATTTTTATCTGGTGGAGATAATTTGAAAGTATTTGCAAAATTTTCTTTCCAAAATTTATCCGACATGGCGGAAATGCTAGCTCCGGTATCTAAGCAAAATTTGTATAGTTTAGAATCTATTGAAATGTCCACCATGAAAGGATTTTTGTATACTTTATTACTTTGAATTGAGAACAATTCTGCTTCAATATAATTTTGATATCTATTTTTACCTGTCTTAGATTTTTTTGGTTGTTAACTTGCGCAAACCGGTGCTAAATGTCCCTTCTTCTTGCACAAATGACAAGTGTAACTTCGGAATCGGCATGCTGTGGTCGCATGATTGCTTCTCCCGCAACAGGAACACTTTTCGGAAGACCGCTGATTTCCACTTGGAGGCGTAGCTGTCTTCTTGGCACTCACGTGATGAATACCTGGCTCCATCTTTACAGATGTGACGTTGGAGACGCCGTTCGATGATGCCACGGCCGCCATTTCTGTTACCGCTACCTGGATTACGGCAGCAAATGTGCTTGTAGTAGACTCCTTGAATAACCTTGACTGAACTGATCCTTGGGTGAACCCAATAATGAATCTATCTCGTAACATCATGTCAATGACTGTTTCTTCAAAATTGCAATTTAACGCCAAACTTCTTATTCTTGCCGCCCATTCAGTGGCTGTTTCGTGCGTATTCATAAAAGCCGCAAAAAATTTTGCACGTGTAACGAAAACTGATTCCGCCACCGTGAAATATTTGTTGAATAATTCCGCCAAATCTTTATATGTTTTATCTTCCGGTAATTTTGGTAGACACAAATTATACATTAACTTATAAGCCTCCTCATCCAGAGCGTTTAATAAGATTGCTTTCTTTTTTTCGCCCGATACTATCTCATTCACCAGAAAATAGTTATCGAGTCTTCTTTTATAGATTATCCAGTCACTATTTCATGTAACTTATTTTGTCATATATTGTTGCCATACCGCGTCAGATAAATATCGACAAAATTAAGTATATTAAATATAAACCTCAAATTATGGATACTTTTTTTTATGGGTGGTGGGTGCTTAGTTGCAGTGACTCTGTATAAGCTGTATCGCTTGTCTGGCAATCAGAATGGGAACGATTCCAGAAACGATTACTCAAAACCTACTACACGAAACCGGTTTCGGCACCGGTATATCCGCAGCCGATTCAGGCATCATGTTAAATTCAAAATATTCCATCCATAATTTATTGCATGAATAGCATGAATGTAACTATGAACATTTGCCTTATTTTTATTCATGTTACATTCAAGTTTAAATTATACACTAATATTAGTTGAAATTGTGTACTAGGTTCCCAAGCTGGAACCGGTTCTGTACCTAGAACCGAATAGAACTAAGTAGAAAAATTTCAAGTCTACCTAGTTCCGGGTACCTGGCTTTGAACGACAGCACTACCTCATACACATATACTTAAAATGGGATGTGGTTGTTTTTGACTATGTTACCTTGACTTATTTCAAATATTGATTTTTTTAATTAATTACGTTCGTAATACCATTTAAGTCATAGTGTTAATTCATATTAGTTTGTTGAAATATGAAGACATGGGCAAGCGCTATTATCAAACTGATGCTTTTAAATTTTAGTATCGCTATTGTTTCCAATCTTCAGTGCTTTATATAACAAAACTTTCCTAGTGCAGGGGAAATCAATGTAACGAAATCGAATACTGGAATATTTCAAATCGATTAAGCTTTCTGTAATTCACGACGAAATATAAAAATCTATAATAAACTTCGTGCAATACTTGAACATAGATGAGATTGAAAGATTGGTTGTTCATGTTATTATTATTATTTCGTGCAATATCTAATTTAAATGTTACGTCGGATTGTTCTTTCTATAGCTTTACTTATAATGTCTGGAAATTCAAATATTAATTCGCTTTAATTATAGATAACTTGCTCGTATACAAGTGTGTGTATAGCTGATACCACAATGGTAATTAGCCATATTTATATTGATTTACTAACTAGTCTTTGTGTATTGGATTTATATATAATTTGTGTACTGTCTTGAGATGTATTATTTGCCGTGTTATGTATACCTATAGGTCTTCAAGTACAAAATTTGCTAAAACGTTCACCTTTTTACATAATATATGGCATGTAAAAAATTCTAAAATTGCAATGGAAATCTATTGGCCGACTTTAAGATATGAGACCTTATTGTGAAGTTATAAAAACAAACTTATGATGTACACTTTTTATCCGTTGCTTCAAAGAAATTCCACCATATAGTTGTAATATCAGTTCCAGCAATTATCTATTCTTTGAGTTGAGATATTTGCAAGAGAACATTTACCTTTCATTAATTTCCAAACATGGTATTTGAATATTTTGAAGACGAACTTGTAGCGAATTTTTATAAGGCTATAAAGATATCAAAATTTGAGAAGTATATTTGTGTAAGGGAATATTACACTAAAAAGTAGTTCATTTTAGAATCACAGCGTCAACGGCAGGACCATCCTCGTCAGATATAGTCAATATTTAACGTTGAAAGTTCGTTTCTTTCTGTAATTGTTGATATTTGTAAGAAGTGTTTTCAACAAACTAAAGGTATAGACTATGTTCTGTTTAAACGAACTAGCGAATTTTATGTTTTTGTCAAATGTGAATGTAATTTTTTTTTCTATCTGTGGTGGGCGCTAGTTTTTTAAGCTATATTATTTGTTTCTGACTACCGGCTGCTACTGTTGCTGTGAACGTTGTGGGTGTTAAATTTGTTCAAATAGCCTTGTTACAGCACTATCTCGCCTTTTATAATACTGGTTTGTTAATCACATTGCTCACAACAGCGATTGATCGGAGTATAATTTTCCGAGAAAAATGTCACCATCCCCTCGGAGAATTGAACCCCGGCTCTCAGCCTTCTGTCACAACATTAAGCAGCTACCTATAAATAAATCGTGTCACGTGTTATAGAACACCGACATCTAGAGATATCCATTTAATTGCATTGTTTTTTATGTTGTCAGTCTTCGAAAACGACGTGTTTCATCGGAAATTTTCTAAAGATACCGCATGTAGGCTATTTCGAAATGATATATGATTTATGCAAATTGTAATATAAATCGTTTCAGTTCTTATGGATGAGCAAAAAGTGTTAATTTTTAAGATAGAAAGTTATTTCAAAAAGTTGTTACAATTTAATTTTAAGCTCATATGCGAAATTTGAAATATCTATCCAAACTAAGTACAAAGTGTATTTTTTCGAAATGTTTTTGCGGAATAAAAAAATGTTTGCAATTTTGCATATAGGCCTAAAATTAAATTGTAATCAACTTTTTCAAAATTGCCTTCATAGAAATGGTCACGTGACAAAAAAATAGATTTTTAAGTTTTCCAATTTGCAGCGACGATCCTTGGTAAAGTATTTTTTGTAATTGTATTTGTTGCAAACTTTATGGCCTGTACTACCTATATAAAGGATTTAGGAGTTTTGATTAGTAGTAACAGTAGATATCTTACTATTTAACTTTTAAACTATGTTTAGCTTACAGCAGTAGCATCCCATTTCATTTTATCCGATAATTAAATTCCAAAAAGACATGCGAAGTAAACGTATAGAATTGAATTTTGAATCTCATATGTACATTGCTTCAAGTCAATCTGATATATTTGTGAAATTGAATTTGATTATCGTATTCCGTCGACATAAAATTCCGATATAAATGCCATTGAAAATGACGTTAACGCTATTGCCTAACTTCAAAACGATCGTGCATGTATAATTCTAATTCTATTATAGGTATTACATTCGGTGATATGTATAGGGCGAACAAAGTCAAGTGCAGGGTGAGTCTTCTAAAATTTTCAATTGGGAACACCGAGTAATTGGCAGCAATGAGAGCGCGAACTAACGTGCACATAAATTGTTTTGACATATTCTATAAAGGTTATGTTAGTAATCTACAAATATCGCGGCAATCTGATGAAAACCACAGGTAAATAGCAATATACACGATAACAACTTGAACTACGAAAGCCTATTGATAGGAGAGGATGGTGGGAGTAAAAATCCATTTTACTATTGTCAACTTTTTATATGACAATAATAAATACAGTAAAGAAATGACAACGAAATGACAGCAAACGAAAACAACCAAATGACAGAAGGCACGTATTTGTTCACTGTAGCTAACTGTAGAATGTCAAATCAAGCGAACCAGGGATTTTTATGTTACCACTACGCTTCACTTGAGATTGTTTGCATTGTATATTCAAGTAAAATAATTGAAAATTGTTACCATATATGTATGTTATAATGTATTAAAGTTGGATGTGCCTAATGATATAGGAGTTATAAATTTGTAAGTTTACTATATTGATTATACCAAATATTATACTATGAGATTTAAAATAATTGTCAAATCCGTAGCTATAGATAGTAGGTGTAGACACAATGAATGTTATGGTATGCATACGGTTCCTATAGATCCTATTTTTTAGATAGCCAAATATAAAATAATCCAATGGGGTTAGATCAGGTGATCTTGGAGGGCATCATTTTGCTCCAACAACTCTGTCAGCAAAAAACTGCTGAAGATATTGGCAGGTTTATCGAGCATCAGTATGAGCTGGAGCATTACCATATTGAAAATAACCTGCTTCGAACCTATTTTCTTGTAATTTTCCAACAAACAACTCTAACATCTGTTGATAACATTCATCTAAAAAACATGATTGATTCTGCATGTTATGGTAATCATTCCTGTATTGTAGGAACTTTGTACGGTACGCCAATGTCAACAAATGTCAAGAAAATTGATTAACTGTTTGAAATTTCTATGTAGATAACTTAACTGATTAAAATGGTAATAAGTATCCATAAATGTTTGCGGAAAAGATGTTTTTCCTCCGACAATCATTTTGAATCTCACTTTATATGCAATTACTGTGAATATATAGTGTTAAATAATGTTGTATCTTAAATAGACAAACACAGGATCGTATTGAATTGAACTCCATCCGAAATTTTGCATCCCGTCATTTCTTTTACTTGACAAACATACTACGTAGTATTTAATATACTGCTTGATCTGTCACGTAGAAAGTTTAAAGCGCTGATGGAAGCGCTAACGAATTCAAGGTAAAGAAACTCGCCAAGAAGTGGGGTCAGTTTACTCATGTTTTAACCGGCCGCCCTCTCCCTCCACTGCTTTAACTACATCCGAAATTTACTTGCATATAGTCAAGAAAATTTTAGAGTATTAGGCTTTCAACATTGTACTTTATCTCCAAAGTTGAATTGACTTGATGCTATACAGTTTGCACTATAGTTTTCTGTGCCGCTACTTCGAATACGATTTTATTCTCTAGAATTATTTTTGTAACATCGCATTTAGGATATTCAGAGAAAATTTATAAAGCGCTCAACGCTATCTAAAATTGATAGCGTATATTGTGTTCATAGAATAAACTTTAATGTAGGAAGTTATATGTATAATTATAGAATGGCTTCTCTTCTTTATCCTTCTAGACATACAAGTCACACAAGTGCCTGCTCACAATCCGCTCCTGCCTTGTTTATGTTCAAATTAAATAAGATGGTGAATTATTTATATTTATTTATAAATTCTTTGTATCTGCTGGATTGAGGACTGCGGCTCATGGAATCGAGGCTGACGTCGACAGTGTTAACAACTTCACTTAGAAGGATTGCCTTGTACTGTAGTGTAGAAATAAAGTCATTTACTATTATTATTATTATTATTATTATTTTATTAGGAAGTAATAATCATCCTCAAGTTATTCGAGAATGGATTTTAAGTTTACAAACAGGAAGTATACAAAATTGTGTTGAGGATGTTTCAAGAAGAACGATCATTTGCATTGAACGCAATAGTAAGCACCTCGGAATGTGATACCCAATTTCAATTGGCAATATGTTCTATATTTTCTAATAGTTTGTATCCGGGATCGACTTGCCATTCGCTGTTGGGAGCAAAGTGATTAACAGTGCGGCATCATAAAACGCGATATGATGCTGTCACAAAGCCATTTGAACACAACTTACACATACCAAACTACACCACGAGGGTTGCAGTGATAGCCAGACAAGCGATACAGCTTACGGAGTCACTGCAACTAAGCACCCACCACACATTCAAAAATAAAAATAATTATAAGGTATTCGTAAAAAAATATAGGAGTAAAAAATATCTAGTTTGAAATAGTTTTATTGGTGTATTTTCAAAAAAATTAACATTTTTATTTAAAGGAAATCATTCAATTACTATTAGTCATTTATACAGGTTTCAGTAAATTCCAAGTAAGCTTAATGTTAGTCGATTTGAAAAAAAAATGAAAGTTGTTCTACAGAGTTGAAATTTGGTAATGTATACAAAATTCAAAACTCATACTTCAAAACCAAAAAAATTTTTCATTCTGAAATTTTGAAAAAGAATGCTATATTTTGTAATTCTTTGAAAGATGATATTTGGCACGATGTTTTAAGCATCATTCACAAAAGAAAAATTCATATAAAGTAAACAGGAAAAAACATTCATATTCGTGAAAGTATGTAACATTGAGTTCAGACCGGACGTATTCGTGAATATGTAACATGAGTTCAATAATTAGTCTTTACGTCCTGGATAGTTATGAATTTGTTGTATATGTGTATGTGAATAAGTTGTATTGCTAAAGTTTATAACTAATGCAGTGCACTCCCACATATGTATTTATAAAGCTTTCGATAAACGCACATATTTGCAGGTGTTTCCCACTATCGTATGCATAATGGGTATATTAAAGAATAGCACCCCCAAACGAATTTGATGAACTAGCAGAAAAATGCGTGAAATATTTGTTCTGGGTAAAATAATACAGAATTCATTTTTAATAAGTTGTATAACTAAAATATTGTATGTTGAAGAAATATCTTCTAAAACGTTGAACACGGTAAACGCTTATCTTGGCCGAGGTAAGGCGGAAAAGGTACAACTTTCGCCTTGATTCCGGTTTTGCAGATTAGTGAAACGGCACATGGCATGTAATAAGCGGGTACATATAGTTAGTTAAAATACGAATCGTGCCGAGTTTGACTGTTTATGACCGTACTGTATGGGTATAATATCCACCTATCTGAAAGGTTGCAGTAACAAAAAGCCACATAAAAGTAAAATATTGCTGCCGTTGGATGTTCAGACGTGACTTACGGTCTCCAACTAGATTTCTACATACAATATGGCGTGCGCACTCCTTAACAAAAATGTGGCCCGTATTTCAAACACCATCTGATAACAAAAGAATACCTACCACCACCGAAAATGTACGGACTCTTAGTGCCGTGAAATTTAAACTGGAACTGTCAACTGTATAACGAAGAATATATGTATTCACACTACGACATACATAGAACTTTCTTTTAAAGCGCGCTTAACAACCTAAATGGATAGAGACTGCCTCCGTATTATCCTGTTTCCCTTAAGCAATTTTCTTAAAATTCTTTATTATAACAGATAGATAATGCATATGACTATACTTTTTGCAACTCAGTACTAAAAATTAAAATGATAAACATTCTTACTTTGTATGATTATATACACATACATACATACATATATACACATATGTATATATATAGTCCGTCTTCAACTTTCATATTTTGCAATGTAACCTTAAGTGCATATTATTCCCAACTAATTTATGAAATTTTTAGTTTTGCATTTTTGCTTGGCATTGTTACATAAGTACTAAAGTAATAGTACTAGGTTAGTGATATATTCCGTTAAATCAGACACCACATCTTCAATGAAACATTATTGAGTTGTGAGTATGTAGTAGTGAGTATGTAGAATCAAAAGTCATATACCTGTCTTGACATATGGCTTATGAACTTTAATCGTTTAGCTAAGAAGTTTAGTCTCCAATATTGAAAGTTGCGAGTAGTTTTTATGTATGCTTAAACACATCCGCATTTCATTCAAATGTTTTTGAAAAATTTTAACACTATTATTGTCGCGCTTTTTGAAGAAATAATAAAGCAAATAGAAATAGCGAAAATATTTTTCGAGCGGTATTTGAAAATATTTGGACATATTTTTATGAACTTGATACTATTTTGTACTACTGGTGATCAGTGATGCTCCTTGACAGCAAGGATAATCGACATAGCAAAATTAAAGAATACTATTTAAATAAGTGTACATAGTAGGTCCTTTGTTTTCTATCTCAATATGATAATAATTTTTTTATGTGTGGTGGGTGCTTAATTGCAGTGACTTCGTAAGATGTATCTCTTGTATGACCGCCTTTTATAATGCCGCGCTATTAATGACTTTGCTCCCAACAATGCCAATGGTAGGTAGGTCGATCGGAATTCAATTTTTCGAGAAAAATTTCGAAACCCGGCTTTTATCGTTCCACCACAACGATAGTCAGCCGCCTAACCACTGCGGTTTCTACCGGTTTAGAGTCGATTTTATGAATTTCTCATATACATATGTCTCATATTTCATAATAATCTTGCAGATTTTTGAAACGATATTAGGCTAAACAGCATAGAGCATGATAAATGGAGGAAAAGAATGAAAGGACAATAACATAGCAATAAGATATGTTCTCAAAGAAAAAGTGCTTCTCAAATTATTTATCAGATAAAGTATGTTAGTGCAAACTACATACTACTAATTCATTTTAAAAACAATATTTAATGTCAATAGTTGTTGTGCACTATTATTTATTATTATAGGATTTTTGATGATGAATAAAAGATAAGTTCAATGTTATTTAAATGTTTATTTATTATTTAGCATTTGGCTGTAGATTCAGAATACTACTACTACCTTTAAATTTCGCAAATCAGAACGAATCAAATTTTGCTTTTAAGAGAATTCGTTGTTCGTTGTTTTTATCTTCTTTTGTATTTAAACTTCAATTTATTTAATTATTAAAGTTTTATTTAAGTCTGTAAGAGAACCGTGAATAACAGGTGATCCATACCCAATTGATCGCATTAGTGTTAGAATTTTTAATAATAGCGTTTCCCATAACACATATGCTTGTTTGGTTCCAGTCCTATCTCATCTTCAATCTTCAAACAAAAATTAATTATCATCGTTTCTGTAACTTTATATCTCAAAAAGCAATTACTTCTATGCATGAATTAAACCTAAACGCAACAAATACTAACATTTTTCAAACTAAATTAACAATAATCCCTTTGTTATTAAATATTTAGTTTACTTTACATCATTTGCTAAATTGTATTCACAAGGCCAATTGGTCTAAAGTTACATTTAATAGTTTTTGGAGTTTTTAGCCGTTGTGAAGTTTTCGAATACTATTCGTAGAAGCAGCAGCAATTTTATATTCTGGTGGCATGAAACGTCACTGCAAACATCATAAGCAAGTTTTTGCTCAAATGGGTTGCAGTTAGCAGGCACCTTTACAGATACTGTTTAGGCAATACTTTTTACGTAATGTAAGTTTGTATCTCTTTGTTTTACTTACATATTTCCCAGATTTGCCGTAATTTCAAACAGCTACTAAATTTAAATTGTAACATTTTGTGTAAACATTCCTTTAATTTTTACATAATCTATATTAAACTAATAACAAATGACTGAATGAATGAAAATTCTTTTTTTATTTTTGTATCGAAAAAATATAAAAAGGATACATCATTCACGTCAAAAATGAAATACCATTTTATATATCTATGTATGTATATAGGTAGGTATATGAAAAAATCTGATTAAAAAGGGGTATATACATACATCTGATTTTTTGACATCAAACACAATACCATCTATATGCTAATGCAGAAATCAATACATCATCGAATCAAACCCCAACGACTGACTTCACTAAAAATAACAAAGACGCGCTGAACGGGACATCATTCATATGCATACGTATGAAAATATTGAATTATTAATCTGTATAGTCAAAGAACAATGTATTATATGTTGATGAATCCTTTATTGGATTCTGAATCTATATACATACGTTTAATTTTTGAAGAAAGAACAAACTAACTTCGAACGAAAATAGTTGTTGTTTTAATTTAATCTACACCCTCCAAGATAGTTGCTTTGCTCATGTCAATACCTAATAATAAACATATTGCAGCTCGTTATCTACATTGAAAAAAATAATGAAAACCAATTTATTCAATGAATACATACTATCTACAGAGAGATAGTGCACTAATATTTGTTTACTAGCTTGGATAATGCTTATGTGTCTGTTGCAACTTTAAATTTATGTAACGTGACGAATTTAAAGTTGTAATGTGAACTTTTTCTATAAGTATAATCTATTTGAAAGTTTCCCCAACCTTACTTACAGAAGGTAGTAGCCGTACAAGGAATAAAATCGAATGGATAGCTTGTTTTTGCTGCGTAAACTTAGGCAATTGATGGATATTAATTATTTTTTTATGATTTTTAATAGTCTCAAATTTATTTAAAAGAATATACATATACATAGGTATTTGAAACTTATTTACGTCATATCACATTAAAGAATTTTATTTAAAGATAATGGTTCGGACTATATGAATTAAGTTGCTAGTTTTATAAAAGAAAACGTAAATATAGAAAATGGTATCTTTCATTCGAACGACATTTCACTAGTGCCAATCACACTTTAAAAAAATTATCTTGCATAGATTCTAATTAATCAAATTATCTTCATAACTTTAGGGATCTCACTTTAGAATATAAAATGTTGGGCTTGGAAGTAATAAACTTAATGGGTCTGTTAACATTCCTCTTAAAAGTTTTTAAAAGAAAATCTAGCAAGAAAGCAGTTAACAAACATTTCTTAAACGATTGTGAAGAAATAAATCGTTGTATTGATACAACTCACAAATTGTTTAAAAAAATGCAACTTCATGCATCGTCTGTAACAGTAGTAGAAGAATGATTAGACATTGGTTATTCAAGAAGACTGTAATTTTCATTCAAAGAGAAATTTGTCTGGTGGTACAAAGAGGTTGCAGTATTGGAAATCCATAAGGTATTTGCATTATATTGTTTATTGTTAAAAAGACATCGTAATTCGCAATTCTCCGGAAGGATAGAGACATTTTTCTCGGAGAATTGGATTCTGATCGACCTACCATTCGTTGTTGGGAGCAAAGTGATTAACAGTGCGGCATTATAAAGGCGGTATAATGCTGTCACAAGACTATTAGAACGCAATTATACACACAAAAACTATACCGCGGGAGTTGCATGATGGTCATACCATCGATACAGCTTAAGAAGTCAAAACTAAAATGTCAAGGCCCACACGCGGCCCCATTTAACGCTTTGGATTTGGAACGGGATTTGTTCTTACCCATACCGCGTTTCCGTGGCCAGTATGTTAATGTGCCATGGAACCTATCTAATCAAGTTTTAGTTGTCTTTATTGTTGTAATAATTGACCATGGGTTAATGTGTGGTGGGTGCTTAGTTGCAATGACTCCGTAAGCTGTATCGCTTGTCTGGCTATCACTGTAACTCTCGCGGTGTAGTTTTGTGTGTGTATGTTGTGTTCAATTGGCTTTGTGACAGCATCATATCGCCTTTTATGATGCCGCGCTGTTAATCACTTTGCTCCCAACAGCGAATGGCAAGTCGATCCGGGATTAAACTCTCTGAAAAAATGTCACCGTCCCTCCAGAGAATTGAACCCCGGCACCTATCATCCTCCCACAACGATAGTCGGCCGCCTAACCACTGCGGCCATCGACCCGTAGATGATATTTCAATGCCTCTCAGCCTACCTAATGTTTTCGCCTTGTACTAATAGAAAATCTATAAATTAAAGCTTTCTTTTATGAAAACATGTCCCATATCGAATAACAATTTGATCATATATGTTATTTAGTACATACATTATATTAGCGCATGGATGCTATCATATTTGAATACTAAATTATACCAACGATATATATGTACATATTACATCAAAATGTGCATTACCATATAATTTTCCCAGTTTTTTACAGCGATCGATATCTTTTTAAATAGGTCAATTAGTACGTAGTAACCACCTGTAATTTATTTGTTTAAAGGAATCCCAAGGTCGAACAAAAAAAACCTTTATCATCATTTCTGGCTATGAAACGCTCTTTTTTCTTTTTCTCCCTCATCCCACTAACCGTTCTCGGTGTGGGTCTGTGGCGTTTCGACACTTAGGGTGGTAGACACGTTGGTTGGGGGGTCGTCGACGTTGCACTGCGAACCCATCGTTGTCGTCCCGTATTGCGTGTGCTACCTTTCACGACCCCACTTGTGGATTCCATTCGCATCATCGTTTTACCCTCTGCCACCGGTAACTCTACCAATATCACACTTTATTTTTGTCATTCTTGTATACGGTAATTCAGATCTCTATTTATGTTTTATATTTTATGGTTTGTATATGTAAATACAATTCGGGAAACAGAGAAATGTACAGTTGTGGATAAAAAAATAACTTTATACAGATCATAAAGTAAACGTGATTATCTGCCTTGGTACTTATGTATTATACATATGTATCTATGAAGAGTATATTATTTTCATATTTACTATAGACTGTTGTACATATATCGCAATGAATTGAAGTAGTTGCAATAATGAATATAAAATTTATAGAGGAATGTAAGTAGTAGTAGTTAGCCTAAGAATAAAAATATGGTTCACGATGGCAATGAAGTTCATAACGAGAAATATCACATACATATATATCTTGTTTATTTATTTATTTGAGGTGGGTGCTAGTTGCAGCGACTTTTTAAGCTATATTGCTCGTTTGACTACTGCTACGACTCTTGAGGTGTAAATTGTGTGTGTTGAAATCTGATCAATGGCTTTGTTACACCACTATTTCGCCGTTTGTAATGCTGCGCTGTTAATCAATTCGCTCCCAATAGTGATAGGTATATCGGTTGGGATATCAATTTTTTTTTTAATGTCATCGGCCCGGACGGAGAAGTGAACCCCGTCTCTCAGCGTTGTTTCACAATACTGCTTCTCAGAAATTAGTATAGATGTCTAGAATTCTTTTGGGGGATCGTTGCCCTCGAATAAAATAATTTGCTGGTATTCAGAAGCAATTTATCAGAATATTAGGTAGAGTAAAACTGAATGCTCTAAGTATATATTTAACTCATTAGGATTCTTATATTATTATCGCTTTACGTGTTACATTCACAACAGAAATAATTGAGCATATACAAAAAAATGCTTTAAGAGACGTACTATTACTATTCTATTGAATATTAATTTGTATTATTTCAAAGTAAAGCGCCGCTAATGGACGTAATTACAGATATCTGTACTAACAGCCAAGCATACAGTGAAATCCGTTTAACACGAACCCGCTTAAGAAGAAATATCGGTTAACACGAAACAATAAAGCGGTCCGGAAAAAGTAATATGTATTTGCATACATTTTTTTTCTCTTAACACGAACAAAAATCGCTTAACACGAAAAGATATCGCTTCTCGGAATGAACAAAATACTGAAAACAGCAGCCGCGTCGGCGAGAATAAAGAGGTTTTTGAAATCAAAGCGAATGAGACAGTGTTGTTTATCTAAAAAGGACAATACAAAAAATATATCAGATTATTTTTCAAAAAAGTTATAAACGTTTCATTTGTTTGTTTTTTAATTGCAAATTTTGTACTGAATTTCATTAAGTTGTTGTTAATATTTTTGTTTTATTGATTTTTGTTAATGGCATGTACACATATCTATGTAAATAAAAGTACTAAACGTAATGTTGTTGAGTACCTATGTATATGTACACTCGGTACGACTTAGTCTTCGAACGATTTTAGTGAGTTCCCTTATTAAAATCGTTCGAAGATTAAGTCGTACCGAGTGTACATATACATATATACCTATATACTTTTCGTAATATCCTTTAACACGAACAAATATTTCGATCCCGTCAGGTTCGTGTTAAACGGATTTCACTGTATATCGCTATTAATATACACAATTAATTGAAGTATTACCAAGAAGAACCAAAGATACGTGTGTAATACATATTTATTTATTGAAATAAATATAATCAATTTACACAGCACTGCTAACAGTACTATACTTTGGTCTAGGGCAGGGAGTTGTAGGGTATCACTTTAGTTTATTGTATTAGATCCATTGTATTATGATTAATTATTACGATGGCACTTGGATAAATAATTCCATCGTGTAGTCCTGGTTTGCAGGACCTAAATTTAGATGTCAATTATATTTCGTGTAATATTTCCCGGATTTTAATGAATGATTTAATTTTATTTTTTAGGTTTTAATATTCATCTTTCAACATAAATAAAGAGATATCATAATTTAATCACCGGATGCAAATTACTGTATAAAAGTAATTATACAATAACACAATTATTAAAATATTGTTAGTACCAAGAGCGATTAGAGATGCAAGGTATTCATATTTTATGTATAGATTTTAATTATAGCTGCTTTCTTTTGTATTTCATATGAAATGCAGAAAGGGAATCCATCTTAATGGTTTTCCTACTTTGAAACGGATTCGGAAAATATGTCGATTACTTAAGTAAGAGTCCGTTTGTTACGTTTCTCTAATTTCACGACTGACTCAGCGGAGGTTTGCTACTTAATCCCTATTGACCTCAAAGTAATACCACAGCCTACATTTCAGACTAAACGGAAGACAGCTGTATTATATTTGTAATTAAGTTAGTGAATAGACACTAGCACTCTCGGACTAGTTTACTGTTATTTTTGAGAAAAAATTATTTATAAAAGTTAGTGCTTCCCTTGAGACGTAATAGGAACATTAAATTTAAAAAACAAAAATCACGAAGTTCCAAAATGTGAATTCGACTTAAGAATAAAGTATCCTTATTTTAAGAAATATAGATACATTTTATTTTTGAAAGCTTGTTTAGAAACAATATTTACGTACATTATGATATTATACCTAGACATACTAAAAACTTGAAAAGCAAAAATTTCACATTGGCACACTACTAGCTCATTATCAAATATGTCGGCATATCAAGGTAATGTAAAGATAGAAGCCATTGAAAATAAAAAATAATTTCTGATTCTTGAATACAAGCATTCGTCATATAATCAATGGTAAATCTATAATAAAACCAAGAAATTTTTTTCGGCATAGACGAATATACTGAACCATTTATCTGAACGGGAATAAACAAAAGAGATTAATTTTATATACGGCCACAAAGATTAATTTGTCACGTTAGCAAAACGCCGCTATTTATTCCTTTAAGCGGTATTATTCTATTATGCGGTATTCCAATAACCGAATAAAATATTAAGGAATATATATAGAAATAATTTGGGACTTCAAGTTTCTATTCTAATAAACGGGGTATTCTTATAACCGATATTACATTAACCGGGTTACACTGTACAACATAGAAACCGCTGTATACAATTGAATGGACGCAATGAGGTATAAGCAATAATTTCGATCGTACTATTTAATCGATCGAAATCACTGAAAATATCATGTTTACGATTTAGTTTGGTTGCATACTATCAGTGGCATCCAACAAAGTTCATATCAATATATATAGCAGTGCTTACATATTACGAACAGAAGTGGAGCCCATAGTAAGTACATCGTTGACAAGATATCATTTACGAGATGAATACCTTGCAGCATACTGTAATTAAAGGTGTAATAAATTTTTAAAAGAATTAAATAATTGACTTCGAATCTAATTCGTATTGTATTTAAATACAATATGCATAAGATTACGTCAAAGGAGAAGTAAAACCGTGTGGAAAGAATAGAAGTTGTCTTATTCTAGATTTGAGATCATCCTTACCTGAAACTAATATTTTATCCTCACTCGATGATTTGTTATGTTGATAAAACAGTAGCAGCCGTTAATAGTATTGCATCGATTTGACAAATTGATGACAAGGGTCAATAGGATTAGTTTCCGTTCAGGATTCTCCAACTATTTCTATATTTTTATGGTTTTATCAAACGGTGTATTGCAAAGAAATTTATCAATATTTGTTTGAACGTATATATTTATATCGAAATCGTTTGAACGGGCTAATAATGATTGTTCTAAAAAGATAGAATGAGTTAACTCAGTTTGTAACTAGTCAAGTCCAATTTATCCTGATTACGTTACTTCTACTTCTTGAATTGTGTGTGTACGTTAATTTTTAATTTATAACCGGCGTTCTAACAGTCTGAAGAGAATTTCTTAAACTACAGCTCACACGCATGACATATGAGTCAGGATAATTTTCCCAGCAGATTACACAGGATCACCCCCCGATCATAAAATTGGTGGGCGGGCAAGGGAGTGCTTACGCGATTCATCGTCTCTCTTTCCTACCCAATTTATGTTCTAATTTACTGTATGACTACTGATTCATCCATCGTTTATAAGGTAGCAATGTTGGTGAAAATTAAATTAAAATTATATGCTTCTTCATCGTTACCTACTCAATAAATTGTTTTTAACATGTCTAGAAAAGAATTTTGACTTGAAAAAATGCTTTATTAAACCCTAGCAAATTATGGTAGTGATTGTTGCACTTAAGTCTGTATATTAAAAATTACAGTTTTTTTTCTTTTTCCTTATTTATGCAGAACGGCAGAATCATAATCAATTAATATTAACGTGTGTCGCATTAAGGACAAAATTGTCTAAACCCGAATTATTTACAATTTATCATTTTAGTAAGTAAAACAGTAACACAAATACATACATATGTATGTATGTATGTACAGTCTGTTTCAAATTAAATGCTAATCGAGGATATTGTGTGCAGTTACCCAGTTCGCGGTGCTGTATTGTAGGTGATCTATACTTTTTCATACATAGTGATGCGCAATTCACGATTTTTGGCGTCTAACATTCACATAATATCTCAATTTATACTTTTGCTATATTGGTTTTTATTATTTTAAATGCAATATATGTAATTGCCGTCATTTATAATGAATCAAAACATCGTTATCGATAGAATACAAAGTATTGTAAAATATATCGTATAACTGCACGTATTTGAAGGTAAACTTGAAAACTAGATACGATGTTTAATTTTAATAATAATAAATAAGAACACACGTTTTCCATCGGAGAATCTCTATAATACTCTCTTCGATCGTTACGATAATCAAATATATTACGAATCTACCGCATTACGTAGTATTTGAAATTATAATAATGAGACTACAGCCAAGATTATATTTCATACATATACCATATGTATTATTGAACGAGTATAATAGTAGTTGTTATTTTCGCTATGCTAATACAAATTTTATAATAAATTATACATATGAAACGTATTCATATGTCTAATTTTAAATAATATATACGAGTCTGAAAAGCACTTTTTCTACTTTTATTTGAAACAGATTGTACATACATACATACATACATACAGTGCGGTCGCGTTCGAGCCCACTATAGCGATATCTGTAGTGTAAGCGAAACACACAGAGGTGTTCGTGTATTAGAACGGTAACAAGTAGACGCAATGTTCTACTGGATTACAGCAGAGGTAGTAGTTCGTATATCCCGATGCACTCGCATTTGTCCACACCTATCATCTTCTTTACCGTTCTAATACGCGGACACCTCTGTGTGTTTCGCTTACACTACAGGTACATACAGTCATGTCATGTGTGTGTGTGTGTTTATTTAGTAAAGTATTTTCATAGTTCCCGTTAATTTATATTTATTTTTGTAATCTTTGATCTTTATAACAGACAATTAACTGAAGGTTTATAGCATTTATAGCTAGATGCCGTAGAGATCAAGTCTTACCATATAATGGTCCTATAATGAAACCTTATGTAAAGACCCTACGGGATATGGCAGCGATGATGCAATTTTTGGCATAGTGGGGATAAGCTTTCTTACTTCTTGCCGCAAATTATTTACAGATTACATACATTTAGATGGACAACTATAGAGCCAATTATTGTCTCTTTTTGACAGGGGAGGAGGACCACCACCCGGATCGCTAAAAAGGTTAATACTTGCAACATACTCAACAGCTGTAGTAGTCTTTTACGGGGATCTGCTAAGGAAAAGTAAACTGGACTATACATTTCCTGATATTATAACATTTATTTTTAATATAATTACAAGAATATATAAGTTTTATGTAATTTCTATTGACAAGTAAGAAATAACTGCGTTAAAACTAAGAAAAAAGAATATGAAAATTAACCAAAGATACATATAACAAAAAATAATGATATAATGCTGTTGCATGCACACAAAAAACTAAATGCTTGGTGTGAATGTAACTGCGCATCATTTTGAATGTTTGATAAGTTTGTATATGAGCAAACTTAAGATTAATTTCCTGTGAATATTGTATTCTCATTATCAACCTCTCGCATTTCTTAAGATGATTTTCAAATTCTTAAATATGAAATTATAAATTAATAGTTTTGTGAAAGAGATAGCCTCAATTTCAGCAGTGAAGTTGAAATCGCATCTTTATCATTCTCATGGTATACAGAACATTTAGAGCGACTAAGGCCAGCTAGAATAGAGATAGATCTAGGGTGGGGCGGTTGTGAAACATATACGGAGTAGCAATGCTTGCCAATGCGTTAATTCCGCATATGTTTTACAACCGCCTCACTCTAGATTTATATCTTTTCTAGCTAGTCTCAGTCGCTCTGAATGTTCTGTATATTATCTCTACACTCATATCCCGTATCAACAAGACAGGCAACGCCCCCAGAAAAACACAGCTATGAAGTTAGACAAACAGCATTTTTATCTGTGCATATTTCATAATAGAAATGATTGAGGAGTGATCTGAAGTCCTTGTCTGTTCAAGTTCCTCATTAAAAGGTTTATTCTTCCGTCCAGATTGACGTTAGTTTTATACGCTGTATCTTTTGCAAACAGTCGAACCACAGTTTATTTTACGTTTCTATTATACCTACTATTTTACACCGAAGATCATATTCTAACATCAAATTTATCAAATGTTCAACACATCTTTGAAATCAGATTATTATGTATGCATTTGACTATGATATATTGAAATGTGTATATGTATAGTATTTAGAAAGAATACACATATAATGCATTATAAAAATATCTACATATACTGCATGACATGGAAACTGCAACACCAAGAAGGGGTGCGAATTTTTTGACCAAACTTGGTAGAAACGTATAACTAGTCAAAGGCAATAATTGATTAAATTTCAAAGAAAAAAACTAAAGACTAACACAATTTAACATAATTTGTATTAATAATGTGTCGAGCCTCCCGTATTAGTTACACACTCCCTCACTCTTCGTGGCATTGATTCGACTAGGTGGTCGATATCCTCTTGGGGTATGGTGTCCCAAGCAACCTGTAATTCATGCCGGAGAGCTATTAGTGTCTGCGGGGGATTGGCTAAATTCATAAGTTTTCATCCCATAATGTTCCACACATGTTCTATTGGCGAGAGGTCGGGGGATTTGGGTGGCCATGGCAAGATATTGACATGAGCCTCTTCGAAGCGATTTATGGACATTCTCGCTACGTGGGGAGGGGCATTATCCTGCTGGAAAAGTGGGTCTTCGAGTGTTTGAAGATATGGAAGAATATGGGGTTCTACCACTTCATCAATGTAACGCTAGGCGTTCATGGTGGTTTGAATGAATACCAACTGAGACCTATTCCCATATGATATAGCACCCCATTCCATAACACACACGTTTGTACCAAGTTTGGTCAAAAAATTCGCACCCCTTCTTGGTGTTGCAATTTCCATGTCATGCAGCATATATCTAACCTGAAAATACAGATATTACCCTTTCAACATATTTCTAATGGAAATATTGTCACATGTTTCATTCTATATAGATTTCTGCTTTTGAAATGAATAGTAGTTCTTCAAATTAAAATAATATCAAATTGATATCTTGGCTTTGAATATACTTATTTTTGTATGTATACATATGTACGTATTTCTTTCGTTTTGCTGTGATCGTATGTAGGTATATGTTCTAATATAGGGATGGTATAGCCTATTGAGTTACATATTTACATGTGAGTGATTTGTGGTGGTTATCTTCGCCTCGTTAGTGTTGCACTTTCAAATTATATGATCCTATTCTTCAGTTTTAATTTCTGTAAGTACTATTTCTTTCGTCTTTCTTAGCATATCTACTTATTTTTATTTAGTGTTAAACTTTCATTTTAAATATATCTTTGTAGATTTTGCTGTTATTGATATTGTTTTTATTAGTATTACTAAGGAACTTTTTTTCATAATTATTATTATTATTATTAGCGGTATTATTATTTTTTTAGCGGTAGACTGGATAAATTGATTGTATTACTATAAATAATTTAGCTTATCTGGCGTATTTATACAGATTTTATTTTTACATGAATCTATTTTGCATTGTAAGGGTGTACTTGCTGTTTCAATTCCGTACTTGAATTCATTATTATTTTAATTTTCCTTTAATTGTTATAAACTATTATTAAAATGTGCAATGGCATTTTGGTAAGTTCATGCATTAGGTATACAAGTAATACCGTTATAGTGGTTATAGTAATGAGTAAACACGGCACATACATAGCAAGAGATGTTTCGAGCGTCATCGGGCTTATAATCGAAGGTTCGCCGTAATTATGAAAGGACCCTTGAATTGCAAATTAGTATGCAGCCGTATTGTATATAATTATGCCACGACCGGTGAGCTCACTTAAGCGTCCAATGACGAATACAGTGCGTAAATGTTTTCTTATAATTTAAATTAAATGCAAAATTGCATGTGTACGCTGCTGGCATGTGTAGCGAATTTGCCATGTTTAGTTACAACAATTATTACATGCAAAACTGCAACTTTTACGTATGTAAGAGATCTGTCAGGTGGCTATTAGCTCCCAGTTTCTGAGAGGTCGGTATCGTATACTCTATGTAATACATTTTTTATCAATCGAAAGATAGGTACCTACTTTGAACAACAACAAGACATTGTATAAACAATAAGCTGATGGACGTGTGGACGAAAATAATATTAATTTACTTACATTGTGCTGTAATAGTAATGGAGATACAGATTACTTCATTCTTTTAACGAAACTTGTAGTTATCTATAAAGTTTGTTTTATTATAAAAAAAAAAAAAACACATAAGATGATTATATAAATTGTGAAAACAAGCTAAGCCATATTGCATATGTCTGTCGTGGAGTCGATTACCGTTTTCATTATTAGGCTATAATTTCATCAAATAAATTCTATAACTCGTGTATATTAAACACCTCTCACATATTTATCATACTCCTTCAACTGAACGTAGAGTAGGTCTCCATATGCTGCGTGAATCGAGTAGGTAGTTTATTCAAATAGTCTGCTATGAAATGAAAGAATGAATTAATTCCGAATAAAAATTTAAATTAGATGTTTTGCAGTCGACAATGTAATAGCTGGAGAACTATGTGTAAATGGATAACGGTACAATATTCCATTTTCAGCGAAAATTTACGAAATTACATGTAAATTTATGCCCAAGTGTGCACCTTTATCTATTTAAATTTAGTTACATGTTTAAAGTCAATGTAATGTGTGTAATTTAATTTTAGATAGCGTTTTATTGTACATTAAAATTATTTTTTATTTCAGGTAAGTTCTTGTTCTCTATACACGAAAGCGATGTGCGGTAAGTACTCTGTGCAGAATTTAACAAACAAGCAATTTGGATTTAAGACAGGAAAGTGCATATTTCTAAACTACAAATTAACACGTTTATTACTTTTTCAATTGATAGAATATACATATTTATGTAAAGAAATTCGTATGTTTTTCTTTTTGTTAAATATATGTCATATAATTGAAAATTGTTAATCATAACGTAAACGTTATGTATACCTACACAAGTTCACATTGTTACTGAATAATTACTGCTCTTTGCTATTAGAGCAGTGGCAGTCACATGACTAAATAAAACTGATACGAATACGAAACAATCTAAACGCATCACATACACTTTTTGCTGCAATGAAAAACCGGTAGTAAGTGATGTTATTTATAAGTAACTTACCTATGAATAATTTTCTTTATGAAAGCGAGTTTTGCCCATTTATACAAATGGCGAGCACCTGCTCCAGAAACTTATATTTAAGAGGAAGCAGTCATCTGATCAGCATATATTCATCTACTTTGTATTGATAGTGGCATTTACTATGAGAATGAAAGTAGAATATCAATGCTTTGTTGCATTTATAGGATCCAATACTATTATATATTACTACATATTGTACATTATTTTAGCATCTATAGTAGATTGTTACTAATTAAATTTTTGTAGTTTATTAAACTTTGATAGTCATGGCTTATTAGAAAATTATTTATTAGTTAGAGCAATTGTGAATTATTATATGCAATTATTAAAAAAATTATTATGTAACTTTTGGAACTGACTGTAATTGAAGACAAATTGTATTTCATTAGAATGGCGGACGCATTGCATGACTTAACGACAGGCAAAATATCGAGATACTCTTCAGAAATAATGCTGTTTACTATTATCTGATAGAGCACGAATTACGTGTATACGAATGAAGTAGGCACCACGTGTCTTGGGTCAGTTTAAAAACATTAACGTTATAGGAAGCAGCAGTTATAGATGTATCAACTTAATTATCTATCAAACGCGGCTGTGACGGGGACGAATGGCGGACGCATCCGGTTTTAATTTGTTCTTAGCTCGTGGCTACGAACACTTCAATGCATACGTATAGATACGTATACACTACAGTTCATGAATTTGTGGACTCTGCATAAAATTTAACAATTTGTATTATCAGTACTACTGAAATATTAAATAGCCCATTATGAAGTTTCCACTTTAATAGTGTTTGTAATATTAGAAGAATTTTTCTATGATTTTGGAAATAAAAGCAAGCCTATATTATTAATTATGTTACCTACACTTTCTAAAATAAGTGCCAATTGTAATATGTCTTGGAAAATTTCAGGATTTATTATTATTTGTACTATTCCCTGTCAGACTTTATATTTATATTATGTCAGCAATTACTTTCTGCTAGTTTTTCTGTGAGAATTGTTGAAAGTAAATAGAAAGTGCTAATTTTACAAAATCAAATAAAAATGATATTGGTGTGTTATGGTATATACATATATACAGTGAAAAGACTTAAATCGCCGATATTATTAGAAAAGGCACTTGCAGCGACTACTTGCACAACGCTGTTCTATCTGGACATCCGCGAATTAAGTATGACGATAATTCTAATTTTTGGTTGTAAATACTAATGCCAAAATAAAATTTTAATTATCTCAAAGTTGTATGAATAAGCTACGAATTAGAGAATACAATTAGAAGATATTTATATCTGGACAAAAGAAAAAAATGTTGAAATGTGAGCGAATAATAGTATTATGCATTTCTAAATATTTTAACGTTGTTTACTTCCAGGTAGAATAGTTTTTTTAACGAATAAAAAATACATCTCAGGTATCGCGTATTCCTTAACTTACTAGTTCACGGTCTTAATACACACATGAAATAAATTTCGTATTTTAGGGAGATTATCAGATAATATTGCCTATATCTCTTGCTGAACAAAATTTCAGGGTATAAACATAAGAAAATAGAACTTGTCGCGAGAAGATGGTATGTGTATAATTGTGATACATATTTTACTTGAATATTGTCAAAATTAACACAAGTGTATAGTGGTATAGTGGCAATTTTCAAAAGATTATCATATTATGAACGCAGTCAGTACCACCAAAGTACTATAGCAGTTATATAACATCCTGTTAACGTACATAACAGATGACATAAAAGAATACATAGAAAATAAGCAGCAATACACGGAGAAGATCTGATTATATAATACTCAAGACAGCTAATTATTATTCATAAGAATAAACATTGTTTTAATTTTTAAATTTCTTTGTATTTAAATTATGACTACTTTGCAAGAAAGTAAACAAATGTCACGCTATGAGTGATAGTGTACATCGTAATCAAAAATCCTGTACGTTATATCATTGTTTTGCTGACATTGTTGACGTCCAGGTTGTGTTTCATTATTATTTAATATGCAAAAATACTCTTTTCACATTTTGCGTTATTCAATAAATTCTAATTGAAATGATAATTTATATTTGCGTCCAAACTATTTTACAGTAGTGTACGTATAACCTTATATACAGTGGCAAATTATGTAACCTGGCTGCTTCGTTTGATGGCCTGTTTACCGTCGAACGTTATAACTTACTTCCTCTACTTCGCGTATGTTGAGTATACTCAACTGCCTACACGGGATATCGCTGCTTGTAATCGCATTAATTTCTCTAATTACCTTTCCTTCGGTTTCTGTTATATCGAAGGAACGAGCCACACATGCGTCCGCTAAAAGACTTGTCGACATAATTGTTCCAAGTTACCGGACGTGATATCATAGCTAAAAAAGAAATGGATTTACTCTATACATGCAGGCGAATAGTAATTATTTACCGTTTTGGTTCTAGATTTGCGGTGAAAATGAAATTAATCATTAATAAAGATTAATAAAGTTGTTTTTACTGTATCACATGTATCCGCTTTTGTGTAACATGGGTTGGGTAAGTTCTTTTATGGATAAAAGTACAGCATACTTAGCATCACGGTCTTTAGCTGTACAACCTGCGCTCCTATATAATTCTATCGCGGTTTTATTGTGAAAGGAATTTCGTACATACGGACGGGCTAGTTGTCTATATAATCAATATTTTCGTTTAAAGCGGCAAGTAGAGAGTGCAGGAGCAAGAGACGTTTGTAATTGCAGAATAGGTAGCGTATTAAATAAGGAGCACTGTGGTGTACCTCTCTGTTCTTGTCTATTGACATATTTCTTCGCATGGAGACTGATACAAAAATTTCCTATCGTTACAGACTTTTGTTTTCGATAGGGTTTTATATTTACATGTAAAGATTATTTTGAGTAAATATTAACGTTTTTAGGTTATTATATTATGTACCGTCTTACTTCATAAAAGATTTTTCAATCCATTATTATTGTGAATGGTTGAGTAGTTGTAATAAAGTTATTGGGTCAACTAAATTGAGTTATATTCCTTGTAACGTTGTTTTTCTATACGTATAAATAAAGAATAATATCAAATAAGTATCGCATTACATTCATATGTGAAAAACATAATGCATAGACCTCTAAAAGAAAATGTAAAATGAATAAAAATTAAAAATTATCTAGCTATTAACGTTACGTGTACCTACGATTGAACTCTTAATGAAATACTGCAATAATTAAAAAAAATTACCGATTCAATTAATATTTCTAATAATATTGAGGGGGAGTTTTTTTTCTCCTGAAGATGTTCTCAATAAAGAACGAAAGCTTGAGCAAAGAGTTTACTTAGGTTCTGTACAGACTGCATACCCGGTGTCTTTCAACTACATTTCCTCCCTTATTTTTAATAATAATAAAAATAAGGATTTTTGGACGGGGCAGCAGCTGGAAAGGAGGTAATAAAAATAATAATAATTTTAATTTAATTTAATATTTTGCATAGTATCCATTTTCTAATCTACATGTCATTGATACAGTTAAGTATTTCTACAAAACTGTTGTTCGCGAAAATGTACCCAAATAAAATTAACGTGATGTATTAGGTTTTCAATATTCCTTATTCGATTAATATCATTCCCGATCCTTTCCCAGTTTCTGACCATTGCTGTCCACATACCTTCTGTCGGAGGTAGGTCTGGCGATCCGGCAGGTCAATCCAAGACAGTAATGTCATTTCTATCTTCAAACCGTTGGATTACTTCTCAGCTTTTATGAATTGACAAGTTATCTTGGATCACAGTAACCACTTCAAGTTTTTCTTCCTGGTAAAAAAATATGAATACTTGATAGACGAATATCTTGTAATATCCGAATGTAGTGCTGAGATGTAAATCCAGGAGACGTTACACTGACCAATTCACCGGGGCCGTCGCTAGATATCCACCCCCCAAAAACCTGCGAGGGTTCTTCTACTTTATAGATTGCTTCTCACATGTTCTGGTTAATAACGAGTGTTGCGTGGTCGCCAAAGTGTTTCAGCTAAGTATTGTGAAGATGAAAATACTGTTTTATCCGTAAATATGACAGCTGTCCAATTCTGATTGATATTTTCTTCACAAAACCGCATCCTTGCTGCAGCATGAGCTTCCGTAAGCAATGGTTTTATTGCTGGTTTCTTAGCTTGAAATCCATCAGCTTCTTCGGATTGTTCTTACACTACAATTTACTTCAATTTCTTCTAAAATTTACTGTGTAGTATTAAAAGACCTCTCACGAACGTGATTAGCGATGTTGTCATCCTCCTGTCGCGTCGTAGCTCGTCGAGCACTGCACAGTTTGTTTTTAAGAGGTATTTCCCCTTCTTCCTCTGATTTATTAGCCACCGCTGTACTTGTCGTTCCTAGAAATATAAGATTTTGTCTTTTTATTATTCTTCTACTACATTTATAATTTGAATAAAACAAAACTTTGTATTTGAATTTGTGGACATTTGTTCCGTTTTTACAACCTTTCCCTATCAGGGTGAGGCATTAGTGCGTCGAAGCTCAATATATCTATTAATATTAAAGATATCACAAAATGTTATATACAAAAATCATATAAATATAGTCTTAAGCTACATATTTCAAAATTATTTTCGTATGTACAGGATTTCATATTGCCACGGTGAACCAAAAATACATTTTCTCAAATGGGACACACTATATATCATTTCAAATTTAAATTAAGCATATCTTCCTCATTTCTTCGAGAATAAGATTTCATTGAATTATACCGAGTATTTCAGAAGTTATGGTCAATTTTGTCTGAAAATCATTGCGTGTTCAACGTACTGTGTATTCCACACCAAACAACTTGAAATTGTTTTTGTACTGGAATGACTTTTTTATATTGTTACAGTTCTATAGCAAAGTGATATTTTGCCCATATTGCGAAAATTGTGTACAGGGCGATTCAAAACGCAAATGCTTTATTTTCTCATCTTATTTAAAAGGAACACCCTGTATTTTATATTAAGTAACGACACTGTATGCACTTTCATTTTTATTAAGCGCTCCCTATATCTAAAATCATTAATTTCTGAAATATTGAATATTTTAATGAAAGGTGCGCTTTTTCAAAATAATGGTAAGATGTCAAATTAGCCACGAAAAAATATCGTAAATGGCCATTACATCATAAATTGAGATAAACTTGTAAAATACAACAGCAAAATGTTAAACTTATACCGGTAATTAATATTTAATTAATATTTGCGATGTAACGGATTTCACAATAAATCTTAAAAATTTTCACCAAAAAGATCAAACAACATTGTAGCCATTAATCGATTTGCATTTCTTAACATTTCTTGTACCGCTCACTTTGCTATGAAACTGTAACAATATAAAAAAGTCATTCCAGTACAACAAGAATTTCAAGTTGTTTCGTGTGGAATACACAGGACGTTGAACCCGCAATGATTTTCAGACAAAATTGACCATAACTTCTGAAATACTCGGTATAACTCAATGAAACCTTATGTCGAAGGAATGAGGAAGATATGCTTAATCTAAATTTGAAATAGTATATAGTAAGTCCCATTTAAGAAAATATATTTTTTGGTTCACCCTCGCAATATGAAACCCTATATGTAGGAAAATCATTTTAAAAGAGATTCTTTTTACCAGTTGCTTGAGATTAATCCAAGTCTTGTAACAATATTTAAAAAGAATAAAGTGTAAGTTGAGCTACAACTATAAAACAATCAGCTAAAGTCAGTTGTCCTTTCTGTTAATCTCGTAACGAATAGAAATATGTACTGTAAAAATATTGTGCAATATCTGTACATATATTGCAAATAATCAGTTTACAACAACAAACCACTGTCGTCATTATCAGAACCAAATTTTAAAGAGGTTTGATTGTTGGCTAGAACATAACGTTGTCAGTGGTCGTTTTCATTGTTGCCCAGGCAATTAAAATCTTTACATAATTATATTAACACCATTCACCCAAACATCAAATTTACGATTGAAATAGAAGAAAATAAAACTATTAACTTTTTAGATCTCACTATAACACATATGACTAATAAACATGAATTTTCTATTTACCACAAACCTACACATACAGACATAACTATACACGCTCGTTCGTTTCATCCTATTACACAAACATTATCTGCTTATCAATCAATGCTGCATAAACTAATTAATGTCCCTTTGAGTAAAGAAAACTTTGATTTAGAATTAAACAGAATATACATTATAGCGTTAAATAATGACTTTTCTATAGATTTAATTAATAATATTTTAGAAAAACTACAGAAATCCAAAACGCTATCTTTAATTTACCCCATAGTAAAAACCAATAGAACGTACAGTTATAATACCATCACATACATTGGTACAATTTCAAACACAGTAGGGAACTTAATTAAAACAAGTAGAGAAGAGACAATTTCATTCAAAACCAACAATTCCTTACAAAACGCAATAAAAACAATAAAGATAAAACGGACAATGGATTAAACTCAGGGGTGTACAAGTTGACATGCGAAGACTGTAAAAAAGTGTATGTAGGACAGACAGGAAGGACATTCGATACTAGAATGAAAGAACACGAAAGATGTTATAGAGATAAGAAGACAGACTCAACTTTTGCTAATCATTGCTTAGAACTTAATCATAAATTCAATATTAATTTTACAACTTTACATGTTTTAGGAAAAAGTAAAAAACTTAATATGCTAGAAAGTTTAGAAATTAATAAATTAGGTATAATATTAAATGATCAACTAGATATAAATAACTCCCCTCTACTAAATTTAAACACTCCCCCCCCCCTAGATTGAGGTTATGTTTGTAATTGGTTTTTGACTTATAGGAACTAATTTGTACTTTCTGTACTAATTGTATTTTCATCCACCTGATGAAGCCACATTGTAGCGAAACATATGTAGTGTGTTAAACATTATAATTTAAATTATATTGTTATAATAATTGTCGTCTAATAGTATTGCTATAATTGCACATACTAAGTATAGCAGTTCAAAGCATAATGGCTAAGATTTTTTGAAGACATAATATTAAATAGAATTTAAATAAAAGGCGTACTTTGTACATCGATTATTCATTTAAAGTGGATGTAATTGTTCACAATTATAACAAAACTTTTGCAGAAACGTGCAAATATAAAACACGAGGTCATATTCATTATTGTTGTTTATTTTATAACTGCCGATGTCGTCTGTATTGCCTGTGCTACGGCTTATGAAATGATGCGTGGGGCTATGATTTAGAATATTGACAGAGTATAGCGGCGATGTAATGTATTGTACAGTGGAGCGGGTTGAGCTCCCACCACAATGCATTGTCACATTCAGCTCCAAGCATAAATATTCGATATTGTTCTGCCTTCAGCCTGGGATTTAATTACAGACATATTTCCATTGTCTGTCGAACTTTGTCTTTCGAAAAAGATGCCTTAAATTTTCAATAATAATTGCGATCAAATAGATATTGGTGTACATTAGAGATTAGCTAGTATATCGGTAAATGATCACCGATATCGCTTTTTTACTCAATTGCGTTGATATTAACTGTGAAATAAACGGTGATTCAACGCATTTTTAATATTGAACATTAGGTATTGTTTATACTAAATTATAGTGTAAACCACATTCATATTGTAAAATAATAGATTTCAAATAGCGCTCTACGATGCATTATTAGCAATAAAAATTGAATAGTACACTAATTTAGACGATATCAGTCGAGAGAATCTACATATTTGTGAATTGTCATTCGATATGTGCATGTGTATTTATAGTTTTTTTTAAATTAAATACAGTGGGTATACAATATAGCTACTCTTAATTAACACTTGAAGATATTCGCTTTTAAAAATATTTACTTCAATCAATATTTTATTTAAGTGTTACCTATGAATGCAGAATTCCATTCTGGCACATCTATACTGTATACTCTACGGTAAAATTGTAGGGCAGATTTTAAAATCTATAAAATCTTCCAACTTTCATAAGGAAAACGTTCATTTTACCATGGTACCTATTTGTACCATTGCTGCATAATTAGGTTCCAATTACAAAGCATGAGAGGTGTAGTAGTCACCAATATGCAGCTTTCTACAAATAGATAACATATTTTTAAAACGTTAATATTGACAACAAAAGCAAAATTGACTGGCAGAGAATATTGAATTGTTATCACATTTTTATATTGTAGGAAAATATATTTATAAAGTCCAACATTTTTTTATAGAAGCATAAACAAAGTAATTAAAAACATATATCAACAATGTGCATCATCCAGTGTAATGTACGCTAAATGCTTCAACTCACAAAACACAAAAAAACTTTACTAAAAAGGCGATAATAAAACTAGTTTGATAATCGCTTTTATAATGACAGCTTTGCTGTCGAAACGCGTCGGTTTTTAGTAAAAAGTTTTTTGGTGTTTCGTGGGTTGCAGTGTTCAGTGTTCTACTTCTGCACCAAGAGATCCAGTGAAGAACTTCAGTGTTAATGGTGTAATACTTAATATTGCAGAAATTGTTGAAAAAATATAATTGTGTACAAACAGGCCAACCATTATACGATAATAAAATACAGATATAAGGGAAAATGTAGATCATTAATAGAAAATAGTGTTGACAAGAATTATTTTTAATGTTTATTATTTGAAACAGTATCAATTTGTATAAAAGTAATCTCTGCTCCTCCGTTAAGTAAATAAAACTATTTCTTTAAGGTAGTATATGTAGTTGGTTTTAGTGGCAATAAGGACATGTCATGAGTAGTCTGATGAGCAAGTCTTAGTATAAGGGAGATATTCATTTTGAAATAAATTATAAAATACAATTTTACCTTCATCTGAAATTGTCCATTACAATAATTTTTAAACCACGTTATCACTGACTTTCGGAGTTTTAATATTCAAGTACAGCAATATTTAAATTCTCTTGTACTGTAGTAATTTATCGCATAAATATTTTAAGCTGTCAAATACAATGCTTATCCTACAAGCTTCGACGGCACCGGCGTTATTAAAAACGATATTGAAGAAGCCTGTAAAATATTATTAAATGGATGGCATACTGTGAGTCAACGTTAAGTTCCCTATTTGCAGCCGCGCCATTATTACATCGGAACAAAAAGGCGCTTTATTCAAGTTGTTCTTCTCATAAATGATATGCAAATAATTACGTTGCGTATCGGATCGATCTAATTCCGTATGTCAACCCCATTGGACGCCATCTGATAAGAGTTCACCAAATGCAGTAGCAAGAGCAATAGCAGCAATAGCAGCGACCCCTTTGTTATACGGTCATTGATCGAATTATAAATTGCACCTCGGGCACAATCTCTCGCTACCCTTCGGAAGCGATTTTATCTACATAGTGAGTTTCTCTGCAGTATACATGTAGCTCTCTGAATATAATATGCATCTATTTTTGTCGAATATATTTATGTATAATACATATACCTACCTATGTTCAGTCTCTGTGAAACGTGTAAGACGTAACTGTTTAAAGTTTACATTGCTTACACATACAAGCTGAGAAGGGGAGGTTGTTAGTTCTTAAGTTAGGTACAACACTCCTATACTTAGGAGGTGCGAAGAACTGGAAAATTATGAATAAACTTAAAAAAATTGTTAGAAAATGCTAAAACATTGTCAATATTTACACAGATAAAAATACAGAGTTCCATCATGACTCTCCGTTAGGGGAGGCTTTATTTTGGAGTTAAATATTTTACTGCTATTACAAAATAAAAATTATGCCTTATTTCCTATTACAATATATGTATATTGAATGTGGTAAAAATTACATACAAAGTGTGTATCACTTAAAAATAGAGCAAATTTATGTTTGCTTATTTTGCATTTTCTCGCGGAGAATAAATAAACAAACCAGTTTGAATACTATCGTTGTTTTAAGTTGAATAAAAAAAACTCGAGTACAGTGTTTTTGTAGCGCACAACATCACTAACAAAAATTAGTTCTGGAACAGTAGTGCTTTCTTTTACGACATTTTGTACGAAATGGCTATGATATGGTGCCTTTGACTGTAGTACTCGGTACTTTTGGGGACGTTACCGTGAAAGGTATGATGTCTTCGTTAGCTCTAATAATAATTGTAAACACTACTGTCCGAGGACTTGCGATCATTAGCGTACGTTTTGTCGTAAAACGCATAAGGTCAAATCGAATGTAGTTCAATAACTTGCAACTTCTAATAAAAAATCAAGAATGTTAAACCTTGTAACTTCTCCGGACAAGAACGATTTGTTTTGCACTATACATAAAATACAGTAATCCTAACGAGCAACAACGTAGAATATATATATCTATTTAACGTATAAACGCACCTATAAATAATTTAAGTTTCGTTAACTCATAAATATTTTGTTATAAAAGTGAAAGAAGCGACAGCAACTTGAACTTAATGAGATGTTTGACACAATCCTTGAAATGCTTAGGTCCAACGTGAAAATTGGTAGAGATAACGCCATAAACGAAAAGTGTATAAAAAGCTAAAATTTGACACAATTCTTTTTTTTTCTGTTTCTATAAACAATATGATTTCATTTTGTAAATCCTTTTACGATTTTCGGACTTTCTGTTATCTTCTATAAAATAAGTTATATCTCCATAGTCAATATTCATACAACAAAATTGCTGTAAATGGTGTCGTAGAACTTCATTGTTTTTTATTGATTGATTGATTGCTATCAAGACAGGACAGTCTCTAATTACCCGTAACACTGCGGCCCACTGGGCCTATTGTGTTATTCCTGCCTTGATTCCATTTTACTCAAACAGGTTAGTTCCCTCGATCAGGTTTAGAAGCCTATTTGGTAAATCTTTCTCCAATGGTAGATCAAACGCGCTTTGCAAAGCAACTCTACGTTGACTTAGTGCCACGCATTCGAAGATGATATGAAAGGCTGTTTCCTCCTCCTCATTACAGAGTCTGCATAGGGGTTCATCTTTATAGATCCCCATCTTATGCAGGTGACCTCTTAGACAGCCGTGTCCCGTTAATAGACATGTTACTGCCCTAAGCTGAATCCTGTTTAATGCAAGTCAGCAGTTAGTCGTTGTGACGGTCGCTCCATCATCCGTTTGCTGTGTCTTTGTCCACCTATATAGTTCTAATTTAGTTGGTGTTGTTTTATAATCCACTCATTAATTGCATCACGTACTGCACTCTTTGTAATACCTAGACCTGGCTCCGGCCGGGTAAGTTTCATTTGGGAACCTTCCTTCGCTAGCTGATCTGCAGTTTCATTGCCTACTATGCCCCTGTGTCCCGGCACCCACACCGAGGTGACCTTGTTGTCTCTGCCCAGGACAGTTAGGTTTTGGAGACATTCCCATACTAGTTTGAAGGCTATGTAATAAGATGCTAGAGCCTTTAAGGCTGGCTGACTGTCAGAGAAAATACAGATTGCCTGCCCTCGCGGTTGGCGGTGCAGACTCTCCAACGCACAGGTTTGTATAGCATATATTTCTGTTTGAAATACCGTTGTGTATCGCCCAAGTGGTTCACTTACCTTGTAACCCTGGTTTTTCTCATATACACCAACGCCAGAATTAGTGCCCGCCCTTGACCCATCTGTATACCAGTTTTGGGTGTGCGGTTTTCTCCCTTCACCATTTTTCCATTCATCCCAATTCAAGAAAATCTTGAAGGGTTTGTCATAGGAAATCCTGGTGATTGATATGTCGCTCCCCATATCAAAGATTGGGTTTTGTACAATTGCTTCTTTCTTTTATTAGTTATACATCTATTTTAAGTATGACCGCCGGAGCACTATCAATAACTGTACCAAATATGTTTACAATTAATAAAACAAATTGTTCATGTTTTTCAGAATCCTGTATCTTTGTCTATCACTGTAACCATTACATTTCTAATCAAACTCTTTTCGACAAACTTTTCAATTTTATCAGTCTTATTGTTTTGATCTAAACATACCATTCGTCTTTCTACGTCAGTGGTTGTAACCTGCATTATTATGTTTGCTTGAAGATTTTCGTAAGCGTTTTATATTCTATTCTTGCATATTAATCGCTCCTAAGATAAAAATGCAACAATCTCGGCGGCCACATTCAAAGTCAACTGATCCAATTGACCAATAAATGTGGTGCAAGTTTTTTTTTTGTGTAGATATTAGCCTGGTGCAACATTGAGAGGGAGGCCAATTTGGCAGAGTCGAAATAAGATTGACTTTTTTTCTTGCAAGCACTATTTATATACATATAAGTTTTTGTTTCTTAACCTTTTGTTTAAAGATTACAAGAGAATGCGGGTGGTTTTGAGGAATTATTAGCAAAAACAAATTTGTTGGTAACATTACCACACAGTTGTCAGAACTACTCAAATACTTAATACACAAAATAATGAAAATAAAAGCTTTTATGCAAAAGAACATTTTTCTTGTGAAAGAGAATTATTATTATTATCATACTGAAACTGAGGACAACGATTTAGCAAAATAATAGGGTTAAATCTTAAATCAATGCGCTACTATATTAGCCGTAGTTGAATGTAGCCTTTATTTGACTGATTGGAATGTAAAAATTGATTAAAAAGTAGACGCTCTGGAGATAACACTATAAATAGTATAACATATGGACGTGAAGATTATCGTTATTGCAGTATTTACATATACATATATTGTAGAGTTGGCACAATAATGCAAACAATAAGTGCTTATGTTAGTAAACAATATTTCCCTACAGCCACTAATAATTGTTATTAACCGATTGTTCGATTTTTTTTTGTCTTTATTTAGAAAGTAATCAAAAGGGTAAGCAATATTTCAACCTACCTCGCTTTTGTTATATAGATTTGTGAATATGCCCACTCAGTATGTATACTATTGCTGTAGGTATTTTGTGAAATAGGAAGTTACTTGTAATACATACCCAACACCTCTCGACTCAAGCGTTGACTTTATTCCTTCTCGCGAATGCTGCCAGCTATCATTGCCTATTGTTCCTTCGTGGACAGTAATACATCGTTATGGGCCCTGGAGTGAATATCAAGCACTTCCCGCGTCAGTTGAAGAATTAAATTATCAGTTCAATGACCCTGGTGCTTCAGATAGGGGAGACCTTGCTGCACTAGAATATTATGGTATATATTCGTAATGTATGTATACCAACAGTATTCGTTTCATATTGCACGACACAATGCAATATTATTGATAAAATTATATACACTTTTTATTGTTTATCGTGAACACTGAACGGTTTCTTTTAATAAGTTCTATGTACAACATTGAGTTCGGAAAACATGAAATAAAATTCATAAAATTCAAAATTTTCTTTCATGAAACCCTCGAACGCGTAATGTAATTTTATACATTGGGCATATTTAGCTATTTTCTCGACAGTATTCGTTGACATTTGTACATTTGTGACATTAATATTATTGGAACCTTATTTGTTAAACATTTATTTGTTCTTTTTATTTTTTATTATAGCATCTGGTTTTTGCAACTTTTGTACAAGTATTTTATAATAATTGGTATTGTATGAACTGTGACACATACTGACAATTATTTTTATGTTGGTTTTTTGTTATGTAAATAAAGTTTAGATGAGAAAAATTAAAAATACATTCATATATTTATATATTGCATACTACATATGTACCTACATAATATAAAGCAAATATCAAAGTTATGAATATTTTCCTTTCGAATACAAAGTCGTCTCGGCACTTTTCAAAAATCGAACGCAATGTGTCTACAATTGTAATCATACACGCACATTTTAAGAGACGTTCCTAATTGCAAATCTCGATCGAAGTTTGTAATCCGGAAGTTGATATCTCAAAAGTCGCCATCTTGATTGATAACAAATTTAAATATGTCTCATCGAAAATTTTAACTTTTATATGAAACTTTTTTTGACTTAACGTCTGATTGGTATTTATAACTTTTTCAAACAGATTTTAAAGCATCATGTAAAACTTTAAAACATTATCTATTTAATCAAATTTCCATTTTCAGTAATAAGGCAGATATCCATGCAGTCTGACTCGATTTCAGGAACGCTATATACATATTCGCGCGTTTTAAACATTTTTTTTGTTCGATTTTATGTAATTTTTACATACTTTACGTTCTTGCTGTATGTTAAACTGCGGTGTAATGGTAATCACAACATTATATAATTTCCAAGGAATTTTTGAAATTGTTATAATTTCTATTAGTGTGTGTTTTAAAAAGTAAAATATTTCAATGCCTTGAACTTTTTAACGTATAATTTGAATTGCATACCAATATAGCCTTCCTTCTTTAATATAAAAGCTCCAACTTTAATGATCTCGTTAACCTCGTTTTCACGTTCCAAATTCTGTTATTTTTGAATTGCATGTTATCATATGGGGAACCTAAATATACAGGTGTGAATGTATGACTCGAATTTAGCGTATAAGTGGATCATGCCTTCAAAATTACTTTCATTGCCCTTAGGTTATAGAAATATATTGTTTGACACCGTTAAACTATTAAGCTGTTATAAATTCTCTTACTTACTATTTTAATAAGAAAAAAGTGATCCTTATATATTTGTCCGTATTACTAATGCCTGTGTTACTTTTTGTGTTCTTAAGTGGTCTATGCGAAACAGTTTTATTTATTTCGGGTTAGAAAATTGTTATTGGTAAAACTAAAAGAAAAGTATTCAGGTTTCCCAAGATTTTGGATTTGTTCGGTACTGTATGTCACTAATTTTTTTTACATTTCCTTGATGGAATATTAGTTAGCTAAGCACTAGTCTATTATTACAGGTAATTAACAAAACGAATAAATATTATTTTGTTTGCTGGTACTGTTGAAGAACAATCTTCTCAGTATAGTGTATATTGCATTTAGATTTCATACAGTGCATATAGTTAACATTAGAGATGAATTTTCAATTGTTAATAAATTAATTAGTAGTACTCCAAAAGAATTTCTTTTTTTCTGAAAATGTTCCGACTCCTTTACCATGTACCATGTTACCAGTAACTGTTATCAGGTAGAGAACCCGGTTGGCGGCATGCGTATGTTATTTAACATACAGTATGTCCTCGTTATTTTTAGTTACTTTTTTTATTTTTTCAAATCAAATTGATATTTTTTTAATGTGTGGTGGGTGCTTAGTTCCAGTGACTCCGTAAGCTGTATTACTTGTCTGGCCATCACTGCAACTCTTGCGGTGTAGTTTGGTGTGTGTAAGTTGTGTTGAAATGGTTTTGTGACAGCATCATATCGCCTTTTATGATGCCGCGCTGTTAATCACTTTGCTCCCAACAGCGAATGGCAAGTCGATCCGGGACTAAACTTTCTGAAAAAATGTCACCGTTCCTCCAGAGAATTGAACCCCGGCACCTATCGGCCTCTCATAACGATAGTCAGCCGCCTAACCACTGCGGCCATCGACCCGTTTAAAACTATTTTTATTTCCGCTAAAATACTTTTTCCGTTCATAGTACACCAAAGTGTTATTAAGAAAAGTTGTTCAAAATGAAATTGTGTTATTATTATTAATTTCACAGTGATCGGCCTAATTAAATAAAATCCAGTTGTATTCATAATATTTGAAAATAATGTATGTACATACCACAAATTTTATGAATGACGAATTATTGTGTGCTCATTTTCATTTTTATTCATCTAGTTTTGACAACAGTATTTTTCAATTAGTATAATTTAAACGTTGCGGTTGGTATTACTAATTTTTTTCAAAAAAAAATTCTAGTTCTCTCCTTGCACTTTGATATGTTCTCCTCGGCCATTTTGGTTACTGGTTTTAGCACTGATAATATGTGATGTGGTTTTATGAACTTATAACACCTGAGTGAGTATTTTCAATTAATGAATCGATTAACTTATGCCTTTTAGAAGCTCCTCAAGCAATAGTTAATTTAATTTTGGTATGATATAGCGTCTTTCCATTTCTAAGTTTTTTGTTTTTTACTTACCGGTAGAGCAGGAGAAAAAGTATCCGGACAGTGCACGAAAGAAGGAGGCTTCTTACTCAAACCCTACGGGAACTTTATTGTCCTAAAGTGCATACAAATAATGTCTGTGCCACAGACAGTCCATGTAGGTATGCTAAGTCAATAAAGTACCCGTGCATTTTGAGTGAAGGGCGTCTTTCTTACATGCACTGGCAGGAAAATTTTTTCTCCTGCTGTACCAGGGTATATTTATTAAGATAAAATGAAAAGAATACCTCATTAAATAACCACGTTTATTATAACAACCAATAGTACAGGCTGTAAACAATTATATATGGTTAATCCTTGAGAAGATATGTCCTCTACCGATTTAAAAGGTCAAAGGCGATTTGGATTGTACATTATCATGTACACATTTGGAATAGCTACTGCCTACTACAATAATTGAATAGAAATTAACAAGAAGGCAATACAAATTTAACAATTTTTAGCTGAAGTTCACCTAACAATCTTTAAGCATGGATGTGCATCAAATCCATTCAATTTGATATGATTTGACATCACAACAATCAACATAGACCCAGGAAAGTTCTACAACAAGTATTAGAACATCTTTAAGGTATTAGTAACAATAATTTTAACATCTGATATCCAATCTGAACATCCAACCTTTTTGGACAGTAACTGCCTGCTTGTTTTGAAATTATATTCGGCTAGATACCATATTGTTCTGACTTTTTTTCAGTGCATTTTATTATTATAGGATTTATTCTGTTTAAATAACTAATTTTCTACGATAAATATTCTAGTTTCTTATATTTGATTGAAAAATTTATAAATATTTTTAACAGGTCATCTAGAATGTATAAGAAAAGGTGGCAGCGATTTATTGAAACCATTTCAACCCACTTTAAAAAACAAACATATGGTGAGATCGCGTGAAAGTTCATAAATTATTGATATACATATATTAAATATTCGTAGATAGCATTTAATATCCACTTAGCGTATCGAGAAATTATAAAATAAATTTACCTACAATCCCGATTTGCGTGTTATATAAAGAATATACTACGACTCAAGATCAACCGCTGGTCATTCGTTAGCTGGCTGCGACAAATTGATTACTACTGAAAAGTGTCCAATCCCGCTACGCGTTCCTCAATTCACACGACTTTCTTCGCCGTAAATAGCCCATATGTTGATTTATTTACGTGAAATGCTAACGGTTCATTAGTTAAATTAGCTGTAATTGCAGCCAACAGGCAGAAAACCCTGATAGACGGCCGTTACAGACAGTTAGGACTGACGCCAGTGATACTGTTTTGCCAATATTTGATTATGATTAAGCTAGATTGATGATTTTGGTCTGAACTATTACTCGTTACTTATGAATTATGAATTAGAAGTAAAAGTAAATTATACACCTATAACTAAGTAACGGTGTAATGTTCCACAATCTACGCCACATTGAGTGAGTAAAAAAGGAACACACAGTTCGAAGGTAATTGATTAAATGTTTAAAACTGCCTGTTGCAAACCTGCTTATTTTATACTGTAGAAAAGAGACGATAAGTGATTAGGTTTCGTGGTAATGACTTCTATGAATTACTCTGTGATGTTATAATTGGAATTTTTTATTTAAAAAATATATTAGAGCAGTTATTATGAAAAATCTTTCTAAGTGTAAATCAAGTACTCAAGAAAACTAATGAAGTTGTTGAAAGAAATATTATACAGAGCTATAAATACAAAACTTGTGATTGGAAAAAAACTACTTCCTGTTTTAGAAATTGCATTTTCTCTACGTTTAATTTGTTAATTTCCGTTGATCGTAAACCGACAAGGTAAATTAAACTCGACACATTAGCTACAATTTATCTCGATAGACGATTTAAATTGTTGTTTTGTGGATGGTATACTTTTTACAATATTTCTTAAATATTTAGAGAGATAGTGATATCTGGAGATATTTTCGAGATATACCTTATAACTTTTTGTTGAGGCACCAAATTAAAAATTGTTTCAAACAAAAGTTAAGGGGGAAATATCTTAATATTATAGACTATGTATTTTTTTCAATAATTTATTCAAACATATCAAAACAAGCATGTTAAGCACGTACACTACAATTATTTTATTTTGTTATAAAAGTTGTTCGAACTGATACCCATTTGTTACAATGCAAAAGTTGCATCTACGAATCATGGATTGTCTAATGGATTGATTTAAATAATTGCGCACATTCAGAGTAGAATGTGCTGGTGCTCCATCATGTTGTACCCATATTTCTCTTCGAATTAGTAGAGGAACATCATCCAATAAATCTCGTAATACATATTCTAAAAAGTTTAAATAAATATGGCTATTCAGTCGCTGCGGCAACAAATAAAACAATAAATGGCCTCCTGCCACTCCAGTCTCCAGGGTTCTCATTATCCCAAATGTGGCTATTTCTGCTATTGAAGAAACCATCTCTTGTGAAGGAGGCTGAGAAAAGAACATGAGTAACAAAATCAGGTTCATCTGCTTGACATTGTGAAAACCAGTTGCAGAAATTAGAGCGACATTTATAAGCTTCAGGATCGATGGTTTGAACTTTTTGTAAGTGAAAAGGATATAATTGTTGGTCGTGTAATATGCTCCATACAGTAGACTATGGAAGATGAGTTTGATGAACTAATCTTCGCACACTGATGGAAGAGTGTTCATCTACAATTTGCAGCACGTTTTCTTCATTGCCAACATTTCTTGCTACCCTTGGCCTGCCAATGACGTTTTCTCGTCTAATAGAACTATTCTCTATGAGACGTTGGTGAATTGAAGCAAAGGTTGAATGATGCGTTTATCGGTCTGCTTTTGGGACTCTTTGTATATAAAGTATTTGACGTCTACGTTACTTTAGAAATGCATTTTATGATATCGAAATTCAGAACATAAGTTATTGAAAAATAGAGAATGACAAAAAATGTTTGTTATGTAATTATAACTTCTTTGATTAGTTAAGATGTGAGTCTGATAGGAATAGCGACAAGCAAACCTAGCCTAAACCCCGGTATGTCTTTCTACCGGCTATTTTCATTTTACAGATAGGTGTTATGGTGTATAACTATTGTTTAATATTGTTACATCAAGATTACATTGCAAATTTATGTATCCTGCAACGGACTGTATTTAAAACGAAACATTGTAGATTATGAAAGTATGCTGTACAACATATGATTTTTTAATACAGAGTGTTACAAAAAAGTAAGTCAATCCGTTAAACCGGAGTGAAGTTAGCAGCCCGCATTTAGCGGCTCATTTTACGGAAACGCCCGAACACACGTAGGCGTACGTGTGATGTGCCTATATAATGCGCCGTATAAAGAGTAGATGATTGCAGGTGGTGAAAAGTAAGCATTATAGCAAATGGGAAAAACGCATAAAATGCAATCGAAGAAATATCAAACCATAAAAATATGTTACCAGCCGTTGATAAAGGTAGAATGAAAGTTGAATCATATCTATATTTACACATAAGGAAATTCCTACGATTAGACGCAGTCTGGTGTCAACTTGCGACCCGACAAAAATGATTAATAATCTAATCAGACAACCAGCAGTACCGGACAAAATCTCTTGCCGATCGTCGAAGGGGATGAAATTGCACCCTAAAGCACTAAAAAAATTCCTACGGCTAGACGTAGTTGGGTGTCAACTTGTGAGCAGAGAGAAATGATGAATAATGTAATAAGACATCTGGCAACTCTCGACAAAATCTCTTGCTGGCCGTCGAAGGGGATGAAATCGCACCCTAAAGCACAAAAAAAATTCCTACGGCTAGACGCAGTCGGGTGTCAACTTGGGAGCAGATAGAAATGATTAATAATGTAATAAGACATCCAGAAACTCTCGACAAAATCTCTTGCTGGCCGTCGAATGGGATGAAATTGCACCCTAAAGCACTAAAAAAATTCCTACGGCTAGACGCAGTTGGGTGTCAACTTGTGAGCAGAGAGAAATGATGAATAATGTAATAAGACATCTGGCAACTCTCGACAAAATCTCTTGCTGGACGTCGAAGGGGATGAAATCGCACCCTAAAGCACAAAAAAAATTCCTACGGCTAGACGCAGTCGGGTGTCAACTTGGGAGCAGATAGAAATGATTAATAATGTAATAAGACATCCAGCAACTCTCGACAAAATCTCTTGCTGGCCGTCGAATGGGATGAAATTGCACCCTAAAGCACTAAAAAAATTCCTACGGCTAGACGCAGTTGGGTGTCAACTTGTGAGCAGATAGAAATGATGAATAATGTAATAAGACATCTGGCAGCTCTCGACAAAATCTCTTGCTGGCCGTCGAATGGGATGAAATTGCACCCTAAAGCACTAAAAAAATTCCTACGGCTAGACGCAGTTGGGTGTCAACTTGTGAGCAGAGAGAAATGATGAATAATGTAATAAGACATCTGGCAACTCTCGACAAAATCTCTTGCTGGCCGTCGAAGGGGATGAAATCGCACCCTAAAGCACAAAAAAAATTCCTACGGCTAGACGCAGTCGGGTGTCAACTTGGGAGCAGATAGAAATGATGAATAATGTAATAAGACATCCAGCAACTCTCGACAAAATCTCTTGCTGGCCGTCGAAGGGGATGAAATCGCACCCTAAAGCACACAAAAAAATTTCTACGGCTAGACGCAGTCGGGTGTCAACTTGTGAGCAGATAGAAATGATGAATAATGTAATAAGACATCCAGCAACTCTCGACAAAATCTCTTGCTGGCCGTCGAAGGGGATGAAATCGCACCCTAAAGCACAAAAAAAATTCCTACGGCTAAACGCAGTCGGGTGTCAACTTGTGAGCAGATAGAAATGATTAATAATGTAATAAGACATCCAGCAACTCTCGACAAGATCTCTTGCTGGCCGTCGAAGGGGATGAAATCGCACCATAAAGCACAAAAAAAATTCCTACAGCTAGACGCAGTCGGGTGTCAACTTGTGAGCAGATAGAAATGATGAATAATGTAATAAGACATCTGGCAACTCGACAAAATTTCTTGCTGGCCGTCGAAGGGGATGAAATCGCATCCTAAAGCACAAAAAAAATTCCTACGGCTAGACGCAGTCGGGTGTCAACTTGTGAGCAGATGGAAATGATGAATAATGTAATAAGACATCCAGCAACTCTCGACAAAATCTCTTGCTGGCCGTCGAAGGGGATGAAATCGCACGCTAAAGCACAAAAAAAATTCCTACCTAAATTTTTTTTGCTCTTTTTAGAATTGAAAACCGAATATATGTTGGAAAATTGGTTTTAATCTAAACTCTTCTACATTTTCAAAACTTCAAAGAACTACGATTATTCTCTTGTTTTTTTCTTTAAGTTTAGTTGATTGCTTAGAAAAATATTAAAACTAAAGTAACAACAATTACAAGAAGTTATACTTGCCAAAGTGATAGGTAAAGGATGTGTAATTTTATTTTATCTGAATATTTGTTAAACTATTAATTCAGTTATTCGGAACTTACATTTAATCTTTGATTTTTCGAGCTTGTGTAGTATTTTTAATTATTTTAAACGAAAATTGTAGAAGTTATAAATTTGTAAAGATGTATCTTTCGGGTATTGTCGTGGTTGTTGTAACAAACTTGACGTTTCGCTGATCATAAGTCAAGTTTGTTACAACAACCACGGCAATACCCGAAAGATACATCTTTATGGAACAGTGGCCGTGAAAGCCTACATTCGGTTATTGTTATAAATTTGTGTTGTTTATTTCAATTAATATGGTAATTTTATTAAACCATAGATAGCATTTTGGTAACAATAAAATAAATAAAGTAAAAATATCTCGTAAAGGACGCATCAACGAAAAATTTTGCAAAATGCAAAAAGATATAGATAATATAATTAACTCGCTACAAAAAAGTCAAAGGGTACCCCATCCCCTATTTTCTCCATTAGTTATTTTATTGTTCTAGAAATCATACAGAAGGCGTGTTTAGATAAGAGTAAAATCTGTACCAAATTTGAAAACGATATCTCAAAACATACCGGAAATATTAATAAATATAATTTAAAACAATAACTTATCTTATCTTATCTTGTATATCGGAAAAAGTGTTCAAATAGAAAGTGACATAAGCAAAGGCTTTATTTTAGCCCAAAGAATATATGGCTAACGAATTGACCTACTTCTTCGTAATACCCTGTATATCCAATCAGGGATAGAATCACGTTGAATCGACAGTAAACCGCCTCGATATTTTCACCACACCCCACTTTTCACCTTTCCATACGCGAACGAGTATTTCAGGGAAAGGGGAAGAGTGGAACTGGTGAAAATGTCGAAGTGGCTTGCTGTCGATTCAGCACAGTTCTACCGCAGATCATGTTTTCTGATATATGGTGTATAGGTTATTTAGTGATAAGTACATTCAAAACATGGTTACACCAACTTAACTAAAACACTATATTAATTGTACTAAAACATACTATAAAATAGGTACAGATACCGTAAAACCATCGTATAAATTAATGTGAAATATTTAATAGCAGCAGCAGCAGTGATAGTGTAAAGCGGTCAATATTATTGTACAATATCAATTATTGTGCAATATATTGCAAAAATATTGATCGTCTAGGGGCCGCTTAATATACTAGCTGTCGATTAAAATGGTAAGCTTTAACTAAATTAAAGTGGTTGATCAATATGTCTCTCGAGACAATTGATTACGAGATACAATGACTCAATGAATTAATTTTAATAAAGATACATATTCTAAAAGACATCATTATAGAAGATTATGAGAGTATACATATATACCTACATTTGTACATATTGCTCTTACAATCTTGTACACTTGCATTTTCTCAATACAGTAGCAATAGTACTGATTCGAGTCGACTACATCGCTTTCGTTTAGTCTCCTTTTCTATCTTCCTACTTGGAGAATTCCCCTGTTGCCAACACGTGCCCTCTGTCATCTAGAGTGCTCGGGACAGTCGTCTTCCAAAGCCCGAGATTCGGAACTTCCGGTTCACTTTCAATACTACCACCGCCACCACTATCCCATACAACAGGCAGCCACGTTTCGTCTGATCCTTTTTACTTTAACCAACCCATCTCCTTTAATTCGTCTGTGTTTTCGCGGATAAATCTTTTTCTGTCTGTTATACGCTTACATACGTAGCAGTTCTAACATTGTGTTCTTGCAAATGCAAACTAAAATATTTAAGTATTTGCGCCTGTATTTTTTTTGTTAACGGTATCTAAACGCCTGAAATTTCTGGTTTTTTATGTAAGTCGTTGCATTATGGCGTTATATAAATCATGTTTTCTTCGTCTTATCAAAATAAAAATGATTACTATTGTAATAAAAAATACGCTTCTTAGAGTTTGCTTGATTAAAGTATTTGTCTTTTAATATACAGTGTGTCCCCGGATCGACGCATGAATAGGTATTTATTTTTATAGCACACTTAAAATATAAAACAACACAAACATTTCCTTGGCATACTCCTTGGCGCAACTTATTAATCTGAACAACTTTTCTCACAAACATTTCATGGTATCTCCTGCAGAAACACTTTATTAGAGGAACGAATAACTTTTTTGTGGATTTCCAAAGTATGTTTGATCTTGTTAAAATTTTGCATACTTGCATAGTTTATTATTCTGAATAACTTTTCTTAATATATGTAAACCAAATTGTTTGTTAATAGCAGTAATTAAGCGACACGGCTAACATATTCCAAACTTAAAATATGTAAACCAAACTGTTTGTTAATAGCAGTAATCAAGCGACACGACTAACATATTCCAAACTTAAAATATGTATAATCCGGAATATACCCGGAATACAGTAATTCTTCTTAAGTGTATGCATGTTAAACGAACTTAATTGTACGTTTTTTTTTGATACCTTACTTTAAAAAATTTTCAAAAATTAAACATCTCAAGAACAATAATCATTGGGTGTAATCAATCTGTAAAAAACATTGTTTTTATTGTACAGATTTTCAAAATACTACAAGATACTGGGGACTCAACGCGTGAGTATAGTGCAATGAAAATTAGTATAGACGTAGTATAAACCAGTTTCGCATATACTCACCAGGAAGGCGATGCAACCCTTTCTAGGTAGCAATACATTAACAGCGGGAATACGTTCTTCGTGCCACCTATATCACAATAACACGACGAAGTATGGAGTTTACTAGGCGCTCTACGGTACGTGGAGGAATGGCTAACCACTTCGCCTCAACTTGTTTTCATAGTTCTTCAAGATTAACAAAGGGAGAGTCGGATAAAGTTGAAGCCTCTTACTGATAATGTCCCGGATGAAATCGAGATCCAGACAACGAGTTGGCCATGGATATATTCGTATGTGGTACTGTTCTATAAAGGTCCGTATTGCAGAATCCATACGTGGTGATGCGTTGTTGTGTATGTGAATCAAATTTACGTGCCGTTGAATGTAGGGGAGTATAATAGAAATCAGCACGCCATCTACATAACGGCGACCCATCATTTTCTGTTGTATACGCACTAGACGCGTATGTCTGCCACATCGCTCTTCTCCGCGATTGATTGTGCACATCGATTAGGTGCTCGCAAAGTCTTCGGCAGACCAAAATTCGCGTGTTTCTAGTGTGAATCGTGATTCGTTAGAAATCCAATCGAGACGCCTTCCTTACCCAGTATTGGACTTCTCGCTCAGTTATGGCGAGAAACGTTTTGGCCGAACCATGTTTTTTTTTCGACTTTTAGCATGCAATTGTCGCCATGCCCGCTGAATACTGCTTAGTGATAGCTGCATATGCCATACGATAAATCTGCTAAGAAGATACCAACAACTTGACTTCTCTTGAACTCTCTCAGATAGCGCCATCGACCCTCAATTGCACACGCAGCATGTACAGTTTGTGTATTAAGTAATGTCTTCCTCTTTGAAGAGTATATCAAACTTTCTTCCGCGCACACCGATTCGGTCGTTTTCGTTCGGTCGACATATTCTGAATACACAACTATTTATCTCAAGGGGCATTTACGAAAACGACCGAACGAGCATGAGCGGAAGAAAGTTTGATAAGCGCTTCAAAGGGGAAGACATTACTTAATACACAAACAGTACATCTTGTGAGTACATTTATTCGGTGCATTTGGAATATACGCAATGTGCTTGTAAATTTTGTTTAAAAACTACACATTTCTCAAATTTAAAATTGTATCTAATTGAAAGTTATATCTATTTATGGATCAATGTTGCTAAATTTTTAATCTAAGGGGTTTTCAACATTTTATTGTCTAATGTACCTATATATGTATGTATATATAAATTATGGCTATTAACATAGGTGGACTACGCTAGGAGGGGAACGCAATCTACTAAGTCCAGTTAACGGTAACTATGAGGTATACCTTAACATCAATTAGTTATTTTAGCTGTAATTCCGATGTAATAAAATGGATAGAGTAGAGTTACACAATATACTATACGTATTTTGTGTTCATATATCAATCGTTTATTTAGTTTTTCCTTTCATTACAGAAAACGAGAAAGGTTCGTTCTGAAGAAAATACAAAGAAATCCGTAGGATTTTGTGGTTAACAGATGTATAAACAAACTCGTGCGTTTTTACTTTTGATGAACTAAAAGCGCAATTGTATTTTTTTATTATCTTCTCTTATTATCTCGTTTTCTTAATTTGATAAATATAATCCATGATTAATTCTTGTATTTTTCTGAATGTATTGAAGGATACTGTATAGGTGTTTATTATATGTCTATATTAAAAGTTTCTGCATTTATGTGCAGCTATTTTTATTTATTTAATATTATGTACTATGTTGTTTATCGTGATTTAAAAATATAATTTAACGTATCTGCTCTGATTTTCGCATAGAATAATTTGTTCTAGTATGTAAATGTAATGTATGTGCGCCGTTAACCATTGTAGAATGTAACCCTTGTAAGAGACGGCGCATGTTGAATATTAACTACCCTCGAAGGGGCGTACCCATCTGATGAATCATCAGGACATAAACTATGTAGTCAGTGTGCGGAATTATCCGTTTTCACTATACTATTCAGATACTGTGAGATGATAAAGCTAGGGTTTACATACATAGCCTTAAATATCCTTTATTACAACACGATAAAGAAGCTAAAATTTAATTCTAAAAAATCCTTTGTGGGAAACTATTATATATGTATGTATATGCATAGAGAGAAATATCAATCCAAACATTTACTAAGAAAATAAGGAGTTTTCAAGGGTAGTTTAGGCAATATTCTGCAATGTACTACTCAAATGTACAGTCACTGACAGAAGTAATGTCTCCCCCCAAGTAGCGCTGTGTATCAAAACTGTATTCCATTTCATAATCGGGTACGTTCGTCGTTGCATACTACCTTCGCATATTGCATTATGTATTCACATAAGCCGTTGTAGGTATTACCGCCAACATTTTGCACTCGGACTAATGGAAGGATGTGGGATGGAGCCGCCGTGGCCCAAGCTGGGCTGGCGTAGGTTAGGAAGAACTGCTGCTTGTTTGCTATTTGCAACTATATAAAACCTAAACATCCCCTCCATATTATGATTAACACAAAGAAGGGTTAGTTTTGGGAAAATACAACTATTAAATTTAATATAGTAATGAAAAGGGTAATAAAAGAATTGAATTTACATTTAAATGGAGGAGTTTCATAAAACTGACTATTTCGTAGTAGAGGGTATTAATAGAGTAAATAGGGTATTATTAAAGTATCTAGAAATTTCACAAAGGTATGGTGGTATGCCACGTAAGCCTTAAGTTAACAATGGAAACTTGAATATAGCCGGTGTAATTAATTACAGATAAAGGAATAACCTAAGAAATTAAATAATATAGTTACAATTCTTAATCTAAAATAAATGAACTAAAATGAATTAATTAAAATAAGAATAAGCATGAACAACACATGATACTGAACAACACAGGATACTGAAAAACACATGATGCTGGTTGGAAACTTGGTGGTAAGTTTAAGGCATTCTTGTTTGTATTCTTTACTTTTTTTACGTTTTAGAAATTGAATTCCATCTGTTCCATGTAAATTAAATTTGGATTCGTCCGAAAATATTACACACTCCCATTGTTTTTTTGTTCAATTTGCGTGTTTTTGCCAGTCAGATTTCATATTTTCGTCAACGGTTTTTTTCTAGGAGGCCGGGCGTTAAGTCCCACAGAAATTAATCTTCTGTGAACTGGCGCAAACTTACTTGCCTGTTATTTGGGACCATTCCCCAGATAACTCTGACGAGGTTGCCTGCCTGTTACTTAAAGTCATACGTTCTAGTAACCGGTGATCCCTTCGAGTAGTAGCACGCTTGTTGCCGCTACCTTTTTTTCGATCAGTACATCCTGTTTCTTTATGTATTTTTAACAAATCACAAACACTGTGACACACTACACCTTACTCGACGTGCTATCGCACGCATCGATAAACTCTCCTTCCTTAGAGCCACAATATGGGCTTTCACTAGTAAATTTCGACGAAAATTTCGCCATTTTTGCGTAGCACTGCGTTACATTCAGATAAGCAACTAAGAGTGTTAGTGATGTGACTCTAGTATGTATATTGTGGGAGGGGTTTTCCCTTACACCTGCTCTGCTATAATAATTAATATACTCAAGAAATAACCGGAATTTTCGGTGTAATTCGAGTATTAGTTGGTGCTCGAATTTCATTTCACAGTACTGTATATTCCGGCCTTAGGATGACTAAAAATTTAAATTCACTACATACTAATACTGTGACTATATCATGTACTCAACCTCCAACTTTCATTTTTTGAAATTACGTTGCCGCTCACCTTACGAGTTTAAAATTACCGCTGAGTGTAACCCACATCAGAAATCTCCTGATCTGGACGAATGGGAACCAAAATCGCGATTTAATTTTTTGGGCACAGATTCGGGTGAAGCATGTCTGGTTAGGAAGTAGTATCGATTTCATTCAGCGCACTCTCAAACGCTGAGAGTGCGCGTTCCCAGTGCATGAATTTGGGTACTTGCATGTAGTTCTTCATGCAAAATTTGGTTCAGTCATAATATTCAACAGTTATAAATGGCAGCTTTTGAGGTCGATATCGAAAATTGGATCTTACAAGAGCACAATGGTCCGAAGCATCGGGATGACTTCTGCCCCACCTGGAAGGAGGAAAATGAGATTGCCATTATGGTCTGGCTATCCCAATATGCGGACACGAAACCCACGAAAACGTCTGGGTAATTATGAAGTACCAGTTTTCATAATTTTGAGCAGCTTTTAAGGATTCCAATTCGTAAAATTTAGCGTGGTCTTCCCACAGGTTATGCCAAAAAGCTCGTTGAAAGTATGCACCGCATACCTTCAACTAACATATGCATGCTAGTTTTATATTCTTTTAATCACATAATGTACATACATTTGACACATTAATCTGCGTTGAATAAGTAGTTGAATCAGATGCAGATTTTTTTATGTGTGACAAGTTCCGCTGCAACGGTTTCCTAAGTTATGTCAGCATCGTTCCTAACCCTTTTGACGCACTGTGCAAAATAAAATTTGGCGCCTCCTCCTCCTTCTCCTTACCTAACCTGCCCACAATAATAGTTTTTATTGCTTTTATTTTGCTAGTATTTTTTGTACTTTATTTTCCTTTATTTTATATTTAGTTTATAGTCCACATAATACTGTTGGAGATTGAATGAAATAGATTCTATACTTTTATTAGTCTCTTCCTATTTTTACTTCTTATCAGTAGCTTCACCGCAGCAACTGAAATTGGTGTTAGTATGATGTTGGGCGAGTCCTTATCAAGTTTCTTATTTTTGTTTGCCATTTTAATTTTATTACTAATTTGTCATACAGTGAAGATATATGGTTTTCGATTTTGCAAATACTTCGTTTGTAAATTAAATTTATTTGTAGATGCTTCGAGAAACTTAATAAATGCATTGTATACTGAGTATTGCTGGTAAATATGTCTTCATGTAGTTTACGAGAACATTGTTTATATTTATGTTACGATGGCATATTGCAGTTTTACACCACTCCACGATGTAACTGAAATTCGTTTTAAATACACTGTAGGTTGTTGCTTTTTTATTTGTGCGACCTGTACGTAAGCAGTGGTAATAGAAAGTCAGCCATTTAATTTAAAAAAATCATTGATCAACTAATTTTACAAATTAGAATTAATACATTTACAAACTTTAAATATTTCTTGTTTCTATATATACTATATATACTAATTTAATTGGTTGGTTGTTACAGAATGTAATTTTACGAAATCGAAGTCGAAATGCGGCGTGTGAGCAAAGAGTACGCAAAGTAATACTTTAAATTACCGTTGAATTAGCGAGAAAAAATCGCTGCAATACATAAACTTCAACGAAATACAAAATAGTAGATTAATCACTGACACACGCAGTAGCACAGGCTCGGTCTGAAAACTTTTATGAAAAATACTGAAATATTACAGCATATTTTACACAAAAATAAATGAGTTCTATTTCTGACTTGTTTTATTAATGGCAGAAGCGGTCCCAGTGTAAGGGCGCATAATTTTTCCTGGAATTTCGAAATCGATGCCTTTATTTCATGCGTGTTATGTACGCTTTATATATGTGCATATGTATCACTGCAAATGACGGTAATATGTTTAAGCATATATTCATATGAGTATTTGGGAGATTCTATTTATTTCTACAATTTTTATTGTGAGTTATTTTTATTACTTATATACTGGTTATTTGTACTCGCGTATGGCAAACATATACAAACGTTAAATTTTGTTAAATAATATATAGATATGTTTTTGTTGAAACTAGCATAACATCTACAAATAATTTCAGGGGCATGTCTTGTGAAATTCAGTCGATGGTAAATTTTAAATAGCTAACACTGTAAAATAGATATGTATATGAATGTGTTTTATTAAATACTATAGCATTATTAATCAGTAAATACTGCTTATCCCTACTTATTATCATTTATTTTCTATCAGGCTACAATATTTATGTAGAATGTATTATCTTTTTATCTAAGTTGTTTCTTGTTCAAATTATGTAGAAATTTGACTGTGTAATTATGGCACAATTCATTGTTGTTTGTTATACATATATTTTATTTCGTTATTAATTTCCTCTTTTTTACATAGTTTATAACTATGGGGCCTAGTGACTCTAACTGATGTGAGTTAATGTTTCCAGAAAGTTTATTTTCAATTCGTAGAATAGTATAAAATTAAAGTCTTGAGTTATTCCCTAAAATTTTTCAATTTCAAAGATTTTCTTTAGTTACGCAATGTGGTCAAATTTACTGTTAGTTTTGAACGGGTTTGACGATCATATATAAGGTTATAGCTTTATAGTTAAATGGGGTTGGAAAAAGCATTCATGTTTGCCACATTTGTATAAATAAGAAAATTGTAATAATAATAAACCAATACAGTTGCGCAAAAAAAAATCGTGAAACTAATACAGTGTAAAATCGCTTCAATCGCTATCGTCCGCTATTATTGAGAGATATTCGCAGTACCCAGCACTGCTTGCAATTTAAATAAAGCATTTGTTCTTATCGACGATATTTTCACCGGTATAGGGATACGATGTTACGTCACACACTGAACATTCAATATTCCAATTGACTCCCTCACAATTTTTTTTAAATTAATTTGTCCTAGGGCCGTCAAACTCAAACGAAAAAAGAAATCAAAATAACATTTATGCTATCGGATGTAGCTCAGAAAAGTGCCTCGAGGATATTGAAACCGTTTTTCGATAGCCCCTAAGAAAAGCGAGATATAAGGCTGGACTGGTTTTGCCAAAAATCGAAAAACACCTGTAGTTCGAAAACGGTAAGAGATAGCGGAATTCGGTTTGTGCATTTTTTTTTTTTTTTGGGAAAGAAGAGCTCTGGAACCGTACCTCGGTTTTTTTCTATCTCCTGCAGATTGCTTGGAACCCTCGAAAACATACGAAAATGGATCACCTATATACTTCTATCTATTTGAAGATTATTTCGATTAATTTGTTCAAAATTATCATACATACAAAGTGTGAATATTGATAGTAGAATACACTCTAACAGAAAAAATAACTAAAATTATATTGAGAAACCTTCAAGAAAAATACACACGTTGTTAAAATGTAGAGTAAACCTTCTTTCGATTCAAGTACATATTGTTTTCCGGATTAATTGTAAATTAAATTTAACAGTTGCCTGTCCGGTTCATTCAAGTTATTAGCGAGAGCAATAATTGTACAATAATACATAACTGCTCTCGCTTTATTTCCATTAGGTTAATACATTTCTGTATGTATGCTTAAAAGAAGTTTAAGCAATTTACATTAATCTAAAAATACAGATTTTGTTTTTATATTTGACTTTCCTAAGGATGGCTAATTGAGAAAACATCTAACGATTTTTTACAATCAAATAATCTCTGAGATAAAATATTTTATTTTTTGTTTTGATGAAAGTAAAACAATAATAAACGTTTACTGAAAGCTCATAATGCTGTACATAATTTTGTTCTTCTTAATTTAATAATAGCCATGCATAATCTGAGACATTAACACACATATCACAAGATATACAGTGTGTCCAAGATAAGGATCCTAAGCATGGGAATCTCGGTACCTGTAGGAGATACAGCTTAGGTTAAATTAGGAAAAAGTTGCGTTCTATAAAGCTTATTTACATGCCGTTTAGTAACGTGAAAAATGTGTATGGCCTGCTGAGATATTTGGGAGAAACGGGAATTTGAGAATATGGATTTTATTTCTTTCTGATTTTATTTGAAGAGATAGCAAAAACTAATAACACTTTCTTATGGGCACTTTTAAGGTACTACATGACGGTATTTTTAGGTTTTATATCCGACGTTTTGTTTTCGAGAAACCATCATCAACTTTATTTTTTTATATGGCCCGAAAAAAAAGTACACCCGGTATCTGATTCCATGTTTTATTACAAATTCAACGATGTATCACGTGCCATATTTTTTTTAGTTTAGAGGAAAATTGCATTTTTTCCAAATCCTGAAGGTATTTTTAGGTAGGGGTTGTAAAAAATGCTTTCAGGTAAATACCTGTCACCGAGTCTGTCACATTATTTAATATCAGCATAAAGTAGTAATTGTCGTTGTTATTGTTACCCTGTTTGTCGACTTGTTTTAGAGTAATTATCGTTATTGTTACTGTTGTCGTTATTATTGTTTATTGTTGAATAGTTAATATTGTGTAATTATCGTCGAATATGCCGGGTCACGTTATAGCCATGAAGAAAAGTTTGACATGCTAACGTGCTACATTTTGTGCCACAAAAATATTGTAAATACTGCAGCAATGTATCTTAATACATATCCAGAAAGAAGTCAGCCATGTAAGTCCATTTTCTTAGAATTGGCTCGAAATTTAAAGGAATATGGTTCATTTAAAAAGCCTGTGTTATCTCGAAAAAAGGAGTCTTTAGAAGAAACCCAAAATAATGTTTTACAAGCAGTTGTTGAGAACCCTGAGATATCAACTAGGCAAATCGGATATTATGTAGGAGTAGCCAAATCCACAGCTCAATTTATTTTACGTAAAAATAGATATCACCCTTATACATTTGGGATTTGCCAAGGACTTAAGCTACGGGATTTCGAACGACGCTGGCATTGTTGCGAGTGGTATACACGCGCGTGTGAAGAAAATTTAAATTTCCCTTCAAAAATAATATGGTCCGACGAAAGTATGGTCACTAATAATGGTATCTTCAAAAAAAATAATCATATATAAATAATAAAATATCGAGACATCAAGAACGTTTTGGGTTTAATATGTGGTGTGGAATTTTAGAAACTAAAATACTACACTGAGGGAAGGAAATGCCTAGAAAGAACTTGCCTAGTGCAATAGCACCGGCAAGTTCGAGAATATCTTTCGCAGCGATTTCCTGGAAAGTGGATTGGAACCTTTAGTGAAGTGTCTTGGCCAGCGCGATCCTCGGACCTAACTCCTTTGGACTTCTTCATATGGGGTTTTGTTAAAAACCGAGTTTATCAATATTCTTTTGAATCTGAACAGCAGTTACGAGAACGTGTAACGGCCGCATTTAACAGTATTACACCAGAAATGTTACGTGATGTTTTAAGTTCTATAGTTAAAAGATCATACTTATGCTTAGAAAATAACGGAAACCTGTTTGAACACCTTTTTGAATTAAATAAAAAATGCGTTAATTTCTTTGTTGTTTTCGTTACTTATTGTAAAAAATTTTTCATTATTCGCCTACTTTAGAACATCTTTAAAAAAGAGAGAAAAAATGCAATTTACCTCTAAACTAAAAAAAAATATATATGGCACGTGATACATTGTTGAATTTGTAATAAAAAATGGAATCAGATACTGCGTGTACTTTTTTTTCGGGCCATATACAAAATTAAAGTTGATGATGGTTTCTCGAAAACAAAACGTCGGATATAAAATCTAAAAATACCGTCATGTAGTACCTTAAAAGTGCCAATGAGAAAGTGTTATTAGTTTTTTGCTATCTCTTCAAATAAAGTCAGAAAGAAATAAAATCCTCCATATTGTCAAATTCCCGTTTCTCCCAAATATTTCAGCAGGCCATGGAAATTTTTCAAGTTGCTAAACGGCATAAATAAGGTTCAAAAAACGCAACTTTTTCCTAGTTTAACCTAAGCTGTATCACCTACAGGTACTGAGATTCCCATGCTTAGGATCCTTATCTTGGACACACTGTATAATACCTAAAAGACTTAAGAGAATCAAAGTAAATGTATATCAGGAAAATATAAAATTTGAATTTTTTCCAATTTCTACGATAACTGTGCTTCCATATTTTACTTGTTATTTCACTTTATGTCGTCGAAAGTACTTATAATTGCTTTCATCCAGATGATACGTGAATTATTCCAGTAATTGTTATTACGTACATTCAACGTTACAAATACGAGAATGGTGTCTTTGTACGAATAATTGGGTCAATAAGTTATACTGAAACATTTCTATAGAGGACAATTCCAGGACAATAAACAATTTCGTGCTGTACTGTGGTTCAAGATTGTGCTAATATAGCAAATACATGATGTACCATCACATCAATTGCTTAAGAACGAGCAAAGAGTACCTATGTAAATAAAAAATACATATATGCCTATGTATATACCTACCCTGTTTACACCTAATTTTAAAATTATAATTGAGATCTATTGAATTGTACGATATATTATATATTATTATATTTTGTGATGCTTGAGTAAAGTCTACTACATATGTATATCCAACAAGATTTACATCTTGGTTGTCTAATTATTCGAAGCTATAACTTCATAACTACATATTTTAGATTGCAAAATAATTGATATAATGCATTGCTTATATTTATAATTTACTAAAAAAGTATTTTAAAATTGCGCTTCATAAACATATGTCTAGATGTATTTTGAATGCTCGTAGCAAATTTCAGAAATTAAATCTAAAAATTAATTGAGTAGGTAATCTCTATTCCCCTATCAAGGTAAACGGGAAAAGAGATTGTGAAGTTAATGTCGAATATTAATAGACAAAATTGTAGATGTAGATGTAAAACATTTGTAGAAATATGTGTATGAAGCATAATTTTCAAATTATATTAAAATAAAATCGAGCAAACGATTTATAGAATTATGTAGACATGGCGCCGCTGTAAAATAATCAGCTGGTAGATCACCCTCTTAAATATTTCAATTCTAAAATCTATATCTCTTTAAATTTTCAAATCACAGATTTTTATTCAAGCGTTTTACATTGAAACTTATGGTATCGTTAAGCGTTTTGATTGTAATGTAAAACTTTACCATATAATCTTTAACGTGCGTTTTGATGTTCTTAATTTCATACCAGTTGATTGTCAAACGCAATATTAGCACGTTCTTCTCTTAAATACCATTGCGAAAGTTTTATGTTTTTTTCTACATTTCTTTTTCTATGATGCCGAAGAATTGTGTTATACAAAAGATATATGCGCGTGTACCCATTGTGGTAGTTGGTTGAACTCACTCAGATAAGAATTAAACATATCAGTAGCTCGAGTTACAGTGTACATAAGAATATTCTCTTAAATTCATTATACAGTTCTGGTTGAAAATTTATTTCCGTTCCAGGTACACTAACAATAAGTATTATGTGAAAGGGGAGGAAAAGGCCAAATACGATAATATTGTTCATTTGAAACCATTTTAAGAATTTAATAAGAAATATATGTAACTAGAGGCGGATTACTGTACTAACAATACAGGTTATTTCACTTAAAACGAAACACCCTGAATAATCCTTGAAAGAAGTATTTGATGCAAAAGTGCCAAGACACGTCAACCTTTGTTCTTATGAGAACACCTATTGATACCTAAATTACAACTCCCATTCAAGCGAAAATTGTGACTCTAACAAGTAATTATATCACAAATGGTGGAAATATCGTCTTGTCCGAGGTAAAGTAAGCATAAAACTTGATCGATATCTTCAAATTTTTATATTTATCGTTAATATACGATATTTCCACCATCTGTGATAGAATTACTTGTTAGAGTCACAATTTTCGTTCGAGCAACGTTTACATTTTGTGTTATGGCTTTAGCAGTAATCATGTTAGTCGTATGCGTTGTAGTTTTAGGCTGGGTCGTTACAAATTTGATATATTGCACCTGAATAATATATAATTGTGAAGTTATATCTCTAAAACAAATGTAACAGATGGATATTAATCTGATGTATTTGTCCGGCCGTTATCGGTTGACCCCCGCAACTTGTGTTAGCTGATTTGGAGCTATCAACGTCGGATTTGAATTGGACTTTAGTAAAATCCTCTGCGGCGCTTTGGTGGTAGTCATTTGAGGTGCTGGCAATATTTTCGTAGGAGATCTGACCTAAATTGGAAATTACAAACGAAGATAAACAATTTATGATCAAAAATTTAAATTAATTAACTCACAAGTTTTATCCTTTTCGGTTGAGCCTTGTTTAATAGAATAGCTTGTTTCGATGTGCTATTCTGCTAAACTATTTTAGCACTTTGCAACAGTCCCATTTGCTGGGCTTGCGCTAAAGTTATCGGCTTTGTTGGGGCTGTAATCGCTAAACTACCTGGATTTACGATTTTCACCTGAGGTTCAGATTTTTGAACAACCACCACATGACCTTGTTTGTTATCTAAGAAAAGTATATCCGAAACGAAGAAATATTGTTTTTAAAATTTCACTTACCGAACGTTTTCAATTGTGTCGGTTTCGGAACTTGCGATATAACCTTCTTCATAACAACGGGATAACGAGCGGCTTTCCCAACTGTATATTTCATAAATTTATAGTATGCGGTGATAATAACCTAAATTGTTGTCCATCGGAAACACCTGCGCTTTGCACTAATAATAACTGCTGTCTTGCGACTGATTTTATAGCAATTTTCTGAAGTCAGTTTCTTATAAACTGTAATGGCAGTACATGGTAGAATATTACGTTTACAGTGGCAATAATTTGTTTCAAATTTGACCACCTGTCAATAAAGCTATATGCACTTAACCCGAGAATGGAAAGTGTCATATAGCTGTCATATTCATTTTGATATTTACAGCAACAGTATTTAACATTACGTCAAAGTACTAATTTGATTTATACAAATGTAACTGATGACGCAGGGATCATCTTTCGTGGACATAACTATAACAAACAGTTCTTAGAAAACTTTAACAATGAGATATTACAAAAAATAGTTTTCAAAATACAGTATTGTCCGAAATAAACAGTACTGAAGCTGAGTTGGCGGTGTCGCTATCTTCGCGCTGTCATACCTACATATGATAGTATTGATAGTATACACCTGTCAAGTAAACCTTAAGCAATTAATTAGTAAGGCCTAATTGTTGAAAATGGTGTTAAGTACAGGTCAGTAAGTTTTTCTGGTGGAGCAATATTGTCGCCGATACGATCTCGGTCGACTCAACTGTGGAAGTCCAAGATACTTGTGTGGTAAATTCAACAGTTTAATAAACATTCTCTTAGAAATACCGTAATTTTAAAGCTCTTTGAAAAGGTAGAATTACTGGCAGTGTATTTTTCCAACAAAAAGGAAACTCTAGCCGTCCCAGCACAATTAACATTAACAATATGTTAGAAAATAGGACCGAGTGTGGCGTGAAGAGTTTTTGGGATGCAGTAATAGGCGAAATGTAAAATTTTATTAGATTACACTATTTATAATGCTGATTTTAAATATAATATTTTCGCGAATGATCTATACTTACTTGAAATATTAAGTTTCGTTATTTTTAAGTAAAATAATGAAATTTCTCAATACCGGTTAGATTTAGGTATAGGGAACGCAAAACGCATCAATTAAATGATAATAAAGATAGGAATTGAATGCTGATATAATATCCTACAGGATGTTGTAGTTCAAATAAGCGAGTTATAATTGTCTGAAATTGTTGGAATTGAGTGGTATGTGGAAAACGTCCTGTATAAAAAAATCAATATTTTGAAAGACGATACACTTTAGTGATGTCCTGCAATTCTCCATGTCAAATTTTAACTCAGTAGCGTGTTTGTTTGCAGCAATATCGGGATTTATTTGGGACTGCGTTTTTCTTTAGAAAAATTGAAAAATAAATTGAAATATCTCAGAAACTATTAATTTTTGGCATAGGGTATGGTATATGAAATTTATTCAGAATTTGATAGAGAATTGGAAAATAAAATAAAAAATACCATGATATATTAAAATTAACACGATAACCGCCACCATGTAGATTTTGAATTTTTTTAACTTACGTGTTGGCAAATACGATAGCATCAATTTTTTACTTTAATATAAAACAATTATAATAATTATTGTTTATATGGCACAGTAGTCGTGCTACGAAGCCTGAATGAATATTTTGTTCTGATTACGCTATGAGGTACATACATTTAATGTGCCTCACTATTCATGTCTTAACATATCAGTGCAAGTCTGTCGAGTTCGAGACACAAACCGCATGTCACACTCAATCAATGTTGGTAAACACATGTGGCATAAAAGTAGTACCACGTGGCAGCTAACGTGTTAAGCGAATTGGTATCTACTTCCGGCATACCGGAAGTAGATCATTCGTGAAAATATTATATTTAAAATCAGCATTATCGATAGTGTAATCTGATAAAATTTTACATTTCGCCTATTACTGCATCCCTAAAGACTTCTAATCAAAACTCTTCATACCACATGCTGTACATACATGTGTACATACACAGGGTGAGGCATTAGTGCGTCAAAGCTTAATATATCCCTTAATATTGAAGATATAAAAAAACTTTATGTACAAGAATCATAGACAGTCTTAAGCTACACATTTTAAAATTAATTTCATATATACAGGGTGTTTCATATCGCTAGGGTGAACCAAACATAGATTTTCTTAAATGGAACACACTATATATTATTTCAAATTTGGATTAAGCCCATCTTCCTCGTTCTTTCAATATAAGGTTTCATTGAGTTATACCGAGTATTTCAGAAGTTATGATCAATTTTGTGTGAAAATCGTTACGTATTTAACGTCCTGTGTATTCCATACGAAACAGCTTGAAATTATTTTTTTACTGGAATAACTTTTTTTATATTTTGTTACACTTTTATAACGAAGTGGTGTTTTCCAAATATTACGAAAACTGTGTACAGGGCGATTCAAAACACAAATGCATTATTATCTCATTTTTTTAAATGGAACGCCCTGTATTAAGAAAGGGAAGAATACTTGATATTTCATTTTCATTAACCATTCCCTATATCTAAAATGGTTAGTTTCTGAGATATTTAATGATTTTTTAAAAAATGTGCGCATTTTGGCAATAATTGGAATATAATACATTAGCCATGAAAAAGTGACATTAGAAAAGTCTGAATCATATTATTTATCAGTTAATCAACTAGTTTTATTTGTTAGTATAGTTTGTTAGATTTTGCAAATTTAATTACTCTTTAAAATGAATTTTTCTATTGTTTCTAAAAATTTTTGAAAAATAGTAAGTTTTGATATCCGTTTTACAAGTAAAAGTTGGTCGAGACAGATTTCGCTACAATTACATATAAATTTTGAAATTGTCTTTTTTATAATAACAAGTATTTTAGAAACTTCACTTCATTTATTAAATACCGAGTTTAGGGGAGGCTTTTACCCTTTATCGAGGTGTTGCAATCATTACAAATTGTTTTTAGTTTTATTGTTTATGTCCTACATTGGAGCATAAATATAAAAGATAAATATAAAAGATAATTGATATTACACTAGTTTTTAGTGGATATATACATATGTACTTTGTGAAGTCGTTGATATTATGCATTGAATTTATTGTATATAACATAACATGAAAATACTAACTGGTTAACATGTTGTCATTTAGGTGAAACTAAGAAGTATGTGGAATAAAATTCTATATTATTTTTTTTTTTTAAATATAATCATATAATTATATATTATTATTATATTATAACACGAAAAACAGTCTTTTAATTTTCAAAATTGTACAATGAAATTCTATAAATGAACAACTGAAATAAAACTATGATAACTATTACTTAAAATTAAAAAATCATAAAAAAATTAAAGGAAATAAAAAATTGTATCTAACAGAAAAAAATTTCTACACCACAAATAACACTGCAAATAAAGCTCACCTCAGAACTTAAAGGCAGAAAAAGCATAAAATAGAAAGATCAACAATAAAAAATCTATTTATAAATGAAAAGAGTTTCCGGTTATTTCATAAATAGTGGATTGTAAATTTGACTACTACAACTATCCCCACAACCTTATGTCTAAAATTTAACGTCAAAAAAAACACAACATCCAAATATTACATTGAAAATCGCAATGAACCGGGCCAATTAATATTAATGTCAAATCGTTAATATAATAATCCTTTATTGTCGTAAATTTATACAATAGAACATTGACATTGTCATAAATACATATAAAAAATTGTACATAAAACACGTATAATATAACAAGCATGAAACAAATGAATAAACAAACATAATAAGCTAACAAGTAATTTAAATGTATATTCATGTTGTCAAACGAAAGACTACTAGAAGCACAAATACGCAGATTGGCAATAGAATGTATTTTTGTGAAGCAAAACTTTTAGCGGTTTCTTAAGTATATCTATTGAAATGCTAACTTTCATATCTGTTGACAAGTTATTGAAATATGTTGTAGCCTTAACAGAAGAGAGTTTGGCTTCTAACATGGTTTATGTTCATCAAACGTCAGACCAGAATATTGTAATTATATTATACTATCTTTATGTAGAGGAATTGTTTTAGTAACTTTAAGCGATCTGCAAATGTCCCATGCATTATACAACAATTAATAAGATGGACAAGAGATAAAATCAGATTTTTCACGTAGTTAAGAATGTAACATGGAATATCATCTATTCCAGCGGAAGTTCTGTAGCAACCTCGTTTATAAAACTGGCCAACTCGTCCTTTGTAGTAGGAAAGATAAAAAAAATTATACCAAGGCTTGATTAGAGGACAATTTTAAGCACAGGCCTATTCATATTAAAAAAAAATGAGAGGCAAATAATTTAGGGGTAGTTGGCATTTCAATTAAATTATTACTAGAATCACACATTTTCAAATGTTGGTTTTCATTATTCGCTTTAGTCAAAAATTTAATAAATTATGGTATAAGATGTTTTGGTTTTATTATGAGATGTTGATGTAAGATCATCGTAATAACGATTTTTTGCTTGATCCATGTGTACGCTGTATAACAGTTTTTTATTCTTATATTCCTGGAACACAGTCTTACAATTCACCACTCACATCCATTCACTTACGTCTCAAATCGAGGATAAATTTACGTTAATATTTTTATTGCTGGAAAAAATAAATTGAAATAGTATAAACATTTAGCATAAAAATGATCTACTTCATTAGCGCTACTAATTAAAAAATGGAATGATTAATAGATAAAGAAGTAGAAACTAAAATCAAAACAAATAACACGGACGCTCCCAAAATCTACGACCAAGTCACTCGTTTCAAAAATTTCAATTTCCTTTGTAATGATTCCAATGATTCAATTATTTCATTCGATGATATCAATGGCAAAGTTTTTACTACTGATTGTAATGAAGCTAGTGTATAGTTTTATTTTATGATAGCGAATAAATTGATTTAAAATTGTAGCAAGGTTATTATCATTGTGTTTAAAAATTATGTGATAGAGTTGTTTAATTGTAGTCATCGATGCTGCATACTTTCAGAAAATGTAGCTTTAAAGTTGTAGTCAAATTGTCTGTTTTAATAAGATGCCGTTTGGCATAATTCACTGAAACATGTGCCGAAAAGCTTGAGACTTACGAAGGCGATCTGAAATGTTTCCGGAATCGGCAAGAGATGGCATACGAAGGTTGAAGTGGATTCATTTGTCGGCAAGAGCAACCGAGCAACCTTTTTATAGCAATCTCAAGCAACTTCAGACGTCTACTGTCAATAGTTGTTGTTTAAGAGTGTGTTTTGTGTAGTAAGTCAGGCGATTTCATAAAAAAGGATTTAAAATCGAATTTCGTGCAGTGATATAGCACGTCTGGTTGACTGGGAAAACGACCACGGAAATTCGAAATATTTTGCTAGAGATTCATGGCGGATCTACTCCATCATTTTCGACCATCAGCTTTTGGGTGAGCGACTTCAAACGTGACCGCACAAGCACAATTAACGAACCACGCAGTGGACGCCCAAAAACCGCTACTAACGATGAAATGGTCGACAAGATTCATGATGGCGTGTTAGCCGATCGCCGATTGAAGTTGAAAGAGATAGCAAAGACAACAGGCATCTCAGCGGAAGGCGTTAGCCATATCCTACTCGAAATGTTGGTAATGAAAAAGCTTTCAGCGCAATGGGTACCGCATTTGCTCACACCGGAGCAAAAACGAAATCGGGTGACCGTTTCGGAGGAGTGTCTGGCCAGGATTCAACGCAATCCAAGGGATTTCTTCAACCGTGGATGAGACTTGGATTCACTACTACATACCGCAGACCAAGAAACAGTCGAAGCAGTGGACTTTTCCGGGCGAATCAGCTTCGAAGAAAGCAAAGACCGTTCCATCGACCGGAAAGGTCATGGCGATAATTTTTTGGGAGTCCTAAGATGTGATTCTCATCGACTATCTGCAGAAGGGAAAGACGATCACGGGACAATACTACAGCGATTTATGGACCCGATTCGATGCAGTATCGAAGGAAGAAGCGGCCTCGTTTGCAGTGGAAAGAAGTGCTTTTCCACCACGACAATGCATCGGCTCATTCACCCCTCATCGTCGTATAAATTTAATTAGTTGCGCTGCGAATTAGTATCGCATTTTCCATATTCACCGGACCTAGCGCCCAGCAACTTTTTCCTATTCCCAAACTTGAAAAAATCGCTGTGAGGAAAGGGATTTACCTCAAATGAGGAACTCGTGCCGCTATAGATGATTATTTTTCAGACCTCTAAACATCCTACTTTTTCCGACGGCTAGAAGAGACTGGAGCACCGTTTGAAAAAGAAGAGACTACATCGAAAAATAAAAATAAAAAACCACAGCATATCAAGCTATTTTTCGTGAGATGTAAGCCTTTTAACTATTTTGTAAGAGATACACCTAATTTCGCATCTTTTTAAATAATCAGAAAATATTTACTAAGTCTGAATTATTATTACTGTTTACACATCCTATTTCCTAATTGATTGTTATGTTACTTGAATGTCCTTTGTTTATCTTCAATATGTTTCTGCACATGTGGTACACTTACATAAACAACAAAGAGCTTACACTATCCTGAATCTTGTATGTAAAATATGTTTTTATTAAAATAATTGTTTTTTTTTTCTAGGTAAGTACGGACCATATCAACACACTTACTCGCACCACAGTAGAGAATAATGACCATTAGCGTTCCGTATACGTGTTCCTACTACTTTAACTTAAATAATGTAAGTACATATTTTTCATGTACAAAATTGAAATACATCAAGTTCGTTCTTCGACAAATATTACTGTACCTCAGACTTAATATTGCTAAAATACAAAATGTTTAGTGTACTCCATGAAATTTCGTTAATTAATACATCAATTAACAATATATTTGTGTGTATTAAACTGGGTGTTTAATATTTATCTGGAATCAAGCAATTTCTTTCATATTCTGTGGACTAAATTAGATTCTAGATAAGTCGCTAAAAGGTAAGGAAAAATTGAAGAATGACTCATGTTAAGCTATGCCGGGGCTGAATCGCGCCTCAGACGAGGTTTGGTTAAAAATTGTTACCGTGTACTTTATATGAAGTTATTCACGGTAGACCAGATAGAGCAAAGTTCGTTGTCTCTCGGGTTACCGTAAAGGACTTCATATAGCCTCATATCGTCTGAGTTACCACAAGGCTGATATAGTATAACATTAATCTTTTTTTAATATGTCAATAACCAACATTGACAATATGATTCCGACTTTTTTAAAAACAATGATATTGAGCTCAAAATCTACATAACACGTATGTATTCAGAAAAATCTGTGTATGTATTTGACAAGTTAAAGCTGTACAAAGTATGTAAGTAACTTTTAACATACAATTACACAAAGTGTACCTTTTCGTTTTAGTTGCTTTTTGTCAGTTGACAATAAGTTCAATAGTGAAATCTAGAAATTGTAATTATATACTGCATGCTAATTTAACCAAGATAAAAATAAAAGATGTTTATATTTCCATAAAATTACATTTTTTTTTCGAAACATCTGTGCGGTATTATGAACACATAAGTATATTTATTTTTATGCCGGTTATGCATAAAGAAACCATTAATTTTTACGAACAGTACATCTGTTAAAGCTATTTTTACAGAAGACCAATTTAATTATTGATAATACAAGTACGTATGTTTGTACAACGTATTGAGTTAAGCAATAATGTATCAAAAAATATATGTATGTCAAATTTAAAGTATCGCTTTTGTAAAGTAGACTCACATTAAAAGACAAGTGAACAACTTTTTAGGTGCATTACGTTAAGGTATATTTCCCAGATATTACGTATAGTTAAACAATTTTAAAACGTTTGTCAGTATAGAAATTCTCAGTGATTCACACCATTTTTAAAGCACCTGAGTGTACCTATAGTAGATACATACATATAATAAAAATTGAAATCTAGAAAAGTACAGGTTTTGCAGTGAAGATGAAGTAGTCCAAAACATTAGCTTCATAAAACTTCCAGTACTACATAATCGTTTATTCCAAATAATGTATGTACATATGAGCACATGCAAAGTGTACATCTCTTCTTTTACATACAGAAGTCAGATGGCTACCTCGCGGAAAGATACACGGTTTTAACTAGGCAAGCACTCCACATACTTGTTTTAGAATACAATTTTGAAATGACAGGTCGATTCTTTGATGCTGCTTAGAAGTGACTATTTAGACGATATTGTTATAAAGATCAAAGAACTTAATTTCACCATCAGGGCAGACAAATATATATGTATACAGGATAACAACTTGAACTACGAAAGCCTATTGATAGGGGAAGGTAGTGGGAAGTAAAATTAAATGTATCCATTTTAGTATTGTCAACTGTTTGTATGACAGGAGTGGCAGCAGTTATGTCAAATAGTATGGCAAATTATAAAACCACTTTATGATTTGCACTTTTTTATTAATTGTGTAGTTCAAGTTGTTAGCCTGTATATCCTATTCTAACAAAATTCTTGCTGTTAAGAAAAAAGATAAATTATGGATTAAGTACTGTAATTCAAAATTAAAGACAGTCTTTCTAGATTTTGAATATCAATTTCTCGTTCCATATATATTCCATATGGTATTAATTTGTGAATTCGACTATGATGATAGTAATAAGTACGATGTACACTCGGTACGACTTAGTCTTCGAACGATTTTAGTGAGTTACCTTATTAAAATCGTTCGAAGACTAATTCGTACTGAGTGTACCTGCATGTTCAAATATTATCTGAAGAGTGGGATTAAAATGGGCGTTTGGAGAAAGATATTATTATGAAAGTCCAAAGTGTAGGAGGAGAGGTATACTGAGTTTTAGAATGCGACCAAATAGATTTGGAACCCGGAAAATATGCGAACTAGTCAATCCCCTTACTGCACTCATCCGCGCACCCTCATCTTTCATATTTGACAATCAAGTTCAGTCCGGTTCCGTTTGTTTACTGCTCATTTGTTTCTAGTTCGATATTTATCTGTTTAAAATTTTACGCCACAAAACGTTTTTTTTCGAATGTACGATTTGATTCGACAGTGCCGCGTCAGGTCTTAATTCTATTTGGTTGCACTATAAATAAGATAAGATATATGTACACTGGCTTGCAATAAAATCTCGTACACCTAGTTTTACCTGTATTGATTTCACCTTTTTGTGACATTTCTAATTTGACGTTTCATTTTCAAAAATACACTACTTCCATATAATTTATCATAACCTCTACGCATAATCTATTACATCTGTCAAATCTAAAGTCAGCTTACATTGAAAAATAATCTTTAAAAATTAGCTTGCTTGACATTAAGGTGTACGAGATTTTATTGCAAGCCAGTGTACATACATATTTTCAGCTATAACTGTCATATTATTTTTTTGACTCAACATGTTTTATTTTCGCTTTGATAATGACAGCTTTGCTGTCGAAATGCGTCGGTTTTTAGTAAAAAGTTTTTTGTGTTTTGTGGGTTGAAGGTATGATTGTAGTTTCAATTGCAGATTTGTTTTTGTAAACTCAAGCTGGCACAAAGTTTACACAAAACGAAGTTGAAGCAGAGTGCAGTTGAAAGTTGACACAACTGCAATAGATACTGACCAATACTGGATTTTATGAAAGTAGGCCGATCATTCTGAAAATACGTATAACGCAATAACTTTTCATTCTAAACAACTTTTCTTAGTAAGACTTTGACGTACTGTGAACGGAAAAGGTAGTATACTTAAAACTAAAATAGTGTTTGCTGAACTGTAAAGGCCTACTTGACTTTAAAAAATTAAAAGTAAACTAAAAATAAGTTTCAGACCAAGTAGGGCGAAATCCCAAAATATTAAATTCCAATTCGAAGATTTTTGGGCAGTCATACCTATTGTAAACTCAATCCAGGGACATACAGTATATACAAAATACTGTGCCACATGTTTTGTTGGAATACCTCGTATAAAAAACGTTTCATAACGGGCTATTATGATCTAATAGAAATAATAAATATTAATATTGTAATTTTTGTGTGCGTAATTATTAAAAGTAGTAGGAAGCTGTTATTCGTGTAATTTTCTTAGGATATTATTATATAATTATCGTTAATTAATTACTTAATAACAGTTCTATCTTTAACGGGTTAAATAAAAGTATGATCGTTGTAATTTCTTGATCTGAACAATTTTGAAATTTGTTCTGTATGTAATCTACAACATATTTTAATTAGCTTTTCTTTTGACGTTGTTGAGAATTTATTATGTTCACACATAAGACTACCCTCTTCTGTAGATTAACACCTAAATACTAATCTTATTGTAGACGTAATCCTCACTAGAAACAATATCTTAAAACAAACACAGACATTTTTCCTTGCTCAAAATTGTTCTCGGACAGGAACCATACACACAAACATTATTCAAATATTCTTTCCTATTATCGCTGCATTTACTGCCTACGTGTAAATTAATATTAATAAAAATCACATCAGGAGACAAACATATTGAAGAACACCTCAACAATACTAACAACGCTAAACAAGCTAATAGAATCCGTTATTACTACACGTATAACAAATTCACTTATGCATTGAATAACCTTCTCCATCCCTCTCCCCCTTTTCTCTCTCTCTCTCTCTTGGCTTGTAGATGATAATTCACACGTTAATAAATGTCAGCGGTGTTAATGTAAGCTCTCACAATAAAGAAAGTGAAAAATGACAAATTAAATATCACAATAGTAAGTTTGAGTTTGATAAATACACTGACTTACGAAAGTTTCGAACAACTTAAAGCGAAAATATACTTACAGAAGTTTCAAATTTTCAGTTTAAGGATTTATTTTGTTATATCTTGATACTGATCATTTTGTGTTTAGCATATTTTAGTTGTTCTTTATTATTGGGACAATTCATATATGTGAAATTTTCAGTGCGACCACGAAATTAATTTTTTTGCTTTTGTTTCTTAATATTCAGGTTTACAAGCAAGTAATTTGTAACAGTTTCTTACAAAACTGTATACATTTAACCACAAATATTTCTGTGTACTAACTGACGAATGTTATTTTCCAGTTACCTTCTCCATAAGTGTCAAAAGAGTTTATGCATTTCGAGAAATATTTTGAGATTAAACTTAACAATCCTTAATAAATGAATGTGTAGCATTTTGACCAATGAACGAAAGTAAATAAGATATAGTTTATCGGTTATATAATGAATTCCGCGAACTTCTGTATGTTACTATAATAAAGTCTCTTCTTTCTATTGGGATTTTTTGTACATCAGAATGCACTTTGCCAGTACAGCTAGAAAACGAAAATCAGTCCTAGATATTCACATATTAAGCATTTATATGTACCACAAACTAGATCAGTTTTTCTGAGAACCGAAAACAATCTCCAATGTGTGTGCGCTACGCATTTTAAGAGAGCTGCTTTCGCAACAAATGTCGCGCGGAACCTCCCAGTGGACGTGTATCCTTTGATTTACCGATGTAATACTTCTTCATATAATATGTGTTATAAGAATTATATTTTCTAGATATAATATAAACAATCAATCGAATTCGAGTATTTTCCTGGCAGCCATCGACATCAGGGCAGGGTCTTCCACGGGTAAGGCTCGAACTTTTGCCAAGTGAAAATAAATACAAATGGCAAAAACAGTACTAAAATATATCATGGATTCTAAGAAAATAATTGTTGAAAATGCAAAAATAGGTAACTGCTGAACTATTGTGTACTAAATCGCATTTTGAGCGTATGTTACACTAAGAAACGGTCGATGGCCGCAGTGGTTAGGCGGCTGACTATTGTTGTGAGAGGACGACAGGCGCCGGGGTTCAATTCTCTGGAGGGACGGTGACATTTTTTCAGAGAATTTAATCCCGGATCGACTTGCCATTCGCTGTTGGGAGCAAAGTGATTAACAGCGCGGCATCATAAAAGGCGATATGATGCTGTCACAAAGCCAATTGAACACCACTTACACACAAAAACTACACCGCGAGAGTTGCAGTGATAGCCAGACAAGCGATACAGTTTGCGGAGTCATTGCAACTAAGCACCCACCACATTAAAAAAAAGGAGAAGTGTTCGTATAATGGCATAACATTTTTAAGCTTTGAGCTTTTTTATACTTAGCGTAAACGTATGTAATTCGATTTTGGTAACATTATGTATATGTATTTTTATTCCAAAACAGTTTCTCAGCTGATAAGAAAACTACATATTACTTAAGGGTTTTGCTCTGAATAAAAAAACTGGACGTAAACTAAATACAATTATATTACCATTTTCTCTTTAAGGGTTACTATTTATTACATAACTGAAATTCGGCGTCTACCCACAAAAGATACTGTATAATCAATCTTCCGTATTTGCAAACAGTTCTGGTTGTATGCTGTGCTACAAATTTGGAAATATCGGGGGATAGATTTCGTACTTTGGACTACGTCCACAGTTATTACTTCATTATTAATTTGCAAACTACCGTTTCAAAATAAAACTATTCTTTAAATCTGGAATAAGAAATATAGTCTGCTTTCAAACGTGATCCATTATAATATTATGTGTATTGTACTTATGTTTACATACATAAAAAGCTATACTTACATATATAGTATGCTTATGTATGAATCTTTGCATATAGTTGGTTTATTATACCAGCAATAAGATGAGATGTAGTGTTTGCAGGAAATCATCATATATGTATAACATTAACATATAAAGCAAAAGAAGTAAGCTAAGGGGCAACAATTTTGCAGTAAATATTAGTCACTGTAACTAGATTGTGGTTATGCAAAATTACTGAAACCACGCTAGGTTTACAATTTATATTTTCATTTATTTGATCATTATAAAATATGATTTATAGAGAAGATAAAAATGAATACCGTTATTCGAACATTCCTGAATTTTAAAATTATGTATTATTTGTGTTAAGTATAAACTGTATCAACAAAATGCATTAATGGTTAAAATCTGTGCTTTCACCAAATCTCTAAATGGGCATGCAACATCTACACACACATATATCATTCTTTGTTTGTATAATATACAAGCTTATTCTCGCCTTAAAACCACTTAATGTTAATCCATTCGATAGGAAGTAAAGTATTGTAATGCAAATTACAGTGTTCTGCTTTCTAAACTGCTCAAAAATAATAATGAGAAATTATGACTTCTTTACAAATGTAAACATATCGTCAACTGGTCTTAATAACAATTATGAAAAATACTTTACTTTTAAATAGTTTCAACAGATTTATGAAATAGAATTATATTTTTCAATCCAGCCAGACAAGCGATACAGTTTGCGGAGTCACTGCAACTAAGCACCCACCACATTAAAAAAAAATCAACAATTAAGTAATTATTTACTAACAATAAGTTGTTGACCTGTTTTGCGTGAAGTCTTGTTAGGTTACTGTAATAAAATTACATTTTAGGAAGAAGTTCTGGATTGACTATAGGTTTATAACTATCGATGTAAGTCTGACGATTTTAATATAAAGTAAGCAGTATAAACTTATAGTCTCAAGTATGATCAAATGTAATACATCACGTAATATTTGTGAGGTTCTTACTTATGTCTCATAAACTTTTACGTATTCTATTGTGTCAATGTTGCTTCTTAAATTTTATAAGTCCAAAACGTCTTTACCATTAGTGAAAAAATTAGAACAATTAATTAGTTATAGTATACGTGTATACAGGATATGTCATGTCGAATTTCGGCAAAAAAAATATAAAGAACTAATAAACACTACGATTTAAAATTTTGCAGATATTTATTTCGTGCTACGGGTACACTAGAACTGCGTATCAACTTCCTTGTTTCAAATGGAATTATCTAATTTGTTGTATTGATGTGTGTTGGCGAGACGAATTTAAGACTATTTTGTCTTATAATCTTTGCTTCTAAAACTAGCTGTTTTGAATTTTTAAATTTTGTAAAATAAGGTAAGGTGTAACCGGAAGAAGTAGAAATCTAAAATTATTTTAGAGTGAAAGCACGTAGCACGAAATCATTATCTGCATTATTTTCAGTCACAACGTTTACTAGTAATGTTGGCATACTATTTATACCACATATAGAGCGGGAGATATTTCGAGCGTTATCGGGCTTGCAATCGAGAGCTCGCTGTACGAATGAAAGAACCCTTGAATTCCAAATCAGTAATACGCATTGTTTACTGATTTGGAATTCAAGGGTTTTTCTTTTTTTTTCTTGTAGTTTAAAATAAATACAAATTTGCATGCGTACGTTGCTGGCATGTGTGTCGAATTTGCCACGTTTATTTATTAATTCCCTATATTGTCTTAATCGAAACTCGCCGTGACATACCTCGTAGATAGATTGCAAAATAATGGGGCCGTCCCGGATTTTTTTTTTATATTTTTTTCTTAAAGTGTACATTAAATTATAGTGTCTACGTATTTTCTTTTTTTTATATTATTAATAAATATGCCAAGAAAAAATATCAAAGTTTAAATTTTGAATTTACCGCATTTATGACGTGATAATGGTAAATTGACAGAGAAGCTTGCCAAAAGTATGATATGAAAAGAGATAGAAATAACACATCAATGTTTTCTTAATCAGAAATGTAATCTTTCTTTTTTTTGTTAGCTACGTAAACGTCAAACGAAATCCACCTCCTGTCTATTTGTATTCTGTCATAGTATTTACTTTCATATTTATTGTTTGATAAACTATTGTGTTGTTATTATTTTGTGGTGTGCTTAGAGTTATCAGTTTTAATTTGTGTATTTTTTAACATTATCACCTTTGGAATCCTGGTTTATTTTTATTTGAATCTTATTTGATATCAATTAATCATGAAATGTTTTGTATCTCGTTGCAAGAATAATTTTAAAATCAATCCGAAGAAGCTTCTTTATTTCCAACATATGTATGTTACAAAAAAAAGTACATATTTCTATATTAATATTAATAATGAAGTGAAAAGTGGCGAAGTGCAGATGCGTCACTAAAAGTTGACACCTGCTCTTCCAGTCAACCATTCTATCTAAACCTAAAGCCTAAATCCAAAAAGAGAGTAATTATATCTGCTAAAAAGGAGTGTACTTATATAATTTTTGTGGATATCTTCGTTTCTTTAGGGTGTTTTGGTTTATAATTAGTTATAATTTCGATGTCGGCTTTAAGAATGTGTTCACTGACTTTTACTTCAGACGTGAATGTTTTTATTGGCGCATTTAATAATCCTTTTACCAAAACACAAGTATTATCAAATTTTGGCGGTCCCATCTGCACCTAACTGCTGGCTTTTAACAAGTTCAGATTACGCTGTCAATGAATCCTTGTATAGAATAACCATTTACAGTCAAGAATATATTATCAATGACGAAACCTCAAATTAAATGAGGACTTATGTCATCTCCGTCAACAAAGCATGTTTGCCAATTTTCTTCATTTCGTGTAGATGCTGTTACTTGTTTGCTTGCAATGTGACCAAAATCATTTCAATATATTTCATGGTTAACAAATATTTAGTAAAAGTCACATCGTTTTTCTTTTTACGTGTTGACAGGATTATATGCAATATAACTATTAACGGCTTTTCCAAATCCTTGCTTTACTTATATGTTTTTGCATTTCGTATTTTAGTACACAAAAACTACACATTAAAGACTGATAGTTCTATTACATTTGATTCCACAACATAAATGTATTTCATATACCTACTCGTCTTATAGTCAAAACGTCATTTTTATAATAATTGTCACTGTCAACACACCTGTCATGCCCTATAGCTAATGCTATAGGCTAATGCTTGTACATTACTACGTTTGTCGTTGATGTATTCTTACAAGTATAAGCCAATAAAAAGAAGTACCATTATCACGTCACTAAACGCGCGACTTACAAATAGTCGGTTTTATTTTCTTTTTTGTGCAATTCCAGTAACACTAAAATTATAATTTTTGCTATTACCTACATCAGATTATAGTAATCTTTCATAATAAAATATTTATTAACACATTTAAAAAAACGGGACGGCCCCATTGAAAATTCCATAACTGAAATATTACTAATTAAATTAATTATTTTGGTATAGTCAATTTCTCCAAATAAAAAAATGTCTTTAAGTTGCCAAGCGAACATAAGTAGTCGTCTTATATGTATGTGCTCAATAATAATTAAACATTTTACTTATCACTACTATTATTATTGGTGATCTATTTAGCCGAATTTAGTTCTTACGGTTTCTAAGAAAACATGTATATTTACATTAACTGTAATGCATGTATATTAATATTAGAAAAATGCTTAATACTAAATAATAAAATTTATTGGGGTAAGAAGGCTTCCAATGTATGTTCTACTAGCTCAAATATCTAGCTCACAAGCTGTAGTAATTTCAACAGATATAAATTATTGATTGTCTGTGCATTTATATACCAAACTTTCATTTTCTACTGCGAGTTAATTTCAGTTTATGATTGAAGCATCTTAGTATTGATCGGTGAAAATTTGCGTCGCAGTTCATAGCTTTTAGCATAGTAACAATTTCGTATACATTTACTCTCCGTACATAAGTTGGAGAGCAATTAAAGTCAATAGTTAGAAAAGTGATGATGATTAAGTTTTAGTGTATGATAACGTTTTATCGTAGGTTTACTGTAAATATTGCTTAAGTAGTACATACACACACTCCTACTCGTTGATTGTAAAATTTCGTTAGTTTGTTTATGTTATTTTAGAAATTTAAAGAAATTCGTGTGTTGAAATCTATAAATTAAGAAACGGTTCACAGCAATGATTTCCTTTTCATTACCTTTTTGCGACCAATAAAATATGACACTTTATCCACTTCGATCCATTCTATATCTAGAAAACGTGATGTATTACAAGTAAGTATATTTTCTGACATAAAGGTATATTTCAATACTTCAGTACGACAATCAGTAATCTAATGTAAATTGTAATTTAAAATTAAAACTGGTTAACTAATACTGTTCACCAGAGGTATCTGACGAGAATACAAATTAGCTGAAAGTCCAAAACTATCAACTTTAAAATAAGAAGAATGAAATTTGGAAGCTGATTTTTTTGTTTGAACGGAATACCATTTAAGCTTAGAACATATATGTATATGCTATACACGTTTTTGTTTGAAACTCTACATAAATCAAGAATCCATACAAATTGTGTTTCTGCGTCTAATTACACACTCTGTGTTTTAAGTTGTGATGCTGTTTCGAATTGAGTAGTTAATATTAATGTGGAAAAAGTACACTAAGTGCTATTGAATGCTAGTGCTTATAAGTGGAATATGTCTGCAAGAGAACTGAGTAAAGAACGCTAAAGTTTGTCATTGAGGTACCGCTTTTGTACGGGCGTATATATTAAATATGGGATTATTATCCGGCAAATTGAGGAATTATCTCGATATTAATGACTACAGCAAGGATCTATAAAGAGATCAAATTTACATAATAATAGCCCAATTTCATCCTAATGCAGCAATTCTTTCTACATAACGTTACAGTTTAATTTGATATTTTAACATGTTATTTTGAAAATGATATGGTAGTGAATGGTAAATTCTAAAAATGTTATCGACGAACGAAAAGAACAGATAGGCTTTCGGCTACTACATAAATGTCAAAGAAATAGAAATACGACTCTTTCTTGCGTGATCATGTTTTTTTTATTATATTTTATATAGCAATATTCACTTTAAAAGGAAATATAAATTTTATAGATATTCCCAATATATTAGAATTTAAACTGAATAACACACTCGAATGTATATATGAATATGTATACTAGTACTGTTTTAGTATCTAATGTACTTTGAATATACATATATTTAACATATAAAAATTTCGAATCAATACGTTTAGTTGTTTGTTTACGTGGTAAGAAATCTGTTTGTAAATCTTGATTGATTTTTTGTTCAACTATTGCCACGTCTTGGAAGCTATAATAGTATTTTACATACATTTAGTATCCATCACATACAACTTACCGACAAAATATCAGCTGATAATACGCACGGGCATTTTCCTGTATCTTAACCGGCTACGGCCCTTAACTTTAACGTAATTATTTTATTTTAATACTCTGTATCGCCAAACTGTTTCGTATTTTCCTGAACTTTCTCAACGACAAGTAATCTTATAACTTAACTGACAAAAATCATGAAGTTAATAACATAATACAATGTGTTAACGTTTTACGGAATTAACCTTACTTAGTTGGAGCAATATTTTAGTGCTGATGATATCATAGGCGAAGCTAGAATCAAAAATACCGACGGTACGTTAAGTGAGGTTCTTCAGCACACTTAGCCTTAGCCGAACACTATCGACACGGATCACAAATTTGTTTTGATCTGATATCTGCTGTCAGCAAGTCTCAACGCTATTTTCCATGAAAGGCAAGAGAAGCTATCGAGATCCAGAGACATCCACAGAATCTCAATCGTGATGTTGATTACCCACCCTCCAGTATTTGGAAACCCGTCCCAGAGATAATAGAGATGAGCCACTCCTCTATAAATATTCCCGAACTTTTTCATCAAATGAAGCTAGATACATACTACTAGCGCTATATAAGTGACTGGTGTGTTAACTATTAACAAATACCGACAAATTTAAATTTTTAGTATATTTCGGATTTTAGTTTTCAATATGTTCGCGTATACTTATTTTCCTATCTGCTTTTATTCGTTACTAGCAGATAGTAAAATAAGCATACGTTAACATATGGGCTGCAGCGTATTATACTTTCCAGAAAATGCGTAACTTTGAAATAAAAGATTTTATATAAGAATATAATTTAATGCAAACAATGTTTACAAACAATAATATATTATCTAACAGATACAATTAAAATTTGTTTTCTACGTTGAAGAAGATAATCGTGACAAATAGATACATACTTTATCATTGAATCTTGAAAAAAGACAAATAAATAACAATAAAAACCGGTGTAATAGCGTCTTTTTAAAATTATATAACTAAATCTTCTTTCTGCGATATTTCAGGCTACGACTAAGATATCGAGATACGGTTTTCACTAGCCTATTTCGGTATCACTTCGCTACTTTTTTATGAAAAAAGTCATATTATTGCGTTTAATTTTTTAAAGAATTTTGCAATTTTCTGTTATTATATAAAAGAACGCGCTCTAGTGGCATCAGTAAGAAATAGACATATCACAGGTAAGATAGGTTTAATGGAACAATAAATGCTTTTTCTAATAAGACCAAGTTTGTTAAAATCAGTTCAGTCGTTTAGGAGTTACAGCTGTTTATTAAAAAAAAAAACATTGAATTATCTTTTCCTCCCTCTCCCACTCCCCACAACTTTATTTTAATAGATATGTCAAAAAGTGTTAAACAAAAATTACTCAAGTAAAGCTCAGCTTTAAAAAGCATATGTTTTTGGTAACGTTTACAGGGAAGATATCAGTGAAAAATCACTTTAAAAGTTTAAGATGTCGGTTACGGCTCCTGGCGACCATCTTGGAAATCTGAAAATATTTTCCACGGTCTACTTTTGACTACTTTAGTAATAATGTTTTTTACGGCAAGTCTCTACGACGAATAGTTTCAGAGATACAGTACTTTGCATTCTTATCTGGCTACCCTGTATACTTTACAATGACGCGGTCAAAACTCGGAAGCTCTCATAACAGAGACTGGGATCGTGGAAGCCTTCGATATTACTTAATGTATTTTTCTAGACTAAAAATTGTTCGGTTGTTACTAATTTTACTCATCGATTCTTCTAAAATCAAATATAACATTTGATTAATATAAAAATGTAGAGTTCACTCGCAAATTATCTGTTATTTCCGGAAATACAGTAAGTAAGGAAATACAGTACAGTACATACAATAGACAAGGCAATATTTTTCTGAATAATAAATAATAAAGCATTTACTCACCGATTTCTTGACTTGGTGTAGATGTACTTGATATAAATGTATATGTTTCTGTGTTTAGAATCATCAACATTAAAACAAAATATACATATTTTTAACTAGGAAAGATTTATTAAATTTGCTAAAACGGTAAATTTCTTTATTGTGAAGAAAGTTTAATGTTGAGTATGCACGTACTTGTTATTGAAGACAATTTGTGTACCATTTTGGAATAACCTTATATGCAGTTCACACAACACGAAGTTGTAAATATCATTGTATTGAAGAAACACTTTCGGTGCATTATTTATTTGTTATACGAAAAGTGTGCTAAGTAATGTTGTTGCGTGTGGCTGATCACATGTTTTTCTCAGTGGGATTATTCTATTTATTGCTTCAATATACACAATACGTCAAGTTTAAAGGATTGAAATTATTAACTTGCTGATCTGAATTTTAAAAAATTAAGTATAGTAAAATATATTTCGATTATAGGTAAATATTCTTTAAAAATTCCCTCTTCAATATATTATACTATAAAAAGAAATTTTTTCGATGTAGAAAATCTTTAAAAACATCTCGTTAAATAACATAATACTATAAGGAAATATGGAAGTCAGAAGAGACTATGAGTGATGAATTGCTCTAACATATTTTCAAAATTGCTTTTTTAATATCGTAAAGAGGAAGCGCGTCATGCTCCTGACAAATTGAGTTTCAAACAATTAGAAGCGACTGTAAGTGGCACATACCTCTGCTACGCTTCTGCTGCTGTTACTTGTATGTACTGCTGGAACCTTACTTAATACTATTAACATGACTAAGTAGAGAGAGACGTGGTTTATGTTCTAATGCAAACGTTTTATTAGCAATGATGAATCAAGGGACACACACAACAGCAGTTAGTAAGCAGGAGAATTCTCGTTCCTACATTCGTTTGCTCTCAAGCGGGGCTGACGTTACCCCAGATAAAATTACAATTTAAAACATAGACGATGCATACGGCGGGCTCTAAGTGCTTATTTATTGGTCTCCTGTTGGTCGGAGAGCTCGGGAGATGGCCAGCAGATGCGCATACTAAATTGGAGAGGATATATATTCACATTACATTTCGCAAATCCCATTAAATAAATCAACTCTCTCGGTAAAATATGAGTAAAAATTAATTTTTCAACGATACGCCTGCGCAAATATAATATTCACTTCTAGTTTATTTAACATAAAACCTATTCGGAATAAATAAGTGAAGTACGTAACTATTGAATAAAACAAAAATTTACTTCAATATTAAAACGCGGGATAAACACGGTCTACCTACATGATAGGTATAAAAGGCCGACTAATCATTCTTATCTGCTAAGATAAGAGGAAAAGGGTAAGATGGGATACATGTAAATTTGCGTTGAACACACCCTTATTACTTAAATTTTCACACAAAAAAGAGACGATTGCATTAGATTATTCCTTTTTATTAACAAGAAGACATTCTGCCGTTTCATTGATGTGTATAAATAACATAAATCTGTTATTATTAGTTTCACAGCAGAGAATAATATTTAAATCTTTCGCACGAATATTCGGAAGCCCGATCAACGACTTCTACAAAAACACAGCTCACTTTAGCATCTATTTTTGAATATTCATAAATGAAATACACGGTAGATACTTATTATTATATGAAGTACTTTATGTAGTGGAGCATCATTTCTGCAGTTCAATGTAAATAGTTATCTAAAGAATCAGTAACTGCTCTACTTGGCAAAAACGCTTATCATTAAATTCAGTCTTTCTGAGTTTTAAAACCTAGAATTAGTTTTGCATAGATGAAACGTATTTGTAAGAATTCATGAGACGTAGTTGGCAGACTTTGTACTCAAAATGTATAAATAAATAAGCCGCACAACTTGTAAAAATGATGGTACTGAAATTATTAAAAATTATGGTTGGTTCAGTCAGCTCTCCTTAGTACTAACTTAGTATTAGTCTTAGTTCGGTATTAGTATTAGTCCCGAAAAAATAGGTATCGTTCATACAAAAATTGTTAAGTTTTACGCTTGCGAGTTATTATAACAATTCTATACGCGTAGCCATGGCAACAAGCGATAAGCAACAAATACATAACCAATAGAAATATTTATTTCGTTCGATGGTATTAGCTGTGACATTAGTTTGAAATATGTAGGTAGCTATAGAAAAAGCGATAAAAATGACTTAGAAATTGGATGATGGGACGATTAATCGAAGTTTTTATTCACTTGAAATCTCAAAAAGAACACTTATTCGCAGTGCTTACCTATCTACCAAAAGCAAAAAATAACAAAAGTAATTAAAATGATTTAAAACTGTTATTTATTGATTTAATAAAACACACTTTTCTTTAGTTTTTTTAATGCGTTTCATTGACAATATACACGAAACATCATAATCATCTTTATCTACTTGATATTTAAGGAATGCATTACACCATTTCTCAACACCCTCTCTTAATGTTTTCCTTAAATCTATTAATCGCTTTAATACACATTCAATGATATATTACAATAATATAAAATAATACATTCTATAACAATTAACTATAAAGTATCTAACAATTTTGCACTTCACTTCTTAATTTGGTTTTCACAACATCTAATGTTATCTCTTCCTCTGGTAGTTTTTCTATATGATTGTACCTATTGTCTCAAACGATGGTGGCAACGCAAATAATAAGCTACATACTATATTATATCTCCTTTTTTTGGTTTTGCACCTGTCACTGTTAACTCTGTCTTATTACCTCGTCAAATTCAGTTAAAAATACTTCTAGATTTTTTGCTTCTTTTAATTTCATGCTCATTAATTTCTTCCTTAATAACATTTGCCCAGAGACACCTCTTTTCTCATATCTCTCTTCCAGGCTTCTCCACATGCTATATGCTATTTCTTTATCTCGAATTAATTCTATTTGTGTATCATCTAAGCACTGTACAATATAAAACTTCCATCTATTGTCACATTTCTTAGCTTTCGTTTTCATTGCCCCATCTTCGTAATCTATCTCTTCAAATTCTTTTTCTACAAATTTCTTAACACCTTTTTCTTGTAATAAAATCGACATTCGGAACTTCCAAGTGTAATAATCTTTAGTCGAAATCAATACAAACTTGAAGTGAAGTTGCTCTGGTTTCTGGTCTTAATCTTAGTCCTAAAAGTTCAATATTACGAACTTTCAAGGTCAGGATCCTTAAGACTAATCCTAAGTTAGGGAATTGTATGAACACAAACAATAATTGTATATCACTGAACTTTTTAAGGTTAAGACTAATACTAAGTTAGGACTAAGGAGAGCTGACTGAACCAACCATTACAGGAAAAAATTCTTCCTGATCTCCATCTATTGAACACTTTCTCAATTCAATTCATTCGAGATTTATGTTACCATAAATGAATCATTTTGACTAACATATGCATTCCCATAATGAGAAACTTGGTACTTTATAGTAACAACGATAGGACAGTATTATTATGAAATATCTCATTGAAAATTCTTATGACATACATTGTTAACGTCTGATACATTTATTGTGTGTTGTTGAATGACGTGAACAACCATTTAAGGAAATATTATGGATGTACACATTTCTAGGCGAAATATTGAAGATACTAAAGCATCTGACAAAATATGAAATACTGAGAACTGAGAATACGAGGGACATAAACATTGTTGTTGTTCGTAGTGTAAGAGGAATGCAATATAAAGAAACAGAGATGTAATTTAATCGACCAGTGATGACAGGAAGATTGCAAAGTAATAATTTGTAATGGAAGAATATTCTGTAACTAATGCTTGGTGATAGATCTGTCGACTTCGTATTAAATATACATTTTATTGTTTTCTGCATTATTCTGTATGTATGTACATATGTAGTTTTTTCTCTGTCGTTGTTAGTAAATATTTCTATAAGTATTATTTTATATAGGTAATCAATGTGACAAATAAAATTGGAGATATTATACACAATATAAAGCAATAAGAGTTATACCAAGAGCTAACTTAATGTGATGATTCTCTTTATATGAATAAAAGAAGGATGAAAATATGATTTCTATGAGTAAACAAAGTCAAGAAATACGCATGCTATTTTGCTGGACAATTGAAGCTCTCGGGGAAACACAGTAATAAGCCACATTATCTTAATTTTGAGAAAAGCTAGAATGTATATTATGATTAAATCCTGAAATATAAGTTTTAAAGAGTTCTGTTCAATTTTTTGGTATATAAAAGCGGCTATCGGTCTCTTTAAAATTCAATGACAAAATGAAGATTGCTTTTTAATTAAAAAAAAAGAAAAATTGAATAAAATGTGGCTTATTACTATTTTCCCCCGAGCGCTTCAATTGTGTGTTATATGCTATCGCTGTCTAACGGCAAGTACCCACCACTGTTCTTTACCCTTGTGTAATTACTAGAAAATGCTATCCTCACATCGATCTTTTCAATTTCAATCAATTCAACGAAGCTCTCATTCATACTACTGCGAGGTGAGGGGGACGAATCATGCGCCTATATGCTTACAGTTGAAGTCCGTCCCATTTCTAGTCGCTCAGAATGCAATCCACAGATTGCAAATAATATCCCGGTATGTATATAAATAAAACATGGATGTACGTTACAAGTTTTGTTACATTAGCCTAAAGCTTTTTTGATATTATTTCAGTAATACATTTTATGAATGCTGTAAATATTCCTACATGATTTCAAATAATAGACGACTAATACTGTACTACAAGACTCGTTTTTAGAGTCATTTCACTCTAAAAAGGTATTATGCTAAGTAAAATAAGATAATGTTTTTTTTTCATATTCTGTTATAATTTTGTGCAAAACGGCCTGCTTAATTTGTAGTTGCATATTCTAGTAAGTTTGATTACTACACGATGTGAGAATGAAAGATCTAGATCTAGATGTTTGTAGTAACAATGTTTTGGAGTATACACCACACGATGAGCAATATATTGTAGTATATACATATATCTAAAGAAATGTTTATAGTATTTTTTCAATCAATGGATTTGCGTACACTGATAAAACAGTCCAAATTAAACCACTTACTTGGACATTTCTACTTATATTTAATACAAATTTAACCTATGTCAGATATATCGTCTTCTAAAAATAGAAGTACACTTTTCTGCAGATATGGTTAAAGGCACTATAAACCTAAAATAATTGGTACATGAGGTACATACCTACATACTGGACAAGACGATGAAATAATTAGGTCGCTATAGAATGGGGTGTTTGTAGAGGTTTACGCGTTTAAGTAAAAGTACCTAATGGATATATTGCTACGAACACACAGAAAACAAATTAGTAGGTTTAAGTAAGAATAACTTAATTCAAGTCATTCTCATTCTCATATATAACCAAATACTTATTTTCTTCGAGCAAGAACTTTAATTTCTTGGAATTTCAAGAAATTATATACTGAATTTTAGAAATCATTTTCTTGTTTAAAGAAAATTATACTTAATGCAATGTTAAATACTATATTCAAGTAATTAACTTTCCTATATAAAGTTTATTGGGTTACAGTAAGAAAAAGTAGTATTTAAATTAAAGCACTATTTGATTTGGATTAAATATATCATTATATTCAAATAAGTATACCTATATTAATTTCTTGAAATAAATATGCAAGAATGTAGCTAAAATAAGTACAGAAATAAGTTGGTTTACGATTCTCGTGTTCTCTATCGTGTAGAAAATTCCTGGTTCTGACTTCGCTTCTGAAAATCATGATTAATCACCTGCAATAAAATCACAGTCCTTTATATGATAGAGAAACCACCGAAAAGGTGCATTCAACGAAGGCTGTGAAAGCCTGAATACTATTTTAATCACAGGAATTAACATTGCCGGGTATTGAATGTCCCTAATTTTATACGCTGTTATAAGAAAAGGTATAAGGTTATAATCACAATACAAAAGCACATGTGCTCATCTATTGCATAGTTGCATATAGTGGCTATGCTATAGGTGGCGCGCCACCTATAGCATTTTTTGATTATTTCCATCAAGTAAACGATGTTCTTGTCTGTACAAATTATTTCTTGGATCAAATCTGATTTAAGATTTTAATTTACTGTTCCCAAGATATTCAATTAACTTAAATAGTAAAATTTCTCTTAACAAATAAAAAATTACTTAGGTTAAGTGGATTTCCTCAAGAGAAAATAATTTCTTAAATATAGCAATTCTTTTTCTGTGTGCAGGCAACCTTACACATAAGACGTGAACTGCAGGCAATGAACATTTTATTAGAAGGTATGAACACATAGATGAAACATCGATATCACCAACACCACAAGTTTTAATTAATTACTCGGGACAAGTGTTTCAAGAACGCATGGGTTCTCATCATCAACCGAATACCGAATGAATAAATAAAATTAAAACTACTATATAATATAAACATCCCCCTCTTCTAGTATGAACAAGCATTGCATGCAACCCTTTACCTAAACCGAAATAATTGCTAACACATGGTAAAAAGGGACCGTCCTTTCTCAAATTATCGAACAAGACCGATTTTCCAGGAATCGATGGTTCTCTATTCTAAGTTAAGTGGATTTTCTCAAGACAAAATAATTTCTTAAATATAGAAATCCTTTTTCTGTGTGAATGTATATTAGCTTGTGGTTTTTCTGTGCATATTAATTCCTTTTACCTATAACAAATGTGAATATGTGTAATTTATTGGTAAGCGGCAGTGGATATGGATACTTATTTAGGAATTCCAGTTAACCTCAACTGTAAATAAAATAGAACGGCTGATTCAAAACCGAATCAAATTAGTATAACAACTTTTACTGTTTTGATGTTATAATACTAAAACAAACATACATACGAGTACATAAGTATTATTCATGTTATTGTTATTAATATAAAAAGATTTCACTTTTATTATACTGCATGACACATTTAAAAAATTGACTATCACGTTTTGCCATCCAAAAATATGGATTATTCTTACACCCAAAGTAAGGGTTTTATAGAACTCTGTATTCCCTTGCTAGTACACTTTTCACTGCGATGAAGTTTTGTTGAAGAGCAAAACATCTTCATATAGATTTTTTTTCTTAAAACCTGTTTTCACAAAGTACATACTTTGCAATATGTACTTTTATTGATACAAATGTCACTCAGAAGTAATAAACAATTTATGGTCATGCAATTCTCCAACTGCAAATTTTAGTTTCAACATCTATGGTTTCTCCAAAATATCTCTTATTTATTTCCATTACTTCGGGACATCAGTACGAATTTCATATGTAATACATTTTTGTTAAAATTAATTTATGAAGTCAAAGCATAATCATCAAGCAACAGTCTAAAAGAATGAAATAAGTAGTAATTGTTTTAACATGTGAATTTCAGCTTACGAAACTTAAAATAAGTATATTATTAAAAATATTATTTCATACGTACAATGCAAAAAAATGTTCAAAATATGGAAGGTATTTCTAATAATAACTAGTAATTATGCGTATATTTATATAAATATGTAACGCCACAATTCCTTTATTAAGTATTGAAAATACGCATAGAAAAGTAAAGCAAAACATTGCATGGAAATAAATTTTATAAAATGCCTGTAAAAGACTACCGATTATCAGAAAAATGTTGTTTTATTATTTATCATTTACACAGAAACTAAACGCTCGGTCTGAATATAACTACATCATTTTCAATACATAGTTCGACCCACGATTCACCATGAAAGTTCCTATTCTTGTTATCAAGTATCTCTTAAGATGAACGTCACTGAGTCTAAAATTAATAAATGCAATATAACCTACAAGACAAATACATCGGTACTCTCGGTATTCGGTTGAAGATGAGGGCCCATGCGCTCTCGAAACGCACGCCCCAAATTAATTAAACGTTACGGTGTTACTGATACCGATTTTTTATCTGTATGGGTACTCTCACAAATAGAATATGATGTACAACTTAAAATATGTGTTTATTTTGACATTACGGAAACTTTAAATAAATACATTTTTCTTTCAAACATTAAGATTCTCAAATTTTTGAATATAATACAAAACAATTGAAGAATTGAAGAATTCAAGTAAGAAACAACAATTCCGATTTCAGAGCATCCATTCCTGTATAGAAGAATAGTCGCCGAAAATCATTGGAATGTATATTCACCCAATTTTGCATTTTTATCTATGCACATTGCACAACAGAAATGATTTTAAATTATGTTCTTGTCTGATCCATTTCGTCATAAAATAATTTATTCATCCGGTCATATTGACGTTTATTTCTTACGCGCGATTTATTCACAAACAGTTGAACCACATGCGTTACAGTTTATCTACAGTACATGGGTTCAATACTCAACGGCAAATGACATCTTTGAAATGAGAATATTAGGCATTCATTTGAGTATACGCATATTAAAATCTATACAGACTGTAAATGAATAACTGCGAAAAAATTAAGTAGAACTTTATCGATAATTAGAAGGTGGCTCAAATAAAAAAAGAGCCATTCGTCCTTCGCTTGCTAAGAAACGACTTATTAAAAAAGATGCAAAAAAGTTGTTTTCTTCTTCTTGTATACTCAAAAAGTGATTACAATATTATTACTGTGACAATGACTGCTAACAACACTACAGCCTAAATAAATTGCAGTTCGACTATTTAATGTACCGTATGCTCATGCTATGTACAGTAAGCAATGATAATGGTTGGACAGTCCTGTCACAATATGATAACACCCAAGCCGCGCCGAAGATATCCGATGTATTAGATGCAATACTCCCTAACTTTCATTTAAGACCATACACCTACAGGTAAAATCGTAACGATAAGAGTTTCTACATTTCAGGGTGATTTAAAAGCTATTTGCACATGCAAATTTACGGTTTAATATAATGCACACAAGGTCACTAATCTTTATGTGACTATTTCAATATTTTTAATTTAATTTGTCTTACGCTGTTGAAATGCATATACCATTATGTGCAATAGAACTGGAAAATAGCAACAGCAACACATTTCTAATTAGTAGAACTCTAAAACTATAACAGTTAAAAATGAGTTCTCAATAAAAAAAAAATTTGAATCGCTCTTTCCATATTTGATATTCGGATCCGGATTGATGTATGATTTTACCATCATATTGGAATACCCCTAAAACTATCAAAGTCAAAACGACATATAGATACTATACGATACCTGTTTTCAATATTTTAATCATTCACTCAAGTAATCTTGATAAATAATACTTACTAAACTCGTAATTTATTCATTCTTATTTCTCCACGAGTCTAAAATTAAATCTTAATATTACGCTAATGATGTCTAGTTTATAATCATTCTTGATGACACTTGACTTATAATCTTTAATAAGAATTATAGAGGAAGCAGATAAATGAATTCTATTAGGATATATTAGAATAATTTGTTTAGTAATTTAATATTGTATTAACAATCAAATTTCCTTCGAAGCATTACAGTCTCATACGCCGAATATTTAAACCAAATTTATTAATCCATGAATACCATAAACTGTAAAGTAGGGATTAGACCACAATAAATATAAGCTATTGTATGCAAAACAAATTACTGTTTAATATTATCCTAATAATTAAATCTTGCTTGATGATCTGCACTTATCTCTTAACTGGAACTCAGATTCCAAATATTGAAATACATAATCCTAAATTTTAAGAATTGTTAATTTCAATGAGGAGTGTTTTTGTAACGAATTCTCAGAAAGTTCTTATTTTCTTAATATAAACTTATATTATATATAATGATTAGCTAAACCAATTATGAGCACCGTTTGAATATGTTTTAATTACGTTATTACATTAAAGCCAAAGAGGGGGCGAAAAATAATTTTTATATTGCCTTATTCGTTCTCAATATAAAAGCCTCTCGTCTTGAGAGTATTTAGTTTGCTGTAATCGTCGTAAAAATGCCCGCAACAACAATAGAAACGCGAGCAAAAATAGTTACCCTTTGGGAGCGTGATTTGTCCTACAGGCAAGTTGCTGCAGAAGTTGGTGTATCGGTAAGTATGTAATCTATTTTTATTGTTCTATATGAATTCTTTGAGTGCATTGCACAGATACTATTTTATTCTATTTTTTGTACTTTAGTGTATTGGTGTTGGTTCATTGATGTTCTGGCTTGATGACTTAGCGTAAAACGGTTATTTGACTAATAAATAGAAATTGAAAGTCAGTGATATCAACACCAAAAAAAAGGCTTGATTCTAGAGTTTTCAAATCAAATGTACCTTACGCACACACATTAAATATTAATTGAAAGATAAATAAATGTTAAGTTGATTGTAACTACATTTCACTCATCATTAGATAACGTTTAGTCCTTCTATTAACAAACAAAATATGCCAACGAGTAGGTATTCATTTGTTTTATGATACCCCTCGTTGCTCTAAATTTTTAGTAACCGTTACTTCTGTGGAACTCTATAAAACTGTATCTTTTCTTTTTTTTTTATCTAACTGTACTTCAACATAACGCTGGCGAACCGAAAACGAAGATGTAGCTCTACGAAATAAATCGAGGCCTGGACAACCACCCAAAATTAATCCAGAAGATGGTAATAGAATTTTGAACTACGTTCAACAAAATCCAGTCACCCATCATCCATTTTTTGTTTTTATTTATTTTTCCATAAGTAAACACTTTAATGAAAATTATCTGTATATAGCAGTGAAATAATTATATAAAAACCTATTTAACTCGAAAGATTTTTTTCTTATACTTCATATAACCAACACGTATAAAAAGAAGATGTAGATGTTTCTCCGGTTGACTGTACTATTAAATTTATTAGATTCAAAAATTTAGTTGCTTAACCACTGATGACATTAAAAAAAGGTTTTTTATATTGTTATACCCTGGGAATTGAAAACACAATTTGTGGAATACCAAAAATGTGTGTTTCCAACTAAACTTCCTTCATATAATATATAATTTGTAATAATTTCTGATTAATTCTTTACGTACACAGAAAGAACTCTTTCGTATTCGGTAGTGATATATGAAAAAAGACAATACATGTATTTAAATCTGCTTTCAATATCACTATAAATTTCTATTATAACTTTTACGAAATACATTTAACATTAATAATAATTCAATAATGATAGAATACATCAATACATATGATAATCTTATGTTATTATTGTAACGTGACTACGACCCAAATATCAAATACGGAAAGAATGATTTTAATTAAAGTTCTTTTGTAAAGAACTCTCCTCTAAGTGCTACAGTTTTCCAGTTGTACCAATTAGAAGTGTGTTACTGTTGCCGATATTTGTCAACTCTATTGATACTGTAGGAGAATCTAAAATATTTAAATAGTCCCATGAATATTAGTGACCTTGTGTGCATTATATTATACCGTATTTGCATGCTAAATGGGTTTTAAATCACCCTGCAATGTAGAAACTCTTGTCGTTACGATTTTACCTGTATGTGTACGGCCTTGAGCGAAAGCGAAGAGTTATTGCAAGGGTATCAATAGCTTCGGTATTTCTCGTATTATTATACTGTGACAGGACTGTCCAACCATTATCATTGCCTACTGTACATATATACGTATACATAGAATTCATATATGAATTCTCTTGAAAACCCGCAAGTAGTGCTACGAACATTAGAGAAATTTAAATTTTCAGATTTTGCTTTCTTAAGATAAATGTGCGAGGTTGCATCTACACATTCGTAAGTTGTTTCAATATTATCAAAATATACCAATATTATACCACTAGACATCCAACTTCAATTAAAAAAAAAATTACCGCGACGCACAGATAGCGAGATAATAAAAACAACCAATTAAACTTTGCTAGTTAGTGTTTCCTGTTTGTTTTCTAACTTTCTATTCGTTATATACAAGATGTAAATGAATAAATACGAAAAAATTAAGAGGGCGATTACTTGTTGAAAATTATGGGGGGTTTCCAAATAAAAAGAAAAAACATTCGTCTTAAAGAGGGTGCCAAAATGTAATTCTTTTATATATCCATTTTAATCAATATGCACGGAAAGTAGTCATAGTATTTAAATTTCCCCGGAAAACCGTTAAGTTTGTGAAAAAAATACTAAAACTGGTTTATGTTTAGAACAAATAAAGCTATCCAAAATGTATTTTGTAGTGGCGATATTGCTGCAAGAATAAAGTAATGTGTGAAACCAGTTATAGCGACTGTTTTTGCTATCGTTTAAAATTAGAGAGAAATTAACAAATTATCGGCTGAGTGTCTTTTCGATAGCAGACAACCTCTACTTAATTTCATTTCTGTCACTTATTTCATACATATTTAAGAAAAAAGTAAAGAAACACTTTTTGCATTCTCTTTTATATTTAATTAGGAATTTATTGATATTCTCAAAAATATATTTCACTGCAGATTGTAAAAATATCTTTTTGACATTGTAGAGAATTTTTTTAGTAAGTTTTATGAATATATACTGCTTCAACTTGTACTACATCTGGACGCACAAGAAAAGAAAAACTGCTGTTTTCAGTACCCGTGCAGCTCATAGAATAATCCAAAAATGTGTACATCTTTGACGACAAACGCCAAAAAGGCATTTATTTAAGTGTCATATAGATAAACGGCGAAACTAACTTTATTTGAAGGAACACATACAAACAGATAACCTTTACTAACAAGAAATAATTTAATGTAGATAGATTAGATTACGTAATTTGCGCCTTAAAATCCGAATTATTCTTGTTTATTTGTGATATTATTGCTGTTTTAGTAACGGTATGGTTTGCAACTTACTGCCATGTCTAAATAATTTGACGACTAGCAATAAATTTTGTGAAAATACAACGCAGTTACCAGTACTACAACAATTTATAGTGCACATTTAATAGTCAACAATCTAGTAGTTAGCCCAGCTAGCTCTCAGCAAACTTGTATCTTACTAAACTGGTTGAAGATATCTGCATAGTATCTTAGAAGAATTATTGGAAAATGTAAACGTTGTAAAGTTGCAGCATTTTTATTTCAACCAACATGCCGCATTGAGAACATAATTCCGAAATAGCAATGGCAATATTAGCTGAAATAAACGGCAAAATAACTAGACAATAGAACACTAAACACTTCAACCCATTAAACACCAAACAAGTTTTAACTAAAACACCGACGCGTTTTGACTGCAACGCTGTCATTATCAAGGCGTTAATAAAACTAAATTAAAATAAAACCCACAAATAACAGGTTACCTAAATGTTATGCACGGTCACTCCGATACGCATCATTAATTGCCGATTAACGAAAACAATGACGAATGCGGTATAGGACCGTTGTCACAGTTCATTACACATGACTTATTTTTGTATATTTCTAAACTTTCCAAAACATTTAGAAACTTACAATTGTTTATTTGTCTAATTAATTTAACATTGGTATGATCGATGTTGTGATCTGTTTCAAAAATATGTTGGGCAACGCTCGATTTCTCAATTCTATTAAATCTAAGATTAGCCATATGCTAGATCTCAGAATAGTTTACAGTACGATTTACGAAATCAATTGTAAAGATTGTAATCAAAAATATATTGGGCAAACCAGGCGAACAGTCTCAACTAGCTTTAAAGAGCATATGGCTAATCTTAGATTTAATAGAATTGAGAAATCGAGCGTTGCCCAACACATTTTTGAAACAGATCACAACATCGATCACACGAATGTTAAATTAATTAGACAAATAAACAATTGTAAATTTCTAAATGTTTTCGATATTTTATAAATATACAAATGTAAGTCATGTGTAATGAACTGTGACAACGGACCTACCGCATTCGTCATTGTTTTCGTTAATCGGAAATTAATGATGCGTATCGGATTGACCTTGCATAACATTTAGGTTACCTGTATTTGTACATGGGTTTTGTTTTAATTTAATTTTATTATTGCCTTGCTAATGACAGCGTTGCTATCGAAACGGGTCGGTGTTTTAGTTAAAACTTGTTTGGTGTTTAGTGGATTGAAGTGTTTAGTGTTCTACTTCTGCAGCAAGAGATCCAGTGAAGAACTTAACTAGACAATATTGAATCAATTATTTGACAAACATGATCTATGTATATATCTTCAGTGGATTTTGAGATTTGAAAAAATACACATACCGTACGCTTTACTTCCTGGGAATATCGAAAAGCGTTTAGAATGGTGTCAGTGACTCAGGAATAAGAACTAAAGTTTTTAAATAACATTATTTGAATGAAAGTACATTTTCAAATTGTGGATTATTTAATGTAAATGGAAATTGAAATCATCAAGAATCAATAGACCAATTCCAAATCAAGTAAATTCAATGTTTAGGCAGGAATTTCGAAGAACAAAATATTGGCTTATTTATTTATGAGGACAATTTATGAAAGATATCTAATTTTTCTAGAACTACATTTGTATAATACAAATTTCAACACTTCTGAAATTATGATGTTAACATGGTACACCATTGCATAATACAAGGGCGGTTTATGATCATTTAAATGAAGAGTTCTGGGGGAATAGTGGAGCAATACGTTCGTCTACAAGGTCACCGGATCTGTCGCCACCAGGTTTGTTTTTGTAGGATGTTAACATTTAATTTGATGTAACTCGTAACGAAGAAGAAACGTTCAACATGCTGTTTTAACATTTGACAATGAATAAATGTCTATATAACAAAAAAAAGGAGGATATTTCAAATATGTATCTACTCTAAAAATTAATAGTTTAAAAATTGTTGTAGAGTTTCTATCTACTTCATTAAAAAGTGTTCCATTTAATTGACGTCTTTGTGAACACTGTTAGAAGTAAATTTTATTCGTTGTTATTGAATGTTATTATTATCATAATAACATTTTAATATATCACGTTTTTTCAAAACGGTTGACAAATTATGTTAGTGAGATATGCATCTCAAAACATTTTCTCTCTGTCGTTACAACACTATTTTTCATAACATTGCTATTTATCACATTTTTTTTTCATTTAGAGCCATTTTATGGCTAGATGGCTACATTTTGTGATACATAGAAAAATATAAAAAATAATTCTATTTAGTGATGTCAAGATCCAATATGGTGCCTATATGAAAAAATGAAGTTCATGATCTAATTTTAAAAGAGCTCAAAAATGCGCTTGTTGAGTGTATGAATTTTGTGGTGGTCTCAATAATAACAGAAAAATAAATTGTGCTTCCCGCAAAAACTACAAATCGTAGAAGAATTTTTAAAACGGATTAATTCATTAATGGCAAACCTCGAACTTGTAACAACGTGTACATACAATATGTAACAAACATATCAACTAGTGACTTAATTTAATTTGTCTTTATCAACTAGTTCAGAACAAGAAATAAATAACGTCAAACTGAATTCAAAATAACTATTGCAATTATAGCGCTAAGCACACACAAGTGTTCAGAGAAAAATGCGAAATACATATTTTATAATATTATAGTTTGAGTTTAGCGATTTAATCAGAGTGCAGATTACTGATTATTAATGGTATAACGTAGTATTCTTTCTTCAAACCTGTACTAGATGTAAACTAAGTAATCTAGATTTACTTAATAAATAGGAGTAACTAGTAATAGATCATTTCATAAGTATTTAGTATAAAATAATATCACTTTTGTTCAACTTTACATATTTAGATTTTGAGAACTTAAAGAAGCAGATGACATGGACTGCTGATAGTGCTGAACTATTTAAACCATTGTTCTCTAACAGAGGTAAAGCGACAATTTCAAATCCGCTACTTTAGAATGAATATAATCCATTTTAACGGTATGAGGCCTTCGAAGAATGAAAAAACTTTTAGTTGAATCTTTTCCTAGTCTTTTCATGTATTCGGCTCCACCCACCCCGTTTTACATAACGACGACAATGCAAATTGTGTTTTCGGGTCGAAACAACTTCCAAGTTGAAAAGCACAATAACGATGCTAAATAGAGAATTGACCTGCTATTAACACCCCGGTTTATAATTAGAGGTTTTAAAGGGGATGGAACGCAACGGAGACGAGCGTGTCAGGACTAGAAGGGGGAAGTTCAGTGTGTCAGTACATCCCCTTTAAAACGACCGGGGTCGTCCGTATATATACACTGTCTGGGATAATCGTTTTCTGGCGTCCCAGGCCAGTCAACGACGTCGTTCTGAGTCGTGAACCGCCGTCGCTCCACCAACGTTCGACGCTTTATCGCTCAGAATTACACTTGTCATAATCTTCCTCCGAACACAATGTACAACTAACTGATTTTTAATTTCGCTCTTCACCTTTTCCTTTTTTTGCTTTCTTTTCCTCTTCCTTTCGTCTTTTGTGGTGCTATTGATGTATGGTTCACTGTCTATAGTGGATGTGTTCCGGTGTTTATTTGCATGTTTGCATGAAACACGAACGGTTTCGTTTTCCAGTCTGGGATAAACGATGACGAGGAGATTTTCCTACTACATAACACCATTCAGAATTAAATTTTGTAGCGATTCACTTTAATTGTTTTCGATGACTTGGATTGTTAAAGTAGATGTTCTATTTATGACGAATTTTTTGTTAATATCGATGTTGTTTAATTCATTACAGAGTACGACAGCATCAACTAGAAACTTATATTTCTCGTATCTAATGTAGGTATTATATGATTGCATATAAATAGAAAATATAGGGATTTTTCACTTAAAATAATAGACAGCATCGAGATAGCGGAATTTATTCCCCATTAAGCGGAAACACCTAGCAAAGAGTATTATGTGTGACTGTTGAATATTTTGTGGTTCAGTGATGGTATATAGTTATATGCAAGTATATAAATTGAAAAAAATTGTAATTCTATATTTTTTTTTACAATTTTTATTTAAAAATATTAAAAAATAAAAATAATGTAGTAAAATACACTGAATGTTAGCAACATAAAACGCACAACTAAAGTTATTGAAACAGATTAAGATTAATTGAACATCACATGTTCACACACATGTTATATCGGTTGAGAACTGTTATTACAAAAACACAACTGTTATTCTACAAAACAATAATGAATGTTGGATGCGTGCCTGTGTGGTTTATCTTTGATATTCTGATGATTATGCTGATTTCTTTTATATCAGATAAATAGCATTCTAAACGGAAATAAAAACAAGTTATGCTAAACATCATCAAATGAACTTTATTAATGCTCCTGCAGTTTTTGTTATTTTACTTTTAAATCAAAATATAGAACGAGTTCTAACGTCGTTATGTCAAGCCGAGCAAAAAACTCTTACAATTTAGTACCGCCTGTATAGCGCGTAGGTATACATGTGCTAATGTAAAAGTGTAGGGAACCGTGTAGTTCTTTACGATTATTATTCTTTGTTCTCATCCTGGGTGCAAGGCCTCACATGATTCTCTATCTTGAAAACCTGTTGTATATACGTACTTACAGGCGAAACCAGTAAATATAATAAAGATATTCAGAATGCTGCGGACATTTTGAACACGAATATGGTACAATGAAATTAAACATAAATCCATTAAAGCGAGTGCATGAAGTGGTCTTAGCGTTTCATGTCAAATAATACGGGTCAGAACCGTAGAATTCTAAGAATAATGTTAAATGGTTCTAGTTTCTTTCAAGTATTTTGTATGTACGACACACGTACAGTTTACTCAGAAATATTCTGAAATGCATAAGATTACTAAAGCTACATCTCCGCGGCTTCCACTTCTACGAAACGAAGAGATGCCTAAATTGTACGTATTGGTTTTTCAAAATAAGATAATTTGAAACTGTTAAGAAAACTACACCGTTAGGAAGCGCTTGCCAAATTCACGGATTATTTAAATTATTTCAAGCTATGTCCGCTCTTCCGTCTTCAAGTATATGTTTTACTTAATGAATCATTTGATAACGTTGTAAATATTGCGTTAAATATAAAAATGAGAACTATAACTGCCTGTAATTGGCTCAGGACATCACCTAGAAAAATGTCCATAGTTCCATAAATTTTGTATTTACCATATAAAAATGTGCTAGCAATAAATATCGGGAATTAGAATTGCATTTCATAAATGTATAAATTTCGAGCAAACTTGATGTAGTTTTCGCAGAGATATAGACAGATATAATAAGACTTCAATGTCAGGAAAGCTTTTAAACAATTTATTTATTGCTAAATATAAGTAACAACTAAACTTACCCATCAATTTGTAGGTACTCGAGAGGTAACAACAAAAATTGTTTTAGAGTTTTCAAACCCGAGTAATATCTAACAATATCGAATGATCTCATCACCAGATCAACAATGATAGTTGCAATCACTTTAGGCAATGATTGCGCTAAGGACGGAGAATCGAACACTTGGTTCATCCATATTTCGGTTAGCACCTTGTTCTAATGTAAATGTAAACTAAATAAAATCTAATTTGCAGCCGCAAATGGTTTCTATTGGTGAAAAATGTTTCAACACCACCTTTAATGATGGATCACAAACAAACAAGACTGAAACTTATAGAATATGATACTAGCTAGGAGAACGAATGGAATATTTTCTGATGAAAATAAAATAATTTGGGTAATCTAAGAGGTTTCAAATATTATTGACACAGTTTGGACAAGAAGACTGAAGTTATAGTAAGTCAAAATATTGGTGACAGTAGTGTTATATGGTTTGGACGGATTTTATGTAAAGTGTTTATGTAAAACACATACATATATAATGACTTCCAGAGTATATACTATCTATTTAATTCATCTTTTTAAAACACAATATATTATTTAAGTTTAGTAACATTTCACAAGTATAGGTATATATATACTATTATAAAAAGATCTTAAACAGTAAATACCTAAACATTACACCTGTAAAAAACTTAAATTAGCTACATTTTTTTGTAATCTCATTCTAATCAACATTAGGACTGTTACATATAGCAATAACTGGATTGTAATGATATCTGCATACTTAACGAATTAACTACATAATACATCGTGTTGTAAATGTATCTATAGAATGTGTGTAAAATCAGTTTGTTATTAATATAACTGTTACATGGATTATTTTAATTGCAATTATTTCTTTTATAGAAAGATATTATAGTGATATTACAAATGTAATGATAAACATTACTGGAGTGACAGCACAAAAAATATGAAGGGCGAACCAGTTCACTTTCATAAATAGATACATAATCTTATTCATTAGTGGAAATACAATGCATTAAACACGTCAATAAATAAGTAAATATATTTATGATGTATACAACCTTAAATTTAAAATAAATAGCAATGCAATATATACACATACATATACAACATTGAGAACATAACATATTACGGAAAATCCATATTACTGAAGAAATATTCCTCTAAGTTGCAGAAGACACTCTTGCGAAACTTAGAATGCAGCACCTTTTTAAACACTGTATTAAGTTGCTTTAGTTGACGGAGTAACTGATTGATTATATATTTTTACACTTTGTGTTACTACGTGTATACTCACTATAATCTTAAGCCTACGCGATACTTGCCAAGTACTTGACAAGTAGCAAGTAGTGTGTATGAAACTTTGCACAAGCCGGCTACTCACTACGCGGTACTTTCCGAGTTACTTGACTAGAAATAAACTTCTCTGAATTGTCTACATTACGTGCCTACTTTAAAAGTTACAAGTTTTTCGGGAAGTGTAAGTCAGAAGACGAGTAGTTTTTAAAAATGGAGGAAAATAATGATACGGCAGCTTTAGCTGCTTTTATAACATTAAGTTGTGGTTATCTTTTACTCAAAAATAGAAAAAGGAAATGTAGACGCAGAAAATGGTGGGTAACATCTTTAAATAAGATTTATTTGCACAATTTTGACTACAAACACTGTAAAGAACTATATAACTTGCAACTACTCGCTCTAACAAGTATATATAACAAGTATCGCAATAATCCACTCGCCGCCTTTGACTTGGGAACGTTTTTCGACACACGACGGGAAGTACAAGTACTTCGGCGAGTCTGTGAAAAGTTTCATACACACTACTTGTTACTTGTCAAGTACTTGGCAAGTATCGCGTAGTGAGTGCTCGGCTTTAATGCTTTGAAAAAGAAGATGATCGTCACTCATACCATGTGTATTACAATAATGTACTAGTTGCTGTCTACTAAAAATACCACGATACAGTACTTCATATGTATTCTACAATATTCTTTCAGAAAATTGGTTCCCAATATGTATATCAAGTGGAAGATATTAATATCAAAAACTTTACATATTTCGTGTTTTCTAGAAATACTCTGAGGGTATTATAACTTCATACGAACAAACCAAGTGATCTTTTCTTTATATTAAAGCTTGAAACTGAAGACAAATACTATTGGAAGGAGTTCGATAAATAATAGATCTATGTATGTAAAATATATCTCTTTCGAAGAAATGCTCGAGCTATTACTGACGATTTCGACGAGCATTTAATGATAGCTATTCTCGTATTCATTACAATACTCGGCTGCGCCTGGTATTGTAATTTTCATACTCGTGTCTTAATAGCCATTAAATGCGAGTTGCATACACTATTTTTTCTACGACCCCATAATATCATACGTATTTCTTTAATTTTTACTATATTTAAATAGATACAGAGAACTGTCAAGTTTAATTAATTTTTATATCTGTCAGATATGTGGTCACGGGTATATTGAATATTGGAATGTCGCATTCCTATTGGATATAAACTTGTATCATAATGAAAATCTGTATCGTAATGGACATCATTAAAGTACAGGTTCAGCATATTATCTAACAATACAATTAAAGTATGGGAGTAGAAAAAGAATGCTTTAAAATGCATTACATTCTTCTTACATAATAGAATGCAAAATATTATAGTAACTAATAATAATGAACAAAACAACGACAAAATAGAAACATCAAATGGGGTGGAAAATAAATGGTGCAATGTAACATACTACGACCGGTTTTGTGAATAATTTTTACAAATGACTTAGTGCAATAGCGGGAAGCCAATTTTGGCAAAATTGTCAATTATGCTAACATAGATATAAGAGCAGTGATGCATATACACTAGAACCGCGTTTATATCCGCGGTTGCGAAACGTAAACATTCACTCATATCCTCTCAAGAGGGGTCTCCACTCTTATCCCGTTAGCGGAGAGGAAAGGCCGGTCTACGCGCTGATTGGCTCATATGAATACGTGCACTATCGGGTGGTGGATGCCGAGCGGATATAAGTGAGAGCTATAGTGAGGATATAAGTGAGGGTGAACATAAGTGAGCGCGGGTATAAGCGAGGTTCCAGTGTACTACAATTGCAACCTTGCTCCTAAAAATGCTGCACCTTGCTATAAATCTGTGCATGTGTTCTCGCGTGTTATATAAATTTTCAATGAGTTAGACTACTCAAAAAATGTCAATATGTTACGTTTATTAAAATTTCAAGTAAGGCATATTTTCTTGAAATTACTATTGACTAATTACTCGTATTTGAAACTTACATAAGTTACATAAGAGATTTTGTAAAAACTCTGCAAGACTTGCTACAGAGTTTGGTTGGGTTTTGTCTCGATAAGTGGATAAATGTGGAAAACAAATATTTTATACACATATTGATTTTGTTGTACAGTATGACACCGTTATTTAGAGGAGTTCTGTGGACCTATTCGTAATCCGAGAAATGATCCTCAGAAACATTCAGAAGGCTTCACTTAACAAATTATTGACGTTTGATGGTCTTTATATCTAGTCTACTTTATTCTTAAAAAAAACTGTAATTTTTTATGATTATATCAACAGCAAGTGTAAACATTTAACCATGCGAAACATCCTACTAGTTGTAGATATTAATATTATTATTACATGATAGAAAGATAATGGAATTAAAATGGGCATGGGATTTTTAGTTCACCACTGTGTTGACGTAATTGAATTTGTTTAAATACAAAAAACCACCACAGACTATTACATTACTCATAGGTTAAATACATTGCGGTATAATGATATCTTATTAATGTCATGACGCTGACTCTACCAAAAATATTTCTAATATACCGGGTGACAACGGAATAAGGTAACAGATTATAACTTTTTTATCATGTTGTCAGATTTACTTGACATTTAACATTAAGTAATCTCATGTAATCGCGCATCTTTCTAAACTTCGCCACCTCCTCTTTCATTTCCTGTTTAACCGGAAGTGACGTCAACTTTTTATTTTTAAATACAACTATGTTTGTTTTTTGTTATATTTTGATCCGCTGATAAATTTAGAATACGGTGATATGTCACACGATAGGATTTTATCTCAAAATGATCGGGAATAGTTAGTTTTTGGTAACAACAATAAAGTGCTCTTGAACACATATTTATGATTATTTTTTAAGGGTTCGTTGCATAACCAAATAACAATGAATTTGGCATAGTCCATCTACAATTTTTGTCAAAAATATGATTTTGGAATAAAGATATTCGAAAAATATGAAAAAAAATTTTTTTCAACTTTTAAATAGCCTTAACTTAATTTTTTTAAATACACCCGTCCTATTTTTATAAAATTATTTCCTTCGAGTTTTTATTTGCTTTGATTTCATACTAACAGAATATCAAATTGTTTATAAATAATTAAGGATAAGTGCAATTATTACTGTAATATACAAATTAATGAGGCTGACAATACGTGCGTGCATCTTTAACAGGTAGTGTGCCTTGATACTAAATTTCACGAACTGTCATTAATTGTCAAAATTACTAACTAATCGGTAGATTGGATGACTTAAAGCATTTTTGGCAGTAAATGAGTTGGTGGTGGTAAGGTGCGTTCGATTAACGTGGTGTAGAAATTGATGAGGCTAGTAGTACCTGAATTTTTGATACGTTGTATGGACTAATACGGCCATAGCATCTACCACATAAGAATAAATAAAAAATTTTCTGGTAATTAAAACAAAACTTTTCATTTGAAACAAGAAAACCAATAATTCCAGTATATTAATATAGGAATAGACAGCAAAGTTACAAAAAAAATTAACAAGAACATAATATAAACTATAATAAATGCTCAAACTGCTGACCATGGCAATTACGACAAACAGTTGCTCTTCTAACAATTTCTTGGAACATGTTGTTTAATTGCTGCCTAGTTATTTCATTAATTGCTTGTCTTAATCTAGCTTCCAAATCTTCTCTGGTTGTTGGAGATGTAGCATACACTATATTTTTTAAATGACCCCAAAGGAAAAAGTCTAGTGGTGTCAGATCGGGCGATCGCGCTGGCCATCTAATGGACCCATTTGTTCCCAGCCATTGATTCCCAAACCTCTGATTAAGGTAATCTACCACTATTCTCGCATTATGTGGAGGAGCTCCATCTTATTGGAAATAGACACGACGTCGCAAAATATGTGGCAACGCATTAATGTACCCATCACCTTCGGTTGTAAGAAATTCGAGATATCGTTCGCCACTTAAAGGGCCATCAAAAATTATTGGCGGTAGTAACTGGTTACCTACTACTCCTAACCACACGTTAAACCCAAAACGTTCTTGATATGCACCCTCTCTAAATAAATGTTGGTTGTTTCGAGCCCAATATCGTGTGTTTTGTCTATTAAACGCACCTAAATTTGTAAATCTTGATTCATCGCAAAAGATAACTCTGCGTATAAAGTTTTCGTCTTCGCGTTGATGATTAAGTAACCAATTACAAAAATTCAATCAACGCTCATGATCTGCTACATATATCTAGATGTTGATTAATCTGGTACTTGAATCTTTTGTACTTGTGTTTCTTTAAAATTAGTCTCACAGATTCGCGGCTTATATCCAGATCTTGAGCAATTTGGCGGATAGATGCGTTCTTCTCCACTTCCACATATGCTAACACATTTATTTCTACTTCTTCACTCACAATGAATACTCCTTGATCACGAAGTTCATTTTCAGATCGAAACTTTGTCTCTAATCTTATGAAATACACATTATTTGGTTGTCGTCGGTTTGGATATCGCTGGAAATACAACGTTTGCGCTCGTCTAGAATTTCGTTGACACTCGCCGAAAACTAATAGCATATCTACTTGCTCGTTTTTGGTCAAATTCATTGTATGTGTTTCTTTTTTAACACTTATTTTACTGCCAAAAATGCTTTAAGTCATCCAATCTACCGATTAGTTAGTAATTTTGACAATTAATGACAGTTCGTGAAATTTAGTATCAAGGCACACTACCTGTTAAAGATGCACGCACGTATTGTCAGCCTCATTAATTTGTATATTACAGTAATAATTGCACTTATCCTTAATTATTTATGAACAATTTAATATTCTGTTAGTACGAAATCAAAGCAAATAAAAACACGAAGGAAATAATTGTATAAAAATAGGACGGGTATATTTAAAAAAATTAAGTTACGGCTATTTAAAAGTTAAAAAATTTTTTTTTTTCATATTTTTCGAATATCTTTATTCCAAAATCATATTTTTGACAAAAATTGTAGATGGACTATGTCAAATTCATAATTATTTTGTTTATGCAACTAACCCTTAAGAAATAATCATGAACATGTGTTCAAGAGCACTTTATTGTTGTTACCAAAAACTAACTATTCTCGATCATTTTGAGATAAAATCCTATCGTGTGACATATCAACGTATTCTAGATTTATCAGCGGATCAAAATATAACAAAAAACAAACATAGTTGTATTTAAAAATAAAAAGTTGATGTCACTTCCGGTTAAACAGGAAATGAAAGAGGAGGTGGCGAAGTTTAGAAAGATGCGCGATTACATGAAATAACTTAATGTTAAATGTCAAGTAAATCTATTACACGATAAAAAAGTTATAATCTGTTACCTTATTCCGTTGTCACCCGGTATATTATATATTGTTGATCTATAGTTATACTTAATTATTCACCCATTAAAATAAATAATTTTAATTAAATTAAAAATTATCTATAATTTCAAATGGATAACTCCGAATGACATAAACAGAAAAGAATAGTACTTTAGTGCAAACCGCACAGGAAATATAGTTAGTCGAAATTATTAAGGAAATATTTGTCTATTGAAATGTATTAAAATCGTAAACAGTTAATATTGTTAGTATGTGGGATACGCGATGGAAGTAGATCTGTAGAACAAGACAATTATCGCTAATGTCACCAGAAGGAAAGTATGCCCAATAGTTTACCAGTACACAGTTACCCCGATGAAATCGAAAAAAAGAACCTAACTTTAAAAATGAAATTTAAGATTGGGCATTGAGACTTTTCATGCTAGACAAATTTGAATTGAAAATTTGATTCTAGTTTTTTATATTAACTGATATGGTGTATAAGTATTAACTGAATGTTATTTAGTTGCAATGCAGTGACAAATCTCTCATCTGATTAAAAATACAGCAATATATAATACTAGTTTTATAACTCAGTATTTTTGATGTGAACGATATTTTGACTACCAACTAGTAACTAAGAAATCTTTTACTGATTGTGAGTAGGATTGCCGGTTTAGTAGAATTGATGTAGAGCTGCAAAATATAATCATATTACGACTAATTAAACCTGTAACCGACTTCCTTCACTTGAAACTCGATAGTCGTCTGTCGAAAATGTAAAATTTGTTTGATGAATACCCAACAAGAATTTCAGATTTCAGGTAATATTTTAACAGCAAATAACGTTGTTCATAAGAGTATCACGAGGATTATAATTTATGTAGCTATTTTAAATAACACTAACAACAACATTATACTTGATGTGCGCGATGTGTTCCAGAAATTGCTATAAAATATGTAAATTGTTGCTATAATTTTTAGTGCTGAAAGAGAGTTTCGCCAAATTATGGGGTTTAGAAATGCGCAGAAGTTTATATTTGATACTAATTTTGCGCCATTACATGATGAAATAGATGAAAGTCCATTAACATTTAGAAAGGAAAAATTATAATAAACGTTCGCAATACTAAATGCAAAGACCAGTACTTAGTTACGTATACTAATTATTTCCTTTTAAATAATGTATAAAGTCCGTTAGACAAAACACCTGCCTTCTATAGTCCACCTGCACGAGTTATAGCAATTCTTTGTGCTATTAAACGTATGGATGTTATCGTGAATGCGAAGGGAACTTCCTATATACAGATTATTTCATTTTCTGGTTTCCCGCTAATCTAATCAGTAATTATATAGTTTTAGTACAAGTTGTAATGGCTGTAATGCTTTCCATTTATCTAAAAAAAATGTATGTCTGTTTTTTATTTTATTGCAAGCAACGTATTACATATTGCCCATTAAATAATTATCTAGTCTTACAATTGACGCATATTTGGTTCACTAAAATCTAAAGATATTATTTATTTCTTACAAACCTTTAGTTACGCATAGTACGTCTAAAGTTGGCGGTTTACTGGCGTAAAGTCTACAATATAAGAACCGGAATGAGTCAGCATCAGTGGTCAGGAACCCGCAATATTGTTACACTAGCTTAAAGTAAAGCATAGTGGTAGATTGAATAAAATTCTGGGAAAGTGAACGACACAACATACACACGGAATTATCTGTCAATGTGGTGTTGCCTGTGTAAATCTCTACATTGATAGTGTTTCTGTAACGTAATTCCCGTAATTTTAGATAATCGTAGTTTAAGGGGGAGAATACTGACTGTAGAACGTGTATGTACATCTCGCGATATACCGATCGTTTTGAGAAATAGGATAAATAACACCGGGAAGGAGTAAGAGGTACGAAAATTCGCTAAGAAGTGGGGTCGCGTATGAGTCTGTCACAGTCTAGTCTACAGACCCCACTTCTTAGCGAATTTTCGTACCTCTTACCCCCTTCCCGGCGTTATTTATCCTGTTTCACAACGACCGATATGTAGTTACTACCGCTCTTGAAGAACTTACATTCAATTGCAAATTTATACTAACATTTTTATATCTATTTTTCAAAACTATACTTCTATTATTTCAAATGATAAGATGTGACTGGTTCTTTTAGTATGTATGTGCGATATTAAAAGTTAACTTCGAAAAAATACCTACTTATACCAACATTTAGCTATAGTCGATATTTTGCCGCGTACTATAGATGTTACGCTGTGATATACGACCCCACTTCTTAGCGAATTTTCGTACCTCTTACCCCTTCCCGGCGTTATTTATCCTGTTTCTCAAAACGACCGATATGTAGTTACTACCGCTCTTTTCTTGAAGAACTTACATTCAATTTCAAATTTATACTAACATTTTTTTATATCTATTTTTCAAAATTATACTTCTATTATTTCAAATGATAAGATGTGACTGGTTCTTTTAGTATGTATGTGCGATATTAAAAGTTAACTTCGAAAAATACCTACTTATACCAACATTTAGCTATAGGTCGATATTTTGCCGCGTACTATAGATGTTACATGAGTTTCAAAACTGTAAAAAAACGCTATTATTTTTTAAAGGTAACTTGGTATTGTGTAGTAAGTATGTAAGTATAAAAGTAAGTCTTTGATGCATAGACGTACCATTAAACAACAAAGACGATAATGAATAACAAACAGTGTTAGAACAATTGCATTGTAGAACCAACTACAGAGCTCCATAAATGTTATATTATACATTGATCAGCTTGTGTGGGTGTGTGGGACTCCCAGTTTTAACGTTAGATTCAAAAAATGTGACCATAAATGTTATATTATACATATACAGCGTGTGGCGCGAAGAGTTTTGATTAGAAGTTTTTGGGGATGTAGTAATAGGCGAAATGTAAAATTTTATAAGATTACACTATCTATAATGCTGGTTTTAAATATAATATTTTCATGAATGATCTACTTCCGGTACACCGGAAGTACATACCAACTCGTTTATTTTAAATAGAACATGGTATTTTTTGGGTTTATTTTTCAATTCTCTATCAAATTTTGAGTAAATTTCATGAACCATGTCCTATACTAAAAATTAATAGTTTTTGAGATATTTCAATTTTTTTTCTTTTTTCTAGAAAAACAGTCCCAAATAAATCGCAATATTGCTGCAAACAAACATGCTACTGACTTAAAATTTGACATGGCGAATTGCAAGACATCATTAAAGTGCCTCGTCCTTTGAAATGTATTTTTTTGATACAGGGTATTTTCAACATACCACGCAATTCCAACAATTTCAAACACTTATAACTCGCTTATTTCAAATACAACACCCTGTATATTATATCAGATTTCAATTCCTATCTTCATTCTCGTTTAATTTATACTAGCATTCCCTCTACCTAAATCTAACCGGTTTTGAGATATTTTATTATTTTACTTAACAATAACGAAACTTAATATTTCAACATTAATAAAGCGTAGGCCGTGGCTGTCAAAGATGTGACAACTTAATAGTAAATTATCTATGTATGCATTAGATATGTTGTCTACTTGTCTAAAACAAGTGGATTTTGTTAGTAGAAGTAAAGTAAAATGAAATTATTTAATAACAACGTCAAAGATCCCCCATGCTGCAATTCGCAGTAACCTAGCCTGTCATAAAACTCTCTGCGTACATTCGCTAGTATTACACCCGGAATACTATTGCATGCCTGCTCAATTTTGATGCGTAGCTTATCCAATGTATGAGGCCTTTCGTGCTGATGTCCATAGATAATTTCCTTTAAATAACTCCAAAGGAGAAGTCATTGGGCTAAGTCAGGGGATCCAGGTGGCCAAAGTATGTCGCCCACTTTGCTGATTACATGATGGGGGAAATTAATATTAATAAAGTCTTGAACTATTCTTGCGTTATGAGCCGGACACCCATCTTGCTGTAACCAAACGTCATCTAAATTGTCAGTTATAGATATACATATGTTACGTACAGCTGGAATAACGTCATTTTGTAGTAGTTGCAGATATCTTTCACTGTTTAATTTCCCACTTATAAAAAAAGATCCTATTATGTGATCACCTAGAATACTTGCCCAGACAATCAGCTTTCTAGGATACTGTGTGTGTGTGTGTGACTACAGTTAGATGCTTATTTTGTTGGGACCAATACCGGACGACAGCTGGATTGTGGCGACCGTGCGTTGAAAACGACGATTCATCCGTGAACAAAATATTTTGCAAGAACAAATTATTTCTATCACATATCTCTCTCATTTTTTTCACAAAAATCAAGACGTCTCTCATGATCTTCTGGGAAAATTTCTTGATTTTTTTAACTTGAAACATTTATGTTTGTTTCTTCTTAAAATATCAATATCTGTAGTTTTCGGTACATAAACACATTCAGAAATTTGACGACTCGAAAAAGGTTCGTTAGCTTCCACAAAAGCACATACTTTAACCTCCTTTTCCATTTTTTCCTCAGTAAGTGGATGTTCTTCTCTATTGGGCTTGTTGCTACATTTTGTGCAGCCAGTAATACAGCCCGTATTTTCAAATCGGTGAATAATATTTAAAATTGTTTGCTTAACAGGGACTGGACGACTAGGGAAAGAAAAGATGTAGCGCCCAATTACTTCATCTGCACTCGCAGATGAATAGTACTACTTAATAATGCTTATGCGTTTTTCCTTTGTATAAATACTCATTGTAATAAATACAATATAACGTCGAACTTCGTGGAAATAAAATATTTTTTTGGCATATGCAAATTGTCAGCATGTCACAGATACGACAATACAAAATGCGATAATTCGACTTTGGCAACACCGTAGGTATGTACATCTATCTCGTATCACCATCTCCATCATTCTAACGCATACCTGTATTTCACCATTGCATTTAATGCTATTTACAATTCCTAGTATCTGGGTCGTTCAATGTGTATATAATTATTTCATTCAAGTTTTCAAAATACTCCGTTCCAAGAGAAAAAAAAAATTACCCAGAGTACTTAAAATCTGAATGTAGCCTTTCATAATATGTGTTCTGAAACTAATTTGTTGTATTTTTACAATAACATTTCATACTAAACATCTTTCTCTATTACACTGGATATTTATAAGGCGAAATCGAAGCTAGATACCTTCACAAGACTAAAAATTGTTTATTTCAAATATAACACCCTGAGAGAATCTTAAGAAAAATATGTCAAATTGACACAACAATCTAGACTTTGGAATTACTAGAAAAGTTTTTTTAGGTAGGTCGCCCACTTCCAATCCATCTGTTATATGAAAGTATGTATTTGTCTTAAAAAAATGAAATTCATAAAAATCTTCAGTGCTGTGATTCCTTGATTTCTAAAGATAGAAAATATCTGTTTGAATACAGTTTTTAGAAAATTTTATGTCGAATAACATCTCATTAGATTCTTAATTTTGATTGGCATATTTGAGTTAGAAACAAAAGTTGATTTTTTTAAATGGACACATATTCTAATAGTGCACTTTCTTGTTTGTAATGATGGTCGTACCACTTATTTTAATAAATAAAAACACAATACACGTGTTTCCGCTACGCTATGACTTCCATGAAAAAAAATCAACTTTTGTTTGTAACTCGAATACGGTAATCAATATTAAAAATCTAGTGAGTTGTTATTCGATATAAAATTTTATAAATCCTGTACCAAAACAATTTGTTTATATCTTTCAAATAAACGAGTTACAGCACTGATTTTATTTTGATGATATTCAACTTTTGAAAATATCTAGCAAACCATGGATTTCTATAAATGAACAAAAGCGTATCTGTATTAGGCTTATAAAGATGCAAATCCTTTCCCATTTAAGCGAATGCGTACCTCTTCTGATTTCTGAAATCCCTACACAAATAAGTAGGTATCCATACTCTGTATAATCGTACCCCTTTCTATCGCAATGGGTACTCACTATCGTAGAGTAAAAATGAGAAATTGTTACTAAACCACAATAAAATAAACGTGATAAGCAAACAAAATGGTGGTGTAATAACTGTCGAGATCTTTAGCTAGATTCACTCTCGAAAATTTGAGGAAGCAATGTACAGCAATGTAAATATATGGGCTTCTAGCTATTTACTGCGTCATAGTACTGTAAATACATATATACAAATCAAAAATATCCAAAAACAAAGTAAATTCACGGTAACTTGAGATGCAAATCGCCCCCGAAAAAGCTATGTATTTACATAAGTGGCGAAACATCGACGTTAGTAAGTTTTCTATATATTTGTTTGTATTTTTATTTTATTTTACATTGTTTTTGTTTGTTTTTGTATTGTATATATTTACACTATTATGACGGGGTCAAAACCCCTCATAACACAGATTCAGACCTTGGAAGCCTTCGATATTGTATATGTAGTAACATAGTCCATGCATTATTCTTTTCGATACATACTGTATTGTACTAATGTAGATTTCGCTATAATATCACAGATAAACATCTTAACATTTGTTCTTTAATTTAAAAAAATACTCTTATGGCGCTTAGTAATATATGTACATATATGTCACAGATTAATATAAATGACGCTTTCATGATTCATACTTCTAAACTCGTATGTTTGTAATAATTTTACATTTTAGTTTTGGTAGAGTACCAAAATAAACCAGTTTTTTGGATTCGACTAATAAAATTTGTATCTAGTAATCCAGTTATCTAGCGTTTACCTAGTTTACTATGCAGCAGTATTGCGAAGCTCTATGTTTACAAGAAATAAACAGTCCACGAGTGTACTCCGTTTATTAACAGACTCTCAGATAAACGTTCTTGTTCTTGATTGGATTGACCGTTTTTTCCCAGACAGCTGTGTATGTGCAGTGATGTCTGGTGTATGCTAGAGGTAAATATTTGTATTTTAAATAAGTAGGGTCATTGTTCGTCTGCCCTTTTCAACGCGATGTGTCTTGTCAGTTGTACAAACTTAGCCCGTTTCTTGTGTGTGTGTATATATATATATTTGTGAATTAATTGCGAAAGATGTTTCTTCATTAACGTTTATTTACGGTAGTTGTTGACCACTTGAAGTAAACTGGCCGGGCTGGATTTGGATAAGTTGTGTGTTGGGGGTATAACGAAATTTACAGTTGTGTAGAATGCAGACTGCTGTTTAATATTACTGAGTTCTCTTACAGGATGATCAGTTTTTACTAATTCAACCGAAAGTAACCCTTCACATTACACTTAAAACTAATAATCTTCGTATGAACATTACTTAAATTAAGAGGTGGAAAATTGTAATCCTGCATATATGTACTTATTTAGTATAATGTAAAATTCTTAGTGTGAATAAAGCTATAAGGTGTAAATGAGTGAGGAATTAAATATTAAGTATTCACCAAAAATATCTTTAGTAGCTTCATATTACAAAACAAAGCACTCTTTTAGGAAATCTTATAACAATTACATAATTTTTTTTAATAGGTACATATTTCGTAACTACTTTCACAACAAGCATAAAGTTAGATACTCCTACCTAGCGCTGCTGTTTTCTGTGGAAATAAGAATGTAAGATATCTCCTTTAAGTATATCTGCATGTACGTAAGATTCCGCGCCGAATTTGAAATTGAATCAAAATAAAATTATTAAAGTATTAAAGTTATTCGTTAAATTTAGAATCCGGTGCGAAGTATGTCGACTACGATGTCAGGTGATTGCCAATAGGCAAGTGATAGAAATACCCTTAGATAATACATTTATGAGTCTAATTGCGAAATTTTCCGAGTACAAAATTGAAATTACAAAATTATACGTAAATAATTTAAATTTATGAGATTAACAAGTAGTGAAAGATAGGTTTAACACCGAAATTTCTCGGCGTATTTCTTGGCGTAAGTACATGTATATATAATGCATTTCTCCAACCGCCAATTAATTAAACATATTTTTATTTTTAAAAATACGTTGACCGGAGGTGGAGTCGAACCACCGAGCATGGCTTTCGCGGCCCACTCGCAACACCGTTGCGCTACTGGGCGACTCTACGCCACTATTAATTTTTCACAAATATATGCGAACAAAATGTAAGGCGAAAGCCATGCTCGGTGGTTCGACTCCACCTCCGGTCGACATATTTTTTAAAATAAAAATATGTTTAATTAATTGGCGGCTGGAGAAATGCATTATATATACAGTGAACGATAGTGATACTTCGAAGCGAAAGTTGTAGTGTGCCTCGAATCACACCACGTCACTCGGCGTTAGGTCGGGCGATCTAGGCCATTTCCATGGACCATTTTGACCAATCCAACGATCCTCAAACATTTCCGTTAACATTGCATCAATTTCAACGGGTAGAATGTGCTGGAGCACCATCCATTTGATACCAGATGTTGTGCAATAATCCAAGCGGCATCTCTTCTAGAAACTCTGACATAACTATACGTAAAATTTGCAGATATCCATTGGAATTTAAATGTTTATTAGACATGTGGTAATGTAATGTATGCGATTATCTATTATCATACAAAATACATTGATACTAAATTTTTCTTGAAAATTTTGCGTTCTGGATAAATGAGGATTGTTTTGAGCCCAATAGTGCATATTACGCCTATTCACAACCCCTTCTCTGTCAAATTTTGCCTTGTTAGTACACATAATATTAGTCAAAAATGTAGGATTTTGATCCATATGCATCAACATGAGTTCACAAAATTCCATTCTTGCCATATGATCACATACTTTAATCTCTTGTACTGGCATAATGGCATAATCGTGCATTTTGTGCTTGTTCAGAATTTTTTGTATTGTAAAATAGGTCATTAGACGAACTTCTAATAGATGCCTGTGGATATACATTAAAATATGCAAATTCTTTTAAACTTCTTGCTAGTCATTGAATTTAAATTTTGATATTTTTCGTTAAACGTTCGGCATCTTCGTTCTATTACTTTCTTACATTCACCATGTATAATAAATAAACTCATGATTTCTTCATTTGTATACGGTCTATTTTCCATAATTTAGTTGCAACCGTTTACTCAAATAAAAAAATAAAAATAAAGCAAATGAACTAAGCAGCTTTGCTTCAGTAAATTGACATTGAGCTTATTAAATACGGAGGCTAATTAAATCGTTATAACTTATTCACCTTCCATTTTAGGTATAGGAACACCTAATACGGGTTAAAAGAGAATCTTTTATAGAATTCGAATATCTAAGAAAATATATACCTTTCCATTTAAAAAAATTAACTTTCCGCGGATTGAACTTATTTATAAGCAACTAAGTTTTTAATCACTCTGTATAATGTTACAGAGAAGAACTTCAAATGCTGTGTAACTACACAATATCAGCTGCGCGTATGCAAAATTTTATTCGTCTCTCTTACTCCTACGTGACGTAATATCACTATAAAGTAAGATCTGTATCTGTCACTTTTTTTTTTTCTTTAATTGCGAATAACTCCGAAGGAATGGTATGTATTTAGGTACAGGGTATGGAACATGAAATATCTGTAAAATTCGTCGTAGAAGCTGAATCTGTAATTTATTTTATAGCATGCTATTTAAAAAATCGAAGTTAATGCCCACTTCCGGTTAACCGGAAGTGATATTTATTCAAGAATATTTTCACGTGATATTCATATTCAACCATATCTTGCCATAAAACTTCGTTTTAAAATCTCGTTCCGTTTGTATAATACTTTTAATAGGCCATTCTCACCAATCAACCTGTATAGCGTATAAATATTTTAGGTCCATTTGTTGTACGTACCTGGCGTATATAAGAATATGTGTGTAAACAAATTAGACAGTTTGTATATAGTGGATCATTCATAAGTGTTCCTGACGTCATTATCCATTGAAATCAATAAGTGAATTCTCCGTTAGCGCCATCTTGCGTCGCGTCTGAAGGGCGCAGACGCTGACATTTAAATTGGCGATCACATGGCAGCGGCCGACTACTATTAAAAAAATAATGAAAAGGCCAGCCATCGATCGCTTTAGTTCTACTAATGTTGACTTTTGAAATGTAAACGGAACTGACTATTAATAAGACACAGCGAAATAATGACGAAATAAATACATTTACTTACAACTAAAGAACAATGATAAAAAAGTAAGTTAATTTGATAAAATCCAATAGTATAAATCAAAATTCTATTACTAACCGTTTCTATTGTACAAGTGAATCATTAGTCACTAATAAACTAATACACTTTACACGTAGTTAACACTTAACCAGCTGTAAAGTAAATCTGTGTTACCTCATAATTGGTAATTACTGTAGAAAGAATCGTAGTAACGTTTGGTTAAGATTAAACTGTTTATACTAGTTAAACATCAGTTCCTCAAGATATTTCACCATATTTATAAGTAGATTCCGGGAAAAAATATTCATTGCACACACTATGCTGCTACTAACACATTAATTACTTAATCAAGTACATACTTAGTTTTAAATATTTTCTGTATTACCATCGTATGGTAAAATTATGCAATTTGAACACAAAGCACTAACACATTTCGATTGATAGTCTTAGTGGAATCAAATTGTATGCGTTAAGTGGCTGATGTCTTCGGCTTCTTGTTGACTTAGACGTGCTTACTTCATAAAAATCATAGAAAGAAAACAATGGTCTACAATGCAATACTTAACTTTAACCATTTTCTCGATATTGTTACTAGTCTTTTTGAATATTTAGTTTACTCATAATCTCTCCTAACAAAACACGTCTATCAAAAGAAAACTATATCGGCACCTCTTTTCGACATATCACTTTCAGAAATATCTGTTTCTCGGTGACTTTTTTGAAACGGGGCAAAGCGGGTATGACAAAGCTGTACAACATACGTCATAGGCAGCGGCAAATTTAAACGTGAATATTCAATAACTGAATTTAAAAAAAATCTTCAATACTGAGATAGTTATAATTCAATAGAATTATATACAGGGTGGTCCATTTAAAGTGTAACACTGTAATATCTACGAAACCATTAGTGTTATGAAGACTAATTGTTTCGAAGATATTACAGTGGTTACACTAGTAGTAAGGCAAAGTCACCATCAGACCAGTCAGTCGACGTGGACACGCTGTATAAGCTGTAGTTTTGACAGCTAAAACCTGTCAAACTGTCATTCCTCCACACCTTTACTGCAAGCTATAGACCGTTATGCAAGTCTTATAACATTAAACGAACTGCTGCTAGAGCCATAGCTGCGTTGGACGCTGATGAGGAACTAAAAGAATTAAAAGCCTCTTGGAAAACATTCAATATTCTTGACATGAAAATTATTAGAGATGCATGAGCTAAAATAAAGGAATCGAATCTAAAAGGCGTATGGAAGAAACTTTTGCTGTAATAAATGACTTGGTGTGACAAAATAGTGGCAATCATTACTGTAAATGTTCTGGAAATGACTACTGAAGTCATTAAGTGATGCTGTGCTTCTGGAAATCGACAAAGAGAGAAAGCTACTGCACGAACAGAAAACTACATCTGAAGATATTGCGTATTTTTTATATATGGTGGATGCAGCTACAGTGATTTCCAAACCATATTGCTTGTCGGACTACTACTACAGCTGTTGCTGTGTATTTTGTGTGTGTAAATGTGCTCTCCCGCGGTGTTACAACCAACAAAATAGGAACCGCTAAAATAGAAGATGCAATTGGGAATGCGAAAAAGTAGACCCTAACTTCGAATGAAGTTCTAAAGTAAGTCGTAAGATAGAGAAGCAAATAACCTTCTGTAAAGAACTTCTTAGGACAATGAAAAAAAAAACGCCGATGAGACAACCACACTACCACCCATACTGATTTCTCTATGTAATCCCAAACTATGTAAGTACAAGCTCTACTACATTACTTCTAGAACTTTCTCCTAAAAGAATTATATTAAGTAGTCATTTCCGAGATGAAATTTGTTAACGTTTCTGAATAACACTAATGCAAAGTCATATATGTTACAAAATATGTTTATTATTTTGAAATAGGGTTTACTTTTATTTGCATTTTAATTCGTTCTATTTTTCGAGCTATATTAATCACTATTTTTTAATTTGTGTTAGGCTAATAAACGTTTGATGCAAATAAATTAATTGGATGTATGTATGTATGCAAATACGTACAGTCGAATTTTTGGATCTTGTCCGTTACGTCATGAGTAATATCAGTATGAATCGACTTATATGTCATGTTGACATTTCTCTCTAATGTACATTAAATGGCGGTGATGAATATTTTACGTATATCTGTGTTTAATTACGCTGTTAATGACGTAACGGACAAGATCCAAAAATTCGACTGTATGTATGTATATAAAAACGATGTTTTGATTTCCGTCGTTTTTTGGACTTTCGTCAAGGCTTCGGTCGCTGAAATGTCGAGAGAGCGAGTGATACCTGTATATAAGTTAGATATTATCACAAACTTGTGAGAATAATTAATAATATACGAGATTAACTTGAATGTATGTAATCAAATTTTGATGCCCTATTCAATTCTTGCAAAAGTCAAGAAATAAACAAAGAGAAAGTGTCACATAGCCATTCTGATTACTAGTAAATGAAGAAAATAAATGACTGTTACGACGTTTGCACGTTATTTCTCTAATTTTTTCTCCAATAATAAATTGTATAAGATACAGTTACACATATCTTTTCTTCACGAATACAAAACGAGTGCTATAATAGTCCTTCCTTACTTTTCATTTTCTGAAAGATAGATCTTCGAAAGGCGACGTATTATGGACTTGTTGCATCTTCTATGTTTTAAATGAGCAATATTACAAAGGTTTTCTATAAAAAGCAAAAAAAACTATTTAAATATTATTTCCTCCCTTTGTTTGTTGCCTTTTTTGTAATTTAGTATTTACTCAGTACATAATTTGCTAAAAATGTTTTGAAAGTGTCATATTGTCATAACTTTATAAAATGTAAAATTGCTCTTATTGTCAATAATGTATTAACAACGTTTGTCCATATTGACTATTAAATTTCTCAAAAATATAGTTTGATAGTTTTTGTTTCAATATCTTCTACTTGTTTTAAATTGAAGGTAGATGTAGCAATTGTCTTCTCTATAAAGTCCTGTTACCTATCCCATCACTAAATTAATTAGGTACATATTTTTACTAAAAATGTTTCATAATACTACAATTTAATCATTCTTTGAATATATAAACCATCTATGAAGATATGTAATACATGTGATACCCATATCCACACGTAGAAATATGCCCAAAACATACGCCTTAATACAGTGTGTTGAAAATTCGAAAAGGGTAAAGGTATCAAAGAGGAAATATTCTGGCCAGCTTAAACGTCAAATCATTATAGAAAAAGTTGCTATGTGGAACTCGGAAGAGACAGCACTTTCCTATTTTTATTACACCAATTATCAATAGATACCCTAAACAACAGAGACCATCACTATTAGAACGATCTAAGTGCTACTCATCAAGGAATACACAAACAAAATCGGAAAAGAAGTACATAAATACAACGTGAGAGTAATGTTCAATGCTCCAAAAATATTATTCATCAAATTACCTTCACCGAAAAATCGTACTTCACTGGTTGAGAGACAGAAATTGGACGGGAATGTATATCGGAAAATATATAGAAACAGCAATATTTGGTGTGATATTTTATGTGAAAGCTTATCTTCCAAAGCAAGCGCTAGTATATCTTTTTTGATAAAAATGTGTATCTAGAAATTGGGACATTCCACGGAACTGTCTTCTACGGAACTGTCAATAAATCTAAATAGGCATTAACAGTAACAGTATTTTACTGTATTTATTTATAATTAGAAGAAATAAACAAAACTGAAAATAAAATATTCATAAGAACCGCTCAAAATGGGTACTAAGTTTATATTCTGTGGCAATTCGTTGTCGCTACGTTTATGTCTATATACATATGTATTTATAAACTACTCATTTTGAATGCTCTCAAAGAAAAAAAATCGAAGTTTTTGAAATTCGGTGATCGTGAATGCTGGACGCAAAGTCGATATTCGTCGAGCATTTTATTACTTTCTCTAGTCGTTTTTTTTAAATTCAGTCATTTTTCTTCATTTTGATTTTCTTATAACGTCACAATGATAATTGGATAAACACCAATAGATGAACGCAGTGACGATATTTGTCTGTTTATATCTTGCTCAACGTGATTGTGAATCACGAAATGTAAGATAACGACTTCTATAAAACGATCTTAGGTTTTCTACTTCTTCGTTTACAAAACGTCAATATTTCCCAACGTCTCGAACGTCACCAGTTAGAGTTTGAATATGGTCCCAATTATTCAATCACCTTCCTGCCTAAATCTCAATGTTTTCTTGCTCCTTTATATGTCCTTTTTTTACAATGATGCAAAGTGGATATTATTTGATTCAGTATTGTATATTTTGTTTGCTTACATGTCCTTTTAAGTAAAAAGTGCACTGATAACTAGCATCGACTATGTTTAGTTGGTTCCCATTACTTTATCGATTGTACCATTGGACTAATACTTACCACGCAAAATATTTTCTTACCTAATAATTACTAATTACAATTAATATTTATCAGATAACTCAGCTATATATTGAAACTTGTATTAAATAGAATTGAGTATAGAAATATTTTATTTAAGTGATGAAGATAAGAGGAACGAGTAGGAAATCAGCAATTTATGTTACTGTAATATTTATGTTTCAAATTCAATATTAAAACAATAATATCCGTAGTAATTATTGACGTATAAATTTATGCATTTACCTAACATACAAGTATATAGACTTACTAATTTACTTATAAAACTAGATATATACATAGTTTTTAAATCTTCATTTTAAGCATTTATTACTGACAATTACAGAGATCGTTTCTGCAAATTATGTATCGATTTGTTTCTAATAATTAACAATCTGAATATCTTGTACATGACCTTCTGTCTAATATTATGGAATATACATATTTCTAAATCTTTTATTTGCCCCGCACCTTATGAAATTAACTATATCAATCGTTCAAAACATATAAGCGTTACCAATGATTGAATTAACATATTTCTAAATATACCTACTCTTAATCCCAGGCAATTATAAACTAGAACTTTATATAATATACATCACGTCACTTGAAGTAATGGGATATGTTCAAAGTTTATCCTCATTTACACAAATGAATGTATAAATAAGCAAGAACAAGATTGATTTATCACACTATTTCAATTGACTTTAATTGATATATCTAGATTAATTTTCTACTATTAAGAAAAAGAAGTTTTCTACACGATACTGGCATATCCACCTTTTAATGATGTTTTCTATGACATCGACTAAAATTAGAGCCCGTAAGAATGCAGCATGCTTTGTCAATTATTGAAGAGATTGAGGCTGAATCGCTTTTTTACATCTAACTAGTTAAATAATTTATCAGCGAATCAGTCTTGCAAAGAAAGGTATTACAGTTAATCTATGATGGCACTTCTCGCTATTAATCGTTGCAAGGCGTTTTTGAAATACCTTGCAATTTTTCTTCGACTGACAAGACTATTATAGTTAAACCATTTGTACGCAAGCATAATTGTATTTATGGTGTAGTACGATAAACAGTCATACGTTTTTACATTTATTGGACAAAATTCTAAACAAATACTTTATTTTCTTGAATTAATATCAGTTTGTCGAATATACATGGTTACATGACTGTGTTTGCATATCAATTCTCAGCTACGACCAGAATTTTTAAAAACATTAATCTTTATTTTAGATTTTTGTAATGAGACGAGTATGCGCACAGTAAATGGATTTGTGAAAACTTCAAATATAAGTATGCTTTTATGGGCAATTAATTACGTAACTCCTCAACAGAGGTAGCAAGTAAAATTATGCGCTTCTTGGTAAAGACGTGTTTGTAGACGGGCGTCTGTTGCCACTTCGTAGTGTATATGCACATTACTTAAGTGCTCATTGCTCATATACGTTCAGTTCGTGGATTGGCAGCCACAGACCCATAATTGGGCCTTGTATTCAACACACATGTGCAAGACTACGCTGCAATTTTTACCGCCATTCTTCAGCAACTAACGAACGATAACCATTATATATGCTCAGCATATTACCTCATATGGTCCTTCGAAATGTTTAGACTCATTTCCTTCATTTGTCACACACAGAGAACAAATTACTAGGTTTAAGTAAGAATAACTTAATTCAAGTCATTCTCATTCTCATATATAAGCAAATACTTCGAGCAAGAAATTTAATTTCTTGAAATTTCAAGAAATTATATACTGAATTTTAGAAATCATTTTCTTGTTTAAAGAAATTAATACTTAATGCAAGAAATGTTAAGTACTATATCCAAGTAATTAACTCTCGTATTTAAAGTTTATTGGGTCACAGTAAGAAAAAGTAATATTTAAATTAAAGCACTATTTGATTTGGATTAAATATATTATTATATTCAATAAGTAGGTATATATTAATCTTGATTGATAATTCTAATTTCTTGAAATAAATATGCAAGAATGTAGCTAAAATAAGTACAGAAATAAGCTGGTTTACGATTCTCGTGTTCTCTGTCGTGTAGAAAATTCCTGGTTCTAACTTCACTTCTGAAAATCATAAGATTCACCTGCAATAAAATCAAACTCCTTCTATATGATAGAGAAACCACCGAAAAGCTGCATTCAACGCAGCGTGAAAGCCTGAATACTATTTTAATCACAGGAATTAACATTTCCGGGTATTGAATGTCCCTAATTTTGTACGCTGTTATAAGAAAAGGTATAAGGTTATAATCACAATACAAAAGCACATGTGCACATATTACGTCTATTACATAGTTGCATATAGTGGCAGAAGCGCCAGCTATAGCATTTTTTGGTTATTTCCATCAAGTAAACGATGTTCTTGTCTGTATAAATTATTTCTTGGATCAAATCTGATTTTAAGATTTTCATTTACTGTTCCCAAAATATTGAATTAACTTATAGATAGTAAAATTTCTCTTAACAAATAAAAAATTACTTAGGTTAAGTGGATTTCCTCAAGAGAAAATAATTTCTTAAATATAGAAATTCTTTTTCTGTGTGCAGGCAACCTTACACATAAGAACTTAGTTGCAATGACAATGAACTGCATCATATCGGCAATTTTATTAGAAGGTATGAACACATAGATGAAACATCGATATCACCAACACCACAAGTTTTGATTAATTACTCGGGACAAGTGTTTCAAGAACGCATGGGTTCTCATCATCAACCGAATACCGAATGAATAAATAAAATTAAAACTACTATATAATATAAACATCCTCCTCTTCTAGTATAAACAAGCATTGCATGCAACCCTTTACCTAGACCGAAATAATTGCTAACACATGGTAAAAAGGGACCGTCCTTTCTCAAATTATCGAACAACACCGATTTTCTAAGAATCGATGGTTCTCTATTCTCTATTCGAACGCGTCTAGTTCTCGTGGCTCATCAACGGCTTTTAATAATTTGATGTCCTTCTTCAATTAAATGTTGCGCTACTGCGGACGATTTCTTTCGTCAGCTAGATGTTCTTTATATCTAGTCTCTATTGACCTTTTTATTTGTCCAATATAAATTTGATCACAGTCTTTGCATGCAATTTTATATATTCCAGACTTCTGTCTCATCTCAGGTTTGTCTTTCGGGTTGCCTAAAAGATTTTTTAACGTGCTATTGGTCTTATAACAAACATTTAAATTGAATTGTTGAAAGACGCGGTTCAATCCTTTGGTTATGGGGCGGAACGGTGTGGTACCGATGTTTTATCGGTACATTATGAACCTACAGTCTTTGAAATCACTATGAACACACTGTTTCTTGATGTCCACAATTATCTATAGGGTGGGCCACTTAAAATGATGCACTAGAATTACGGCCAAGCTAAATAAAAATTCAAAAATCCGACCAGGTAAACTTATAGTGTTCGATGAGGAGCACATTTTAATAACAATGCAAATTTTATAATCTTCACGATGACGTCACGCCGAAATCAATTTGCATTTTATTAAATAGCACATGTATGTTTTCTGTCACTGTATTGTAAGAAGATGGTATTTTTATCACATCACAATCACTTATTAAATATTTTATCCAACTGTATTTGTAATAACAAAGAATGAAATTTGATTATTTAAATTTCGTGGTTTCGAAGTTTCAAGCTTAGTTGACCGAAATTTTACGTAACGCATGTTAATGTGTATGACATTTGTCAAATTTGATTTAAATCACTACATAATTCTGCTATTTGCTTATCTTAAAGTGTAACTTGCTAAATTTAAAATAGGTATAAAGTGTAAACTACAAAATTTAATAAACTATTTGAATATAATTTCCACACAAGTACTATTTGCGCAACAAAATGACTAAAATATTGTGTTTATAAAAGTCAAGGGAGTTGTATCGCGCAGTATACGAGCTCATGCCGTCAGCGGCAAATGTTTTTGCACTTGCCGATGCAGATTTAATGCAAGTTGGTCAATAAGTCAAACACTCAGCACCAAATCATTGTTTCTAGATGAGTTAAACATTAAAATTTCCATGCTGTCAGTATTGCAGTAAGTTTGTAAAACTATCAATTCAATCAATTGTAATATAATTATTAAGCCAATCTAACAAACATTTTAGCTGAAATAAGGTTACTAATAGGAGTAAAAAAGAATACACCGTCGAAAACACTAGAGAGAAAAGATACAAAACGAATAATTTATTTTGAATGTTTGTCAGTTGCCAAGTGACATTTAATGACAGCCCAATTCAAATTTTGCGTTTTACGCAAATATGCATCAGGTAAATAACAATATTTGCGCGCTTCAAAATTTGAAATATTGGCGGCAATTTCAAAAAGTTGTTGATTTCATTTGTTATTAAAATCGATCATATTTTATACAGTTATACGTTAAAAAATTAGCTGTTTCAGAACTTTACAATAAAAATACCTCATTCCATTTAAATAAATGCAAATTGATTTCGGTATGACGTCATGATGGATGGTATATAATCCACGAAGTGTGCTAGCCACTAGACCACTAGCCCGACCGATCTCATCAAGAAAGAACTGCATTCAGCAGTTGCTTTTGAAGAGCTCATCAGCTACTACAAAACCTATTAAAAAAATGAAGCTTATCTCACTCTTGAGCGTTTACTGCTCAACAATGAGATTCCCTAAGAATTTATTTAAAACTGGAATTTTGAGAATAAGCTTACATTTAATTCAATTTTCGGTAATCATGGTATCAACAAATACCGTGTGCCCAAAATATGTTGGTCACACAGTCACAACAAGATGCACTAGAACATAAACTTATCCAGCATGAGTATTATATTAAATTACTAAACTAAAGCAAAACTAGTATTTTGTATAAATCACGTAATTTATAATTCAACTACGTAGTCCTTGTATATTTTTCCATATCAAAATTTTAATATTCATGTTGATATTATCATAGCCCTATATTTCGTTAGTTGAGATATAAAGTTTAATTAATGTCACGGTAGCAACTTATTGCAGGTTCTTTTCTTCTACTCCTTGCTTCTATATTCCTTGCCTTTCCTATTATACGCAATGTCTGCAAATATCTCGCCCAACTTTTAAAAATATCCATAATAAAGGATGTAATAGGTGAGTATGAGTAATGTTCGTTATTAGTACTGATTTACGGGAATTCCAGGAAATATATGAGTCTATTTGTTTTATTTATCAAGATATACTAACCGTATTTTTCTTCACTTGAGTACCGTTGTGGTAAATGCGATTTTTCAGAGCTGAAACGGAACAGAAGCAGGCCATCAAGCTCAACGCCCAGCTACTTTCTACCTAAAAAAGGAAAGAACGTACCGTTATACAGAGAAAGAAAATCCAATAAGAATAATATTACAAGATCGAAATTTAGAAACATTATATCGTTCGTCCTCTCTTACTTTTTTTATCTTCGTAATTTTACTTTTAAAATATTCAAGGAATGTCAAGTGTTGCGTTTCTGTATTTTTGGTCGACGGTGGAATTTGTATTTAGGAAAATAAATTGTTGAATTTTGTTGTTTTCGTTGTGGAATTCTAGGCTTTTATGAAAATTTCGTATAAATCTGAATGTCGTGTTGTGCATAAAAATTAGTGCAATTAGTTATGTGACAGGGGGTTCTTTCTGAAAACGAAAGGATTAAATCATGCAAAACATTCTCGTGTATACATAGGTATTCGTGAATATTTATGTTCATGTTCCTATTCAGCAAATTTCATATTTTTGGTAACTGTTTGTTCTCGTTTCTAATGATTAAAATCTAGATATTAAAAATACCGTACGCGGTAAAGAAAATGTATAACAGTTTTATTTTGTATTAAATAAAAACTTATAAGGACACAATTTTTTCCATTTACGGTTAGAAATGAATATTAGTTGAGATTTAAAGAGAACGTTGACACCTCTAAAATAAAATTAAAAACACGTAAGTGTAAAAAACAATTTGTACACATTTTCGGTATACATAATATCTATAAAGGAATGAGTAACAAGTTCTACTTCTATAGATATGATTTCTATATTTTAGTGTTTGGAAGATATTTTATAAATCTAAAATATATGTTAATTTGCCAACTCCTCAACATAATAAATTCACCATCATTATAGTATTTGAAGAGTATTATTTTTTTTAAGTATGGTAGGTGCTTAGTTGCAATTACTCCGTAAGCTGTATCGCTTGTCTGGCTATCGATGCAACTCTCGCGGTGTAGTTTTGTGTGTGTAGGTTGTGTTCAATTGGCTTTGTGACAGCATCATATCACCTTTTATTATGCCGCGCTGTTAATCACTTTGCTCCCAACAGCGAATGGCAAGTCGATCCGGGATTAAACTCTCTGAAAAAATGTCACCGTTCCTCCAGAGAATTGAACCCCGGCGTCTAACGTCCTCCCACAACGATAGTCAGCCGCCTAACTACTGCGACCATCGACCCGTTTAATACGGATGATAACTAACGATTTTACGTCAGTTGTACTGTTTCCGTAGTATACACTGTTTTCGAATGTTCTGCAATCCCTTGTGCCATATTTTAAAGGTTTGTCGCACACTTTACAAATTATTTTGTCCTCACATTTTAAATCGGTAAATTCCCGAATAAACTCATTATTCTATTAGCCTCTGAACTAAATTTCAGAAAGTTCTCTAGGTATTTTAAAATATACCTGAAATTCTCGACGTTTGTTTATTTTCAAATTTTTGTATAGCAATCTATAAAAAAAATTGTATTCTGATAGATTTTTTTTTTGAACGTTTCCACCATCTAGGAATAATTCAATTTCTATCTATCATCGTTCGATCTAAAATTCTTATCAAATTCATACATGGAGAATATGTACTGTTTTATAACTAACGTCACTCGTACTCTAAAAATGAGCTACAACATACAGCTCGATAGTTGCAGACATAACACCGATTGACCACGCAAAGGCCAGTATACGTTAAGTTTGGGTTTCCAATCTGAGGGATGGCGATTGCGACACGTCTCGCTAGGTCGGTATTTCTGTTGAGCTACCATTTTCTGTTAGAACACAATTAAATGCGCAACGTCAGTTACTCCAGTAGGGTCATGCTGTAAGAAAATCACGAAAATACATTTAAACGCACAAATTACACAGCCAGAGCTGCAGTCGTATGGGCAAAAAGATCCTAACATAACCCTGTATAATTTAGAGTCGATTTCTCCACTAAAATAGTAGTTAAAATAGTGGGGATTCAATTTGGATATTTTATTTAACTTTACTGTTAAAGAATAATTTCACAAATAGTCTTAGGTATTTTTTTGAATATAATACATACGTTACAATATCAAATGTATAAGGAATAATTATCGACTTTAATCGGTATAATATTTAAATAACAGTACAAATCAATAAAAACTCTTTATAGTAGTAAGTGAAAATGCAAAATTAAACTAGAACAATGTATCACAAGCATATTTTACACTTATATTTACACAAGTGATATACAAATAGAATATTTATGAATCAACACAAAAAATTAACTTCACTTTATTTTGTACATCAATTGTAATTCATTAATTTTGTTTCAGGTAAGTGTTACACATCTGGTTCCTTTTCCAAAGCAGTTTGTTCTAGGAGTCGTAAGTAACACTAAAATACATAGAAAAAAATTGCAGTGATAGTTAAACAAGTAATACACCTTGGAAGTCACTGCAGCTATAGCCACCACAGACAAAACAATTAATATTAATATGCTTGAATAAATAATACATAATACAATGCGGTATCAATACGATTATAACTAAACTCGGCAAATTCGCTACACATGCCAGCAGCTTACGCATACAATTTTCCACTTAATTAAAATTATGAGAAAAAATTTAGCACTATGTTTACGATTAGACGGTTAAGTGAACTCACCGATCGTGGCATACGTCACAATTTGCAATTCAAAATTGTTATTCTTCGGCCGTACGCAAACCCGATAACGTTCGAAATATCTCTTGCATTACATGTGGTAAGCATATGCCATGTTTAATTATAACTCATAAAGTTATTGTTATATTTTTTTTAATATGATCAAATGTGTTTACTATATTTATTTGACAACATATGTATCTACCTCTGCGATGTGATACCACAGAACTGGAGTAGGAATCACATCGACGCAAATACTTTATCGAACAAATATTTCCAAGTAACAAGTCAGTAGAAAAGATTGAAATCAAGGTGTACGATCTTGTAAATGCTTTTTCATTATACGTCTGATTTTTAGTATCCAATTCGATTTTTACTATTAAGCAGCTCGATAGCTATGGGACAGTCACGGGTACGTATGGTCCGGATTTCCAATCTTGTTGGTGACGCTTGTGGCACGTCTCGCTAGATCAGGTTTCCGGTTGAACTACCATACCGGCGTAATCAATTTGTATTATTTATTCGCAGCAGACGGCCGCGTTAGGAGGTTTGGGAACGATGGGTGTATGTCTGGTTTGCAATAAAATCTCGAACACCTAGTTTTACCTAGATTGATTTCAGCTTTTTATTACATTTCTAACTTGACGTTTCAGTTCAAAAGTATGGGCATAATCTGTTGCATGTGTCAAATCTAAAGTCAGCTTACATTGAAAAATAATCTTAAACTATCAGCTTGCTTGACATTAGGGTGTACGAGATTTTATTGCAAGCCAGTGTACAGGTCTAAAAAAAATTCGGCTCGTGCGATAACCTAGTTGCCTTGTAAGTTAAGTTAATTAATTGTTTGTGTTTTTTAGCGGGAAATTTCAACTTAGTTAATAAAAAGTTTACTTTTGTTTTTTCATTCCTCTAAAAACAATTACTGATTTCTTGCACTTCTTATATAATTAAATTTATTTTAAAACAAAGCCTTTATTTACTAATTACACATTCCCCGTTGAAAAAATCGCATCTAACATAAGAAAGATATTATACATATATTTAGGAAGCAGCCTATATACCTATAGAAATTTGCATTTAAAATAACTGGATATTTCCGATTCAATTATGGTAGAAAATTCTAGTACTCTAAGGGTGGGTTTATCCATGTGAGGATAAATAAATTAACTTGCAGATAAAATTTTATTCGTAAGGTAATTATAATAAAACGTTTATTGAGTGTTAAATAGAAGTTATCTGCAAGATAAAGCATTGTAGTTGCTAAATTTTATCTGCCAGTTAGCAATATCTCTCAGTTACTTAACTAACACTTTTATCCTCACATTGATAAACCCACCCTAAGAAAGATTAAAACGTAACATGGTGACAGGTACAAATTTTAGGTTGCCATGTAATTCTAATCCATTACAATCTAATTTGTGGAAGATAAAAAACCCTAAAAGAATTAAAACGCCCGATGATATTTCAATCAGAGCTCATGTGGAGAACATCTGGTACGTTAAGTCAATATCCATAATTGACTACATCAAGTATTACTGGCTACATATATAATTCGATATGTGGACTTAAACGCGCCATCAAATTGCTAATTCAATTAATACGATCCGATCAAAAAGCCAGATCCTTTTTATCTCATCTCATCTCTGTAACATAATTGCTTTGGCATTGTCATATCGGAACAAATTTCGACGATGAAAGCGGATTAGGCAATAGAGGAATAACGAACCGAGTCGATTTGCGTATTCTTTACTAGGTTCGGCATTCTTTCTTTATTCAATGTCTCCTTTATTTTACGTATATCATAGTTCGATATCATGTTGTCTTTCTCTGCTATACTATATAAATATATGTTTGTAATTGTTATTATACAGAGTCAGTAAATAAAAATGACTACCACGTGACGTCTCATTCTAAGAAGACATCATATTTAAGTCTGCACATAATACATATGGCATTTCGTTTGTCAGATGTGTAGATTGTTAATTAGTATGGTCAATAATTGTATGATCAAATGATTTTCTTTATTTGTAAACAGTATATTAATATAACCACTATCATCACTATCTTTTAATCCCACATACATATATTTCCACTTGTAAGACATTAAAACAAGAATAAATAAAAAATGAATTTATTCCAGAACACAATTAACTATGTTTTCGTCAAAAATACTTCATCAGTAGAAGAAATTGACATTTAATGTGTCAAGTAATATTAAACAAAAATATCTAAGAACAAAGAAATCATTAATATATAGGATTATCTTTACATTGTCGAACAATAGCAGTATTAAAACACTTGCTAATGTTGAGTTAATGCTTGAGACTCTTAATGTTTGACACAAATAACCAATTATTTATTTCAAGAATTCCATGGTCTTTATCATTTTAAGTTAAACACACTATTCTAATTAGTAAAGATCGCAAGAATTGGTTCGGTTCCAGCGTTAGTACATCGGGAGCGTTAACGGCGCGCTCCTATCGAAGGAATATGTATGTATGTAGTGAAATATGTAGTTTGTAGGCAGTTATCGTACGGTATTGTTGCATTGATCATGTATTGCAAATACGCGTACCTATAATTCGGTTGCAACGCATTTAAAATGTTGAAAGTTCGCGAAAATGCTTCAACGTGTTTGTTTGCTAATAAGGTAAGGTTGTATATTATGTCTGTGTTTTTATTAATTCTAGTATAAAGTTTCTCTAAATAACGCCCATTTTTATTTCGGTAAAGCCGATATAGTTACGCCCCTGCTACCGAACCACACTTGCGATCTTTACTAATTAGTAGTGTAGTGATTTAATTCTTTTAATAGTCTGTTTTTATATTTCAAAACTAGCATAATCCTAAAGCAACAGATCTATTTTACTGAATTTAAAAAATTCGTCTGTATACGAACTTATCCTACATTCAAAATTATCTACAAATGTTCAAACTAAGCATTTAATTTTTTGTGTGTATTGAGTGTAAACACGAGTGTAGGTATGTGTTCAACAAATAGAAGTAGTGAATAATTTCAGTGGTATTCCTATTTCGTACTCTGGTTGAACTTGATATCTGTGTTATTAAAAGATTTTTTATTTAAACAAAATTGTTAGAAATGGTAGTAATGAAGTAACACTTTCGAAAAAGTTAGTAGCCGCCCAATATGATCGACTATTGAAAATTTATCTTCACAGGAGCGGTTATTCTGTTTCATTCAATACCTCAAAGTACATATTCGTCATATGAATAATGTTTTGGTCAGTTCATTTATATGCATTTAAAAGTTGATCATAGCAACAATATGATATGAATAAGGTCATTTGTGAACGAGATGACAGAGCCCGACTTCGATTTAGTTCGTGAGATATTTTAGCTGTAATTGGTTGCATATTTTGGATTTAGTTTAAAAAGTCGTTGTTAACTTCTTAATGCCTTAAAGATTGATATATTTTTAATAAAAATATAGTTACTTTAGTATTACTCTAATATTTAAAATTGCAAAATTAATTAGTAAAGTTGATTTGCAACTATAAAAAAAATGAAATTATTAAGTATAAGTAAAATCTCAAATTAGAACCAAATGAAAAATGTGCGATGTTGCTGTGACGAGAATATATTAATTATACTTCTTGAAGCTTATTGGTGCACTTCCGACAAAATCAAAGAAAGTACTCATCAAGTAATTCTCTTTTAATAAATAGATGTAAACATTTAGTGAGCTAAATAGCCATAAATAAGTTATGTTTACAATATTACAACGTTGTTCTGCATAAATAAAATGAAATTGTTAGCTGAGAGCGTGTGTTATGTATAGCTAAATCTCATGAGGTGAGCATTTATGGATTATTTTATTCCAATTCTTCGTTTTCTGTATCTGATCTCACATGAAACAGTATTTTTCTACAATATAACACGAGTGGAATTGTAGTCATTTATGATTGAATACAATGTTTTTGAGAAAGCTACCTCAAGTGCGAGGTTACTAAATCCAGAGCTCGAACTTAATCGGAGAAGACTGTGTCACGTGCCGGAAGGTTGATATTTTGATCGAGCCACCATTCGTTGTTGGTATACAATGAAGTACATTTATACATACCAAAAATGCACAGCAAGGGCTGTAGCGGTATGACTTAACCAGAAATAACGCTTTAAAGTTATTCCAGCTACAGCTACCGCAAAAAAACACAACTAGCAACACTTGATGCTTCTTGGTAGTACACCGTGGATGTCATGATCCACGGTCCTTCCACGGTACCTTCGAAAAAAGAGTAAATATAAGTAAAAAAATTGAAAAACCATAGACTAAGTTGTTAATATAAAAGTATATTACATAACCCGTGACACATCGGCTGTTGCACCTCTTTATTTTTTGGTGAAGGTGCGTATATTGTTGCAGTTTTTGTCTTTTATATGTACTCGTTTTTTGCTAAGATGGCTATCTGATTTTGCTAAACGCAATGTTACCATTTTTTGCTAGAAATTAACTACAATTAAACATAATAAATAAATACAGTTGTTTCTTGTATTTTACAATACTGTAGTATAAACAGATGTCGCAGGAAAAATGTGTCCGAGAAAAATGTGGTTAATATTTCCATCAAGCTAACAGATAAAGACAAAATGTAATAATTTCGATCAATTCAACTACTTTAGTAATACTTTATTATAGCTGAAATTCTTATCATAAATCAATCTAATAAATACGCAGGCATGTTAAAAGCTTTGAGAATGAATTATCCAACGCAATTTTCTTAAAAAAAGACTTTTTTTTGTTGTATATATTTAGATTTAATTTTCAACACAAAGCGAATAACGAATTATAAAGGATCTTGTGAGATTGTCTAGCCAGTAAAAACACCAATGCGGTGTCAACTTGAACACGGTGGGCAAGGTCAATTTGCGTATACTCTTAGTTTCAGTATAACATGGACATTGAACATACTCTTGGTTCGTTCTCGTCTCTGTCTCTGTCCTTCTTTATTCTCCTAGCCTTGCCTGCAGATATGGAGTTTTAAGACCGAACAAAGAGGTTGGGTTGGCACTTGGTCGAGGAGCGAACGGGATCTATACAATACCAACAATAATATGCAACTACAGTTGAATTGGAGGAGACCAGCTGCACAGCGAATTCGACCTGCGTTCCGGATATTTGAAACAGTTGAATGAAGGTATGGGCAGCTGCGGTAATATGTCAGGTCTTCATCAGGTGGAATCACTGACAAAGGACTGTACAATTGCTTACGCGATTATCATCATATTTTCAATATCAGGGGTGGATTTAACACTAATTTAAAAATATCTATCATCTTATAGCTTTTAAAAGCTTGTTTCACTTCACATTTATAAAATATGCTAAATGTTAAAATCGAATTTGATAAATATGTATATCGCAAGATAAAAAAAACAAATTTAGTTACAGAAATTAGTCATTTGTAATGTAACAAATAACTGATAAATCTAAAAGTAACGTAATAAATAATAACTATCTATACAAACTGTATGAATATTTTCTTAACTAACAGCTACACTGATTGAGGTAATTAGTTATGGTGTTCTCACTAAAAATGTATTACTTTATTACACCTCTTATTGGAATACAATTTTTTTACCGCCATTTTATTAATTATCTCGATCATATTGTTTGGTTTAAAACTTATTTCTATCTGTGTATTAGACAGCGTGCTCAAAATAATTAATGAGTAAGTTTCGTAAAATAAACCTTACCGAAAAATATGATTTGACGAGTTTTGTTCCGATGTGCAGTTACACTCCAAACAGTTCACTTCGTTATAAAGTAAAGACGGTAAAAAGTCATTATTAAAACTGAAATACTTTTATATATACATACAGTGGCCAAAGAAGACTACGTGGAAAGACGGTAAAAAACATTTTCAGATCAAAAGAAGACCTGGAAAATATTTTCAGATTTCCAAGATGGTCGCCAGGAGGCGTAACCGGCATCTTAAACTTTTAAAGTATGATTTGTCATTGAAATCCACCCAGTAAATGTTACCAAAAAATATAACCCTCTAACCAAAAAATATATGCTTTTTTAAGTTAGGCTTCACTCGAGTAATTTTTGTTAACACTTTTTGACGTATCTATTAAAATAAAGTAGTGGAGGGTAATTCAATGTTTTTTTTTTAATAAATAGCTGTAACTCCTAAGCGACTGAACTGATTTTAACAAACTTGGTCTTACTGGAAAAAGCATTTATTGTTGCATCAAACCTATCTTACCTGTGATATGTCTATTTCTTAGTGATGCCGCTAGAGCGCGTTTTTTGATATAATAACAGAAAATTGCAAAATTCTCTAAAAATTTAAATACTTCCACCACTTCCATTACTATTTTTCTTTCGTAAGTGGGTTCACTGCCCTAACTATACAGAAGAACATAATAAAAATTATTGTGAATGGTACCGCAAAACTAATCAAGCTCGAGTAACTACGAGAAAATCCTGGGCCTACTCTTCCGTCTTATCCTAGATTTGAAATATAGGAACGAACTTTTAAACGAATAAATCGCTAGTCTCATAATTGAGTATTCAACTTCAAATAATAAACAAATTGAATTAAAGCCGGGCATGCTTGCAATTGACATTAGTAATGTTAAACTAAACAAATTAGTTGTTTCAAACATATTAAAATATGTGACTATTGAAAACTTGTTTCGAGGGTAAAGTTGAAATTGCATCTTTGTAATGTACACGACGTATACTTATTATTTCCACTTCTTTTCTAATATCAGTATTTCTGCTTGTGTACCTTTCACAACAGAAATAATTTAAAAGTAATTCTCTGAAGTATGTTCTTGTCTGTTAACTTCAATAGAAAAAAATATTCATTCGTTCATATTAACGTTTATCTTTGAGGCACCTTCTATTTACATACATTCGAACCACAGGAGATATAGCTTATGTAAGTTTATATAAATGTCTACACTGTACTTACTATTTTATACCGAAGAAATTGGATAATATTTTAACATCAACTTTATCAAGATATTTATCAATATAACCGGAAACGATACATCTTTGAGATGAGAAATACTATGCATCTGGTTGAGTATAGTATACAATAGATACACGCACATCGTGAATTCGCTGATCGTGATATTCGCATCACTATGATTTAGCATTTGATCTGCATTAAAAGAAATCATGGAAAAATTCATATAACTGTGACGTTCTGCAAATACTACAAAGAATTTTTCTGTATATTTTAGAGGTAGAACACTTTCTATAAATAGGTCATAATTTTTGTAATACCGGAGAATTTCTTGGCGTAGACATAATATAATAATCTTTAATGACCAAAAAGACGTTACCTGTTCCCCACTCTTATCTTTACACATATAATTGTACATATTTAAGTAGGTACCAAATACTTAGTCTTAGTATTATTCATCCACCTGAAGAAGCCAATGTGTGGCAAAACAATATTATAGTGATTACTAATAAATTTTGAAACCTTACTTTTTATTTACGTGTATAATATAGTATATTCTACAACCGTCAATCAATATAAGCAATATTTTTATTCAAAAATATGCGTCTATGCATGGAATCGAACCATGAAGTTTTATTTGCTGGACAGAACCACGGCCCATCGTGCCGTACTAGACATAACTCGATCCCTATTAAGTAATTTCATCACAAGTGTATGTGACACGAGATAACAATTAAAGGACATGTATTGGCAACCAATGAATATGTTGGAAGCTCTTTTATTTCTAATTCTGTATAAGCAAATGTGTAAAGTGGCATATGTATCCTGCTATACTACTGCATATACGTATTGTAAAGTACACAAATAAAAAACGACCCAGATTTATTTACTAATTGTGAAATATTAATTATATACTAGTATTTGAACTAGAGCGTTTTACTTTATTAAAGTAAACATCATATTGATTTCAACCTAGTATTTGACAATAACAATTAAGGTAAACAAAATATTTAGTTTTTGATGTATTTGAGAAACAATAGTGAAAAAGGAAAATAGGTATAATACCAAAGGCTTCGTTAAAATTTAAATTTTCTGTTGTTATAGCTGTAGTACACATTAATGGACAGTCTACAAAATATTGAATTAATTTACTTTAATTTATTTATTATTAGATGAGTAGTATATTTCTTGAGTTCTAGGAAAAAATAATTTAGAGAGAAATGGACATTTTTAACTACTATAATACATATATACTATGTATACATACATACTGTACAAATCATGCACCTATGGTCGTTGCTTGGCTTAGTCACGAACAAAATAGGCTTGAGAACTCGAAAACCATAACAACTAGAATAGTGCTTTCCTCGATATTTTGTATAAAATTTCATGTTCTACAAAAAAGGTCTTACAAGTTTTCTGGACATTTTATACGGTTAAAGCTGAATTCGAAAAAAAAAATATCGCAAAAATAACCCTAATTGTCCCTTTCTTTGCAGACGTAGGCTTATCGACAGAAAAAAAAACTTTTAAGACTTTTTTCCAGTGCATGAAATCTTCTCTAAAAAAGTCTGGGAGAGCACTATTCTAACTGTTATGGTTTTTCGAATAATCATTTCGTCTTGTATTCGAATTAGTCGAATATTCATATTCAATTCAATTTAATCGATTATTCATATTCAATTCAATTCGATCGATTATTCGTATTCAATTCAAATTATTCATTCCTATTCAATTCAATGTAATCGATTATTCATATTCAATTCAATTCGATCGATTATTCGTATTCAATTCAATTTTATTCTTTCACATTCAATTCAATCCAACATTCACATTTCAATTATTCATTCGTATATAATTCAATGAAAATTTTAAATTCAATTCATATGGTCGGCCGTTCAAGAAATTGATTATAATTACAGAGGTTGACTTGTTTATACTTGGGTGAATTTGAAATGAGATGAAGTTGAATAGTATATTAAAGTATGAGTGGATAATAGGACTGCTTGAAATATAGCAAGTGTTTTAATGACCAGTTATCCACGAATACTTTATACAATTTTTTTTATTGGTGTATTTTAAAAGCATGTTTTATTGGTTTCAATACTAAAAATAAAAATACGAATTAATCATGTAAAATTTTTGTGATCAGGATCAGATGTGACATTAGAAGACCATTGGTTGCCATGGAAATGAGTAAATTAAAACTAATTTGTAGATTGTCTCAAGATGTCTCAAGACTGTCTGTCACAACAGTTATTGAGTTATCGGTGTATGTATCTGATTTTAAAAACCGAGGATATAATCTTTCAAATAATATCAATTGCACATTTCACATTCATTTAAAGTAAGTTTTTTCGATAAAATTATTATAAATCACCTCATTACAATTTTTGACACACTTATTAATAACTTTTTATTTGTAAAAGGTTGCTTGCTATATTTCAAGTACTGCGGCTTCGCCGTCGTGCTTGAAAAATCGCGCGTGTTTTAATGACCCTATTATCCGCTCATACTTTAATATACTATTTCTTCAAACGTCAAGAAAATTGACATTTCTCGACTGAGTAGTCGGCCGCAAAGTGTCACTTTTCCTCCGCCTGCCGGCCGGAGGTTTACTTTTCACTTTTCCGTCGCCGGAGGGAAAAGTGTTATTATGGCAACGTACAAACCAATACAAACACATAATTTCAATGTTGACAGTGTCCACTTTACAGTTTTATGATGAGTTACTGTAGAAACAGCTCGTACCTAATCATCGGTGGTCTATACGTCCAAACATCCTACCAAACCCGCTCATCTTCAATAAAAATAGATATTTTTGCATAAATTTGCCGACGTTTGAAGAAAAAATAGCATATTTTATGTGGAGGAAAAGTAACTTTTTCTTCGTATAAAATAATATACTATTTTCATTGCCTGAAAAGATAAGATACGAACACATCGCAATTTGACTTCCAAGAAAATTAGCAGTTTCTTATTAAAACTCACACATTACTATAAAAATTGCATATGATGTATGTACCATCTTTGGCAATTTAAATGCAATTCTTTATCAGGGAATGTTGATTTTGTAAATAAAGGCTTTGCTTTAAAGTGAATTTAATTACTCTAAAGAAGTTCATCAAAGCAGTACTCTCTTTTAGAGAAATTAAATTTGCTTCAAAGTATAGCCTTTATTTAGTAAATGGAAATTCCTCGCTGAAAAATTCGCATTTAATTTGCCAAAGATGGTACATACAGTACATAGATACAAATATTGAAATATGTATGTATGTATATGATTAGTGAAAATTCAAATATTTTATTAGTTGACCAGTCTATTGCTTGAATGTTTGATTAATCAGATATTTGATTATTCGAATAATTGAATATTTGATTATTTGAATAATTGATTAGTTGATTATTCGAATAATTCGGTACAGTTTTATTCGATATTTGAATAGATAGGTATTCGATTAATCGAATAATTCGAATAGGATGCCCAGCACTAAGTTATCGAGCTAATTCCGTTCGTGATTAAGGAGAGCCCCGACCATAGGTGCAAAATTTGTACTGTAGGTATATCAGATTCAATCCTTTTGCAATCTTTTCTGTAACATCGCAACTTTATTATTTGAACTTATGGTTATTTCTGAAAAATTGTTTGCAACAACGAGCGAGTAAATAAATATTCTACTAAATATACAACCAAATTCTTAATTATTACTCCAATATTAACAAATAAAAGGTTTTATCGCATTTCAGTCTTCACAGTGATCTAATGAAATATAATTAAATTAAAATTCCAACAGTACCACACTTTCCGTATTGTATTTAAGAATTCGCAAAATAATGCTTTAATTTTATTTAAATTTCACCATCTAGTGCTATCTGGAAGTGTTGTCGACTTTTTAATTTAAATTGTAATTCTATCATTGTGTAGCAATGATTTTTTGCTTTTTGTTGTATCTCCAATTACACAAAATTTTTTCATATGCATATCTGCACAATTCTCACATTACGGTATCGTATCATTGGATTTTCTATGTAATGGTTTTGATAAGAAGGTAAAACAAGAAAGTTGACTGCCGTTGAGACTAGATATTAGATCATTGTTAAAACATAATTGAACAGTGAAGCAATAGCATATATTTCGTTCAAAAGTTAACATGAGAGGTTGCGCCACTGTATGTGGTTTACTCAGGTAGTACTTGAATATGAATTTATCAAATTATTTACGAAAAGCTGCTTTCACAACATCTTTCGATAAAATCTGTTTTATAAAACCTAAAATGCATGTTACAGAATAAATTTTTATTTTTATCTGAAAGGCCAAGGATAATGTATAGATTACAAGAGTAAACTTGGCTTTATTGCTTGTTCTATTCCTCTAACCTTAATACATTCATATGTTGGTACACACCTTCAATTAGCAACGACTTTCTCTACTTACAATTTATTACACAACAGAATATAACTTGTTTTATGAACTATTCAATTTATTTCGTGCCCTACATATACGCACTTGTTGATTTCTTACTTTTCGTGTTTCCGCTTTAGATGTACATATATTAAATTAAAACAAAATTAGCAAGAACAGTTTTCTATAATACATTATAATTTTGTATTTTAACGATAAACTTGATACGAATGCTGATCATTACCAAATGAACCATTTACAAAAATATTGCAATTAATTTATGGTTTAGAGAAATAAAAAGTTATATCAGGAATAAAACCTTCACCAAAATTATCGTTATAGCGCTCCGTAATAAACTTTGTAAATTTAGATACTTTAAAATTACGCCATGAATTAAAATTTTGAATTGGTAATTCTGTAAAAATTTTCAGAATAACATATAAGTGTGACTGTGTATGTGTGCGATTTTCGTTTTCCTCTTCGGTTTTACTTACCTTATTTTTCTCTATGTATGCAGCTGCTATTGTTTGATGTTTCTTGTTGAAGAATGCTCCAGCGCGTGAGGCCTCAACCTGGTTTGGAAGTTTAAAAATCGTTACTTACAGACGAACTCGACCATTGGCAGTTTAAGAAGACCATTATTCCGTACTCATACAGTTTATATGCATATCCGATGATAGTCAAATGTCTACTAATACTCTAAAATATGTTAGTGATATTCTTTTGCTAATAACCGTCTTTCTTAACTTCTTTCAAAATTCACTGCATACAGCAATGTTCAAAAGTTGTCGTTCATACAAACACCTATGGTTTTCGATCCAAAATTCCCCAAATTGAATTTACCACAGTATGAAAAATTAATGCAATTCTATCTGATATCAAGCACTTCGTTTTAATACATTTATTTAATCACCAATTATTTATCAATCAGAATGTAGTACTAAATTTATAACATCAGTCTAATTTAGGGCTGTTTTATTTTTCATTTTAGTAACTTTAACCGAGCTGTCAACAGGAATGGACTTTTTACTTAAAAAAATGTCACGTGCGGTTATATGAAGCAGAAGAAGGGAAAATAATACAGCAATATGTTTTCTGTGTTTTTATTTTATTTTATTTTTGTTTTGAAGCCCTCATCACAAAGACAGTATTCCTATTACTAAAGTAAACAAATAGTAATATACAGCATGATTATAAAATGCTTAGGTGGTAAAATGTATTGAAAAATAAACCGCTAAGTTGACAAAATTAATTTCTTAAGAGAATTTTAACATACATAACTATAAAAGTAGATTTTAAAACTAAAGAAAAAATTCATAGATGTTTGTAATGACTGCCATGTGATTCAATACATCTTTCCATTTTATGCATCATAAATTTACATTTCAACTACTTCAAGATTTTGCAGTTAGTTTGAATTCATTGTAAAAAAAAAACTAGTTTGTTTTTGATGGAAGCAATATAAAGAAGTGTATAGATTTAATAAGTCGAGCGAGTGCGCAGGTCATGATACTTTACCGGCACGACCAATCCATCGACCGGGCTGTGCAACGTCCAAAACTTGTGTCGCAATCCGACTAAAATGTGATGTTACCTTCGTATTTTATTTTTCTACATATATGTCATGTATCAAGCGTTTTACGACCATGCCGTACATAACCTTTTTGGTTTAGTTCAGCACATCCTTTACAGGAGACCTTGTATAGAAGTCCATCTATAGCGGAAGATGGATAAAACACCTAATATAAATTACAGAAACGCATGCAAGGTACATCATTAATACCTTCCACTTTATTAAAAAAAGGTTAAAATGATTACTAAAATAACCATTATTATAAAAATATAACATAAATACAAATTTAATAGATGAGATTGTGAAGATACACGAAACTACAACCAATATAAATCAACTAGGGTTGGAAATCCATTCAATCTTTCAAATTATAAGTGAATTAAAGATTACTCTCCGATCTTTCGTCGTCGTTTTTTATCATAATTTGAGTTCAATATTGAACTCAAATTGTCCGAATGCTATCTATATTTTGATTTATCATGTGAATTATTATAAGGGCTTCCGGGTTTTTACCGCGTCATAGTATTGTACTCTACAAAATAAACTAAAAACAGAATATAGTAAAATAAAGGCACCAAAAATATACAAAATCTATTAAACTCGAGTTTTTGCCATTATTCTAAGTGGCTTCTTTAGGAGCAAAAAGTCAGTAGGAGCCGCCAGAAGTCCACGGTAACTCGGTATATATAACAGTTAGAGTAGTGTTTTCAAGGCATTTTTGTAGAAAAGTTCATTTTCTGCAAACAAGATGTTACTAATTTTTTTTAAAGTTTACCCTGTTAAAGGTCATTAGGCCAAAAAAGATTTTACGTTTCTCATGATATTTTTCCATGTTTCTACTTGATATAATTCGAGAACTGTAACAGTTAGAATAATGGTGACGCTCGTTGTTATTATATTTTATTATTAGTATAATATTAAGTGCACCAGCTCTTAGGGACCCCTCCGAATCAACTTATGGGCACTCAATTTCCACGCCTTGCTGGTAACTGGGCAAATTGTGAAACTATTGTCCCACGTATTAACATAATTGATTAATTTTACAGTAGATTGGAAAAGTAAAATGTAAATCGAAAATCTATTACGATTAGAAACTAGTGAATTTTTTTTGATAAGCGCGAACAAGATAGGTGTAAATCTCATTCAGCCTATTTTCAATGTTTACATGCCTCGTGTCAATAAATAAATGACTTTAAATGCCAGGTTTAAACTGAATTTACATGCAGACTAAACTATCTTTATTTTGTCATTCGCGCCCTTATTCACCTATATTGTACAAGTAAGCACAATATTTCGTCATCATATGCTAACGCAGATAATAACGAGGAACAGAAACATAAAATTCTTCAGAAAGTACTATTTTTCTCCAAGTATGGTATAATTACAGAAAGTTTCTGAGAGATAGGCATTTATAATTTAAAATATTTTAATACTTTCTGCATCCTCAACTACACAATATTGAAAGATTTTCACTCACATAAAATGTAATAAATGACGATTTTCTGCTACATTTCACCTGTGGGGTATTCTTCTTGATAGTCCAACAATATGAATGTGTTTCACCAGCTCACTTTGCCAAGATTTTCGACTTTTGCAAAATATACTTTTAAAGATATATAACCCAAATTTTTATAAAACGTTTAAGATCAATGAGCATATATGAGTATATGGGTCTATGTATTATTCTGTTTTAATTATCCGGAAAGAGGTGACATTTTTCTCGGAGAATTGAAATCCAGTCGACCTGCCATTAGCTGTTGGGATCAAAGTGACTAAGAGCGCGTCATTATAAAAGGCTATGTGTGTGATGCTATCACAAAGGCATTTAAACACAATTATGCACATACAAAAAACTACACTGCTAGAGTTGCTGTGATAGCCACACAAGCGATACAGCTTACGGTGACACTGCAACTAAGCACCCACCACACATTAAAAAACTATACTGGTTTATTTCAGGCATAGGATAAATAACGGCAGGAAGGGGCAAGGGGTACGAAAATTCGCTAAGAAGTGGGGACACGTATGAGTCTATCACAGCGCTGTAGACTAGACGAGATTAGACTGTGATAGAGAGACTTATACGCCTCCCCACTTCTTAGGGAATTTTCGTACCCCCCACCGTTATTTATCCTATGTCTGAAATCAACCCGTATATGTAGGGGAGAGTCGGACACAGAGGACCACTTAAGACAAAAAGTGTTGTTATTTGGATATGATTTTTGATTGGAATCTGCATTCGTAGGATGTGGGAACTACACTCGTATATTATAGTCTGATGTAAACATTTTTAACAAATAGGAACTAGTACTGGTTGTATTTTTAAAGACATGGGTTTATACTGTCAGTTTGAGTTTACTCATTTGATTCGATCATATTTACAATACTCTAGGAGCTCTTGTTTGACAAAGGGCAAATGGACAAAAAAACGTTTTGAAATATTTTTTAAAGATTAAAATAACAAAGAACACTGCAGGTTGTGGAGACATTCCGAAAACACGGTATAAAGAACTTTATTAAGTACAATTATTGGTATTCGTAAGACAAAAATCATATTGAGCAATGTAATTGGCAAAGATAAAAGTTACTGAATTTCCTAAGCTAATCGCAATCCATTATGCGTCATAACGGCATTACTGCTAATTAAACGATTAAATAGTATAGGAATATGACGATTATCAGCAAGCTGATATTTATACAGGGTATCTAGAACACGAATAAAATACCTACAAATTTCAACACGTAGGAAATGAATAAATAGACAAAGGAGTAGGATAGGAAGCTTATACGTGTATGAAGAAAATTTAATAAATTAAATAATTACGTAATGCTTCACACAGTTGGCAAAACTGCCGAAATTAGATAAAAAAAGTTTTCGAATCTTTCATTTTATTTGTAAAATTTATTATGACTCAAATAAAATCTCAGCAACTATATGAAAGTTAAATCAGAAGCAGATGTTCAATTTAACAGAATAACATTTATACATCGTCCGACAGCGATCCGTGAACAGAAGATTACGTTCCTATCTGAATATTATTCGAAAATTTAAGTACTTATAGAATGTTATTTGAACACATTAGGAAAGGGTGTTTCAAAATTAAATGCCAATCTATAATTATATGTTTTAAATGAAACACTCTGTATATAATGAGCTTTGACAATGCACCTCGTGGTATAGGTTAATTTGACACTGCGGTTGATAATTTCAGAGTTGTTGGGCTTGTACCCAAGGCCACCGAGACATTGCATCTCAGCCCATAGATACCTATTCCCGCTCCTCTGTTTGTTTTGGATCCGTCCGTATACCAACGTATGGATGGGTCCTGTACTTTAGGTCCGCCGGAGTCCCACATTTGGCGGTCTTGTATAACCATTTCGAACTGTTTGTCAAAGTCAAACCTAGGTGTCATATAGTCTTTTAGATTCGCCAGCTCTCCCAATTCTTGTAGAATTTACTAAATCTCCTGCGTTGAAGATATGTTGCGATCCAGCCTGATGGCATCCATCATCGCTTCCCTTTTAACCTGTAGGTGCAAGGGAATCAGATCGAGTAGGGCCTCCATCGCCACGGTTGGACAGGATCACATTGCGCCTGTGATGCCTACACAGGCAGGCCAGGAATTTCTTGCAGCAGGTTTTGTCCTTGCTTTTCTTTTGTTTTTGGCCACCATACTACTGATGCGTATGTGACCATAGGTCTGACTATAGCCGTGTAGGTCCAAAGGATCATTTTAGGCTTTAGACCGCAGGTTTTCTAAAAAGACGACGACAGGTCCACAATGCTCTTGTGGACCTTTCCGACGTCCTTAGGCGATGAGAGCCAGATGCTCAGATATTTCACTTCACTAGAGAATTCAAGCTGCGTTTCTCTTAGTATAGGTGCCACTAGGGATAGCTTCCTTCTTTTAGTGAATGCTACTACAGCTATTTTATGCGGATTGATGTTCAGGTGCTCCTGCAAGCACCATGATCAGGTTACGTTAGAAGCATTCTGCATATGGGCTGATAATAGCCCGTCGTGTTTGCCCCTTACAATGATTACTAGGTCATTGGCGTATCCTTATACCCCAAGGCCAAGGTGTGATCGCCTATTGAGGATTGACCACAGCAGAGGTGAGAGTAGCCCTCCCTGGGGACATCCCTTCATGGCTAAGACTTTTGCAGTAAAGTCGCCTATGTTTGCAGATATGATTCTGCTTTTAAGCGTTGACTCTATCCATCTTACGACGGCGGGTTCAATGCCTATGTTCTCTGCTGCATTTTTAATTGAAACAAATGAGTTGTTATCAAATGCTCCCTCTATGTTAATAAGTGCGCACAGAGCAGTTTCTTTATCCACAAATGCCTTCTCAATCTTATTTACCAGGTTGTGTAAGGCAAATTCTGTGGATTTTCCGCTTTGATAGGCAAACTGTTTGCAATGAAGTGGTTTCTCTACAGAGTTCCACTTCTAATGTGCAAATCGATTATTTTTTCATCGATTTGAGGAGAAATGAACTCAAGCTAATGGGGCGATAAGATTTAGGCTCTGTGGCAGGACGTTTGCCAGTCTTTGGTATAAACGCCACTAAAACTTGTACTCAAGATTGGAGAATGTGACTTAGGTAGAAGCTAGCGTCAAAGAGTGTAACTAGTACTGGCAGAATTGAAGACATTGCTGCAAGAAGGATTCAGCTCCATTTTTTTCATATTCCCTGTTTATATGCGTAATATTATTTAAAAAATATTCTATATAATTAGGTGTAAGAACGACGTATGTACATACGTATACTAGAAGTTATATGAATGCTTATTATTGTACTTACCTACACCCTAAAATGGTTTGGTGCAACACGGATTCAGCTCCAGGAGCTGAGTTCTTTATACCCCAAACTGAATAACATTCCGTTTTGGACAATTAATAATAACGTTTTTATAGGTACATAACCTATAAAAATTTGACAGGTAGTGTTCGTTTGTTTCATGTACGACGTAGCAGATTATTTCGTACTTTTTTGCCTCCTTCAACGGAAAATTAACAATGAGTGCTCTCAATGACGATGAAAGTTCAAGTAATAGTGGTAACGACGATCGTACTAGTTCAAGTGATAAGTATTCACCAAGTATTGGTGAAAATGATGAGGTTGCTACATCAAGCAGTGAGGATATAGACACTATAAGCATGCTAAAAATTAGGAAGATAGTTAAAAAGATGAAATGAAAACGTAACGTAAGAAAACAGATGCTTGCAAAGGGAAAGCAACATATAAATTCATCTAATAAATGAATTGATCCGAGAAAAACTGGTCGCGATTATCACTGCAAATGTAAATGTTTTGAAAAAATTAATCAGAGTGAAAGGGAGTGTGTTTTGAAAAACAACAAAATCGGTGATAAAAAAATACAAGATACATACTTATGTGGATTAATCTAAACATACGCAGTAAAACGTAAACGTGCGAAGTCAGACACTGGACGAAACTGATCGGTTTCTCATAAATACATATATGGTAAGCTGCACTTATTTTGTTTTCAAATTGCCTTCATTATAAGTCCTTTTAGATAAAATTGGGGTTAAAAATAGGATTTGTTTGCAAAAATGGATTCTGCTCAATTCATGGTATCTCAACAAAGCGAGTTCAGCGTTTATGTAAGCACTTGAAAGATGGAACCACTATTACTGCACCGAGAGACAAACGAAGAAAGCATCACAATCGTCCCAACCGTGTTCCAGATGATATAATCAATCAGGTTGATTCAGATATCAGATGCTTTCCCCGAAGAGCATCCCGTTATAGCCGAAACAGGAATCTTAAAAAATATTACCTTTCTCCTGAACTAAACATTAGAAGAATGTATGAACTATATTTACAAAAATATGAATCTGAAATATTTCCATTATTTGGATTTAAAGAACATAAAGATACGTTTAAACCAAGAGTCACCTATGTCTTTTACTTTAGATATTTTAAAGCCAATTTTAATATATCCTTTGGACATCCACGTTCAGATACTTATAAGATATGCGACGAACTTGAAAATCGAAAAATGGCAAATCAGCAGATCAAGAGGAACTTAATATCGGAAAACGTATTCATTTGTCTAGAGTTGAAGTGTTTGGACAGGCTTTTGTCCCACTTAGGGTGGGTTTATCAATGTAAGGATAAAAGTGTTAGGTAAGTAACTGACAGATATTGCTAACTGACAGATGAAATTTAGCAACTACAATGCTTTATCTTGCAGATAACTTCTATTTAACACTCAATAAACGTTCATTGTAATTATCTTACGAATAAAATTTTATCTGTAAGTTAATTTATTTATCCTCACATTGATAAACCCACCCTTAGAAGGGAAATAAACAAGAAATACTTAACAAATTATTTATGAAAGAAATGAAATAATGGTTCCTCCATTACAATGGAGGAATAAAACCACAATCAAATGCTGTTTTTTTTTTCAATCTAGTAGATTTATATAATTTGACAAATTTACTCATATCTGTCAAAGTTGTTAAAGTATTGGTTTACTTCTGTATGATGATTTATAAGTTTCCATGAAATGTTTTGTATTGTATTCTAGCAATATATAGAATCCTAAGATCTAATCTATTTTCGGAATAATTCAAATTATACAAACAGTAAACTCATTACGATAAAATCTGAGGGGAATATGGCATGTACTGTTACAGCAGCACTGGGTTGAATATTTGTAAATACTGCAACATACATTATGTACTTGCATTTTTCACATATCGCATTGCAATGTATCAGAAATTTGTTACTAACAGTGCAATAATACTGAAGTCAATGTAATTAAATTCTAAAAATGTGTCTTGAAATTTTAGTGGCACATGCCATGAATTTAACAAATGCGAGGCGTTAATAACAATTCATTAGTACATTACACACTATTTATGAAAACTTGAGCTCAAAATAATCATCATTATACTGATAGAAATCAGATTTTATTGCATACACTAATTGCACTTCACCTATCATTAGTTACAAAAAAAATGTTTAATGAATAGTTTTAATAAACTTTATCTAGAAAAACCAGCTATTTATCGAGCGCTACATAGTTTGAATAAGATACATATTCTAGTCATAGTTTTCATACAAGCGGAAATATAGTATTACATATATACAGTGAAAATGAGTTAATAGTATCAAATCTATTGGTAATTATTTTCATTTCAATATCATGCTTGGGTAAATCTAAAAAACATTACTTAACGTTTGACATATACACAAACTGTAAAGTTTAGGGAACATGTTTTGTATGTAAAAAGCATCATTTTATGTGTGCACTTTTAAAATTTAGCATCAAGAAAATAAAGATAAAAAAGGATACTCATTGATGAAGCAAGTCCTACTGTAATAACCAATAATTGTGTGTCCAGTGTCGATGAGCAAATACTGCAAGTTTTTTTTATCAAAATCCTTAAACAACGTATTTAACGTTCAACGCTAAATTCAATATCCAATCGCTATCGTTTCGTAAAATTGGAAAAGTTAGAAAATTGTCAATACGAATTAACAAAAAACAATAGAGATTTAGGAATCATTTTTTGCAATATTTTCTCGTCTCTTTTAAATTGTAATGTGCCATCACAAGTGAGATTTATTCTAGACAGATAGCTTCGAATTTGTTTAAAGATTAATGCAGTTGGAATTGGACGTTCTTACTTGATTTGTTTTCTCCTTCTTACTTGCTCCATTCGGAACTTAATTTAATACTATACAGTGTTCAAAATATTGTGCCGCCATCATTTTCCAATCAAAACTTTTAAAAACGTGTAATAGCACAATTGAAATACGACTTGTTGCACAGAAGTAATAGACAATCATGGAAAATTATATTGTTCACTAAATTTTTCTGCAACTCCTAACTAAATTGTAGTACTACTAATAATACTTTATGTGCCAGATGCTGGCAATAGTCAATTACAAACACAAATATTTACAAGTAAAAATACAGTAAAAAATAAGCAAAAGCAATAAAACAGTTTTTATTACAATTACATACAGTCATATACGCAAATGGAGCAGTTCCAGCTCATGTATCCGAAGTATCCGATAGATGAAACTATTCCTGTAGTGTGGGAGTAGGGCCGATTGATAAACTCGTGGAAAACATAAAACACATTTTCAACCAGAAAATCATGAACCATTCTTTTAAACTTCTTGTCGTCAGTAATACATTTAATAGTATTTGGTAGTGCATTAAACGCAGTAATCGATTTATATAATGCGCCTTTCTCATAGAGAGCAAGCTTTTAAAGAAGTGTTATTGGCATTTCTGGTAACATATTACTGGAAATATGGATGTTACAACTGTATAAATATTTATTATTGCTATAAAAAACCAATAATTTATAAGTGTGTACACTGGGTAATCAGCACTGTTCCTAACCCTTTTAGCGCTCTGTGCAAAATAAAATGTGCCCCCGCTCTCCTGCCCCACCCCTCCTCCTAATCTAACTTGTCCTCAATAATTGTTTTATTTGAAGGCACAAAATGTACTCAATAACAAGTTTGTTCGTTAGAACAAAGAACAATAAATCAAAAAATATATCATGAAAATCCTATTAATTTTTGTTGTTTGTACTCTAATAATATGCTTAATAAAATACAGATACATTTCATTAAATAAATAATAAAAGTATTATTATTGTTGTAGTAGGTATGTAGTATTATTTGTTTTATCCGATTTTATTGCAACGCAATTTGATAGAGATTTTTTAATATCCTTTTTTTTCTCTTCCGCCGCCCTGTGCAAGTGCACATTCTGTCCGTCCCCTTCCCCTCCCCGGGCGGAACGGCATTGGGTAATGATAATACTACAATGGCAATAGGGGTGTACAGGAAATTCCACTTGTTACATTAAGTATGCATCTTATGATTCGCTTTTTTATCACATATGCTGAATTTTATTTTGTTTATTTGTTGAATTAGATTATTGTTTACCTCTATATCGAGTTTTTGTTCATTAATTGCACTGAACACTCTAAATTTGTTTTGTCTACATTTAATTTTAGACAATTCTATACACCATTCCGTAATTTTTTCGACAAGCTGAAGAATTGATATATTTCCTTTTCTCTCCACAAAATTGGTCAAGTTATTGACAAATAATAAATGCCGTAATATAGACCCGTATGGAATTCCATATAATATTGGGAATGCGGAAGAAAATACATGTGTTTTCGTATTATTAATAACGGAAGAAATGCAAAGACGATCAGTTCAATTTGACACGTAAGATTCAATTAAATTTCAGCTGCTCCTACGGATACCGTATTTATAAAGTTTGTTATATAAAACTTGATGATCGATTGTTTCGAAAGCCTTACTGAAGTAATAATAAATACCGCAGACTTTACTCCTGTACTTCACAGCTAATAGTTGTTGTATGTTGCCTTTTCGCAGGATTGACCAGGTAAGAACCCATACTGCGACCAGATGCAATAGGTTGTTTGTCGGAAAGAAATTGTACAGGCGTTTGTATATTGTCTTCAATAAAATGTTAGAAAATGACAATAGTAAAATAGGTAATATAAAATATAATATAAAATATTTGTCATTTTCTTATGTGTTGGGATAATTTTCGCGTGTTTGAGTGTGTCTGGGAATACACCTTCCAGCATTATTGAGTTCACTATGTTTCTATTGGATCAGCTATAAACGTGCTTTCTGTTTTAATTAACTTTACATGGACGTTGTCCACTCCGGAAGACGTCTTTAATGCAATGTCATCAAAGATTTTACATATTTCATTGACTGTTGTGTGCGTTAAGTAGTTAGGTGTAGTTTAGGATTAGGTGGTACAGCAGTAGTAAAGTGGTTCAGAAAGACGTTACGTAGTGCTTGAGAGTCTTCTATGCTGTCTTTTAAAGTTCTCGTTTGATGGTTGCTTTAGATGTATCTTTTGATTTTAAAATTTGCTCGTTATTATTTTTGGTATTTATTAAATTTCGTACAATATTTTCTGGGTTTATAAAACTCAAAAATTATTTCGCGTTTGTGTTTATTTTATTAATATGATACAGATCTGCAACATAAACGACGATAAATTTTGAACATAATTATAAATCCAAGTCTTATGGGACCTACCAGCTTATCGTTAAAAAATATTTACTGCTTTCTTTACATTTGCGTCTGTGTTTTAGACTACATATATTTTACAGATTTTTTACCTAATAAATTAGATTATTAAAAGTTTTAGTCTCGACTTCAAAGCTGCATGACACGATAATACACATGGACAATGTAAGAGATATAAACAATAACACTATATGCAATAAGAAATAAGAAAGTCTCAGATCTGAGATTCAGGTTGCGAGATCCATTATATTAAATAAATCTTCCTATCGTATCCCCCTTCTCAACCGCAGGAACCTCATGGACGGGGCGACTACATCGATTGTGTTCACGTCCAAACACGACATCGTATTTCGTCGTTCGCGATGTGCTGTTTGTGTATGTTGTGCTGTAGCGATATCGTATGTAAGTAGGTGAGAAGTCGGGTTCCCATGGAAAGACAACGCAGTCACTAAACGTTACAAAGTGACAAAAACCACACCAGCTATTAAGTCTTTAAAGCGAATATGCCGTAATTAAAGTCGAACTGCACGCGAACCTCGCTGTTCGAATAGCAGTGCGGCTTTAAAGCTGCGAGAGACCGAGGCACACGCCCCTATTACCAGGACCGGACGAAGATAATTTTTCGATTGTGGGCGTACTCAAGTATAGGATATAAATTAAGCTGCTGTATTAAAAATAATAATACATATATTACAATATAGATATTTTGTATGTACACGTTTTTAATGTTTATGGTATATATATGTATATACATACGTATACGGTACTGTATGTTACTAAGCAATTTTATTATTATTTTAACTAGCGTTCAAAATTTTTTTATTTATTATTTCTTAAGTAGAAAGCTTATAACATATACCTACATATGTGTACTATAATTATGCGCAAAATAAAATTACCGCAATGTTAAAATATATGTATGTACGTACGTGATTTGCAAACAAAGGCGAATAGCAGATGTTTGTTTACCTTAATAAACGTAACATTTGAATAATACAATAATAAAATGAAAAGTAGTGTATGTATGTATATTGAAGTTTTTGTTGGCGAGTATAATGACGAATTGCAACAAAATACAATTGCTATAAGTTAATAACATATAATATTACTTGATTTTAATTACCTCCGGAAAAGAAAGCATATAGCATAAAGAGCAGGAATTCTAAGTTGTTCAAGTAGGTAACTACACAAGTTTTTTAGTTAAGGCGTGGACATTTGCAGTAATAAAAGTACATATTTAATAATGCATTATGTGAAGTGTATTTTAGCTTCATTGGAATTGGAGGAATAATTTCAACCAAACGTTGTAGGTACTTGAAATTAATAATCCATTGGCTAAACTTCCGAATGTCGACCACTGAATTGACAATTTATAAGCAATTTAACGGAAAGTACAGGTTTTACTGAGTCCAAAACGGACCCCAGTTTCTTGAGGAGATCAGTCTAAGATACCTAAAAATCGTTCTAAAATGTGTTATTTCTAGGTTATGTTTCGCTAGTGTTTTGACATTTCTGCGACGATTTTCAGTTGATATCCAGTCAGAATTACGAAATATCGAGCAGCAATTTTCATTAGTATCTTTTAAATACAATAATTTATTTATATATTTAGTTTCCGTAACATTTCTATTTGTATTTTATTAAATTCAGTGCAAATAGGTACATTATATAAAATAGGAACGTATCTAAAGAATGAGCTTAGTTTTAATTGCAATTAATAACATTTAATAGATTAAAAATATCTTCAAATTTAGTCAAAATAGTATCTAAATATTCATAATTTTCTTCTTAATATTAACTTACACATTTAATTATTGTGTATGACACGTAAATAATTATTTTAAAAATAAATTTCATGCATTAAGATCAAATTTCACTGTGTAAATTTAATAAAAGACAAAAGAAGTCACTGAAATATATATTACTTATTAATTGTATTAAGAGTTACTGCAAAATAAAAAAAAATGATGAAGTTCTTCACTGGATCTCTTGGTGCAGAAGTAGAATACTAAACACTTTAACCCACTAAACACCAAACAAGTTTTAACTAAACCACCGATGCGTTTCAACAGCAATGCTGTCATTATCAAGGCGATAATAAAACTAAATTAAAATACAATCTACAAATACAGGTAACCTAAATGTTATGCACGGTCAATCCGATACGCATCACAAATTTCCGATTAACGAAAACAATGACGAATGCGGTATAGGTCCGTTGTCATAGTTTATTACACATGACCCATTTTTATATACATATTCCTAAACTTTCGAAAACATTTAGAAACTTACAATTGTTTATTTGTCTAATTAATTTAACATTCGTATGATCGATGTTGTGATCTGTTTCAAAAATGTGTTGGGCAACGCTCGATTTCTCAATTCTATTAAATCTAAAATTAGCCATATGCTCTTTGAATCTAGTTGAGACTGCTCTCCTGGTTTGCCCAATATATTTTTGATTACAATCTTTACAATTGATTTCGTAAATACCTGACTTTTCTAGAGGTTGTATTTTATCTTTAGGGTTACTGATGAGACTTCGTAAACTAGTTCCAGAACTGTAAACTATTCTGAGATCTAGCTCTTTGAAAATTTTACTCAAACCTTTAGTGATAAAGGGAGCGTACGGGAGGGTCAGAACGGGTGAAGCTTTAACATCCTCTTGAAAAGTCGTAGATTCTTTCACAATTTTCTTATAATTAAACTTCCTAATTAACTTATAGATATGCTGAGGCTGGAAAGTATCTAGAAAGGGTAAAGTTTTGCAGTAAAAAATTCGTTAGAATTTATTAAAGAAATTCAAAATATTCAGTTGCTGGAGGGTGAAATATTGATTTCATTTCAATTTTTTACCTGCTTAAGTGTCCAGTAGTCCAGTGGCTAAATTGCCACTTGAAAAAAGCATTTCTGGCCATATCTCAAGGACGTTGTAAGATATCAACCTGAAAAGAAAACTGATATATCTTACCTAAGAGAACAATGTATGTAGTACCTAATCAAGCCGATTCTGTAACTCACACTGGCTACTTAGCAACTAATTTGAGTTATGTATAGATTGATGAGCTAGTGCAGTATCTAACATACCATACAGTTGAATATAAAAAATAAAACCCAACTTCACTTGAATGTATGTATTCTTTAGTTGAGTTTTATTTTTTTTATTCAACTAATTTGAGTGGTTAAAATGGAACATCAGTTAACAAAACATTTCTCTAATAATTCAGTTGTTATAATTACATCACTAGTAGTTAGAAAACTGGATATCTCAGCAACACTTCAGAGGTGGTTGCTTGTTTTGCCACTTCATAGTTAACTTCATATTTAGTTTAATGAAGATAGCAAATGAAATGACCGAGCTTTAACAGGGTAAGATAGCAAACAATTTGTAAGACCTTTCTTATAGAACATAAAATATTCTCCAAAAAGGTCTATTCTAACTGTTACAGTTTCGAGTTCTGCCAATTAGACACGTGTAACACGTGACGAAGTCCGCCAGTTCTACATATTACTTTAGCGCCATCGTATTCTAGGTGTGGAAATTGCTTGATTTTATTTACATTAGTCATTATTAACAGTCAATTCTTGCTGCACAGAACACACCAATCGCAATCTAGCAGAAAAGCACGCAAATAGTGTGTCACTCATGCAGGATACCAAACAAGCCTATTGCCCCACAATAACCTGTACGATTTCATTTTATACTCATACCATGATTTGCTTTAAAAGCAATCCAACGTTTCTTTTAAGTAGTATTTAATATTAACTAAACTAAACTCTCATACTTTTTATTTATTTATGTGGAAGATACAATCCAAATGCAAAAACTTTCAAACGGTGAGTAGCAATAGTAGCAAAAATTGCATTGAAAACCACATAAGCCATCCTGATTAAACGAATAAATTTGGTCAGTTGCTTATTGTGGACGTTACCGGACTACCATTGCTACTATCATTGTCGAGCTACTGGCGTAGTGACTAGTACACTTGTCTCCTAGTTCTGGCTAGTAAACCACTATTATTAGTAACCACGTTACAAAATTGACGTGAATGTTTTATATTAAAAGCTACATTACCTTATATATATAATAATTACTACGTTTTAGTATATTAAGATTGATAGTTTTCACTATTATGGTAACTCAACAGAAATATTTTTACACTGCCTACGCCTTTTTATTGCTCGTGCTTCACAAATATTACAATGTGGTAGTGGTCGGATGCGAAAGGAGAAATGCACTACTGTTTCAAAGTTTATCCGATGTTCTTGTAAGTAACCACTTTTGTACTGGATAAATATCTTGAGGAGGAAAATTGCAGACGCGATAAGCTTTGCAAACGTAAAATATTCCTTCTTGCATACAGCTAAACAGCAAATGCTGATAAAAGAATTGTATTTGAAAACTGATGAATAATTGCTACACGCAAAGGTAAACAAATAATAATAACAATAATACTTTATTGATTACAATGACACAAGTTGTGTATATGTAATAAGTCAATAAACTGCTGACAAACTTAAACACAAATTACAAATTATTCTAGTGTAAAACCATATTAGTACAACAGAAAGATCCGTAACTCTACCTATTCTATATACAGTTATATATCCCGAATTGCTACTTAGATTCTATGTGATAACAATTCTTCAACTGAATAAAAATTGTGTGCTTTTAGAAAAATATGCCTATATTATATCGGAATTGTTTATTTAGATAATTAACAGTAACGATTCCACATATCTTATTAAAAATTTTAACTACTCAGTACCGGTATGCAGTGGGACTTTGCAAACACTAATTGATGGTGTTTATTAGAAAAAGACAGTTTAACAAATTGAATTCTGTTCTTTAAAAAGGTCGAAAACCAAGACGCAACATTGCCTCTAATCCCGTAGTTGTAAAGCTTTGCAAGCAATTTGTTATGTTGTAGACAATCGAATGCCTTCTCCAAATAACAAAAAAATTCCAATAGGTGTTTCACGCAGTTCAATATGCTGCAAAACTCTATTATAAAATTAATTCAGTGCAGTAGAAGTAGATACATTTTTTCTGAAGCCGTGTTGATTGCGTGTAATGATCTCGTATTTGTCCAAGAAGTGATTCAATCGGTTCAGCATGCAATATTCCAATATTTTGGAAACAACAGATATAAGGGCAAGAGGACGATAATTAGTACTATCTGTGGCATTTCCTTTTTTTGTAGATAGGAACAATGGCCTAAACTTTCAAAACGTCAAGAAATATACCTTCGCTGAAAGATTCGTTGATTAAATGTGTGAGAATATCAATTAGATGTTCCTTGAAATCCTTGAATATAAATACTGGTAGGTTATGCGGATATGTTGAACGTTTGTTTTTCAACTTGTTTATTATGCTATAGATAAAATTTTTACTGAATGGGAAAATAAACATGGATTTGGACATCATGACTATATAAAATAGTGAATAATATATAAATAATAATATATAAAATAGGCGAATAAAATAGTTTTCCGTTGTTTTTCAATCGAATGCAAGTTTTTGCAACACTGAATAGAAAAAATTATGGAACACTATTCCCAGTCTAATTTTACTGTTTTCTTGCACCTGGTTTAACATAATTCTTATTTTTACTTTTGTTATGCATATTTAGTACAATTATTAGCAAACGATTTGATTGAGATATTGCAACAAATGACTTATAAATGACTTACTACTTATAAAATTGGTTACTAATTGGTTACTTTTTGAGTTGAAATACCTTTGTTAATATTTTCTTCAAACGTATATCATGTTATATCCAAATTTACGTTTGCTACGTAGATTTCCTACCATTAATATCTATTAATTGATAGATTGCTACTTATCTTTCTTTAGTATTCTAACTTCATTTAAAATATTTCTTTATAAATTTTGCTGATATTGATATTATTTGCATTACATACATATCTGTGTAATTAATTTTGTAAATCCTAATCATTTAGCAAAACGAAATTTTAGTGGTATTAACAAATTTTTTATTTCTTTGTCATTGCTGTTAGTTAAATCTACATCTATAGTGTTATACATTTTTGTTAGGTAGCTTTTAACACCAAAATCAGTTGTTTTGGCGAAACTTTTTAAAGTACATACTTACTAATTAAAGGAAGAAATTTTAAGTATCGGTTATATTACAAGTGCATATGCGAAAAAATATTACATAGTTGTGGATTGGATTGAATTAAGTATGTCTTGTGAACACACAGTAATATATTTTCGTACAAACTGTTGATTAATCTTGTATTACATCTCGATCGATCTACTATTCGCTGTTAGGAACAACGTGATTAATACTGTAGCATTATAAACGGCAAAATAGTGCTATAACAACGCCATTGACTACATTTAACACACAATTTATACAGCAAGAGTTGCAGCAGTAGTCAGATAGAAAAAATCTTACGCATTCCGTTTGTACCTTATCTACACAAAATTTTCTGCACTTCCAAATCAATTTGATAGCATATAGACTACGTAATATGCATTGCAAGTACTATAAGCAATTACCTCAAGAGACGAAAACTAAATAGAAACTCGGGGTATAGTTCTGTGATTGTTAAAACATAAAGAAAGTCATTAGGACAGACGTATGAAACAATTAACGATGTGTTCGTTATATAATAGATAATTGAAATATGTATATGATTATGTAATATCTTTTAATACTTTTTAAGTACACAGTTAGGCAACCATTACATAACTTGCAAAATTTAATTATAACGGATTTCAGGATCGAATAATTCATGCTTTTGGCGCGACATATCGTAATTATATGAATTGAAATTATTCATTACATTCTATTTATATTAATTTCCATATTCATTTCAATACGGATATCATCAAATACACATTTGCTATTAACATTCAACTTCAAATACAAATATTGATATCTCTAGATTGCAACAAATACCTACGTCAAATGATTAATTTATTATAAAATAACAGCGCGTGGTTTAACAAACGTAATTTTACGAATTGTATACTTTTACTTGGTATGTGAAGTTATATATTTGGTCTTATCGTAAATATGAATATGTGTTTTATTAGTAACATGTTACTTTATTTAGAAAAATTATTTGATCTCTTTAATTTTCGTTTATTAATTTTATTTTACTTTTTCTTTTAATTGTTTTTTTTTTAACTCACCGGTGAAAGTTATATACGTATATTTAAGCTAAAAGGTCTCGTTATGAAAACCCAAAGACGAAAAGTTATTGGACACGTGTACTAAATTACTCTAAGTTATTATTCTTATTTATACCTCCAAATAATTTTTTTGTTTTCCGTATATTATTCCACTTGTAGTTCAATAAACCGATGTAGAAGAATTATATGAATTTAAATAGATATCGCCAAATGAATGAATAATGTTATTAATAAGACAGATCAACCAAACAAATCAAGTTTTTTTTTACATTAATAGTCGATTCTTACTATTTCTTTAGTGACTTCGTTATAAACTAAAGAACTAGTCATAGCTAGAACTAAAACATAAGTAAATTAATATTAGAATATGAACAACACCCGAAAATACCACTTATCATAATCTTTATGAGGGCGCAATATGAATTATTGGTGCGAAATTTGTAATAACCAATTTTTATTTACGATCATGTTTGTTAACAATTATAAATCTTTAAATTCCTGAAATATTTCCACTTTTAGGTCAATGAAACAGTAAATCAATGAAATACCAATTTATTCCAAAACATATAATATTATATTTTCGTTTACAAGACTTCTTGAGTCGAAGAAATTGATATTTAATATGTATCAAATACTAATAAAATATATAGCCATGCCTATCAACAAAAATATTTAAAAAACAAAGAAATCATTGATATATCGAATTATAGTTACATTCTCAAATAATATTGAAGGATATATTAATTTAATATAACTATAAAAATAAAATTGATTTTACCATATACATATGTAACAATGTATTGTTTGTCAAGCTCTAACAATTCTGTTCAAGGACTAGGGAAAAACATGTAAAAAAACTTAGTCAAGAGCTTAAATTAATAAAATTCATGCGTGAATTAAATCTAAAATTGACCGCGTTTTCTTCTTTTTTTAATGTACATATATCATTTCGTAAATTAATCTTTTTTTTATAATTTTCCTTTTTTAAAATCTTAGTGTTTTGAAAATAAGTGTTTATTGTTGGTAGGTGTAAAAGTTAATAAACACTTATTCACAAATTTAAAAACATTCATTAGAAAAGATAATCAAAGTAATGTCGTTTATAAATTAGACTGCAAAGACGGTAACAAATGCTATATCGGTCAAACTAAACAATATTTAAAGAAACGGCTTTATCATCACTAATACATTGTAACACATAATATCACCAACACCAAGATTTTCAAAAAGGAAAATAATTATAAAAAAATAGTGAAAAATCTTGTAAGCAAAACTTGCCTTATTGCAAACTTTCCAAAAATAAGATATACAGGGTGGGGCACCACATTCGCCTCGGTTGATATACAAAAAACGGTAACACATATTTAAAATCGTTTTGCTAGGGTATGTGTAGGTCCACTTGATGCATGTTTTAAAATTATTTTGAAATATACAGGGTGTTCCAAAAGAAAGATACACATCAAAGTTATCAAAACTTAAATGGAACACCATTGACATGTATTCGTTAATTTTTGTTTTGTTTCCAATAAATATGAAACAACGTCCAATACACCACTGCCTACTTTTTAAGAATAAATTGGACAAAATTAATAATTGAAATTATTGTCATCATGTCAAAGCTACCTTGATTTAACCAAATGTTTAGTACATAATCGCCAATTAAAACACTACACACACACGTAAACAGTTGGCAATACTAAAATGGATACATTTAATTTTACCTTCTCCTATCAATAGGGTTTCGTAGTTGAAGTTGTTGTCCTGTATATTATACTATGCTATGTGCAAAGGTTTTATGTAATTTAAAAAATATTACAACATTTATCTATATATTTTGAAAGCATCAAAAATAACAGCACACTAGGTACACCAGCTTCGTTTAATGATTGGACAGTAGATGTGATTGTCCTATAACACGACAATTTCCGAAGCTATCGCTTTTCCCCAACCCCTACACCTTCAATGATTTTACTATGAGCTATTATTGATATATATGGGTAGGGAAATACGTGATGGACTCATAGGCGGAAAACATCGTGCGTTGAAAAAAGCATAGTTGCTAGTACAGAAAATGTATGTATCGTGGCAGGGAGGCGCGGTAAGTCGGGCACAGTCGGGTCTAGTGACTCGATTCTCGACGAAGTGATGTGGCAACTTTGTTCATATATTCATATAGGATTATATGGAAACATAATGAATCGATGTGAAATTTCCCTATCGGTATATATATATTTATTTTACTCTCAACCAGTTCATGAAGCGACCGGATGTCACTAGCGTTGAGTGAGTAAATTACTCCTTATGTTACGTCTAAATATTTGTAATTAAGATCGACACTTATGCAAGTGTCATTAAAAGTCATTTTATTAAAAATTCTTATTAATGTTGTTTGTATCTAGTAAAAGTAGTAATAATTTTTTTTAATTCATCAGTGGTTAGGCAACAAAATTTTTGAAATTGATCAATTCAATAATACAGTTAACCAGTGAAACAGTCACACTTTTCTTTAAATTGGCTAATATGAAGTATAATTAAAAACGTTTCTAGTTCTAATGTTTTTATTTACTGGATAATTATGTTAGTCAAAGATAATTTTTATTGAAGTGTGTTGTATGGATAATACTTTATTTATAATATTACTTATGTATGTAGAAGTGAAGTTCACTTCTGAAGAAGATCACGACAAGATGATCGAACCGTTAAGTACCACAACTTTTCTACACGGCAGAGAACCCGAGAATCGAAGAGCAGTCATCAACAGCGGCCGTGAAAGCCTGAAGACTTCATAGACTAAAGTTTGTACGATATTTTTAAAGAAGCACGGAAAAAACTTAATTTAAAGTGTAGTAATACCACCATCGGCTGGTAAAATTATAACAAAATCAACAAACATTCTAAAAATGATATAACAAAAGACAGTATGTAAAATATAATTTACAAACAGAAATCGCTATTATAATTACAAAACTAAATAACAATTGTCACAGCTTCTTACCGCAAAAGGGGGAAGAAAGAAAAAGCAGAGTAATATATAATCTATAGGAAAATGCAATTACCAAATTTGAGCCCCTCCCCGTCTCCCTCCCACCCAGCGCTCTATTCTAAGGCAATTAGAACATACTCGAATGCTACTGATAATTGCAGAACTACTCAGGTAATTGAACTTTAATTTTCTATTTTGGATATAAGAATACCTCGAGGTTTTCTTCACAAAAGAACGCCCTTTCATAATAATTAACAATTATTGAAATGTAGAAGATATTGTGAATATTAAGAGAATACAATGCCTCAATAGATATTTAATCATTAAGATATAATTAAATTACTGGACATGGTTTGCATACAATAAATTATAATTTTTTCACAGTCTAATCTCACCTTTGCAGTTGTGGTATTTGATAGATTAATAAATTGGGTTTAAATATTGCCTTCTATGTGACTGTAGTGATTAAAAAGTAATTTGATTATTAATTTTCGAATTCTACTATTTTTTTTATAATTAGAAACGTGCTACTATTGCTGTTTGCCAGCACTACCGATTATATTACATATACGAACCTGAGCTGCAAGCTGTCTGTGTACGGCCTTGAATGTAGGAGAAAAATTAGTGTAGAGGTAGCATTAGCTTCGGCATATCTCGTATTCTAAGACAGGACTGTCCAAGCACTAAACAGGACTGGTACCTCTATAATCTATGAACAAATGGAAAATTAACTTGCTGTCAAAGATTACATCTAAGTTCTCTTGTAGATGTTACAACGCTACAGCAAGAAGATACTATTCAAGAATTTACAGGTAGATATAATTAATTATGTTTGTATTTCTAGTAAAGAATAGGTATTCTTTATAGAACATAGTTTCGATGTTGGGGTAGCAATTCTAAGGCTAAGATGTTATTTAACGTTGTTATTAACGTCAAAGAAATAAAGTGTAGCGTGTAATATAAATAAATAAAAATAAAACAGATAAATAGGTCGACTAAATTTGTATAAATCGCAAATCTAAATTGTCAAGTACACAGTATGTATCTCCACACATTCGTAATTTCACTTGATCTGCTGCTGTGGTTTTTTTTTAATGATCAGCTCTCCTCCTTATCCTAGAAAAGACTGAAAGGTTCTAACTTTGTACCCAGCGAGTTATTGTGAGATGTAGAGACCTGGTTTGCAATATTTATTATATTACATACCTATATTAAGAAGATGCTATGTTAAACAAAAAAATATTTCGACTTTCATAATATTTAGCTGGTGTTATCGGAACATAACGAAATAACAAGAACTAGTTGCCAAAACTGTAAAAATAGGAGGTAGTATCTACAAAGAACTCACAAGTCAGTGTGCAAGTAAAAATAATCAATTAATCAGTATTCGGCTAAATAATAATAAATTGTACAGACGAGTCGGTTGCTAAAAATTTGACATACATATATAAACTAATAACTTCTGCGAATTTATGGTATTGCAAAAATTCATAAAACTAATGTTTCGGTAAGGTTACTAGTAAATCATATACAAACATCGACATACAATTTCTTCTATCCAAAATTATTAGAAAATTCCGAAAATAATGTAAAAACTTGGGAATTCGTTAGATTCATAAATAAAAAATACGCAAGGAATCATACCAGGAATTTGTTTTGGCTGTAAAACTTTGTTTAAATTCAATCTATTGATTGAATAACAAAATATACAAACCAATTTTCGGAATAGCAATCAATTTTCGACTGCAATAATAAGTTTAGTAATAGAGGACCTAAAACAAAATTCATTAAACAAATTAAACTATCAAAAGATATTCAAAATAATGTCGTCTATAAATTAGACTGCACAGACTCTAACAAATAGTATATCTGTTAGACTAAACAATATTTAAAGAAACGATTTTATAACACCACCGTTTTACAAAACATAACTGCTGAAACTGCTTTGTCTGAGCAAGCTAGAGATTATAATAATAATAATATAATTTTAATTTTCAAAATAAGTACTATAATTTTGAAAACGAAAAAAATTGTAAAAAGAGATTAATTTATGAAATGATATACATATTTATACATATTATTATTATGTATATCAAAAAGGAAAAGAATACGGCCAATTTTAGAACTGATATTAATAATTTAACTATCATTAAAATAATTTAATTGACACCTGAATTTTATTAAATTAAGCTATTTACTAGGTTTTTCTTCTAGCCCTCGAATAAAATTGTTAGAGCTTCACATAAGGATAATTTACTTTATTACCATACGTTACTCTCTTATGACGAGAATCGATTAGTTGGCTTGTCGAAACCATGATCAGATTCTATGCACTCGTTACATGAAAGGCGACAGCTGCACAATTTTGTACTAAAAACGGATCCAACAATACAGAAAATCGTAATGAAAGATTCAAAATTCTATTTATAGACCTATTTTCAATTTCTTCATCAACATTTCTAATCAAGATAACAGAAAAGTTAACAGAATTGTCTTCGTTCCTAATAAATCATTTGTAACGAATAACTTTCCGATTTGGATAGATTTAGAGCATATTTTCAGCTCGATATTTATAAGCCTACACTACCACGGAGTAATTCGGTATAGAAAACGATCACGATACATTTGTTAAGTTTGTCTAGCATTTTTGAACACCTCGTAGATCACCAACTTGTCAACGTGTTCATCAACGATAGACAACGCCGATATTTTTCTAAAAAAAGAGTAAATTTTTTTAGAAACTAATCGAAAAAGTACATAACAATAAAAAACTCGAAAACCAAGATCTTAAACAAATAAGCAACTACGTATAAAAAAATATATACAGAATGATTAATGGAAACTTAGAAAGATTTGGCCTCCTAATAATAATAAATTTTTGCAAAGTTGCATATGGGTATAGAGTAATTAAATCTATTCAATAAAAGTATTTTCAAGATGGCGGCATTTCCTAAAGTACTGGAAATTAACATCAACTTTATTTTAAATAAAGCAGTGTAGTTTTTTGTTGCATTTTCTAAATCTAATCATTATTTTAGTGGGACTTTTACTAGTATTCTCTAAGTGTAGTCGTTTTTGTAATTTTTAGATTTTTTCAGAAATTTTTGAATTTACGTCAGGATATAATGTACCGTCGCCATTTTTGGAGCGAAAATTCTGAAATTAAAGTTTTGGATAGATAATATCTGGACGTTTTTGTTGCACTTCTTAAAGTTAATTATGTACAGGTTGTCCAAAATTGAATTGCTGTAATACAACTTCAGAGCATTCCAAACTCGATTTTCTCAAGTACAATGACCCATTTCGTTTTGAATATTCTGAAACAGAATTAAATTTTGCATCAAACTATATTAATATTCCCTTTATCTATCTGTAATATTTTTCAATAGAGTTTGGAGAAAATTATATGTTCTTAATAGCGAACTGTGAAAATGACAGCAAATGTTCTAACTGATCATAACCTTTCAAATTAAGTTTCGTTGTGTCCATCGAAATGGAAAATGAGAATTATTTAAACTTAAATTTAAAGAACGAATTTTAGCCAGTTGAATCCATCATTTATGTAGCAGTTTTTTATTAATAAAAAACCTTAATAACTCGAAAATTATTACAGATAGGTATAATAAATCCTAATACAGTTCGATGTAGAATTTAAATTTGCTTCAAAATATTAAGAACAAAATAGTCCATTGTATTTGAAGAAATCGAGTTTTAATGGTCTAAAGCTGTAGTAAAAGAAAATTAAATTTGGGGCAGCATGCAGAGCAGAAACGTTAAAATTTCTTGTATGTATAACGTTAATTTTAGAATTTTTGCTCAAAAAATTGCGACAGTACATAGTTTTAAGCATAATACATGGCATAAATTCAAAAATTTTCGAAACAGTCGCAAAATCTGAAAAACGACTATACTAGTAAAAGACAGTCGCTTATATTTTGAAAATGCAAAAAATACACTGTTCTATTTAAAATAAAAAAGTTGATGTCAACTTCCGATACTTCCGAAACTACCCCCTTCTATATCTACATATAAAGTAGATATAATATATTATATTATATCTACTTTATAAAGTATATATAATATATTACATTATATCTACTTTATATGTAGATGCAACTTTGCAGAAATTTATTATTATTAGGAGGTCCAATCTTTTTAATGGTTGCTTTCAATCAATCGGCCTATATACATAAATACTATGTCTAGATGTTATATGCAATAATTGAAATGATACGAAATAGCATCAACAATTTTAAATACTTCATTGAATTGATATACAATAGAAAACCGTTAAGATCCCATTAATTTTCAACGAAAATGTATTTCCGTAAACAACCAATAAAACCTTTCGTTTTTTTATAATTGAAATAAACATAATAATTATACCAGTATGACCGTATTTGTAAGACTACTAGCTACCAAAAATACACGAAATAAGAAAGTAGTGCAATTTCAAAAAATAAAACGAGTCTAAAGGTATAGGTAATAGGATATTCAGGCGAGGTCATTCTATTAAAAAAATTTTGCACACAATATCGTCCTCGATTCACTGGATTCTACTGCAAACTTTTATCACAAGTACTTTCCGAGTCAACACATGGGAAAATATATGTGGACATCCTGTATAGTATAATTAGTACTATATATACAATAAGTACAACTCTCCAAATTGTATAAAACAGCACAATTATAACATCTCACAACTATTATTATTGTGGAATTAACAAATGAAAATGTCTGCAAGAAGAAAACAAACAAGACGAATTGTATAACGGACCACGACAGAACACGTTGAGGTCAAAGGATCATGAGAACAATATCCCGTGTGAGAACTAGACGAAGACGGAAAAAGTTGCCATTCTTTTGATTCAAGGTCGTCTAGTCTTAGAAGATGACCATTACTTACACAATGTGAATGCACAAGTGAGACAGCCAAAGGAATGTTGTTGAAGGGTAACTTTTTCGTTATTTTTTGTGTTGTTGAAGCATCCTTTATTGTTTTCAAGATTCTCCATCATTGCATTAAATGAATGAATAGTTTTTTAAACGAAATTCTTTAAAATATGATAGACCTAGAAATATAGGGCAATATTCATGGCGTTTATATCGTTAGATATAAGAATAAAACATTTGGATAACATTTGTGATCTCTAAAATTTTAAATTAATCATCACATCCTACTATTTATTGTAACGAAGCTACATGGTATTAGCGAGGTGCTCTCCACAAGGACAGCTGAGACAACGGTAGGCCAACACACTACGAAGATCAGAACTACCCGTGGAACACCTCGAGGCGGCGTTTGCTCGCCTTTGATGTGGAGCCTGGTGGCGGATGAGCTGCTTAACAGGCTGACTGCTTTCGGCGTACACTGCATAGGATATGCCGATGACATTGTTATAATATAAAAAGGCAAGTTTGAGGGAATTCTCTGTGACCTGATACAAACAAGCCTTAGAATCACTAGCGAATGGTGTCGATCAATGGGGCTGAGCATTAACTCAGCACAAACCACAATCGTGCCCTTCACTAGGAGGAGAAAACTACCGAAAATGAAAGACATACGTCTACATAGATGCAGCAGTAATCGAATGCAAAACAGAAGTCAAATATCTAGGAATAACTCTGGACAAAAAACTTCTGTGGAACAAGCATATCGAACTGACTATGAATAAAGCAACAAGAGCTTTAATGATATGCCGGAACTTAGCAGGCAAAACGTGGGGTTGTAACCTAAAGATACTGCGATGGCTGTACACTAGTATAGTAAGACCTATGGTAACATATGGGGCAATAACCTGGTTCCAAAAGGTCACACATGTCACAACCAAGAATACCCTTCGTAAGCTGCAAAGGTTAGCATGTGTATGCATCACAAGAGCAAGGAGAACATGCCCAACCGCGGCCCTAGAGGTCATCCTAGACCTCACAGCTCTACACCTAGTGGTGAAGGGAGTGGCCCGTGCGGCAATGTACCGACTAGCCAGGGCGGGGACGGGAGGGGACGAGACTCTATGCCAAGGAGCTTTGTCATCCATGGCGGGACTCTCCCCACTTTCCGATCTGCCAAACGGCGAAATGGTTAGGAAATACAGCTTCGAAAAGAACTTTTCAGCGAAGTTGAGTAACAAGAGAGAATGGGAAGGAGAATCCTCCACCTACTTCCTAAAAGCAAACACCATCAAATGGTATACGGATGGATCCAAAGCTAAAAAAGGAACAGGTGCAGGGGTATTCGGGCCAGGAACCAAATACTCAGAGCCGATGGGAATATACCCCAGCGTCTTCCAGGCAGAGATTAATGCGATTGTAAGATGTGTTCAGGTGAATCTTGATAGGAACTATCGGAAGGAGATCATTGCAATCTTCTCCGACAGTCAGGCAGCCTTACTGGCGCTGAGTTCTAACATCATCAGCTCCAAGTTAGTTTGGGAATGTCGGGATAAACTAAACAACCTGGGCAAAGAAAACAAAGTTGCATTATGCTGGGTACCAGGACACACTGAAATCAGTGGCAAAAGCTAATCTATTAGCAAAGGAGGCCGCCACAACTTCGTTTGTGTGACCGGAACCATTCTGTGGAATAGGGATGAGCATCTATAAGACAGAACTTAAAGACAGGGAAGAGGACGTCAGAGCTTCCCTCTGGCACAATCTTCCTGGTTTGAGACATTCCAAGATATTCCTTGGAAATTTCAACAAGCAGAAAGCAAAATCTATGTTAGAACTAAACATGAACAGACTACGCATTCTCACGGGCTACCTTACAGGGCATGTCACCTCGGGGAACACATGAAGAGGATAGGTCTGAAACAGAATAGCGACTGCAGGTTTTGCGGGTCGGAAGATGAAAGTCCGGAACACCTGATAACCAACTGCACAGCAATTGAAGAAATTGGCGCCAATCATTTTGACAAAGGCGTTATAGACGAGGAAGAAATACCCTCTCTGAAACCATCATACCTGTTACAGTTTATTAAAGCTCTCAGGCTGGATGGGGAGCTGTGACTGCGGGCAAAACCCAGCAGCTTACACCTCATGTAAGGGAGCACAATAGACCGACGGTCGCGGTGCAATATCACCCTTATATCTAAATCTACATGGTATTAACTACTGATAAATAAAACAATTTGCAGCAGCATATTAACTTAAATTTATTAAATTCAATCAATTAAACGATAAATTTGTGAAACGAAGGGGGGTACTTCCAATACGTACTAGAAGCGCACTTCCCAGGTTCAAAGAATATTTGCCCAAATAGTGGATTAGGCAGTCAAACTCTTGAATGGCCTTTACGAAGGCCTGGGAGAGAGGACTGGCGATTAGCTAAAAGGGTAATAACATACAACAGGATCATTTGGGCGATTAACAGCTTTGAGGCGTACAAGTCCCCTGGTCCTGATGGGATTTTTCCCGCCTTGCTACAACAAGGTGAAGAGGCAATAGCATTAGTGCTTTGCCGAATCTATAGAGCCAGTCTGGCGCTGGGTTACATACCATCTGTTTGGAATAGGGCTAAGGTTGTGTTTATACCTAAACCTGGACGTAGCTCATACGCTGAGGCAAAGGCATACAGACCAATAACCCTATCATCGTTTATTCTGAAAACTATGGAAAAGCTGCTTGAGAAGTACCTTAGGGAAACCTCTCTACTAGAGAGGCCGTTACACCCCAACCAGCATGCATATCAAGCAGGTAAATCATGTGAAAGTGCCTTGCACCAGCTTGTGTCGCGGGTAGAGGCAACTTTAAACAATAAAGAAATTGCATTAGCGGCATTTCTTGACATAGAAGGTGCATTTGATAACACCTCATTTGAATCTCTAATAAGAGCTGTCAAAAGTCGTGGAGTAGAAACTACTATCTGTGAGTGGATGGAAGCCATGCTCCACGGTAGGCAGGTAGAAGCGGCATTGGTGGGAGATAAGATGCAGGTGTCAGTTTCCAGGGGATGCCCACAGGGACGCGTCCTGCCCCCTCTACTGTGGGACATGGTAATTGACGAACTGCTCGCTCTGCTAAGCAATGCAGGCTTCTATACACAGGGATATGCTGATGATATAGTGATTCTCACCATTGGTGGGAGTACCAGCATAATCTCAGAACTTATGCAAAGAGCATTAAAGATGGTAGAAGGGTGGTGCAAGAGGGAGAACCTTGGAGTAAACCCGGAGAAAATTGCACTTGTACCCTTCGCCAAAAGAAGGAGACTGGAAGGCCTAAGAGCACCGACTCTATACAATAAGGTTATACAGATTAGTCAGGAGGCCAAGTTCCTGGGGTGATCTTGGACTCTAAACTAAACTGGAATTCACATTTGGAGAAAATGACTAACAAATGTAAAAGGGTGTTAATAACAACCCGTAGAACAGTTGGAAAAACATGGGGACTCAAACCGCATATGACGTATTGGTTGTATAGTATGGTAGTAAGACCCATGATAACTTACGGCTGCTTGGTCTGGTGGCCAAAAGTTAAGCAGAAGCATGTGATAACTAAACTCTCGAGAATTCAGAGATTAGCGTGCCTATGTATAACTGGGGCTATCAAGAGTATTCCGACGGCTGCTATGGAAACCATGCTAAACTTGCCTCCCCTCGATATCTTTATCATGGAAGAGGCTAGAATGGGAGCATACAGACTAAGGAATACTAGCAACTGGAGACCCCACTATGGGTTGGGGCACACCAGAATAGAAGCAATAGTACAAAACCCAATCTTTGATATGGGGAGCGACATATCAATCACCAGGATTTCCTATGACAAACCCTTCAAGATTTTCTTGAATTGGGATGAATGGAAAAATGGTGAGGGGAGAGCGCACGCCCAAAACTGGTATACAGATGGGTCAAGGGCGGGCACTAATTCTGGCGTTGGTGTATACGAGGAAAACCAGGGTTACAAGGTATGTGAACCACTCGGGCGATACACAACGGTATTTCAAACAGAAATATATGCTATACAAACCTGTGCGTTGGAGAGTCTACGCCGCCAACCGCGAGGGCAGGCGATCTGTATTCTCTCTGACAGTCAGGCAGCCTTAAAGGCTCTAGCATCTTATTACATAGCCTCCAAACTAGTATGGGAGTGTCTGCAAAACCTAACTGTCCTGGCCAGAGACAACAAGGTCATCTTGGTGTGGGTGCCGGGACACAGGGGTATAGCAGGCAATGAAACCGCAGACCAGCTAGCGAGGGAAGGTTCCCAAATTAAATTCACCGGGCCGGAGCCAGGTCTGGGTATCACAAAGAGTGCACTACGTGGTGCAATTAATGAGTGGATTATAAAACAACACCAACTAAATTGGAACCATGTAGCTGGACAAAGACACAGCAAACGGATGATGGAACGACCGTCACAACGACTAACTGCTGACTTACTTGCATTAAACAGGACTCAGCTTAGGGCAGTGACATGTCTATTAACAGGACACGGCTGTCTAAGAGGTCATCTGCACAAGATGGGGATCTATAAAGATGAACCCCTATGCAGACTCTGCAATGAGGAGGAGGAAACAGCCTTTCATATCATCTTCGAATGCGTGGCACTAAGTCAACGTAGGGCTACTTTGCAAAGCGCATTTGATCTACCAGTGGAGAAAGATTTACCAAATAGGCTTCTAAACCTGATCGAGGGAACTAACCTGTTTGAGTAAAACGGAATCAAGGCAGGAATAACACAATAGACTAAGTGGGCCGCAGTGTTAGGGATAATTAAAGACTGCCCTGCCTTGATAGCAATCAATCAATCAATCAATCCAATACGTGAAAACAAAATATATATTGTGATGATGATGAAACAGCACATCGCAGGAAAGGAATCTCCTTACATAAGGAAGAATCTCAAGAAGATAGACGATATACTAAACGTATACTGCCAACTGATAAACGACTTGTGCAACTTAGAGATTGTATCTGATCCCACTTTGCGAGCAGATCAGGTGGATGAAGCATCACTATTTACTATGCTATTGCGAAGCTATCATGACATTAGGAAATAAACCTCCAGGTTTAGGAAGGTGTACGAGTGTAATATTGTGTAGTACTAATATTTCCAAATAATAAATGTCGTAAGACTTAATATTTATGGAGAAGTAGCATTAGCAAAAATGTTACAGAAAGAGAGCAGATACAACTATTTTAGCGTACGGTATGTACTAATGTACCCTTTTACTTTACAAATTTTCATCAGAACTATAAGACTGCTTATGTACGAGGGAGCGTTTTTATATTCGCGGAATGGGGGATAAGGGGTGGAAATAAAAAAACCAAATTATTTTTCTTTTTCAATATATTTACCTGCAAGACGGATACATTTTTCACATCTTTCAATTAATTTATTTATACCCTCATAAAAAAATGATTTCTCTTTATCTGCAAAATACGCCGAAACTGCCTCCTTGACTTCATCATCGGCAGTAAATTTTTTACCCCGCTCTTTTTTCATTTTCGGAAACAGGTAATAATCACACGGGGCCAGGTCTGGGCTCTAGGGTGGGTGATTCACAATTTCGAAGCACACCTTATGCAGGGCAGCTAACGCAACGCGGCTCTTGTGGACGGGCGCGTTGTCGTGCAAAAGCAGCACACCTTTCGTCAATTTTCCCCGTCTTTTCTCTTTAATGGCTTCTTTTAGTCGCTCTAATATTGAAGCGTAATATTCTCCAGTTATAGAAACACCTTTATCTTTATAATCAATCAACAATATTCCTTCCGAGTCCCAAAATATCGTTGCCATGAGTTTCCAGCTGATTGTGACACTTTAAATTTCTTGGGAGGTGCTGTGCCCTTTTTATGCCACTGCATGGAGTCTTGTTGGGACTCAGGTTCATAATGATGAACCCAAGTTTCGTCTCCAGTAACAATTCGACTCAATACACCATCCTTGTCTTCATTACAGAGGTCCAAAAATGCACGCGAACCTCTACGCGGCGGCGGCGTGAGCATTCTCTGTGCCCCTGAACCCTCTAAGCTCTGTGAATGGCCCTTCTGGCTTGTCGATGTTTGATGGGTGTTTGGGTTAGTATTAACCCTTGAGTATGGTAACCTCTGGTGTTACATCTTCCATGAAGTGTCAAATCATCTGGTAACTGTCTAATAACAATGAAACTTCGTATTTATACTAATTATGAGTCGCTGCACAGGCCACGCCCCCAATGCGCCTAATCACCCCCTACAACCCGCTCATTCCGCGAATATAAAAACGCTCCTTCGTATAAGGTAGCGAATTTGCCTGTACGCCACTCGGATATCGTCGTCACATGTTTTAAAGAAATTATTTAGATAAGATCTTTCCCGGTGACAGGACAGTAGCAGTGAATCGATGAAATGCGAGTGGAAAACCGCCCAGCAGTTTTGCGCTTCTCTGAATCCATTCATTACGCAAAACAGATTCTTACATCGCCCGTTGAAATTCAGTCATTATCGACATGGAATGTACCCGAAGTTAGCTAATACATTGTGAAGAAAAGAACTAATTGCACATTTTGTAATCATTTTGATAAGGGGAACCCTTTTTAATGTTTCCTTTTAATATTTAATAGTATGGTTTTAATACGGCGTTGCGTAAAAGGATTATTTGCAACAAAAATGATAATTATTTGCATTATTATTTTACAATTTTTATTTTTTTGAGAAAACAATTTCAACATCAACTCGAATGTTCTTAAAATAACGTATTCAAATCCAAACAGCTGGATAGTCGCACAGCTAAAGGCGGCTAGCCATACGTAAACCAGTACTTATGGTCCGGGATTCGAATCTTGTCGCACTTGTGGTACCATTCGCTGTTAGAACATTATTAACAACGCAACATTATTTACGACGAGGTAATATTGTAGCAAAGCGGAAATACATTTACACACATAATTTACACAGTAAGAACGGCAGTGGGTACTCGCGATAAGCAATACTGCTTGAGGAGCCCCTGCAGCTGCACTCACCAAAAAAAACATAACTTATCAATTTACATTTTAATAATATTAAAATGTAAATCACATATCTGGATGAAATTCAAGTCTGTTGAGGTATCTATTTCTTCCCAACGCATAATTCGAACAAATTTTGCAGTTGTAAATGGTAGTAGTGCCAACGAAGCCTTTTGTCACAATTGGGGATATTCACCTTTCAAACTGCACCACTGACATATAATCGAAAGTCATTTACAATAAGTGAGTTTTTCATTCACAAAAAATTTTGGATATTTAATCTTCATTTAGAAGGTATTGATTAAATGCTTCATTTAACTATTTCAGGTGCTGGACAGTTTCTTGACTTATTTCAACCTATTCCTTTTCTGAAAAGCTTTTTTTTTTGGGAAGCAATCAAATTCGTTACAACCTAAACAAATTGTCAAAAATTGTTTGACAGCAAGAAATTTGTTGTGAGCAGTCTCACAAATGTTCAAACAATGAACTTACATGTTTGTCTGAAATCATGCAAATTGTCATTACAAGTAGACCAATCTACGAATGCACCTGTAGCAATATTAATTGTCGTTGTTACTTACTAGAACGAGAACGCATTGTAAAATTTTCTGTTATGCATCTCTCTTAATACAAGTCAGATGATTGTCTCACAAAAAAATATCAACCCGTATTTTTGAATTAATAGACGGGGTGCCTCCTTTTTATTATTCCATACATTATTTGATACATATTGGTTGCTTAAAATTGCCTAATGATGCCATATTTTTACAAATACATATTAATAAACTTCATTCAACTCTCCAGAGCAAACAAGTAAATGTTTCACATTTACTTGTTTGTTCTGGACAATTTGGATGATGTCAGAAAAAAAAGTTCATTGTTTATATATCAGTCATTAGATCTCTGATGTGTTAAACTACCGCGTCCTTCGAAGGAGAAATATTAGCCTTTTCCTTTGGCTGATTTTTCATCTACTTGCTGATTAGTAAGAAGTATCAGTTACTTTTCCATTCGCAGCTTTTGTGGTCTAAACCATAAACGGTTTTAATTTTAAAAGTTCGTCACATTTTGGAATGAAGAATTCGACATGTTTGTTACTATGAACAAATTCTAAGTAACGACGTATTTCAGCTGCAGCCACAGAGCAACTTGGGAGTACTGCGCTACATATAACATACTGATGATTACCATTAATATTCATAAATTCTAAAGATACGATTTTCATCGTCTTTCCAAAGCTTTTTAGTAATTGCTCTGGTTTAATTACTTATAAAAGCATTAATAGGCCTAACTTCATTTGGGGCGATTTCATTGGTATCACTCACATTATTATCATCATTATCTTCACCAAAAGACTTGGTGTTCATAATTGAGTATGAAGAAGAGGAATCAAGTTTTGCAGTTGAAAGCTGGAGATGACTTTTTTAAACCACTCTTCCACCCTGTAACAAAATATTGAAAAACTATATTTTTATTTAGTAAAAATAGGTGGCTAAGTTTAAACAATAATTTTGAAACATCGAAAAGCTCTAACGAACCTGTTTCGTAAATAACTCTGTATATTGTCTCCGAAAGAAATAAAATTAACTCCCTAAATTGTCCATTTCGACGTAAAATATTTCATAGCAAAATTTACCAAAGCGAAGTCTGCTTGAACATGTGACGCTAAAATGTGTTCTCGCACTTTTGGAATGCTCAAAACTTCAAAAATAATAGGTGCATATTATAGAGGGTGAGTTTCTTTTTGGTAATTTCTATAGAGATCCCGGAAATCCAAGATGAGCTACTGGAAGCTGTTGTAAATGCATTTGACAGGTTAGATGAGCGTAAAATTAGGAAAACTGTTAACTGCGTGTTGTCGTATGGGTGTCGATAATAATAATGAATACATATTTCGAACACTTAAAGTAAATTTTGCGTGTTGCGTGTTAATAATTAATTCGTATGGTGTTTTTATTGCTACTTGTCTTTTGTTGAATATTATAAGTTTCTTTTGATTTTCTTGGCAAGACATGATTTTTTCTTTTTTTATGTGTGGTGGGCTAGTTAAACATAATAATAGAAAAAGGTGTATTGTGGTTTTATTTATTAAAATAGGTGGTGGAATATGTCATAGCAAACTATGGTTTCCATTAAATAAACAAATATGTTTCTAAGTCAAAAATGCTAAGCAAAATTAAAAATCTAGTAAGATGTTATTCCAAATAAAATTGTCTAAAAACTGTACTAATTTTAATTTGTTAATTGTTTATTATTTCTGGTAATATATCTTATTTCGTTGGTTATTTAAGTTAAAGATACTAATACTAATTAAACCATATGATAAGAATTCGGAAATCTAAGTTAAACTAATGCTTATAAGTGATTTGGTTTGTCGAATAAAAAATATATTGAAATTGACATAATCATTCCTAACTTTTAAGCAAAATTCTAAGGTGATTGCGTAAGCAGGTGTGCTCAACTTCACAATTTGCAAATCAGCAGTGCAACCAATTTTCTATAAGTTAAAAACTTTTGACCTCGCTTAAACTTGCTGTTTCATTGAAAACTTAAGGAAAATATACTTTAACAAATGATACTATATTAAACATATTTGATCAATTATATTTTTATTATCAGATCGCAAATTTGTGAAACAATCTTTGCAACACCGGGTTATATTTGCATATTAATTAACCTGTTATAATAACTTGTCTCGCCTACGATAATTGGTATTTTTAGGGGTCAATGGAGTTTATTTGTTTACGCATACTTCTACAGAGATGCGCCTGCATACATATATATATCATATATATAATAGATGTATATACAATATACATATATGCGACTCTATTGATCAGCTTCGAAGAAATTCATGCTGAATTTTTTAGCGACAGCAATGCAAGCACATGCAATGTGTCGACGTCGGTCGCTGGGTTTTCTGCCGCTACTCGCTTTCCTGTAGTCGACTGCTCACTCTTGCTTCTGCTGCTCTCTATGCTATACTTCCCCTTTAATTCAGACCACGGCCGGTCTGACTGGGTCTAGGTCACCCCACCTCACCTCACCTCCTACTGGAACGGAATCTCAAGGCTAACTTTGTTTATACCTGCACACGACACATTCACACATATGCACTTACAAGTCACACAACGCATACACAAACGTGTACGCACACAGTCATGTATTAATACTGTTGCTGTGATAGTCGTGGTCTTATTCCTAAAGAAAGATAGAGAGAATGAGAAAAAAAATGAACGATTTTGTCGAAGAAAATTATACGATGGGCTGTGTGCAATTAATGGTTAAGCAGTTCTTCTGGCGCCACGGTGTGTCTACCTTCTCCAACCAAAGTGGTAATAATCTCTAACTATACAAAAGTAACGAAATCATGGAATAGGTTGACTAGCTAAAGTTTAATTTCAGTTTTTCATATTTTGCGAATAATAGTTCTAAAATTTATTGTTTTACATGTAGGTAGGTGTATTCTAAATTTTGTATGTATCAATCATAAGTGATTAGCCTAATAACTAATTACATTGTTTAATTATTAAAATACAACTTTTCTATTGCACATTACAATCTGTCATTTAATTTCGTGCAGTGATAGTGTACGAAATTGTATAAATCTTGTTTTAACACATGTGTACAGCGATTTTAAAAGTATGACAACCTTTCGATTAGTAATTAATTTAGATGCAAAATTTATTTCTAACCGAGATAATAAAATGTAACATTCTGATATTATTTTACCATATACATATGTATGTACATATACACTACTGTGCAAAAGAAACCAGCACTTATAAATATTCTACTACAATGCAAGGTACTATAAATAAATGACCTGTAAGGACAATAAAAATTTTATTATGTATCTAGTACGATTGCTATGTTATACATTTATAACAATACATGAATCGTCTTTAATGTTACAACTGCGAATATTAGTATTTCGTGTGACCACCTTTAAATTAATGACGTCCTTGATTCTATTCTGTACACTATCATGTAGTTTCTGAATAAATTCATTGGGGATTTTGGTCCATTCGTCTTGTAAGACTGTCCACAGCTCCTTTACATTGTTGGGTGATCTGTCATACCTCTTTTGATCTAGATAATCCCAAACATGCTCTATTATGTTAAGGTCCGGGCTTTGTGGTGGCCAAACCATTGTTCTTAATATCCCATTACTTTGTTGTTGGGCCAAGTAATTTTTAACTAATTTGGAAGCATGTTTGGAATCATTGTCTTGTTGTAATATAAAACTTTCGCCTATAAGGCGTAGTCCTGAAGGGATGGCATGGTCTTGTAATATTTTTTGGTATGTTTCTGCAGTTAATCTACCATCTATTTTTATGATATCGCCAACGCCATTTGCAGAAATACACCCCCAAACCAATACGTTTCCAGCCCCATGTTTTACAGTAGCCTGCAGACATGGCTCCAAAAGAGATTCTCCTGGCCTTCGTCTTACATATTGACGTCTATTGGTGCTAAACAGCTGAAACTTAGATTCGTCTGTCCATAAGACTTGACGCCACTCATTGTCTCCCCAGGATTTATGATCTAAAGCATATTTTAATCTTTTTGCTTTATTACCTTTTCTCAGTAAAGGTTTCTTTATTGCCACACATCCTCGTAAACCGGATCTCTTCAACGATCTTCTCACAGTTGAAGCATGCACCGATGTGCCCGTCATTTCGTAAGGATGTCATTTTTAAAAAACGTTCGTCGGTTCTACTAAGCTTTTTAGGCCATCCTGACTTCGGTTTATCGCCTACTTCACCAGTTTCGTTGAACTTTTTAATTATACTTTGTACGCTGTACCGTGAGCACTTAACACGCTTCGCAATTTGGGCTTGATTCAAACCTTCTTCATGTAACACAATAATTTTATATCTGTTCACAAGAGATATTCGTGGCATCTTGTGACTTTTTTAATGTCTTTCACGATTAGATACCGCACACTTTCAATAAATTGAACGGAACGAACCGGAACAGAGACTTACACAAACAAAAATGCAAATGTATTTTTAAAATATACCAAACCTTATCGTATGATGACAAACTATGAACTGAATGTGTAAAATATCAATTTTATTAAAATACTTTTGTCTACAATAAAGTTTCTACGGATTATCCCTCCTGGGATTCGCCTCAGGCGGACCATAAAATATTACATTCCCTTGCAATTAAGAATTTCCTAGAACTTACGAGTAAATTTCTTACGATAACTCATATTTATTCTTCGGATTAGATGTATTCCATATTCCGCACGAAGTTATATTTCACACTTTGAATAAATATGTGTTGTTAGTAAAATATCATGAATTATGTAAGGTGCTGGTTTCTTTTGCACAGTAGTGTATGTGTTGTTTTGCAACGAAAACGATATAAAGATATAGCTACATATGTATGTATATGAAAAACCTATATTTCTACATAATAAATATCTTTTAAACATTCTTTTTGTTTGTCCAGTGGTTAGATGTTAGTCAAACAAAAATAGATCATATACAGACATTTGAAGTTTAATTCATAACTTCGAAATAGTTAGTTAGATTATTAAATCGCAATCTGGTAAAGTAGTCTTTCAGAGAATATATTTCCAGGTATACGCGTACATATCAATTAAAACAACACAAGTATTTCAAAGTATATTCACCAAAAACATTTTCAAAATGCTGGCGCTTCCGGAATAATTTTTCATTTCGATAGATACAACGAAACCAGACTTGAAAAGTTATGGTGACAGTTACTAATAAGAACTCTTGTAGTCATTTCTATGGCTTGCTATTAAGATAATTTTCTCCGAATAGATAGTAGAGGAAATGCTAATACAATTCGATGCAAGATTTAATTGTGTTTCAGAATATTTAAAAAAATGGGTCATTGTATTTGAGAAAATTAAATTTTAAACAACCTCTCAATAATACACTAATTCTGAGGACTGTAGTAAAAACGGCAACACTTCTTCTATCCATAACCTCAATTTCAGAATTATGAGGTAAATTTCGTAAAGTAAAAAATTCATAACTTTGGAACCGCTACAGATAATCAAACCAAATTGGGAATGTTGGATGAACAAATCATACTCTTTCTTTTAGTGACACAAATTTAATTCAACTTTCACCAGAAAGGAGGGGTGAATTTTTCCATGCGTACTACAATGCTTGTAACTTTGTTCATAATTAACTTTTTAGAGAAATATTCCACATTTAAGCTGTTCTGGTCGTTAATGATCGATTTGTAGTGAAAGAAATCGTTTTTCAGCTTCTATTTGTAAAACAAGCGATAATATGCTGTGTCCCTATTTTATTGACCACAACTGTAGGTATAGGAAATGCAAGTAAAAATCCCTCTAAAATAATGCTTAAATTTCGAAAATGCAAAGAAAACTATATCATTCTATTTGAAATAAGAAAGTTGATTTCAGTTTCCACTACTTCCGGAAGCACGCCATCTTGATAATATTTTTGGTGGATTTTTACTGTTGCGCCACAAAATATAACATGAAGGCGATCTGTCACTATATGTTCTATATGCACTAGAGGTATACATTCGTCATACGCAATAGCCTTCCATACCATTATATCGTACTAGCGGTGGATATGGTGTGATTGAATGCACACATCGCATAGACAAACATGAAGTCTTCGGAAAACCAAGATTTGCGCATCGCTCACATCCAGCATAAATCGTGATTCGTCTGAAAATAAGATTCGCATCCATTCGACACGCCACCATTGCCTAGCATTGGACCATTCGCTCCGTATACGACGATGTGTTGCAACGTACGAAGCATTCACATAATGAACCAACGCGCAACCCTAACGCTTAATGGTCATGTGGGAGCATCTTGCCTGATGCCATACATTCCTTCGTCCTTCTACATTCGTCATGCAATCATATATCGCATGATATGGAAATTTTGCCAAAATTTGGAGAATTAAGCTTGTTCTGATTACGGGCAGACATCACAACTTTTTGTTTATCGTGTTATCTGTGAAAACAACACTGTTGTCAATATACGAACCTGTCAGAAGTGTTAATGTTATTATTTCAATTTATAACATATATTTTTGAAAACTACGATTTATTTTGTACGTATATCAAAAGTTTGAAGAACATAAAGCTAATATTTAATAACACAAATTTCATGTGTGCGTATTATTAGTAACCTAATCTCACCTCAAAATTTCTCGTTTGAACTATATATGTAATTTTTTTCTGAGTGCAATTGTGTATCGCATGATATGGAAACTTTTTAAAAATTTGAAAAATTAAGCCTATTCTGTTTAGGAAGCAATCTCAACTTTTCATTTATCATACTATCTATGAGAAAAACACACCATCATACATGTACTCACAGGAAACGATAACATCGTACTTATCACTACAGTAACTTTCACGGTGACGTTAGGACAGTATCTGTCACTATAGTAAAAAGCACGATATCTGCTGGCTTGCAAGATCACCTGATTTGACTTCTGATATGTTTTGTGGACTACTGTTAAGAATAAAATCTATGGTCCTATATATACACATGTACTATTTGTTTTCACAGATAACGCGAAAACAAAAAGTTGTGATGTCTGCCCGTAATCAGAATAAGCTTAATTTTCCAAATTTTGACAAAATTTTCATATCATGCGATACATGATTGTATTCAGGAAAAAATCTCCTTTTAAAAGAGCCATAAAAATTGCACGGTTCCAGTTTAAAATGTTGAGGTTAGGTGAGATTAAAAAGAAATTTGTTTTATTAAGCGTCAATAAAAGTATTTAGATTACAATTTAAATTGCTTCAAACAGCATCTTAATATCCCAAGTAACAAAAAGTTACGGCAAATAAAAGAAATTAGGAGATTTCAGTTTCTCTTCAATATTAAACAAATGAAGCATGACAAGTAAAATTTGAAAATTGATTCTTAGTGAGCTGTTGAATCTACATCTTTTTGCTAATTTAACCGTCTTTCTATAGCTTCAAATAAAAAAGTTACCCATGTTGTCCCTACGAAATCCGGGCACCCTGTATATGCTCTGCCTTCTAAATCTATGCTAACATCTGCCAATTCTGACCGCGTGCAAGGCCTCTATGTTCGCACTACAGTAGCGTATAGATGTGGAACGTTCTGCTAAAATCTTATTGTGGCATAGCTCTTGTAGACCAAAGATTACGTTTGTATCTTCGTACGTTTGAAATATACAGGATGTGTTCGTAAATTCTGTCCAGAAGTGTATAATGAATAAACTTGTCTTGGCTATATACTTTCCCATTCTAGAACATGTTTGTTCACAGTATTGACGCACACGGCATTACTACAATATCGGTTTGTTGATAATCTATTTACTGTTTGTTAAGTGGAAGCTAAGAAAATATAAGCAAATATATTTTCTTACATGACATCCTCCTGTGCTATCAAAAGTCTATTACACTTGTCAACTGTAAAAATCGTGAATTAACCACTCATTCCTACTGATTCGATTACGACCATACAGTGCGCCAACCAGTTGAAACTGGTAGGAAAATCTTGGAAAGCAAAAGCAGTAAGATTAGTTTATCGATATACATAAGTGAATTTAGTGGAGGCAATGTGTAAATCATTTATTTTGGAACAAGTAGGAAGTTGAAAATCTAAAATCAGTTTGGTAGATATCCAATATAAACTAACTGTATACATCAACGTAAATTCTAATTAATACGAAAGGACAAATGCAATTATTTGTAAATACAATACCATCTTATTACGTCATTTGTTTTAATTTATATATGCTAATACAAGTTATGGGGCACGACTATTCCGATTCATGATATTTTTTCAGATACAGTCATAAGTTGACATATTTATTAACTACAAAAGTATAATTGTTAATTCAAGTTTTGTCACATAAGAGACTAGTTACACATACTACATATTTAATTAAAAAGTTTATATTTTATTGTACCGACATACATCAAAGTTTGAACAATAAACGACAAAACTATAAAAATATTATTTTGTGACTTATTTTGCGATTAATCAAATCTTATTCTAGCGTCCACATGAAAGTAAAATCCGATATACATACATTAAAGGTAATTAAAGTCGACCAAGATTCGAACCTAAAATATTTAATATGGAAAGTAATTGTACATTAAGTCATGCTTCAATTATTTGTAGTTGTAACGGCATAGCTTTCATGATAGTCTGATAGCAATTCTGTAACGTTATAAGTATAATTATTCATCATTAAGGTTGCTATTCAAAGGGATTGAAATGCATCAAACCGCTGTCCACGCTAAAATATTGAACACAGCAATTTAGGGAAAAGTGGCCTCCGTTCGTATATTCTTAATAATCGTCCTGTCAGAATATACAACTGGCTAATAAATACTTGTATGATTTGTGTCTGACGTTAAAAATACAGCCGCTAGTTTGTACGTTCGCCACAAAATTTATGTCTCATATTGAACATGTATTATTAACCATTCGCGATTGTATACGATCGGAATAAAAAAGTAACTTAATATGATGAGATCTTCCGAAAAAGGTATGAGTAGAACGAAAATACCAACGATTAATTGTAATGTTTTACGATTCATTAACATTTGTACAAGTAAAATTTATAGTTCTAGACTTCATACCTTGAACACATGTTAAACATAATGTTTAATTTTTTACCAATAATATATTATCCACTACATTGTACAGGAATTGTAGCTTACGCATGAAATAGTTGTTCCTGGCACTATACATCAGAGCATACACCACATTATTCAAAAATTACTGTAATTCAAGTGTAAGCTATGAGCAAAGATTAGTATATTTAAATTGTTCAACTTTTATCATTAACCTTCCGCATATTTAATCAGATTTCTTGTTAATAAGAACAATAAAATTGTAGATGATATGTCCACTATCTTGTCACAATAACGCTAAAACAAAACTCTGAGTCATATGCAATTGCTCACGGCTAGTTCGTGCGTACGAACCATAGATATAGAGGTATCTAGAACGCTTATGTGCCGTGTGCGCAGCTTTCTGAGTTGGGACAACACATTGAGCTAGTATACTTATTCTATCTCAATGGGACAACATGAGGGCCGCCATTGTGACATACATATATGCATTGTGACACCATTTACTTTTTTAGTTTTATTTGATGTTTTCACTGTGTTAACGTGGCTGGTTGGTTAACTCGATGTATACATTTTTGTTTGTTTATATGAGATTTGAGATTATTGCTTACGCGCTTGTTAAGTCTAATGTTAGATATTTTGGTTAATATTTTCTGCTACTTTTTATTTTGGACATACATACTCTGTTTTCATGATGTTTAATTTAGAAGCTTGTATTACATATTGCATTGAATATAATTAGCTTGAATGGAGTAGACTTATTTCTCACCTTGTGTTATTGTTACAATAAAGAAGTGCTTTCTGAAATCATGCAACACTAATGAGTACATTTTGTAGCTTTTTTATAGGTGTTCTAAGATTTTCTTGTCTTGAATATTGTCTGTATGTTGTTGAAGCTAAATTTATGTGATCACTTATTGTGAGTTTCAATTTAGGCCAACGGATATCAAAATTAATTGTTACACAACATGAAACATACACTACCGATGTTTTGAAATGGAGCTAAAGGAAGATCTAGTGACAGAAAGGTAAGCAAATAAAAAGAAACGCCAGAAAAGAAAGTAGTGAATAAACGAAAAGATATCTGAAAAAAAGTGAAGGAGAGCAGATACTTTACTGAAAGAACAATATGTCAAATATATAGACAATATTGAAGAAAGTTAAAAATAATAAAATATAAGTTGGTTTAAAGTATTGGTTACGGAAGAGAAAAGAAAAAGAAGCTTATTTGAACAGAAGAAGAAACGCAGGTGAAAAATACTACGAAAGATGATTTCCTGCACACATACACAAATATTTGAGTACCTATCGTGTAAATCTTTTAGCTTAAATGTAGGAAAATTAATTGTCTTTATTTATTTTAAACTTACAATTATTACATTACGAACACTGCAATATGTATATGAAAAATAATTGCTACTGCGATTACACACTATTTATTTACCGTTTATTATGACGCTGTGAACTTTTCATTCAATTTCATTTACTATTTTATTGTGTCAATTTACACTGATAGCAGTCCTTCAGCCAAAATATAATTGCATATTATTAGTATAACTACTTTTTTATGTATCCGAGTAAATAAATTTTCAAAAACCCGCCATAATCCCCACCGTAATGGTGTACAATGGCGACTTTCAAATGATCGCATTTTTTGTAACTTATTAGCATTCTATATACCTCTATATCTATGATACGAACTCACTACCGATGAAGAACAATCAGATGAGGTGGAGTATGGAAGTAGTTCCGAGCATGGTAAGAGTATATTTCACTATGTTCTTGTTGATTCTCTTTTATTCATGTAATCTACATTGCAGTATTTTACGAAAAACATGTTGTATCTTTAGTAAGATAGGCAAGCAATTTTAAATGGTTGAGATCATCAGTGCATCAAAAATGCTCTTATACATCTTTTATTAAAAGTTGTACAAAAAGAAATAGCGACATAAACTTGTAAATTTATTTACCTGTAATTTTTACTTTTGCATATCTTTCACGGCAAACAAGTCTTTCAGAATTCTTAATTCGAATGTATAAAATTGTCTATATTGTAACTTTAAATAATGTATAAATAAGTCGTGCTCATTAAGAAATCGAAATAACTAAACCTGATACTAATAGAACTGAAATTACGTATTTATTCGTAGCTTTGGAATTATTTCTAGAATTATACGAGATATACATTTTATAATTCCTTTATCATACCACAAGCAATAAATTGAAAAAATCTACCTACTATTGTATACACAGATAACTATATACCCAATAACCGCTAATAACTTTACACTAATACATTAATATAGTAATTATCCAATAATAATCTTTGACTGTTACTCCAAAGCCAACTAATCACTACTGCCTTTACCTTAGTGCGAATAACCTCGCAATACAGCACAAAAAACTGTCACTAACGAGTACAAGTATTCACTAATAGTTTTGCACGAATACATTAAGGCCTACTATCTATTAATAACTTTACACTACTACAATAAAGTAGAGGATCTACCGGCCATTTTACACTTATAAGTATAAATTATTTATCCACTAATAATTTTGGGCTTAACGTAATGACAGGCATCTATGACTTTATTATGAAAGCTTATTTTTCTAGATCCAACAAGGTAGTACCATTCAAATGGTTCATATGGTTACTTTGTTAAATAAATGAACATGCATTTAGTTTCTTTGTAATTGAAAACACAATTCAAACGACCTCAGTTTATTGAGAAAATAATATTAAAATTAAACCTCAACAAAGTAAATTAGTAAAATTCAAAACAATTTAGCAAATTAAATTAAACAAAATATGTACATCAGAAAAATAGAATTACTTACGAGTTAATATTGAATATGATTATGACTATTCTTGAAATGGAGATAGCAATTTGCAAATTTGAGGTCTTCCTTTTTCTAGATTGTGCAAATTTTATAGCATCCATCAGTGTTCATTGTGCCTATCAAACATTCAACTATTTATTACACGAGTTCCGTTTGTCCACAATACCTAAAATGGGAATTGAGGGTACGCTCTACCCATATTTCTGTACCATGTACAAAAGACCATAACTTTATCATTGTCCCCAAGATACAAAATTTAATTTACATATAATTTGTATGATTGAAAGTCTTTTGTAACGCCCTTATTGCAGTGCTTTGGGAAACAGCAGCTTCTGCTGAAATTTCATGGATTGAAGTTATGAAAAATGGAAACAAGAACATTTGTTTCAGTAATCCCACCAATGCCTGGTTTGGCATACAGTTTCCTAAATATCCCATATTCTCCAAATTATCAAATAGATTTTTAAACGTATACAGTGAATGTTGACGTTGATTATAAAATTTCTGCAAACAGTGTTCTGTAGCTCTATAAAAAAAAACTTTCTATTCCGGTGCTATAAAGTTCAGTTTACGACACCCGTTTTGTTGCATAAAGTATTACTTTATCGCATGCAAATTTTATTTTTTTGAATTTTAATTTATTGCACAAATCAGACTAAATTTTGAACAAAATGACATATAACAACACTGCCGATATTCAAATATTTAATTTATTCAAATATTTAATTGTTTTACTTAAAAATCCGAGTAACCAACTTGAAAAAAAGAACATTTTTAAAATGTTCGAACAAAACACGTCTCTCATTTTAATCTTTTTTGAACTTTTAATCGAAATAGAAAAAATAGTATAAAATACACGTATCATAAGCCATTTTTGCACACTTGTTCTTTAGAAAACTCGCCTAGCAGCTCGTTTTCTAAACTTGAACGCATTCGCAAAAATCGTGTCTTATGAAACTTGTATCTTAATATACTATTATTACATTCATACATAGATAAAGTTTCTAAATATGTTAAACCCGTGCATGGTATAGATTCATTATACTATGTTACTGCACATAAGTATTAAGTTTGATTCCATACGTAATGGGTTGCGATATTGATTAAATATTATGCTAAAAATATTTTTAATCAATCAGCCGTCGTAGCTATTTTCTCCGCTGTTTTAATTAGTAAGGGAACACTAGTAACCCGTGTAAAACACCCGCATTTTCTTAGTGGTGAAAAATTATGTCTCCAGTAGGAATTAAACTTTCACTTGCTGTTCTCCGGATAACATGCATAATCAATACAGCACTTGATATATGTAGAAGTTAAAATTTAAGTATTTACAGTTATGGCATTACCGAAATGTGGTTATGATATAAAAATAAAGCAAAATATCCATGGGAAGAATACTGTCCTTTCTTCTATAAAAACATAAATTGTTTTCAGAGATGTATTATAAGCTATGTAATATAATTATGTTGCTGTGAAGGAGATGCATAAAATTAAGAATTCTAGTGATATATGCGACAGCACTTAGTCTTGTACTTTATAGATAACAACGAAGGCATTCGAGATTTACGATGTGTGGTTTAAGAAATTACCAAATGTTGATTATATTTACCAAAATATATGTATGTTGTATATCACTACCGTGTTCAGATGTACCAATACACAAATCTGTTGTATAAATTTTGCAACAATATATCCTATTTTTTCCCAAAAACGGAAGGTGAACGCTCCTTGAATGAAATTTACACGACAATTATCTTTATTTCATGTGCCTTTAACCGTACATCCATGTTTAATAATTTCCAGAACATCCTGCATGCATATTTACCTTGCCGACTACATATGCATGTATTACGCTTGTAGTATATGTATAACAAAATAAAGTTGAACTTTAATTAATCGGCAGCTACCGTTACGGCATCAACATTGAAGTTGATAAATAATTATATGCCGGCCAGCATACACTTTAAATAGGTCAAAATCGTAATATTTAACGTTCAATCACATAAAAAAGAATCCGCATCCGCCACTACTAATATGCATATTGACAAAAAATATAATTAATGCTTTTCCTATAATCAACGAACTTGGAAATGTAATGGACGGAAACGCTGCTTGAAAAGAGAAAAGTATGATGATATTCAGCGAACGTTTTATATTAACTATCCCATTAGGAGATCGTTGTAGAATATTTTTGCATTAATCTTTTAATGTTTTTCTCCTTTTAGCTAAACTAAAAAGCTGTATGTTATTATAACTGTCCTACTTTGAGATACGAATACTCTTTTGGCTATTTATGAAAAAAAAATGTAGATTACCTTTAAGAGATGTGATTTATATGATTTTGTTGCAAGTTCCTTTGTGAATTTATTTTACTACATTTTATTCAAACGTTTTCAGTATATACAAGAAGTATTTATGAAATTGTAAATCTGATGATCCATATAAAACTTATAATAAATGTATCATTTCTTGATTCGTTGTTTTGCCAATTTTTGTAAAGGAGAACATTACATAGAATTAAATAGAGTTATCTTGTGACTAGTAGTGCTTTTATTTCCTAACAAAACCTCCTTATTTTTTGTTCATTGTACGCTTATCATTCAATCTTGTATTGTGATTTACTATACGAAAATAATTCTCTATTTGTATAGTATGAAAATGTTCATTGAAGTTGCAGCAACATCAAACTCGTTTTTTTACTCAGTAACCGAACAATCTCAAATACTTTTCTAAATATGGCATGTAATCAACCTCATACTAATTTATATAAACTAGAAATATACCTTAATAATGTAAAGACAAGCTTCCAGTGAGAAAGAATAATTTTTTCACTTGTCGTATTTTAGTTTAATAATTATAAGAAGATTGGGAAATGCGAAGAATGCTAGACTCAAAGGAAAAATTCGTTGCTAGATGATGATGGAATCACAACCACTGCACTATTTATTTTGTTCTAATTTCAAACTGCAACTGGAGGACGACTTTTAATCTTAAATTGAATTGAATATTTTATTTTAGATAACGGATAATATTTTGGATAATGGATTTGGTAACTTCTCCTGTCGGCCTGAAAGAATCCAGTGAAACCCTTTTTTATACTTTATTCCTAATGCTGTAGCCAACGTAGTCCAATCTTCTCCTCTATTAGCATATACAACAATTTTATCTCTATGTTGTTGTGTTTGATACATCTAAATTGTTCTTTTGACATCTTCGCCTACATTAATACTCTCTGCAGATAGGACAAGTGACTTCTTCATTCAATGTAGTTAGCAAATTCTAGCGTATATGTCTTCTTACATTATTTCTTGTCATTCCTCCGACAAACACCACAATTGTCTTTAAAATTTATTATTCGCACCAAACTTTAAGTAATTATGATAACTGGTACTATGTAAATAACGAAATTCTGACATTTATAATTTAATAAGCCTACTTGAAAACATAGTTTAGCATACATTTGAACTACAAATATTATGTTCTGAATTACAATTGATACATTCTGAAATTAAATTTACTAATCTGATTTACCATTGACGTTTTCTAAAACTAAACTACCTAATCTGAATTACATGTGATGGATTCCGAATTTAACTTTACAGTTTTTGAATTACAGCTGGAAATGGTGTGGACTTATTTGTCACCTTGTGTTATTATTATAATAATGAAGTGCTTTCTGAAATCATACAAAAGTATGTGGTATAATACAAAGAGTATTTCTTATCGCTATTTGCAAATTAAAATCAAGTTCATCGCCAGGTTATGATGATATTCCATCGAGCTTAATCAAAGCAGTGGTATTACATATCTCTGAGCCTTTAGCTTATCTCTTACACTTATCCTTCCAACAAGGAATTTTTGCGGTAAAGCTTAAGCTTTCTCTTGCAATATTTTTGTATAAGAAAGGAGACGTAAATTCCTTTGATAACTATAGACCCATTAATATGTTATCTGTATTCCCTAAGATATATTAAATTAAGTTGCTCAAAATTTGATTAAATTCTTTGATGAAAATACTATCCTATATCTATGCTAACCAACACGCTCTCTGTAGAAATAGGTCCACTGACATAGCATTATTCAATATAACTAAGTTAATTTCCGCTTCTTTGGATTCTGATATACCATATTTGGGAATGTTTATTGACTTGTCTAGAGCTAGAGAGAAAGTGAATCATAACATCTTGCTTGAAAAGTTAAATATGTACGGAGTAAACAGTGTAGCTGCAACATGGTTTAGATCCTATCTTCATAATAGGAAACAGATAGTTCGGTTAGTATTGAGATGAAAGTGCCATAGAGCTCAATTCTTGAGCCTCGGTTATTCCTAGTTTTTATAAATGACTAGCTGGCCCAGCAGACTTCGTTCTGCCTAGAAAAGTATTGATTTAGATATTTAATGTTTTATTGTTACGAATACCACCTCCTGTGTCCCGCCCGTCCCGTAGCACCCCCCGGATCCCGCAAAACAATTGTCGCAAAAAATTATCCAAAAAAAAATTTTACAACGTAATGTAAACATAAACGTCATCTATCATAAAGATAGCGTCGTAAAATCACTCCATATAAAATGTATGGGAAAATGAATTTTCTTGATAATTTCTTTTTTCGGGGATATTTTGGGAATTTTCTTGGGTATTCTTCTTGTTTGGCCGGAGACCAGTCCGAATTGGTGTGAATCATCGAAATCGGTCCAGGCGTTCTTGAGTTATAAGATTAGTAACTAACGGCTTTCTCTTATATATACAGGGTGCGACTAAAGTATTGTACCAAGTGGAATAACAGGCAAACGCTTAGAAACTTAGATTAGATATTTGGTAGCGTTAAACTGTATATTATAGCCAAGATTTTAACATAAACTTCACTTGTTTTGTGCAATTGATGTGGGCAGGACGACGCCATGTTGCTTTTTTTAAATAGGAACAAAGGTTCAACTTTAGAGCATTTAAGAGCTGCTTACTCCCAAAATATAAAGACATACATTATAAAGTTGTTTATTGAAAAATAATTTAAAAAATCGTGAAAAATTAATAATGAAATAGAAATATAGATAAATAAAAAAACTCATAATAAATGTTCAAAATGCATCTGTATGACATTGCAATCCAAACAAAAAAATGACGGACATCAATTTGATAGTCATTAGTTTTTTTTTGTTTCCTTTTATATTAAGTTTATGGTGTAAATTTATATGTAATAAGACATGTATTGGTTAATTTTTGTCTGGTTTCAAATAAATATGAAATATCGTCCAATGCACCACTGGCTACTTTTCAATAATAAATTAGACAAAATTAATATCCGAAATTGTCTTCATGTCAAAGCTACCTTGATTTAACCAAATTTTTAGTACATAATCGCCATTTAAAACACTAAATTAACTTTTACAAAGAAACTATGAGATAGATATAACATTTAAACGAGAAATAAAATTAGAATCGAATTACGTTGTTAGATACAGGTAGTTCCATTTAAAATAAGCAAGTTATTGAACATTAGTGGTACCTACTGGTAAGATTTTAATTTTATTCTTCTTCTTCTATTTTAGCATTACATGTAATGGTTTTTCTAAGGAAACAATACAACTTAAAACACAACTTAAATATGTACAGCAGATACCTACTCATTTTAAATATTGATCTACATTGTCAAAAATTGTTAAATATCTCAGAAACTGTTGAATCTACGTCTAGGGAATATGACAGTAACTTCCCTTTATTTAGTCTGCATCATCGAAATATGCAATAATAAACAATATGGTGTTCCATTTAAATTTTGATAACTGATGTGTAATTTTCTTTTGGGAGCCCCTGTAAAATAATTTTAGAATGGAATGGAATTTTCCGAATGGACTTACACGTACTCCAATAAAAAGATTTTAAATGTGTTACCGCGTTTTGTATATCAACCGAGGCGAATCTGATGCACCCCTCTGTATATATACACGAAATATTGTATTTTGTAATTAGCCGAGTGAATTTAAGAATATGTAATTTTGTAGACAAACAATAAAATGATTATATTTATATAATAATAATAATAGAAGAAGACGAATAATGTATTTGTTAATCATTACGTAAATAGTGGTTTTTCGAAGTAGGATAGGATTCGTGAGGAGAGGTAACGAGAAGATGTACGAAGACCAAAAATATCCTGCTTCGAAAATTAATTTGATAAAAAGTGACCTTTGTTAAATTTATCCTGATGACTACATGAAAGTCTGTGCCGACACGTTGTATACAACTGAAATTCAGATCAATGAAAATAGTTCGTTGAAACATTATATTGATACATCGTCATTCAAAATACAAACTATAGAGATATAATAAAAAGCAAATCAGAAATCTAAAATTGAACAATGCAAGATTTTCTTTCAAAAACGAATTTTTAGAGGTGAATACCACTACTGTAAAAATACAAAATTAATCCCATAATGCTATCAACCGATCGATAATATTTATTCTGTAATGATTGTGCTGCAAGAATTATCAATATTCCTTCTCTCTAATTATCGTATTCTCTTAATGAATTATTTGCGGTAGAACAGATACTATACTATACTCCCAAGCGTTCTTTTGTGCAAGACGTCGTCTTCTCTTTAACGAAACGAGCGAGACCAATGCACCAAACAATAGCATCATGTAACAAACAATTATGCTAAATTTTGTACGGTACCAATAACAATGGACTTACAACAGTAACTTTATATGCATCTTTATAGAGGAAAAACATTTATGTGTGCATAGCAATAGATATGGCACTGATGTTTTTATTTTATTTTAGAAAAATCGAGTTAGTTTATAACATATAATTGCAAAGACATCTTAAACAAAACTAAGTAGTAACCGACTAAAAATCCAGATATATTTTAACTAGTGTACGTGGTACACCCGCGACAAAAACGGCTATTGAAAACTTTAAATAAAACAACCTTATCAAAGCGGCCTGGCCACAAAAAAGAAATTAATTACATGATATGTAATATTATTCATTAGTACTCAAAATACCAATATAAGTTTTTTCTTCTTTACAGGCTTCCATTTGAGCGGAGTCGTAACCGCTTGCAGAACGTCACCTCCTCCTACATTACCTTGCGGAGCCCCCGAGCCTCCTCAAAAGTTTAAAGTATCCGTTAGTTTTGACAGGTAAGATATCGAGAAAATTTCGGGAACAGCTTAACAAAAGAGCAGATAAATGAATACTGCGCGATAGAAAAATAGATGCTTTGAACGGATACAGGAAAGGTAATCTCAAAGAGTAGGTACCTAAGTTTTGAGTAATACAGTTTAGTGTGTCTCTTCGTTTCTTATTACTTTAAATTTACACTCGATAAAACTTGTTCAGTTAAACTTATTATGCCTATAAAATTTAAGTTTTCTTCTTTCAAGACGATAGAATAGAATATCTACTTAATACTTTATAAAATATATCTTTTATTACTGTAATTTATCAATGCTTCGTTCTATAAAATAGCGTATATCATCCTAATATTTAAAAATATAGGTACCACTGTTTTTTATTATCCATTAAAAAGGGGATCTACCGTTGCCGACTTAAAATGTTACTATGTGTACAAAATTGAAGTAATGTTTGATTTATTTTTTTTAATGTACCTACGTACAAATATTTTCTATTTATGTAATAATTTCATGCATCAGTAGTTGATATTAACTTACAATTAGTAGTTTCCGGCTTTGCTATATTATACTCTAGATTACAGATTGTTAATATCGGCTGTAAATGTATGAAATTTTATATATAAATAGAAAATATCAACTGTTTCTAATGAAAATATATCGAAATGGATAAAGAGCACTAGCCCCTTTCAATTTCAGTTGACCCGCTTTAGTAGTTTTCCGAAATCGGTAAGTAATATTACATGAACACAAAGTAACATATAAAGGGAAAGCAGTGATGACAACCGTCAATAAAAAGAGAGTAAATTAACATGTGAATAGACGTAAAATTAACAAATAACTATCTTAATGTTTACTACTACGTAACAGTGCCTTTATATTGTTTCCATCCATAACACGTGTTGCAAATTTTCTGTTAGACACGAATCGGAATGTTAACACCTTACTGCATAATATCTTTCATCATACTTAGGGCATCTTTTAAGATTCACCGTTCTGCTTGAATAGAACATTTTTCTTCACTTCTATCCACAGTTAATTTAATGAAATCAAGTATTTTTACCCCCGGATAATATAACAGTGCTTCAGACCATAACCCGCGCAAGAAACGTAACCTTCTTATGAGACAGTCTGGATAGAATGCCGCATATCTTTTTGCGGGGGAGTCGATTTATTCTAGCTCCAACTCGCACTTTAAATCCGATCTCATTGGTTCATTGTATTTCAAGCCATTCCTCAAGTACCAAATTGTTATGTTCCATTTTAGTATTTTTCTTTAACCATAGTGTTAAAAGTTACTTTATTTTATAAAACGACATTGCTAGTTTTAAGATGATGTTTAATTAAAAAAATATCTCCTGTTCCCATTTTATGTTTTTAAAATCAAGAAATAGTTATTTACATAGGTACCAAGTATGGGAAGATGATATTTCCAACATGAGCGCGGATTTAGAAGCACGAGCAAGCGAGTAGCAAAATATTTTATTAACGTATTTTTTGCTAGATTTGATTGAACTAAGATTTTACTAGGCGAATCAATTGAAAGAGCCCATAATAAATCACGGAAACGTGTAAAAATAAATGTTTACATCACATCTACATACATAACAGGAATATTAAGTTTGTTACAACAGCTTATGAAGCAAAATACATTTGTGGCTGGTGGCCGCCAATTTGAACATTTAATTCGATAGCCGTCTGCTTTCTTCAACTGTTTGCCTCATGTAAACAATTTGTAGCTACTATTAATTTATTTTCCACTTTTACATTTAACAAACAAATAGAAAACATTTGCTGCACTAACTTTTATTGTCCTAATTTTTTCGAAATATCTCGATTAATATTAATTTGAGGTTTACTATTTTTCTATTCAGAACTTATTGCTCTTTTAGAATTTGATAAAAAAATACCATATGCGATTTGAAAAAAAAGAGTTGACCTTGTTATAATCTTTGTGTCTTTCTTTATAGTGACAACAATAGCGCCATCGAATGAGCCCCTTCATATAGTTAAACTTTTGTCTAATACTTTTCTTCATAACACTAATTGTTTGGAAGATATTACAGTGTTACACTTTCAATGGACCAGCCTGTATAACAAAATGTTTTACTTGGATCCCTCACAAAGGTTTTAAGATGTTACTTACATCACTCTGTAACAACAATGGGTGGTGATTGGTATTTATGTAATTACCTAAGGTGTAAACTCAAAAGCGGATGCTCGAAATCCGGACACCCGAAATCGGGTATTAACCGAAACCGAGTATTATTCGAAATCGAGTATTATCCGAAATCGAGTAGAACCGGATACCCGAAACCGGGTAACTTAACAATACAATCACACATGTATTACACATTATTAATAGTAAATTAAATGCAAGTCATAAGCACAATACAATATTGTAAAAATAATTTAACAAAAGTACATAGACAAACAAAAAAATGCAAAAGTATGAGCAATTCTAGCTACAAAAAAATATCATTAAAATTAGAATTTGCAGTTCTGGTTCTGCACATTCTATTAACAGGTGCATTCAAAGTTGCTTAAATTGGCCAAAAGTTGCACATTTTAATGACCTTTTATATGGCGTTTATTTAATTCAATTTCGTTGTTTCGTTTTTGAGATATTTAGGAAAACGTGTTTTTTCAATATTCCATTTTGTTTTTTTTTCTGACTTTATTTTACAAGTTATCGAAAAATAAAAATAAAGTTCTTCATTGGCACTTTTATAGCTCTACAAGACTGTATTTTTATATTTTTTGTTCGACGTTTCGTTTTTGAGAAACCATCATCAACTTCTTTTTTTTATATGGACGGAGTAAAAAATGCACTCTGTATCTGATGGCATTTTTCGTTACGAATTCAACGATGTATCACACATTATACATATTTTATATATTTATTTATTTTTAGATTCTTTTATAGTAGGCCTGGTAATAATAACGCAGTATGACAGGTAGCATAGCTGGAAAACCATTTATTGTACAACGATTTTGACGGTTATAGTTGTAACCTGCATTTTACTTCTTCCAAAGAAACGTTTTTGTGTATCGTTATTCTTGTTTTTATTGTTCTTTATTATTTTTGATGTTCGCTGTTATTTATTGTTAATTGTTGTTTGTTGTTTGCTGCACGCTGTTTTACCGAATTGTTCATACGATATAATTTACTTTTAAACATGGAGAGGGAGCGATTTAGCAATGAAGAAAAATATGATATGCTAACATGCTATATTCTATGTCATAAAAATTTTGTGAATGCCTAAGCAATGTACTTTAGAACATTTCCAAAGAGAAGACCAAGTGGACTAAGTGTATCCATTTTTAGACATTTGTGTGTCAATTTAAAAGAATATGGTTCATTTCACAAGGGCCTGAAGTCTCGACAAAAGCATTCAAAGGAGGAAATTCAAAACAATGTTCTATAAGCAGCTATTGCAAACCCTGGAACATCAACTCGACAAATCCAAACTGGTTCCATCATTTTCATTGAAACACTGTATTTTGTGCAATTAACTTATCTACATATGCTACCTGTCATAGGTACTGCGTTATTATTACTAGGCTTACTATAAAAGAAAATGGACGGAGTAAAATGTGCACTCTGTATCTGATGGCATTTTTTCGTTACGAATTCAAAGATGTATCACACATTATACATATTTTGATAAAGGACCCCGCAATTATTAGGTGTAAATTAGATTTCCGTCAATTGGTCTAATTTTTTGATATGTTACTCTATACATCCTCCCGATCAAAAGTCCCAATGGGCATGAAGTCCCAAGGACTCGAAATTTTGAGCTACTCACCTTCAAAGTTCAACATCTTGCCTATGTACCTAATAATTCACAGGTGCTATCATTCGAGTAGTGGAATCTGTGCATTAATAATTATAGGTTAACATGTTGAATATTTCTCACCCTGTCAAGGATGGTAGTAGGAAGAATGACTATGAGACATATTCATCCTCCCTTACGCTAGCGATTGATTTAAGGGTAGAAAGGGGTGGCATCCGCGTAAGCTCAAAAACAACTATTTGAAATGATTTTTTTATATGCCAAATAAATCAACATATTAACCTAGTATTAATCCACAGATCCCACTACTCGAATGATAGTACCTGTGAATTATTACATAGGCAAGACGTTGAACTTTGAAGGTCACTATCTCAAAATGTCGAGTCCTTGGGACTTTATGCCCATTGGGACTTTTGATCGGGAGGATGTATAGAGTAACATATCAAAAAATTAGAGCATTTGACGGAAACCTAATTTTCACCTAATAATTGTGGGGTCCTTTACAAAATATGTATAATGTGTGATACATCTTTGAATTCGTAACGAAAAAATGCCATCAGATACAGGGTGTACTTTTTTCTCCGTCCATATAAAAAAAGAAGTTGATGGTTTCTCAAAAACGAAACGTCGAACAAAAAATATAAAAATACAGTCTTTGTAGGGCTATAAAAGTGCCAATGAAGAACTTTTATTTATTTCTCGATAACTTGTCAAATAAAATTAGAAAAAAATAAAAACGAATATTGAAAAAGAACACGTTTTCCTAAATATCTCAAAAACGAAACAACTTAATTGAATTAAATAAACGCCATATAAAAGGTCACTAAAATGCGCAACTTTTCGCCAATTTAAGCAACTTTGTATCTCTTACCGTTCCCGAGATTCCCATGCAGTTCATTCTGATTTTGGACACAGTGTATATTTCTGAGAATTGAAGTCGTTGTAATAGACATAATTTACTCTCTTGTCTAACTAGAACGCTAGTAAGTTGTTAAACAAAGGATTCATCCCCAAATTGCTAAGTCTGTAAAGTACAGACCAATTAATGTGTTATTCTAAAAAGTTAATAATATACGGAATGTTCCATTCGAAACAGTCAGTAAGTATTCTTTAACAATCGCCGAATTGACTACATCATAACAAATACTCTGTATAATAAAATTAATGTTTAATTAATTTATAGGTTCGCACATCTCTTAGCTGCAGACTTACTAAATAATTTTGTCTTAGGTAGTAGTAATACTCTTGTATGGAATTAATATGGTAAACATTGTCATTAATATGGTAAACAATGCGTCATCCAAAACCAAAAGCTCAGACATAGTTACACAATTTAAAACAGTTAAGAAAAAATAAAAGATATTCAGGCTGTTTCATTAAAAAGAAACTCGAATGTGGCCCACTTGAACGCGTTGCCGTGCTGTATAATTCAAATTGTTTTTTATTACTGCACCACTTTTTATAAAATAAATTCCTTCAGTTTTATTTAGTGAAGTCTATATTCGACTTTGATGCACTCATTTAGTATGATCATAGATGATCAAAATATTTCAGTAATTTCAGAAATAAAAAAGATTTTTCTGTTTTATTACACTGTGATACACCAATATTATTCAGGGGTTCTTATGTACCAATTATGTTTTCTTGGAGTCCATAGAGAACGAAAATACCTTTAGTTTTTCTTAGGTCACTTCGTAAAGTGATTTTATAACGGTAAATGTAGTGAAAAATGGGTTTCTTAGAATTTTAAATTGAAAGTCATATCTCCTTTGTTTCCCAACGGATTTCTATAAATTTTTCTTCTGTTTGAAGGATCTGATATTATCTTTAAAACAAAGCATACTTTTTGTAATATAAATAATATATAAAAATGTAAATGTATAACTTCGCCATTTGTTAACCGATTTACAAAAAGTATGCTTTGTTTTAAAGATAATATCAGATCCTTCAAACAGAAGAAAAATTTATAGAAATCCGTTGGGAAACAAAGAAGATATCACTCTTTCAATTTGAAACTCTAACAAACCCGTTTTTCACTACATTTACCCATTATAAAATCACTTTACGAAGTGACCTAAAAAAACTAAAGGTATTTTCGTTCTCTATGGACTCCTACAAAACAGAATTGGTACATGAGATTTTTTTATGCAACACGGGAAGTTAACATCTTGTGTAAATTGTTAGATTGATGGATCGCCCTAGAGTTACACTCTGGACAATGTATTAAGTAAACCTTCTATGACAACGTCTCGAGGTTTAATATCGTTATAGACCATTCATGTCGTGTACTGATGAGGTCATAGTAGACTGAAACACGTGTACATCGTAATGCTACCTGAATGTGTGTAGTGTTGTAATCTAATGTAAATACTTTTGTATTGATTCTTTGAAATGTGTGTTAAGTAGATAAAATATCTATTTTTCACGGTAAAAATAACTAATACATTTTTTAGTCATGTTACTTTTGTAACCAAGCCGTCTCTATAAGTAGGTACTAAATGCTTGTAAAAATACTTATAATATCTGGAAGAAATAGTTCATAGTTCATAGAAAAGACGGCTCTATACGGTTCAATAGATACCTGTCTAGGATTCTGCAACCAATTATCCTTCCATTTACCATTTTTTATCTGGTTTGTAGAGATGATACAAATGATTTATAAATGGCTATTTTTAGTGTAAACTATTGGAATAAAATATGTGTACAATTGATTATTCCTGTATTTTTTAGCATTCAAGTTGCAGAATTGAATGAGAATACGAAAGAATAGAAGAATAGAATATGAAAGCGTTCTTTAAATGTTAAAAATCCAATATGATCAAATATCACCACACAACGTTACCTCTTTCAACGATAAACATTTGTTCTATAATAACACTGTAAAGAAAAACGTTAGACGGATGTGTCAGTGGAGTATTTAAGGAATTATGACCAAAAAATTGATTTGTTATCATTAATGCCATAAAACAGTGATTCCAAACATAGCTTAAATCTTGGTATAGATTAATATATATTTACCATAACATTGCTGGCTTGTTAAAATAAATGAATGAGGTATCCAATACCAGGGTAAATTTCTAGCTAAGGAAACTTATCGAATTAAATTGCTTTAACGTGTTAAAACTTAACTTAAGAATAGGTATAGAAGTACAGAATGTATCACGTTAGGCTTCAAGAAAAAGATTCCGGGATTGCCTCCAACTAATTAAATAATAATAAATTTGCTTATATCATATCTAAGCGTTTGTTGCATTTTTATTAGCTTTTTCAGAGAAGACTACATTATTAAAATTTTATATTACAACTAACTTACAGATAAATTCGATTACCTGCAGTGCAAATGGAAAGGCGACCTTCCAATCCAAACATTAATAGATGCAACTTCATCAACTTAAGATCATAGATAAATTGATTAACACTAAGATTATAATAAAAAAAATGAAATGAGATTAACGTATATTGGACGAAGAGACACCGAATCACATGTTGGAAGCTAGATTTCATATTTCATATTCATCAATTTGCCAAGCCAAGCAGAAAACTCAAATAATCCTTAAGAACAACATTACAATCTCTATAGAGTAAACAAGGTTAAAAAATTCTTAATATGAATTAATTTGTGCGTAAATCTATTTAATATTAATTACAATTCTAAATTGCAATATGCTTATCTATTATTACCCTTGTTCCTATATAAATCAAGTTCTAAAATTAATTGAATGTTCAGTTCTAACTCTATAGTATGTATGTACACTCGGTTGATTTAGAATCGACTCAAACTGCCATAAAACCCGTTAAAAGTATGCTTTATTGCGGCCCCCGAATGCAAAGCAGTAATAGTATGGTCAACTGTATGTAAATTACTACGTATATAAATTACTATCTATGTATATACAATATATTTTCTATTAAATCCAGTTTCATATGCGCAAGGGATCATTTATAAATTCCTAAACCGATAATTTCTTAATGCGAGCTTAACATATGTATAGTTAAATCGCTATCGCATACAATTTCACTATAATTCTAAGTATTTATGTAATTAAGAAATTACATGAATAAGAATATGTATGGGGGCAAGATATAAAAGTCTATTACATATTAGAGTGGATCGAAAAACGCGTTTTTTTCTGCAATACAATTCTAATAACGCGGAAAACTTGCGCATAGGCGTCATTATAAATGAAAAAATATTAAAAAAAAATTTTTTCAAAATTTGAAATCGTGCAGAAGGCCTAAAGTTACCAAAAAAGTCAAAATACCGGTAAATTTCAAAAAAATGCAAAAATTACAAAAAATAAATTTTTTGTTGTAATAGTGAAACAGTGTTTTTAAGAGTGTCCTTAACGCATAGAAAAAATAATTAGACCCATACTTGTTTTACTGAATTCGCGCAAAAGGTCTAAAGTTGCGGGTTGTATCGCAAAAAAACGATATTTCATGATTTTCGACGATTTTTAAACATGCCAAAACCCATAAAAGTTTTATTTTTAATTTGTAATAGTGTAAAAACCATTCAAAATAGTTTTCCCGGTCCAGAAAATATACTTTCAGACCTGTTATTCCTTAACTGTATTCGTGCAAAAGGTCTAAATTATAGTATAAGTTAAGTTATAGTCCCGTAAAAACGCCGTTTTCCATATCTGATGAGTGTTTATTTAACACATTAGGTTTGTAATAAGACTCTAACAAGTGATTTCCACATCCACCCTACGCAACTAACCAACCAGGGTGAATTTTATTTACAACATTTACATACAGTAACTATTTACTTTGTACAATGCATATGTTCGTTGTAGGCAAAAGATTATTTACATAGAAGCCACTTTGAGTTCTGACTTTTAATTAAATGTGGGCATCAGTTGTCTTGATTTTAAAGTAGCTCTAATATAACCATAGCGATTTTCATACCCGCACACTTTTTCTGCTGCTTCTGTAACCAGTTTTACATACCTCTCAACTGACTGAGTGTGGCATGGGAATTTGAGGTAGTTAAACGCTTATAGCGCTTTGTCTTTCAACAAAGAAGCAATGTGTTCAGTTGGCATCTTGGACAGTAGTGGCGGCGGTGTTAACTTGCAGATTAACTTCAATTACTTCAGTATAGTCGTTAGCATTAAAATTTATTGAAGATATTTTGAAGTCTCTTACGTAACCTTCAGCCGATGGCTCATTTCTGGATTTAAGGATCCTCCTGTAGCCAAGTTCTCTAATGTGTGGTCTCTCATCCATTATCATAGCCAACATAATATTTTCAGCGCGTCAACCCTGCTCGCAACTTCTCTCAGGTCTTTTGCGCGAATTCAGTAAAACAAGAATGGGTCTAATTACTTTTTGTATGCATTAAGGACAATCTTAAAAACACCTTGTTCACTATTACAACAAAAAATGTATTTTTTTTGTAATTTTTGCATTGTTTTTTAATTTACAGAGATTTTGACGTTTTTTTAGGCCTTCTGCCCGATTTCAAATTTTGAAGAAAAAAAATTTTAATATTTTTTTATTTATAATGACGCCTATGCGCAGGTTTTCCGTGCTATTAGAATTGTATTGCAGAAAAAAACGCGTTTTTCGATTCACCTTATTATATATACTTTAGTTTAGAGAATGAATGTTCGCATGATGGTGGAGAAAATGTCCTTCAGAACCAACCAATAATTCAAAAGTTTTTTCTGTGTATTAATTTGTTTTCAGTATGACTGCCTTTTCGTTTACCTTCTCTATTATTTGAAATAAATTATTATTTGTTTACTGTGTGTTTTGTTATAAATTCTCGAATAAAATCAGTGTTTTTAACGAAACAAACTTAAGAATAACAGAGATTTCTGTCTATCTGCTTCGATAAATAATTTTGCTTATGGTTCTAAAATTGATTTGTATTATTATTTTATTTGCGTTTATATGTCATTAATGGTAATGGGTGTTGGCAAACGCTATACTACGTAATAACGCAGGTATTAAAAGTATCTGAAAAAGAATATATTTCTGCAGCGATCTTCCCATTCATTTCACATTACGTAGCTATTTTACCTGCTCATAAGCAAATTGTTTTATTACTACAAACATCCAGTTAAATGTTGAAAGTTTCTGTGTGCGACGTTAGGTCGACATCGCTTGCCGGGTGAGTCGATTTTAAATCAACCGAGTGTACATCTTCAAAAATAGTAGTTGTGACCTTTGTGGCTCGTGAAAGAGAATAACAATATTTTGAAAACTAAATAATTATTTTTATGTCGTGTCACCTCAATTTCGTATTATCGTAAACGTGTCTCCATATATTGTGATTGTTCAATATAGGCAGCATCACAATTCGAACAAGGGGTAGAATACACAACATCAGAACTTAAAATTGAGGAAGAAGGTGGTTTGCATTAAAGAAAAAAATTGCCATTGGTCCTCAGATGCTAAGAGGTCATTTTTATCGGAAAGGACTTAGAAATCGAGCCCAATCTGAGGCTAATCCTACAATATGACGTTTGAGTAATGTGTTTAGGGTTAGCAACCGACATAATATTAGCTATTCTAGACGCAGCATGCTATTTAAAGTCGGTTTTTATAATTTGCCAAAAATTTACTGTAACCGCATTTTTAGACGGCAATGTATATCTAGAGTTCTTTACGTATGTATATGTATTTAAATATAATTAAAGAAAACAATTTTCGATTAAGAAACTAACATTGTTTATTTTTTAGGTGTAAAATTACGTCGGTCACGTGCAGCTGTGAAACCAAGGATATTTTTTGGTGCCAGCATGTTGTCGCATTATCACTTTATCGAATACGCAATGCGGAAAGTGTTAGATTGCGAGTTCCAATCTCAGGTAAGTTGAAAACAAATAAACTTGTGACCAACTTTGTGAACAAACTTTTTTAATACAAATCCTATTTTGATTTCTTAAATGTTAGACATTTACATCTGTACATTCATAATTATTCATTTCTACTCGAACCATAATGACATATACCACCTATATATCTCCCAAGTTCCTAGTTCTTTTGTTTCTTTTATGTAATTTGTCACTTTATTGCAATATCTAACCCTATCTTACACCGTCTACAGATGGAATAGACGCTTTTCATTCTACGCATAAACAACGGTGTGTTGTAATTCTAAATCAAGATTATCCTTTCTCGGCATTTATCTTCATCTATTCGTCACGTAGCACGTATGTGACAGCATATTAAAAAAGAGCAAAGTGAGTGGCTGCACTGCTATAAAAGCAGCACGACTAACAACAAACACAGCACCGAGTCTCGTAACTTGTTATAATTCAGGAAGTGACATTCATACATGTCACATTAGGGGAAATCTCATATGGTGTTAGTCAAATGACCTTCGTACGAACCAAATCTATGGTTTCTTTTTGTCGTACTAGGGGAATAGAAATAGTGTTTTGCGTTTTTGAACGGTATTTAAAAGGAAAGAATTTCCATAGAAATATGTTGTATATACACGCTTTTATACACATATTTGGAAACAATAGTTCATATTTCATCTAATAAACATAGATGCTAGATAGATGTCAGTCGTGTGCGTATCTGTGCTAGTGTTTATTCGACAAGAAAGTGTGTTTAAATTAGGTAAAATGCCTAGATAAAAGCCAACGTCTTCAGTGGGCCCAAGCGCATAAAGACTGGACAGTGGACGACTTTAAAAATGTATTATGGAGCGACGACTCCAAATTCGAGGTATTTGGACAACGTAGACAAGTTTTCGTTAGAAGATCAACGACTGAAAGAATGCTGCGCGAAGGATTGAAGGTATCATGCCGAAAGAAACGTATCTGGAAATTTTGCAAGAAAACGCTGTACCATCAAGTGAACGATTAATTGGCAACACTTTTACGTTCATGCATGACCACGATCCGAAACATGCGGTGTTGGTGGTTAAAAATTACTTGAATACCCTGCAGGAAGCTAATACGCTGAAGGTAATGGTTTGGGCGCCGCAAAGTCCTGACCTTAATCCCATTGAACAGCTGTGGGATGAATTAGATAGAAGGGTTCGGAAAACGTGTCCTACGTCCGCAGCTGTTCTGTGGAATATCTTGCAAGAAGAATGGGTGAATATGCCGCACACAGTTTTGGAAAAACTGATAGAGCAAATGCCTAGAATTGTAAAAGCTGTTCTTCACGCCAAAGGTGGGTTTTTTGACGAACGCAATGTTTAGTGATTATTGGTGTATATATTGTTAGAATAATTTTTTTTTTTTTTGAAAATTTGTTCCAGATATATATTAATGTTCGTAATATTTTTCTTTATTTTTTTATTTTAATTTAATTTACGTGTTTAATAATTTTCTGAATTTTCTCTAGTTGTCCGAACTATTATGAGCGGTAGTGTATATGTATAAAATCAGGTTGACTGAGATACTTACATCAACACTTGCAGCTAATACTATACGCTATGATTGTTCTTCGTCCAATTTAGACATCAATCCTGATTTTGGTAGAGAAACTATCTTCAATAATGACGAAGCACATTTTACGTAGTGTTGTCAATGAACATACATATTTGACGCACACATACACTGTCGCTCATGAAAGTTTGGCTAACACAAAAAAAATTAAAATGCAATAATTTAAAGCGTTTAAATTTCCGCTGTAGGAAAATTTATATCACATCTATATAACTAATGAAGGTATTTCGGACAAGAATTACAATTAAACATTTATGAGAGAAAATTTCTAAATACGATTTTGAATGCCAACAGTTGATTACGAGTAAAGATCACAATATCTTCAATAAAGGCCCTCTTAGCGATAGAGCAGGTGCAGTTGAAACCGCATATAGTACCTCCTCTTAACACCAAACATTTTATATCTTATCGCAGCATCATTATCAATAGATCAATTTGTGTGTAATAAATATTCTTAAAAATGCTGAACAGGGTGGTCAGATAAGAATGCAAAGTGCTGTATCTCTGAGACTATTCGTCGTAGAGACTTGCGGTAAAACATTTTGTTACTAAAGTGGTCAAAACCGTGGAAAATATTTTCAGATTTTCAAGATGGTCGCTAGGGGGCGTAAGCGGCATCTTAAACCTAAAGTGATTTTTCACTGCAATCCACCCAGTAAATGTTACCAAAAAATATATGCTTTTTAAAGTTAAACTTTACTCGAGCAATTCTTGTATAACACTTTTTGACGTGGTGGCGGGTAATTCAATGCTTTTTTAAATAAACAGCTGTAACTCCTAAACGACTGAACGGATTTTAATAAACTTGGTCTTATTGGAAAAAGCATGTATTGTTCCATCAAACCTATCTTACCTGTGATATGTCTATTTCTTAGTGATGCCGCTAGAGCGCGCTTTTTGATATAATAACAGAAAATTGTAAAATTCTCTAAAAAATTAAATGCAATAATATGACTTTTTTTCATAAAAATGTAGCGAAGTGATACCTAAATAGGTTAGTAGAAACCGTATTTCGATATCTTATTCGTAGCCTGAAATATCGCAGAAAGAAGATTTAGTTATCATATAATTTTAATCCTGGGCGGAACTATTATATTTCCTTATTTATTTGATCAACCACTAATTGGTGCCATGTTTCTTGATTTTCTGGTAAACTAATTGCCTATTTTATTAAAAGATGTGCCCTTGCAACTACGGCAAAATATGTTTTTGCAACTACATGGTTGTCCAGCACATCTCTCAAGAAGATCTAAGATATCACCAGAGGTGGATTGCGCGAGGATATCTATTTCCTTGGCCTCCCCATCTGGGATAGGTTGAAAGATATTGTTTAGGAAATTGCACTGACAACGAGAGACGACATGAAAATACGAATACAAGAGGCCATTCGTAGCCTGTCAGGAGCAGAAATTGAAGCTGCTGTAATGTCTACGCATGAGCGGCTCCAACAATGCATTGAGTGTGATGGAAGACTATTTTGAGCATTTAAGGAAGCATTGTTTTATTTCAAAATCAGTCCTTTTGTCTTATTATGCCCCTATACGTTTTTTTTATTTTTTTAACTAAGTATAGTTTACCTATTTAAAAATTATAAATTATGGAATTGAATCTTAAAAAAAACAAATAAATAACAATAAATACCGGTGTAATAGCATCTTTTTAAAATTATATAATAACTAAATCTTCTTTCTGCGATATTTTGGGCTACGAATAAGACATCGAAATACGGTTTTCACCAGTCTATTTATAGGTACCACTTCGCTACATTTTTATGAAAAAAAGTCATATTATTGCATTTAATTTTTTAGAGAATTTTGCAATTTTCTGTTATTATATCAAAAAGCGCGCTCTAGCGGCATCACTAAGAAATTGACATATCACAGGTAAGATAGGTTTGTTGGAACAGTAAATGCTTTTTCCAATAAGACCAAGTTTGTTAAAATCCGTTCAGTCGTTTAGGAGTTACAGCTGTTTATTTAAAAAAGCATTGAATTACCCCCCACCTGTTTATTTTAATAGATACGTCAAAAAGTGTTAAACAAAAATTACTCGAGTAAAGCTTAGCTTTAAAAAGCATATATTTTTTGGTAACATTTACTGGGTGGATTGCAGTGAAAAATCACTTTAAAAGTTTAAAATGCCGCTTACGCCCCCCGGCGACCATCTTGGAAATCTGAAAATATTTTGCACGGTCTTCTTTTGACCACTTTAGTCTTACAAGTTTTTACCGCAAGTCTCTACGACGAATAGTTTCAGAGATACAGCACTTTGCATTCTTATCTGACCATCCTGTACAATATTAAAACTATCGGACAAAATGGACCGTGGTATAATTACACTGCATCATGAAGGATATGCCATCAGACAAATAAGAAAAAATATTAACCATATTGAAGTCTACAGTAAAATATATAATTTATACACCTCAAAGCCCATTCAAAATAACTTCACCCGCAGAGAATCGACTGCTTCAATCGATAAGTAAACGAAATGGCAAGAAACTGCGTAAAAATACGGACTGAACTTTAGCAGCAACATCCAATGTCTATGAATACAGTCAAACTTAAGCTACAAGAAAGAAATTTACATTGCTGAATAGCCGTACGTAAACCTATTCTCCGTGGAGTTAATCAGCGAAAAAGCCTATAATAAGCACAACAATATTAGTCGATAAAGCAATGAGCTAACGGCTTGAGGACTGACTATTCAAAGTTTGAGCTGCTCCGTGAAAGAGTTTTGTGAGAGGTTCAATGAATGAAAAAATGCTTCACGAATGTGTCATATAAAAATTCGCTCGGGCCATTCGATTCTCGTTTAGGGCTACTTTTGCTACTCGGGAGCAGGTATGTTGTATACAATTCCGGATGTAATGCGAAAAGAAGGTAATTGTAATATATTGGAAAACCATGCTATTCCGTCTGGTTTAAAACTGATTGTGTAGAATTTTGTGTTTATGGAGGACAATAGTGCAAAATATACGGTCCAGATATGCAAAAAAGATCTTGACGAACAAGAGAAATCTATTATTTTAAAACTTATGACTTGGTCACCTTAAGCCGATGGAGTTTTTGCGGCACGAATAAGATAGAAGAGTGAGAACTGTGGCTACTATATCCAAAGAATTTATGTAGAATGTGGTAGTCAATAAGATAATGTTGCGAGTTGTGCAAGCTGTTTTGTACATAAAGGGTCGTAAGAAAAAAAATTGCTTGCAAACACTTCAGAGATAGTGTTCTTTTTTCTAATGTAAAGTGTTGTCATTAGCAATTTTTTTTATTTATCCAAACTTCCATCAATGGTAATGTATATCCGGAATAGTTACTACGTTGTGTAGATTTTGATCAACACGTAACGTTTTGGCTGCTCTTCGATTCTCGGGTTCTCTGCCGTGTAGAAAGGTTGTGGTACTTGACGTTCCGATCATCTTGTCGTGATCTTCCCGAAGAGCAGCCATCAACAGCGGTCGTGAAAGCCTGAAGACTACGTAACGTTTTCTTGTCCTTGTGGGTAGATATCAAATATTTCGTGTATATTAAAGTATTTCACGTACACGCAATCCATTCCTCGTGTAATGGTAACAAATACTCTTAAAATTTAAATAAAACTTATAAAATTATCATATTCTAGTTAATTAAAAAAAATCCTATTTATGTGGATACGACTAAGTATATACGGTGATTGATTGAGACCAGCCATTAGAATGATTGGGCATCGTAATTATGCACTAATTCTAAGAACTGTAGCAAAATCGTTAAGATTTCTTCTATCCATAACCGCAATTTCAGAATTTGTGCTTTTTGGTTCAAAAATGGCAACGGTATATGATATTGAGCCTATTGACGTAAATTCAAAAATCTTCGAAAAAGTTGAAAAATCTCAAAAACAACTAGACTAAGGTATAAGGAATATAGTAATGTCAATGTCGAAAATGTAAAGAAAACGATATCATTGCATTTGAAATAATAAAGTTGATGTAAGTATTCGTAACTATCTGGCAAAACATCGCATACTTTAAAACAACGCAAGAATACATACACACATATCTAGGATGTTTATAAGACAAGAAACACTGAAACATACAAGTTCAAGTTCTTAAAGAAAATAATTAATTTAGATTATTAAAATTTATATCTTCAAATCACTTTCTTCATCACCGCGTCCCAATTTTTTAAGAGTTTGTGGAATATCTGAATAGTACGAGTATGCTACCTATCTACCTTAGAGTAATATACATAACTGAATACACTACACCTACCAAATATAATGGAAACCGCTGATTAGAAGTTGCCACATTCTACTTGTTAACATCTTTCTGTGTGCAAAGGTTCTATATGTATGTGTATATTTACATGAACACGTTTGATCGATTTACTTTAACCCAATGAAGTATGTGGTGGTAGAAACGCTATCCGAATAATGTACGGTTTAAATGATAAATTAATTTCTATCCTGGGGCCATGAAACCATTCAATACCCTGAATAGACTGATTGAATTACGTACACAATACCGAACTCCTTTGATGTGTCTGCATCGTGCGAGACCTTCCTCTCCCTAGCAAGATTGTACAATGAATAGGTGGGATTATTTCACCCGCTAAGAAATTGGAACAAAACATTTCTGCTGTTAACATAATCTTATACATAGGTGTATTCGTACAAAGTATCTTTTTTTCGACAGGCATTATACTAATACAAAACTGTTTCTAAATTTCTCCCTATGTTACAGTTTTTGCTTACTATAGTTAAATCTCAAAAATGTGTTTACAAAAATATTAACGAAGTAACTTGATGATCCGTCATGATATTTAAGGACATTAAATACTCTTATGACAACATACTTAATGTGAGTGCGTCCGATAGCATCGATATTTTATTCGATAATTGAATCTAAAAAAAACGTCCGAAGTAGGTAAATGTATCGAATTTAAAAATAGGAATAAATAAACTATTTCAATCCAATCTGCTAAACTTTTGAGATTGAATTTGATTATACTTTCATGTTATTCAGATATAAATTTAAAAAATGTCAAAACATATTTTCTCATTAATTTGTAATTATTTGTTTCATTTTGTTGTTACGTATCAGCAACACTACAGCTTACTTCCAGTAACATATCATCAAATGAAAACGTGCGCATAGATTTCTCTGTTTATCGATAATCCACAGTAAATATTCAAAGAGGTCTCATACATTAAATAGTGAATCGATAATGAAGATATAACTTTTAGTGCAATTTCCAAATTTACTCAAATATAAATATTGGTTTTACAAACTGAAGACCACTTATATACAGGGTGTCCGGGATTTTATTTTACAGGCTGTAACTCCAGACCCGGTATATTTACGATTAAATATTTCCAATAAAAGTTGCTTTACCTCTTAAAGTCTACAAAATGACAGAGTCAGTTTTACATTTGCTTATCGTATTGAAGGTCGTTTGAAGGTCAACTTTTGTTTTTTAATGTAAACCTATATTTTTGATTGCAGGGTTATATTAACCAGAAAGATACAAATAGCTTTTGTCTGAAAAATTTTCCTTTTACGTTTACCATTATTGAGAAAATAATGTTAATTGTATGATTTATTGTCATATAGTTAGTAAAATATCTTTCGTTCAAAAAGCGTTTCTCAGTAGTACTTAGACAAGTTTCTCATTATTTATTAAAAAAACTGCAAATGTAACTATTCAGACAAAAGCTATTTGTATCCTTCTGGTTAATATAACCCTGCATTCAAAAATATAGGTTTCCATTAAAAAAAAACAAAAGTTGACCTTCGAACGACCTTCAAGACGATAAGCAAATGGAAAACTGACTCTGTCATTTCGTAGACTTTAAGAGGTAAAGCAACTTTTATTTTAAATATTTAATCGTAAATATACCGGGTGTGGAGTTACAGACTGTAAAATAAAATCCGGGACACCCTGTATATGTATATAGAAGTAGGGATTTTGCAGATCCACTAACTAGTTGGAAAGATAATTTTTTTATTGAAATATTACATCAGTTGTCGAGTGATAGTTCTCTTCCCAAAAAGATATTTTTATATATTGTTTTTACCATATTCTAAAATTACCGTTCAATTATGAACTCAGATAAGGTACATACCGAGAGTTTCTTTTTTAATTTTAACGATACGGCCGTGAAATACTGCAGACTTCCGAGCTGTAGTCTGAATAAACTTTATTTTACACAATTTGTAACACATATCGCACATCTTATGTTGTTTGTTGTTCACTAATAACTTTAGCCTAATAATAAGATCAACTATCTACTAACAATTTCGTAATAATAAACTTACTAATAACAACTGTAAATAAACTTCAACGATCTATTCTTCACTAAAGCGGTACTTCGATCTCTGCGCACAGCATCGTAGAAAACGCGGCTGGTCAAGGAAACTGAGTCAGTTAGTCCGAGGCGGCTGGTAAGAGAGTATGTGCCCTTTTCAAATTGTTTTCTGTCACTTGATATAATTTTGTCAAATGTATTAAAGGCTAGAAATCGAATGGTCGCTGCTATATTGCTTCTTTTGATATTCATATGTACACTTTATTTGAGCATGCTGTAGTGCTGAGTGTTCAAAAAAAGAGTACGGTCTTGTATAGATGAAATCGAGCTTCCCACAGAAAAAGATCCGAACAAAAAGTGTATCTTAACCTTTTCTGATAAAATTAATTTTGGATGTACTATTAAAGAAAGGAAGTCAAGGGAGCAATTCTGTTAATACATAAAAATAAAGATTAATATCAAATTTTACCATAAATCTATTTTTTGGTTATTCTCAAACTAGCAGATTTTTAAATGAATTTTAATGTGGTTTGTTTATCAAATTTCATCCAAATGTACTACAAATGATAAAATGGTTACACGACAAATGTACTTATTTCTAAAAAAAAAATAGAGGTGTTAAAATATATCAGATATTAAATTTTGTTTATATTCATCATCTAATAACGGCGCGGCGTTAACCACCAAGCAACATCATCGACATAAACCACCATCTAGGCAGGCCTACGCCCCGGGCTCTAACGATTTCATATTACTCTGTTTTTCTGAGAGCACAGGGGACCACTAGACGCTCTCGGGGAGCAAAAAACTATAAAGTTTTGCCATAAAACTGTAATATTACACTACACAGGTTGCAATGAGGGTTCCGTATCGATCCGAGCACTTCGGCAATGTTCACTACCGACTCTCCGATTCCGTATTATCCGCTTTAAAGATGAGAGAACCTCCTACAACGTCGAATATTAAATTAAGTAAATCAAGTCGCATTGATTTAAAGAACTATGAACTGTAGGGTTTCTATTCTTAGTTGTCGAAAATATGATTGTATTATATACAGGTTAGGAAAAGTGAGGGAAAATCATTATTTATAATCTATTAATTAAAACACAAATTCAACTTTTGTGAAAAGCGATTTTTCTAAATATTTCATTTAATTCAATTTAAAAGTAAACTGCAGGTAAGTGCTTCAGTTAGCAAAATTTCTGCAGTAGAGTTTTGCCTAATTTTTCTCTTGTTATTATCTTATTTCAAAATATCATCTGAAATGAATATCTGATTTTTTAATTCAATACCATAGGAGCAGTTATTCAATGAGCTATAAAAGTTTCAAATTATTTCGTTTTGGTTCATATGTGAAAAAAATGCAGACACGTCAATTTAAGTGTTTTATAAAAATTCACAGAAAAAAAATGCTGTATACATTTTTCATAAGATGTTATTAAAGTATTATAGTATATTTATTATACAATTATTTTAGTTATTATTATATTTAACAAGTATTTGTATTAAAATTTTAACAATTTCTACGTACTATATATACCTTTCTATACTAAATATAAAAAAAAATCAATGGAAATAATTTTCTTACTTCTATGTTTTAAAATTCGCGCGCACAGTTCTCTGTTTAACATAAAAACACAAGTGATCTTACGTCTGTCTACGAAAGTACAGTTCTGGTACAGTGATAGTAGCATATGACAGGTAAGCGATAAAGTTACTATACTACGATTGTAACGTGCCATCGAAAAAAAAACATAATTGGTGTAGGCTATGAAAATGCTTTTGATCGTTTGCAAGCCACTACCACATAATGACATTTATTATTTGACATTTTATTGTAACCAAATTATAACCTCAAATTAAATGTCAATAAGAATAAATGTCATTATGTGAAAGTGGCTAAAGTAACAATCCATTCACATAGCCTACTCTAATTACGATTTTTTTTGATGTTTTCTCATATATAACTGCAAAGGATACCTATTGCAAATATAGTCTGGGTATACGGAAGACAGTCCAGTTACGTTAGATTTTCTCATTTTAGTTTTCAACGATGGTATATTTGACAAACGGATTTCTACGGATTTCCCAAACGGTACCTTGATGCCATTATACAATTGGATAAAAAGGCAGAATGTATATATTATTCAACAGCCGTAGGGAAAAGTATAACTTCTTCAATAAGGAATTCCATGGCAGTTGTATAAAGGTAAGCGCACATTGAGCTGCGTCGAACGAACCACTTACGCTACAAATTCAGTCGTGGCCAATAATGCTAGCCATATTTTCGGCACCGCGACTCGTGCGGTTCTGATCAGTCAGCGCATGATGATTTTAAGCAGTGTAAAATATATTTTATTTCGATTCGTGCGATGCTTGCGATTCGTTCGATGCGGCTCAACGTGCGCTTACCTTCATGGTGGAGCACACATTTAAATACATCATTTTAAATTTGCCGCGCTGTGATGCTACTGCCATGTATGTATGCAAATTGTCAGCATGTCACGATTGTCAGATACGAAAATACAAAATGCAATAATTCCATTTTGACAACACCGTACTACATTTACCTCGTATCACCATCTCCGTCATTCTAACGCATACATGTATTTCTTCTTCTTCTTCTCAATTTAATTGGCCTCCGGATTGGTCCATTTCAGCCAGTCACTTTTGTAACATATAGTTGTAATCACGAAAGATGATCCCTGCGTCACTTACATATAACTCAATCAACAACATTCAAAGAATAATTTTTATATCCAAATATCTATTTGTATGACAAGGACAGCCTGGATGACAGTTTGTATTTTGAAACTTTGTCTAGCAGAGACGTCCGGCTCGTGCAATTCACTTGAATACGACAAAGACGAGATTAGTTTGTTGTCTGCGCTTAAGCTATATATTTCCGCTTCTTGACTTAAAAATTTGACATACATTTGACAATGCATCTCCGTAGACATTTGATGGAACTGTCATTGATTTCGTCCTTACAAATACGTATTCGTTTAACAATTTTTTGAAGACATTTATTTTTTTTAACTATAGTGGCAATACATAGTAGAACATTACGGTAGGTACAATTGCAATAACTTGTTTTAAATTTTTACGGTCTGTCAATAAATCCCCACGCACTTAACCCAAAAATGAAAATGTCATAGCTGCCATATTCATTTCGATATTTACAGTATTTAACATGACGCCGAAGTACTGATTTGATTCATACAAATCTAATTGATGACGCAGGGATCATCTTTCGTGATTACAACTGTAAAATCATAGAATTGTCTTTTGTTGACGCACACACGTTTAAATACGGAAGGGATATCTGTAAGGACGTATGAATATGATAAAGTTAAGTTTAATATGATAAGCTATTTCTACTTTAGCTACAGTGGCATGCAAAATTAAGCAAAGCAAGTTGTCTAACTACTATGCAAGCAGGATTTTAAAGTTTACGGTTGGTCTTCTTTAAAAATTCCATAACATTCATAATCGTTTCTTTGTTGGTATTTTCTAAGACGGAGAACACGTTTAACGGTGATTGCAGGTTTTGGCTGATTAGTTTCCTGTAGAGATCGTTCGATAAATTAGTTTGGTCTGGGCATTCAAATAATAAATGTTGCAGATCACCAACTTTACCACAACTACAGTTAGGAGAATCCTTGATTTTAATTTTGTTTAGGTGGAAAGGGGTGTGACAGTGATTAAATCGCATTCTGGTAAATGTAACAATATGAGATCTAGGTAGGTTACATTTCTCAAACCAAGGTGTTATGTTAACCTTGCTACATATTTTAGCATAAGCTTTCGCTTTGGATCTTGTGAATCTGTCCCATTCTTCTTGCCAAGCCACAGTATTGCGATTATTTTTCAGTTTTGCAGAAATCAGTTTTGTGACACGTTAACCCATCGTTATTATTTAGTGGCCCTTGGGCGGCTCCTTTTTCCTTCAGATATTGAATCTAGGACGAGTTGCTAGTAACGCAGTTTCCATTAGAAAATTCCCTGCTACATTGTTACGTTCCATTCTCGTGAGTAAAAATTTATTTGCCAACTTCCTAAATCGTAGGTGTATTGGAAGTTCCGCTGCCTCATTTAAAAGAGCTAGAGTTGGTGTGGATTTAGGATCGCCCCTAAACATATGCGTAGGCCAGCATACTGAATTCTCTGTAACCTCACGGTTTTCTTTTGAGATAGTGGATAAATGAACATACCTGAATAATCGAGGTGAGATAATACTATGGCTCTATACACGGAGAGAAGTGTTGAGGGGTCTGCTCCCCACCACGTCTTACACAGACTTCTAAGGATGTTTAACCCCTTTGAACACTTAGAGATTAAGTAATCGATTTCTGAATCAAACCCAAGTTTATTATCTATTGTAATACCCAGAAATTTTGCTTTGGAGCTGAATGGAATAATTGAGTCTCGTAGTACCACATGTGGTCTCTCATCGTAGTTCTTCTTCTTGAGTATATCACCGCACGACACTTAGAACTTGAAATTTGTAGATCGTGTGCTTCTACCCAACTTTTTACCTTCTCCAAGCCTTTGTTTAAGCCCGAAATGGCTTCATTAATATCAGTGTCTGACAAAAAAATGACTATATCATCGGCAAATTACAAAATCAGACAAATTGTGTTCACTGTGGCCTCCAGTGTAGATGTATAAACCGCATATAATAGAGGGCTCAGTACTGAACCTTGTGGCAACCCCATTGAATTATATCTAGGACCTTCTGTAGTGGTGTGAAATTTGACAATCAAAGACCGCTCTGTGATAACATTCATGATTAATCGTAATCAATTTGTCGGGACACCCAAACTCTTTTAAGCCTGATACCAAAATATTCCGGTTCGCATGGTCAAACGCCCCTTTAATATCTAAGAAGGCTGCAATAAAGTATTGCAGGATGCGTTACTGATAGTTACTAATATCTGATTATTTATGATTACTGAATTCAAACTTCGATACGTGTTTTTATAACATCCATTTATTTACTAACTTTTTATATAACCTCTCTATTTTCTTAATACCTCCATTTATGTACACTCGACAACACTACTTTCCGAAGTGTACACTCGAGTCTACTAATTTCCGCGTTCACCTCACTACACATCCCCCTTTCTTTTATTGTTTTTAACAGTAGTCGTTGAGGTAAATTGGTCGCTCCCTTTTCTGTTTTCTTGCTTGGGTGTTTGATTCTTCCGTCCCTTTATTCTTTCTATTCTCTGTTTCCATTCGACTGCCTTCGTCTTTGTCCGGCAATTTCTTCAAATGGTATCTGTTTCTTTTTATGTCGTTTCCGTCTTCTGTTCCCACTAGGTATGATCTTGTTCCTATTTTTCTTTTTACTATTCCCTCTTTTTTTCATTGGTAATCCATAATCTGTCCTCCTTCTCTAATTCTTTGTGCTCTTTTGCTCCGTGTCTCTTGTCGTAATTGCGTTTTTGTATCTCTTTCGCTATCTTCATTTCCCTATGAACCTTTTGAGTCGGTGATTTAATCTGTAGTTTAAGGTTGTGGATCGGGATTTTTTCTCGCAATGTTCTCCCCATGAGAAGTTCACTTGGAGATGCGCCACAACTAAGCTTGGTGTTTCTGTAAGCTAGTAGTCCTAGGTTGGGATCATGCCATTTTTTAAAGATATTTTTAGCTGTCTTCACTGCGCTTTCTGCCAACCCGTTAGATCTCGGGTAGGTCGGGCTACTCGGTTTCCATTGGAAGTTATAGTCTTTGGCAAATTTATGGAATTCGTGGTTATTGTATTGTGGACCACAGTCACTTCTGACTATTTTTGGGATTCCGAACCTGCTAAATATTTCTTTTAGTTGGTTTATAACGTTTGTACTTTTAGTACTCTTTAGTTCAACCACTTCCAAGTACTTACTATAGTAGTCTTGGACTACTAAATATTTCTTTGCCCTGAATTCAAAAAGATCCGTTCCAACACCATCCAAGGTAGGGCTTCCACGCCGAATGATAGCATTGGTTCGACTTGATTCATGTTGCTGTTTCTAATGCATTCTTCGCAGTTATTCACCATATCTGTAATCTGTTGACTTATCCCTGGCCACCACACTGTCTCTTTAGCTCTGGACTTGTTTTTGTTAAGACCAAGATGACCACTATGTATTTCTTTCAGGCACTGTTTTCGCTCACGCGGTGGTATTATTATCCTATCTTGGTACGTTAACATGTTGTCTACAATAGTTATATAATCTCTATGTTTATAGTACGGTAAAATATCTCGTCTGCAATTCTTTGTTTCTGGCCATCCCTTTTGCACATATTCTCTAATCTTCTCAAATGTGTTCTCTTCTTTTATGTTGATATTTTGGATGGTAGCGATTGTATTTATTGTTTTGAATTTTGATAACACTTCTTCGTCTTCCATTCCAGTTAGTAATGGAGCACGACTCAATGCATCTGGCGCACTCACTTCCTTGCCTGGTACATAAGTCACGGTATAATCATAAATTGTCATTTTCAGCCTAAGTAATTGTAACCGAGCTGACAGATCATTGATTGGTTTTGTTGTTAATATTTGAACCAACGGTTTGTGGTCTGTTCTTATTTCGAATTGTTTTCCTAATAAATACTGGTTGAAACGTTTATATGTATAAGCAATGGCTAGAGCTTCTTTCTCTATCTGAGCATACTTCTTCTCACCGATGCTAAGTGACTTTGAACAATATGATATAGATCTCCAACTGCTATCTGGTTGTAGCTGCTCCAAAACGCCTCCAACGCCGTAAGAAGAAGAATCCGTAGAGATTCTTGTAGGATACTGTACATTGTAGGCTGCCAAAGTCGGTACTGTTGTTAATAATGTTTTGATGTCATCGAAACTCTTTTGTTGTGGTTGTCCCCATCCAAATTGTCTATCCTTATGTAGTAATTCCCTCAATGCGTGCGTTTTCGCCGAATAATCTTTTATGAACTTTGTTAGATATGTCACAAGCCCTAAGAATCTTCTCACTTCCGTAACACATTTTGGTTCTGGGAACTTGATAATACTCTCTATATTTGTTGGGTCGGGTTGAATACCTTCTTTCGATACAATGTAACCTAAATATTGAATTTGCATTTTTCTAAATTCGCATTTTCTTAAGTTCAACGTTACTCCATTGTCCCTTAATGTTGTTAGCACTATTTCCAGTTTCTTGTCGTGATCAGCCGCATCCTGACCGCTCACTACAATGTCATCTGCATGTACCACTACACCCTTAACCTGGCTACTGTGGATGATATTCTGCAGAGTCCTTTGGAAAATTTCTGGTCCACTTTATATGCCAAACGGACATCTTTGGTAGGCAAATTTTCCAAAAGGTGTTATGAAGGTAGTATATTTGAATGACTCTTTCGTTAACTGTAGTTGGTAGAATCCTGACGAACAATCCAACTTGGAAAACACTTTTCCATCTTGAATTTTCCCTAGAATTTCTTCTACTGAGGGTAACTGATACGTTTCTCTTTTCACACTTTTGTTGAGTTGCGTAAAATCAGTGCAAATCCTGATCTTCCCGTCTTTCTTTGATGTTACTACCATGGGTGAACACCATTCTGTTGGTTCTATGAATTCCTTTATGACTTCTTCATCCACCATTTTCTTTAACTCACTGCGTACATCTTCTAACAATGGTAATGGCACTCGTCTTGGCACGGTTACACTATATGGTTGAGCATCCCTGTTTATTTGAATATTGTATTGAAAATTCTTGATTTTACCAACTCCTTTAAACAGATTGCTATATTTTTTGGTAATATAATCCTTAAATTCTGAGTCTGACATTTCTTTGTTGCCTTGCTCTATACTGTTTATATCTTCACTGACGTGCATTTTGATTTTATCATTTTTCCATTCCATGAGCTGTAGTTCTTCTATGGCTGGTCTGCCCAACAAATTTTCTGTGGTATCTACTACGTACATTTTTAATTTTGCTTTCATATTTCGATTTTCTACTTCACATTTCACCTTTCCAATGATTCTCAGTTTCTTTCGTCCTTGTCCCATTAATTTGATGCTAGTTTTCCTTAATTTATTTTCCATGCCTAGTTCATCGAACGATTTCTTTGATAATATTGTTGCATCCGGCCCTGTATCTATTTTAAATACAATGTGCTTACCATTTACTAGTAGTTTGAGTGTCCATGGTTTTACAGATTCAATTCTGTTGATAACAATTTCCGCAGCTTCTCTGGAACTGTCACTTGTTTCCGATTCTTGTTGTATCTCACGAATACGACTAGTTTGACACATTTTTTTAAAGTGTCCAATAGCTACACTTGTTGCACTTCGCCTTTGCTGCAGGACACTTAGCTAGAGGATGGCTTGGTTTCACATCACATCTAAAACACTGTGGGTACTTTGTCGGTTGACTGCCGCTTTGAGCATGCTGATTTTTTCTGTTTTCATACCTCTGTTTTCTTGAGCTTGCTTTTACCCGGACTGCGTCCACATCCGTTTCTCTCTCAAATTCTCCATCTTCTTTCTTAAGTCCTTATTCTGAATCCTGACGTTTTCTGCCTGTTTGATCTTCTCTATGGTTCGTGTTAGGTTCAATGTCTCATCCATTTGCAGCAATTCCGATAACTTATAGTCTCTGATGCCTACAATAAGTCTATCCCGAATCAATTCATCTTCTAATGTACCATACTTGCATAGTTTTCCCATAACTATGATACTATTGATATAATCTGTAGCCAACTCCCCTTCTTTTTGATTTCTTAAATTGAATTTTGCCCTTTCGTAAATGATATTTATTTTTTTCTCGAAATATTTATTGAATGCTTCGACTAGCTCTTTGAATGTTCTAAAGTCCGTTTCTTTTCTCTGAATACTTTAGAAAATTTTTGATACATTGGGACCCATGTATAGTAATAGATTACTCTTCTGAATATCTTGAGATTCACTGTCCAATTTTGCTGATTTATGATATCGCATATAATGTTCGAGCCACCTTTCCCATTCTTCCTGAATGAACGAAAACTTTTCGGGTGTAGGAATTTTTACTTGATTCGCCTGTGTACCGAGGATATTCATTTGTGTAACTAAAGCTTGCAATTCTGCAATTCGTTGCTCTAACGTTTGTATGTCTGACATTTTCCTTCCTTCTGTGTTTACACACACCTGACACCATGTGTTAGGTATTTCTGATGCGTTACTGATAGTTACTAATATCTGATTATTTATGATTACTGAATTCAAACTTCGATACGTGTTTTTATAACATCCATTTATTTACTAACTTTTTACATAACCTCTCTATTTTCTTAATACCTCCATTTATGTACACTCGACAACACTACTCTCCGAAGTGTACACTCGAGTCTACTAATTTCCGCGTTCACCTCACTACACACAAGTGGTGTCAAAATAAATCTCGGGAGAGCATATAGATAGATCTAGTACGTTATGTGCTTGATTAGGTCTTCCTAATCTAGTATAATCGCTACTATTAAGTATGTTAAGATCTAGATTCATGACAGTCTGATAGACTATCTCCCCCGAATGATTCCTAGATTTACAACCCCATCCCGGTGTAAAGCATTGAAATCCCCTCCAATCAAGCATGGTTTATTTAGTCCTCTAAATAAGCGTTCCAAGGTTTCTGCTCCTATTCTTGCATTAGGGGTGATATAGAAATTTCCAATTGAAACGTTAAATATCTGTACTGAGACAAATTGGCATTCATGTGTGTTTATTCTTCCATCGAGTTCTCTGAATGGAATATTTCTCCTTATTAATATTGCAGCTCCTCCTCTTCCATCTGCTCTATCTTTCCTGATTACGTGATAATTGGGTATGTAACATCTCTCCTCTGGATTTAACCATGTTTCGCTTAAAAGTGCGATAGATATGTCATATTCCTTTAACAGGTATAATAGTAAATCACATTTATTGCTAGGTAAAGATCTTATATTCCACTGTAAACATTTTAATGTCATTGCATTTTGAACAGGTAAAAATGGGTGCCAAGCAAGCATGGATAGTGCAAACTAGTTGATAAAGATCTATAGTGCTGCATTAGAAACTAAAGCTGTAAGCGAGTCTAACATTTGTAAAATAGCATGGAGCAGGGGGCTTTCTTTAAGAGAATTCTGCAGTGTTTCTTTTAAGTTTTTTATAATCAGTGTAAAGGGAGCATCGTTTTTGTCGGAATTATAAAGCTGGGTCACGGGACTTGGCAATGCCGGATTACTATTATTTTGAGACGGTTGAGACTACATATATACTGGATCAGTTCTTACATCTGGAATTCTTCCATTATTGTTAAATGGGTTATGATTGTGGCTTTCTGTACTATTCCTGGGTGTTGAAAGTGTCTTCTTCCTTTTAGCTGCCTGGGAATAGGAGGTAGAAGGTGAATCTGGGAGATTTAGAAAACTAGTTGTAGGGGGAACTTGCAGTTGCAAGGATAGAAGAGGAAATTCCTGGGGTTTTATCTGAGTATTTCTAACAGGTTTCAGCGCTTTAACTGCATCCACAAATGCAACATTATATACAGCCATGTATTCTTTAATTTTTTTCTATCTAGTAAATTCAGGGCAAGTTCTATTTACAGCTTCATGGGCCCCATCACAATGGAAGCAGCGAATCTTTTCATTTTGGCAGTCTTTTCTATCATGAGATTCACCACAACGGCTACAATTACTCTTTCCTTTGCATTGTTTCGCAGTGTGTCCATAATACATACACTTATAACACTGTGTAATAGCAAACTTGTAAAGCTCTACATCTATTGGTGTAAAGAAGAGAAAAACTTTTTTTTGGTAATATAGTCCCCTCAAAAGTTACTGCCACTGTACCTGTAGGTATATATGATGTTACTCCATCAACAACCGTTCTCCTATTAAGTCTACGAACTCTTAACACTTTAAAAGGGGCTTGAATGTTATTCAAAATATCTTCCTCCGATAGGGAAGAATGAACCTGTCTAATAATGCCTTGGCAAGAAACTAGATGTGAAGGTATAATGGCCATAAGTTTGTGCGATTGTAATTGTTGGCATTTTATAAAGTTATTGGCACTTTTAGCACAATTAAATGAAACAGCTAGCCTATTCTTACCTTTTTTCTCTATGGTTTTAATTCCACCAATATTTTCGTTTTTCAGAATCTTACCAATTATCATAGCGTGTATTGAGTTAGTTTGCTCCGTATCTGTTCTGTACTGCACATATACTGTAAATGGGCCAACAGCCTTTGAATTATGTATATTGGGATGGAATAGGTGATATGTACTTCGATTGACTTTTGTTGTTTGCGGTATGTTCATTAGTCTGAGGATTATATGTAGTAATTGTTTCGCCTTCCATATTAACGTCTTCCCCTGCTGAATCCTCACGATTAGCTTGAGATTTAATTTCATTGATTAAATTTTGCGAACTATTAGGAGAAAGAACAAGGACATTGCCAGAGATCGTAATTTTTAGAGATCGTCACCCGAGGATGCTTCAGACATGGTTAGGAAAACGTGATAAGTTAGGTTAGGATTCCAAGCGTACTAAATTTAAATGCGTTTTATTTTTAGTAGCAACAAATACTGTACAAAGCTAATATATATAAGAAAAACTATGTATTTTTCAACCATTTCCGTTCATTTTTTCTCTCCCCTTACATGTAATTGCTAATTTTTACAATGCCTAGTATCTGGGTTGTCCAACCTGTATATTTATCAACTATTCTAATCTGAAGATCTCATTTATTACAGACGTTGCTTTTCTTGTCATAACTAAATGATTTTTTCTGTATATTTTTTTTACTATAATAGATTGTATTAATTTCAAATCAACGTTTATTTTTTATATTACAATGAGAGAAGGTCATTCGAGTATCCTTCCGAAGTGTTCCACAAAAATGTCCATGTTGCAATGTAAATTATCGTTTTATCACCTATAATTTACAAGAAACGTGAAGCTACAGTAATCATCTGCATGCCAGGTATTTGTTTGTCTTTACCAGTACCTACTTTATTTTCTGCAAAGATTGTTGTCTTCCATCCACAATATCAATTTTGTTGCCCTTCATATATGATATCTTGGAAGAAATATATGTACACATATGAACAAAAGTCTACATACGGGCAACAAAATGTAAACATGTAAGCGACATGTTTACATTTTGCTGCCCGTATGTAGACTTTTGTTCATATGTGTATGTTTTCTGCAAAGCAATAAATTATCTCTATTGAAGCTCTATCAAAATTTGTCTTATATCAACACGAAGTCGAAAATGAATTTACATATCTCACTTGTTTTCAATGTTTCCCATCTACTGTCAGTTTCAAAAGTAATGCCTTCCTCTACTTTTAAAAAAACGTTCTGCTCGTGTAAAGCTATTGAATGGAATTTCGTTGACTTTCGCTGTAGAACGTATCGGCAAAATTAATATTCATCTACCAAAATTTGTAATCTCTTACAGTTTTGATATACGTATGTGTTAACCGTGTCGGAGACATTCATTATCATACACGGTGTATTGTATATAATGAGTTTATTCGGAAAATTACAGATTTGAAATATGATGTTGCAAATATAATATGTAAAGTGTGCGATGTAATATGTGCGTGTGCCGAAATCGGTCGATATACGCTGAAGTGAAAGGGATCACAGAAATCACGTAAACATTGCACTACACAATAAATTTTATTTCTAATTACTCTGACTAAATATATTCGACGTATTCACATCAATTGACTAAAGGTTTGTTCTGGTTTCGAAAAATAAAGATCCTCGGACGTCCGACGCAAGCGCAGTTGATAAAAAGCGTTCTGGTTATTTCCGTACTGTTTTTGATTTGTGAGTTATCTGTTCTGGTTTCGTTAAAGAAGTATCCACAATTATTTTGAACCGTCACAGATCGTTCATACTCCGAGGTGTGGACAAAGTTCGACAGGTTTAGCGGCGCACGCGTTTTATCATATTTAGGGGAACGGTTAATTGGCCCACTTTTTTTAACCATTGCCAAGTTAGTAATTTTAGTAAAAAAATAAAACTAAATAAATACTTATATTGCCCAAGATATTTGCAAACTCTCAAAGCAGTTTATAAAGGGCTAACTACAGTTTGAAAAACACGGTCCTAATTTTAAGAAAAGTCTGTATGGTTAACCGAACCATGGGAAGGTCAATGGGGATAACTGACCATGTAGGTATATAATAATTACAACAACTTAAGAACTTTTACTTTTGGAAAAATACAAAGTAAACAAATGTTATCTACTGCAAGCTAAATTCTGATAAGTCTAAGTTAAAATACATGTTTTTATAACGTCCTTTCACTGATTGTAATGGATTTGGCAAGCCGCACACAACGTCTTCTTGTGCAACAAACGCAGATTGTCATCAGAAAATATGAAGCGGTTAGAACGCATATTTCGTTTAAGAAATTTCACATTAAAGCCATCCTTTAGTCGCTTTAGAATTTTCCCAGCATATTTTCGAGATGATCCTTTACCATGAACTTTCACAATCGCGAAGTTATTTTCGTCTAACTCATTCACAGGTTTATCATACATTTCTTCATGGTCAAGATCCATAAAAGTAGAAGAAGAATCTTCTTCATACGAAGGTTCTTCTTTTTCAGAAGATGGTGACGGTGTGCGAAAAGTCTCCCTTATTTTGTTTGCTAATGACGTCTTTATTTTCTTCTGATTACTATCGTTCTGGTCTAGGACTGTCTGTTTCCTTTTCCTTTGATTTACTGCTTGTTCTAGTTCCTCTTTCACCGGTGTATTAGTTAATATTAAAGATTTGCCCTTCTTACGTTTTTGAAAGTTTTCTTTTCTAGGGGCTGCTTTTGCAAATGGTCGGATAGCTTCAAGTGACACAATTGCACTCACTGTATTTTGAGTTTCTTCACCTTGTAGTTGGACCAGGCTGCGCGATTCTTTCATCTAGTCTTGTAGATGGACCAGGTTGCTCGTCATCTAATGTTATATTGCTTATTGCAGTTCCTTCATCAATTTGAGGACGATCACTCACATATGAAGATAGAAAGTCGGCGTCCGTAAATATATTCTCGTTAAAAGGAATGATTCCTGCTTTTGCAAATCCACTGCAAATGTTTTGAACAGTGAATCCTCTTGCGAATGCATCACCCATTAGCTCTGCTATATCGTATATGGTAATAGCATTACCAGGGTTATTGACCATCCATCGATTACAAGCATCATTATACTCGTAATAACTTTTAAAAGGTCCAAATACAGACAAATCTAAAGGTTGCAATCGATCACTGCAGTGTGGAGGTATTGTCAATAAAATAATACCACTCAATTTAGCAAAATTAAGAGCATTGATAGCCAGATGGCTTTCATGATTATCCAATATAATCAATTTGGGCTTGTCAGGTGATGGTCGCTCATGATGTACAAAATGTTCCAATACGTCTTTAAACAAATCGGACTGCATCCAACCGGACTGTGTAGCAGTTCCTTTAGTTCTTATTGGTGCATTTTTTAGCATGTGCGACTTAAAGTGTTTCCTTGGAAATATTAAGTAAGGGGGAAGAGCTCTTCCCGTACTTCCAACAATAGCGCAGAACACAGAGCGCAGACGTTTTGTATCTACGCATTCTGTCCCGCGCAACTTTACAACATCTTGAGATTTACGAACCAGAACAAAGCTTAACTGACTGTATCTGTTCGAACATACTCCGTTATACATCGTACCGGGCATGTGCTGTGCCAACATTTTTACCTGCTTTACCTGTTAGTTTTATGACGAAATAGATATTACTTAAAATGATTTTTTTATATGATTAAAAACGCAATATTCTTAAGTGCAATAAAACTCCACCGACAGGAGTTAAATAATATTTTCAATGCTATTGTACCGTTACGCTTAACAGATAAGTGACAATTTAGGAGTGGAATCCGCCTTGCAGTAACGTTCGTTATTTCAATGTAGCTACTGTCACAGAAATCTACAGATAGCTCATCCCATGGAAATACGTAAAATCACACAGGTTGTATACATTGCAGGCGTTTGCTACATCTTCTATATGAGCCGGTTTCAAACGGGGATCCATTCAAGGTGAATTGCCGACACGGATTTCGTATTCTTTCGAGGTTTTCAATTTTAAAAGTGTCCAAAAGTAATGAATTTTATCGAGCAGCGATGCCATAGCCCTCCCTATAAGATAAATCATAGATTTCCCATGAATGGTATTGTTGCTGTAGAAATGTTTTACTATGGTCACCTTTTAAAATGTGGCGGTTAGCTCACAAATATACATATAGTCCAATTAATTTGCAACTTCATCAATATTTTATATTGCATGTAGGATGGATTCAAGCTCTGATGTGGCCAACGCTGTATAACTTGTCAAGATTTTTAAAATTTCTTGTTCTTGGTTGATTACCAAACGCTTGATTATTTATAACTTATAATATATCAATATCCAAAAACTCATGTCGTGAAAGTGGCTTAGAAGCGAATTATCATGATTCTCGAACATAGTAAAAGATCTATGACTACTGAGAAAGAGTTGTCTCTATACGAAAATCAGGACAATCATTCTCTTGTATATAATAGGTAATCCTGATAATCCTTAAAGTTAAAATATTTACCGGTATCTATTTAATAAATAAGTAAATAAATATCGTTTCTAATACTTTAATGTTCATACTTAAAAATAAGTTTGTGATGCATGTACAGGGTATCTCTGTAGTGCGTCCAAGTATCATATCTCCCCTTGTAGTTTATCGAGTAGACTCGTTGATCCGCGCAATATGACGATTAATCACCAAAATGACACTAATAATGATATATTAAATTTATTTTATATCCATGGTAAATAATATAGGATAGCAGCAAGAATATGTCGTGCATTTAATGAGAAATATCCACAACCTATGCCCGTAGTGAAATTAAAAAAAAATGAAATCAACTTTTTAAATTATGGAACTATTAAAGTTATCAAAAGACCATTTTTCGAATTTTGAAACGACACAAAATGCGATCATACTAACTAAACATGTGGCTAACTGAGAGCAAGTCAGATTTGGTGTAAATGAAAAGCAACAAAACTGTCACTCATTTGGCAACTTACCGAAATATTTTATTTTCATAGCTAACTATGAGAAAAAAGTAACAGATATGAGTATACTTTTCTTAAACAATAAAATGTCTACGGGTTTTTTAGAATTTAGATTAAAACTCAACGTTAATCTAAATTCTTTTTAAATAATATAGCTTCCTGAAGAAGTCACAGAATTGTGACGAAATATTGAAAATAAAGATTTTTATTATTAAAGGACCGAAAAACCTGTAGAAATTTTATTGTTTAACAAAAAGCGGTCAAAAAACGACATCAATAGTATAATTTTCGTAGTTGGAACGAATAATCTCTAATAACTCAAAAACTAATAAAGATGAGACCTTAATACGAATCGATATAGAATTTCTTGCTGAATCAAGTGCTGCAATTAAAACTACTATGTGCCATTAAAATAAAAGAATTTTTAATGTTTGAAGATATCTGAATTGGTTGCTAATTTCTGCACACTATGTATAAATTTTGTTGAAAGTTACGACAGTTCTCAGTATCTATGACCCTTTACTTTCGTTTGCAGAAGTTTGGTACCTTACGCTTTAAAGTGCTTTACAATATCAATTTTTCTTTAAATTGGTGCAGTAAGAAATTATTAAGGAAAATTGTAAATGTCTTCGAAATAGTTGACTTTAGGTATAGGGAATCCTAATACAGAACATTTGCAAATTATGCGTAGAATCAACTGCATTGAAAAAAATTATACCATTGTATTTAAAATAACACAGTTGTATATTGTTCAGTGAAAATGGAACATCCTGTATAAGTGAAAGTAATTTTAGAACATGTGCCATATTAATTCAAGTAGCCTCCGTATAATGGCTTTTCAGGAAAAATATCTACAATGGGGGATATGGTACTTGGACGCACTAGAGACACTCTGTACATAGTCACATATGAAGTTCAAAGTACTTGCTACTCTTTCATTAGATATGCAAAACCTTTCAAGTTACATACATTTTCGTTTATCGTGGTTTTTTTTAAATTTTATTCCATACCTGTATTGTACTGTTTAATAAAGGCGAGCGTTTTATTATTGTTTCGTTTAACTTGTTTCCTTTTCCATTCAAGTTTTTTGTTTGCTACTTCATTTGGAATCTTGTTTACTTAACTTATCCGCACTGTTGTGTGATATTTTTCTTCCTTCTTTCATTATCATTGTTAATTCTCAATATGTATACGTAAGTCATTTAAATAAATTAGCAACAAAAAATATGCTAATAACATGACTGAAGCAACAGTAAAGACACACTCGTAATACTCGAATTGCAGAGAGTGGGATGCTGTATCACTTGCAGACGTCGAATTGAAATGTGTTATTTTATTAAAGGGGAACTGAAACTAAAAGCGTCGGCGTCAGTGCACTGAACTGGTCGTCTCTGTTCGAACCGTTCTCCCTACCTAACCATTATCCAATACAATATACCCGACTTTGTTTTCCCTATTTTATATGTGTAACCTATTTGCGCTTATATAATCAATTTCAGGGGTTATGTTGCATTGTTTTGGATCATATGGATCCTTTTATTCAATTATTTCAAGGCATAATCAAAGTTGTGTATACGTATTTTTTTTTAATAGTCTCTATATCATTTATACAACATTTACTGTTTCCATATGAATTCCTTTATAGTTATTTTGTTTACAGGACAACTTTGAAAGCGTCAAAATCGATTTGTATTTTTATTAGTCAATTGACAAGAACTCAATAAGCACACACCATATCGACTGATGCAAAACTATCCGCCAATATTTGCGTAATTCCATTAAGTTGTATGCTTTGACATGCTATTTTACTACTTATACATTCGTTTTTGAAAAATATGAGTATGAGTAATTGCATTGAACTTCGTTTTTTTTCTCATTTGCAATCTACAATGTCCTATATGAACAGCTTCCTGCACGTATTCTATATTTTAATGTTATATTAAAGGGATTGGTAACTTACTATTGCTTAGAGACACTTACAGTTTTAATCCGGCCCTTAATGTAGCTGAAATAATATTTATTCCTCATGCGGATAGAAACGTCCCTGATAGTCTCAGTACCGGTGATATACTACACTTTAACCTTTTATCATGATTGTATGTATACTTTAGTGCGAGTGACGATATGGGACACAATTTACTGAAATATCTTTGCCGTATGTGATTGAACAGAATTAGACTCTGACTCCATATAGTCTTAGCCGTCATATAAGGCGAATACTCCGTCAAAAATACAATAAAAAAGTTAACTAATTAATAGATTTTATTGATCGTTTTAAATTTTATTTATTATATACGAAAGTGCAAGAACTAACACTCTTTGCTCACGCACAAAGAATGGAACCTAACAAACGTGTAAGAAAGAGATTATGTAATAGAGCAGTGATTCTCAACCACTGTGCCGCGGCACTTTTGTGTGCCGCGAAATTCTAAGTGTGCCGCCAAATTTTGAAATCGTTAAAAGTGTGCCGCAGCAAAAAAAAAAGGTTGAGAATCACTGTAATAGAGACATGCATAAGAGAAACTTGGAGGAAACAGGTTGAGGAGTAGGAAAGAATGGGAAAAAATAATACAGAACCTACAGACTTCTATAGATGGTATAAGGTGTCATGTTATATTTCCCACTGTATTCATTACAATACTCGGCTACACCTCGTAATTTTCATACTCGTGTCTTAATAGCTATCATTAAATCCTCGTTGCATAATATACTATTTTTTAATGTTATACTATTGCACGTTCAATAAAGGGCTGTGGATATCTTGAATACACATAAATGCTAACTTTCAACTAATGGAAAGGATCCAAAGTAGTATGTAATAGTTAGTAAATGCATATTACTAACATCATAATAAAATGTAACAACTGAATCGTTCGCAAAATAAATAGGTATGCTTCATTATCGTGTAATATTGGTGCAACATTATTATATTTTATACCTCATTACAATGCGTGCAAGGATAATACTCTAATTTCCGTACTGAATTCTTTACTTCCTGCCTTTATATCTCCGTTTGATTTTTCTAACATGTTGCCTTGTAGAAAGACAAATACAAAATTGTCATATCAGCAAACAACTATCATATTATGTTAAATTGATTAACTTCCAATACAACACGTAATTTCTCTTTTCAGAAACGCTTTTGCAAATGGACAGACAACAATTACAAAAATTCGTTCAGTACCTGATATCAGAGCACCACACGGAAGTTTTGCCAACCGCTCAAAAATTGGCGGACGAAATTTTACAGCAGCGGTCGGAAATAAATCAAATACCTGGCGCTCCGGATCCAACGGCAGGCGCATCGGCCGATGACGATCACTCTTGGCATCTAGACGAAGAACAAGTATGCGAACAAGTCAAATCGTATCTATCTCAAGGAACGTACTACAATGCTAACAAACAACTAAATTCTCTATTTTCCAAGGTAACCAATAAAATTGAATTGTTGATGGGTGTGCTTTAAACGTATTATTTTCATGCAGGTCCGCGAAATGTTGAGAGCACAAGACTCGAACGGCGCTAGGATGTTAACTCTAATTACAGAGCAATTTTTATCCGATCCTAGGTTACAATTATGGAAAAATCAGGGCACTCCGATGACTGATAAATGTCGACAATTGTGGGATCAACTCGGTAAGTTATTTAATTCTATATTTTTAATTTTGTATATCCATCTTCTTAAATACAAAATGAGACTTAAGATACATAACTTTAAAAGAAAAACAATAATTAATCAATTGCTCAGGTTTCGAACCAGTTTTTCGAATTAAACTAATGGTAAAGTAACAATTTTAAAATAATGTATCGGTTTTTATCTACATTTCGAAAAAACATATCTACAGGGTGTTAGTAAATAAGTGCGATAAACTTCGGGGGAGAGGGGTGGGGGAGGGCAGTTTGCTATATAAACGTCCGTCCGCAAATGCTTAGTTTCAGAGTTATAGGGTGTTAAAGATTTTCTTAAAAGCTGACGATTTATTTATTGCTCTGAAACCGGCCGAGATAGGCAAATTAAATTTGGTGAGTTTTAAGAGATGGTTATTGCGCATTTCTTGACATCCAAACAAGAATTTTATATTCATCATTGGCGTGCATACGGGTAATGATCTTAATTTTTTAAAGAAAAAAAATGGTACGCCACTGAGATATTTCAAATTAAAAATCATTTTTGCATTTGCCATTCAATTTGTAATAAAAAACCTCTCTTGCCTTTTTTTCGTGTGAGGCGCCGTTTTTATGCAAAAAAATAAAACATCTTAACGTGTATTTTTCATTTCTTTAATACATTATCTAGTAGGCTACTGAACTACTGAACTCTTCAATACGATAACATTAAACTAGAACAATAACAGAAAATAACACTAGAAAAATGTTAAGTAAGCGAAAAGCTACAACAAATGTTGAAAATGACCTCCCTCAGACATAACACAACTCTTCGCCTCATTGATTGTTGTATTCGCGCAAAAATTCTTGGTGTATTTCTTATTGTCTCACAGCCGGCTATAAATCGATTCCTCAGGTCATCAACATTTTCGATAAACTAATGACTTAAGAAAACCCCAAATGCAAAAATCTAAAGGATTTAACTCCGGTGATCGAGCAGGCCAATGTTCCGTACCTCCCCTATCTATCCAACGATTTGGATACACTGTATCTAAGTGATTACGTACATTAATGCTAAAATGAAATGATGTTGTCTCAGCTGTAGAGGAATATCTTCAAGAAGACCAGGTAACTCTTGCTGTAGGAAATTAAGGTAAGATTCGCCTGTTAGTCGTAGTGGGAGGAAATATCGACCGATTAAATGAGCATCAATTACCCCAACCCATATATTGACTGAAAAGTGATGCTAAAAATGGGCTTCAAAAATTCCATGTGGATTTTCCTCAGCCCATAAGTGATTATTATGGAAATTTCGTATACACTGTCGTCCAAAATTAGCCTCGTCAGTAAACAAAACGCCATTTAAAAAATTAGGAATTTGAGCGATTTGATGAAGGATCCATTGGCAAAAAAATAGGCGGGGAAAAAAGTCTCTAGGTAGTAGAGCTTGCACACGTTTAATATGAAACGGATACAATTGCTGTTCTTTAAGAATTTTGAATACAGTGAAGTGGCTCACATTCAGTATGTTGGCGATTTTTCGAGTACTTGTTTCAGGTGACTCCGCTATTAACTCGAGAATTTCTTCTTCTAGTTGCACAGTTCGTACTTTTCGAGGGCGCCCGCAGTCAGCCGTTTGTTTCTTAAATGTACCATTTTCGCGCAAGCGTTGGTGAAGACGAGCAAATATTGTGTAATGAGGTACCCTACGTTCTGGATACAACTCAGCATACAATCGTCCAGCTTGCCGACCATTTCCATTACTTCGACTATAGACAAAATGCATGTCTGCTAATTCTGCATTTGAAAAATTTTCCATTATTTTCAATAAAAGAAAAATTAATTACTTATTAACAATAATTTTATAGCTAACTAAAAGCTTAATAATGATGAGTTGCTATTTTGACACTTCGTTAAAATATTTGTATTTAAAAATGCATTGATATTGAATGTCGACAGTAACCTACTATAATGTGTTAAAGAAATGAAAAATACACGTTAAGATGTTTTATTTTTTGCATAAAAACGGCGCCTCAAGAGAGGTTTTTTATCACAAATTGAATGGCAAATTCAAAAATGATTTTTAATTTGAAATATCTCAGTGGCGTACCATTTTTTTTCTTTAAAAAATTAAGATCATTACCCGTATGCACGCCAATGATGAATATAAAATTCTTGGTTGGATGTCAAGAAATGCGCAATAACCATCTCTTAAAACCTACCAAATTTCATTTGCCTATCTCGACCGGTTTCAGAGCAATAAATAAATCTTCAGTTTTTAAGAAAAACTAACACCCTATAACTCTGAAACTAAGCATTTGCGGACGGACGTTTATATAGCAAACTGTCATTATTTTTGCATGCAGAATCACCCCCTGAAGTTTGTCGCACTTATTTACTAACACCCAGTATATACAACAAAATTATATATACCTACTTAAACACAAAAATAAAGTGGTTGTATTGACACATAAATTGAAAATATTGGTTGAAACAACACTTAAAACAATTGCATTAACCAATATTACTTTACTCACATATAACACTATAAGTGATACTTATTATAAAAACGTCAGGAACCAAAAGGTTTGAATTACATTCCGGGTATAGATCTTACTTAAACTTTATATGGTTTCCAAACAATCCCATAATTATAACAGACAGCGTCGGTTGTCTGCTCACTATAAGGATCTAATGCACCTTATTTTGGCTAACAATAAGTCACGGAATCCTTCGATGTGGAAAAAGACAAAGCATGCATTTTTGGAGTCATATTAATCTCTAAGTGTAAAAATTCCAAGCGGAAATTTGATGTTGTTTATAATTTTAACTTAAATTAGCCCAAAAACAATTTTCAACTAAGCTATTAAATATTTTTAGTCATTGTGCAAATTTTAAGTACTGAAGAGGCATAACATAGGCAATTTTGCCTAACAACTTCACGTTATATATTTGTAGCTCGCGTCCATTGTTGACAAATGATGGAATTTTTTTCAACAACTTTTTACGGTGCCTCAAAATATTATAGTTTAGGAGGAAGTAGAGTTTTTGCAAGTAGTATGTTTTCAAACGTCATATGAATAATTGATACATCATCAAAATTATACATATATAACAATTGTAGCCTCGTTTCAAGTGTTTTCCGGCCTGGCCCCAAGCTAAGAAATTTTAAACTTCTTTGCAAATCTCCTTAGTTTTAAATTCTATTTCTTGATCGTACAGTAATTACAGGAGTAAAAACACCTATGCTACATTATACATACCAATATATTTGCTTTAGCGCCGAATCTCGGAATCTCTATTTGTTAACGTAGTCGGAAAATTTTTGTATTGATTTTTTTGTAAACTTAAACAAATTTTAAATAAATCTTCAAACGAAAGCTATTTTTAATATAGCGGTAATTGCGGACATCGTTGCCTCAGCATAATAAAATTGATTAGAGATTTAAAACCCTTACAAAATACAAAAATGCTCTTGTAAATACATACAACTCGGCCATCTTCGAAATCTAATTCAATTTTTTGCGAAAAAATCAACAACAATGTCATTTTTCATCTTATTTTCTTGTGCTTGTTTTAACATTATATAATTAGCACTATTACTTAAAGATGACACACAATTCATTTAATAGTACACCGAGCGGATTTACACATTACGCATGAATTTCTGGTTAGAAGACGCAAAATAGATTATTTTAAAATACTAATTTTGCGTTTAAATGGAAACTGTTTGATATTGTTTATTTCCCCTTTCCCCTCCCCCTCTCCCCCACCCCATTGACCACAGTGGCCACGGCCTTAAAAAAATGTTGTCACATATTTTAGTAAATAGTTAAATGCCTATGGATTATTTTGAAACTGACATTTTACTATAAGCTAAAGTTAGAAAAGTAATGGAAAATGATTCTAAGCCCAGCAATTGTTTTCGTCGTATTCTTATTTTGTCAAACCGTGGCAAATATGCACTCCATTTATGCAAAATTTTTGTTTTGTTATAGTAAATCTGCCATATTGTTTTATTTTTATTATTTTTCATTTATTAACATAATGTGCGCCTTATCATATTTCTTATGAAATTTGTTAATGTCAATGATCATCCTTCTACAATTTTTTTATACTTTATTTTATTAATTCTATACCTGTATTAATTTTATCGCTAATGACACGATTAACAAACTGTACATTTTAGGATCGTTATGGGTATGTATCGTATTGAATCCAAATTGCACTCAACATGAAAAGCAACAATGGAAAACTCTTTTGGAGAAGTGGACTAGAATCGATGTTTGTCCCCCGGAGGATCCAGATTTTCGTTACCAACAACCTGGTCATCCATCACAACGGGATTCGGTAAATATTTCAGTATTGTAATCCAAATTGTTAACACATGTAATGGTTTTTCTTCCTCGTCATCGTACTTGTTCTACAATTGCTTTTGCTAATACATCTTTTTGATTAACTTTGTTTTTCCTTATTCTGTTTTGATTAACCTGTTCGGTTTTAAAGTTACCCATGACTTACACGAACATGTGAAAGTACTATGTTTTACAACTTTTTATAATTTATTCCATATTGCATTATTGCATAAATTATAAAATTTTTCAAACAAATAATTGGTTACATTTGTTTTCAGTATGTTAGTCGAGACAGAGATAGATATTACAATGATAGAGATAGGGATCGTGATCGTTACGCGGAGCGTGATAGAGAAAGGAGAGAAAGAAGGGAGAGAGATAGAGACAGAGGTAGACCTGTATTTGATTCTTCCAGTAGTTCTGAAGATGACGACGGGGATTCCAATAATTCTTATAGTCATCGAAGCAGTAAAAGGTTGAGACTATCGGGTGGCCATTCAAAGTCTTACGCATCTGTTTTACCTAGAACAGTATTTCATAGGTATGCTTGCGATAATAACAAAAATTTAAAACGAAGTTATGTATACAATGTTTTGTTTTTGTGTTTAGAGCATTAGATGCAGTGGTCAATATGTCCTGGGACAATATGCATTTAAAAAATATATTGTCCAGTGATACCTACTGTTCTCACGTGCCAGATAATTCCAGTTCAGGAAGCTTTAATTCACAAGGACAACCGTTGTGGCATGGTAAGCAAGTAACGAACACTCAAATTTTAACAATTATTCAAAACATTTTTTCTTATTTAAATACAGAGCCTATAGCGTTATGTGCAGCCAGAGTCGATTCGTTAAGATCTCACGGTCATATGGAAGCGGCTCTCAGATTAGCGGTATCAGTCGTACGAACTATGAAACAACAGCAATTAAATGCTCAAAGACAGTGGCATGAAAGTCAACAAACCGCTAGTACAAGCAGTAAGCTTCAACCATGTAAGCCTTGCACATCACGTTGTAGCGGACAATGTACCACGTTTTGTTCGACAACATCTATCAATGCACCTGCAAATACCGATGGTTGGGTCGGACATCCGTTAGATCCTATAGGATGTCTTTTCGATACATTAGCTGACGCTTCCATCATACCTGAAGATCAAAGACCTAGAACTCCTAGTTATTTAGGTAATTCAATTAAATATTTATTCGAATGTATAATTTTAGAAACTATAAATTGTGAAATCTGTGAATAAGATTATTTATGTCAAGGTATGATTTCAACAAAAATTTACAATCAGTGCATGTGAAAGAAGACTATACTTGACTTATATTATCATATGATGATGATCATCAATGATGTGCTTTATTAAGCACCAGGAAACTGTTTTTTTGAAAAACTTACCTTTCCCAGGAAAAATAAAATCGAGTAATAAATAGTGCAAGCATACTGGTTACTATATTCAACAATATGAGATAATAGTGCTAGGATAGTCCAAGAAAGTTTTCGGTTAACCTGTGAGGATATATAAACTACTACTAGATACTGGGATGTGTTTAAAAATTGAAGAGATACTAACGTCAATAAATTATGTTATTACGTTACATTGCAAATATTGTACTTCTAATGCCCAAAAGTTTGAAAACAGTTATTGGTGTAAATTTACATTAAAAAATATTATTTCTCACTAAATTGTGTCAATTTATATATTAAAACAAATTTGAAGTGTTTCTTACACTATGCTGTGGTTCAACTTTAAAATCATCATCACTACAAACAAAGTTTAACAGTTTGGCATTCTTTAATTGTACTAGGTTTTTACAAGCACAACTGTATGTATCGTTTATTTATTTTACTAAGGAAATATATTGTATTAAATGCTGTATATTTTTTATATTTTATATTTTTTATTACTTTTAGTGTTTTTATTTATACGCCTCAGATACATTTAAAAATCATATTTTTAGATTTAGTTAATATGGAAGATCAACATGGCAATATTCGACCAAGATATCACCACGTTCCGGTAGTTGGATCAAGAGATAGATCGGAAACTTACCTGACTTTAGCATTTGAAGTTGCATTGATCGGTCTAGGACAACAAAGAATTATGCCAGTTGGCCTATATGCGCAGGTAAGACAATTAAAAAGTAATTTAATCAAAATACTATTTCGATTTATGCAAATTAACATGACAGGATGATAGTTTAATTATTATTGTTTGGGTATATTGACGAAAAGATACCGATAGCGACCTTTTTATTGACACACTTGAGCTGCAGCATATTAATTGTAGCTTAACATGGTGAACTAACAACATGGGTTTTTTTGTTTTGGAAAAATGAAGATATATTGCCCAGATGTATGCTGTTAATTGAAAATGCTTCAATTTAGTTAATCTTCACTCATACAGTGCCCATCTAAACATTCTTTATTTTGACTTCTCATTTTGTGAAATGATTTGCAATGTCATTTCCATCGTCTAATATTACTATTTCCTTTAAACACCTGAAAAATGTGTTGTACTGTTTTTAAATATACACAGATAAATGCAGATAAAATGACATTGGTTTATATCATAGCTAGTGTATATCCACTCTTGTGAACTGAAACGATAGATTTATCCTTGAGTGGTATTTACATTATTTTTTAAGGTTTAAGCTCAACGATGTCACACATAATTTTTTATACTCACATTGTAATATCTCCCACGAGAACAATGTTTCGAATAAATTTATCATTTATTTGAAACGCAACACTTTTTCTAACAATTTTTTAAGATATTTTGTCTGGTAAAAAATTCAGCACATATAAATATTAGTATTTTTTACAAAGAATTAATTTCACTTTTAGAATGCATCACAAAAGTATCATGTTCTGTTTTAAAAATATGCCTCGATCTTCGCATTACCTGCTTGAAATACATTGTAGCAGCAATTAAGATAGTGACACTTTATTTCTTCCTGGATACATTACAACTTCTGTTTAAACATTTTTTCATTAAACTACACTCGAAATATTTGCGCGTGTCACGGTAAATAGCGCTTATAATATGTTACCACTAGAACCAATAGCTACATCATATTTTCTCAATGTAGTATGAAATAAGTTTAAGTTTTCTTGTATAAATAATTAAAAATATTTATTATTTTCCAGGAAAAATCATGCAAACAAGAAGATAGATTAATTGCGAAACTTCAAGAAATTGAGTTGGATAATAGCCTTGTAGCGGTGTTAAGAAGACAAGCTATTATTCTCTTGGAGGGAGGACCGACCAGTGGTCTAGGGATTGGCATTCATCCTGAGAGCGTGCCGATGCATACATTTGCAAGATTTCTTTTTCTTTCCTTATTAAATTATTATCCAGATCTCGCATACGAAGTTGGTTTGCGAGCGATGAGACTACCTCTTCTCGAAGAACATGAAGATTCTGATGATCCAATGGGAGGAAATTCGTCTAGTCCATTAATGATGAGTAGATCGCCCAGATGGTTTACTTTAGGTCACATTGAAACTCAACAGTGTACGTTAAGTTCTACAATGCTCAGTGCTGCTAAAGGTAAAACAAATTTACTGTTAAGGTTGATGTTAATCTGCATATTTTCATTACAGGTGAAGTGATGCGCTTAAGAACTGTTCTCGAATCTTCCCAGAGACATATTCATAGTTCCTCACATCTTTTTAAACTTGCCCAAGATGCGTTTCGTTTTGCAACGCCAGAAAGTGGACCTAGACATCCTACACTTCTCAATGTTGCGTTCGAACTTGGTTTACAGGTACGTTTCTTTATAGATATTTAATGGTAACATACTTCATAGCACGTGGTTGTACAGGTAATGAGAATGACACTAGCTTCGTTAAACTGGAGGCGAAGAGAAATGGTTCGATGGTTAGTAACATGTGCAACTGAAGTTGGTGTTGATGCCTTAATTTCTATAATGCAGAACTGGTACCAGTTTTTCACGGCTACGGAGGCTACAGGCCCCGTTGCTACCACTATTATGTCTCATAATACAATTATGAGATTAAATTTGTCTTTCTCTCAACAAGAAGAATTATCAAGCTGTGCCAGAACTTTAGCATTGCAATGTGCCACTAAGGTAGGAACTCTCATATTATAGTACCTAGTATTTATTGTTTACATTCGCTACGTTACATATTTCAGGACCCTCCAAATTGTGCCTTGAACGCTTTAACTTTATGTGAAAATGAACCATTAGCATTCGAAACAGCTTATCAAATTGTAGTAGATGCGGCTTCACATATTATGACTTCTTCGCAGCTCTTTACTATTGCGCGATACATGGAACATCGTGGCTATCCACCTAGGGCGTACAAATTAGCGATGTTAGCAATGAAAAATGTACATCTCGCCTATAACCAGGTATGTGTATAATCAATATTACAACACGTGGAACACATAAGAATTACAAATGTAATGATTCGAGAACTACTGATTTTAAGCTATTACCTAGTTAGATGATTTTTAGATGCTTTCAAAATTAAGCGATCACGCTCATAAAAATATTCATTGTTTAGTATCGTTCTGCAATTTTCAATTAATACTGTTTTTGTTTCTCTTAGGATACTCATCCTGCAATAAATGATATTCACTGGGCATGTGCTCTTAGCCATTCATTAGGCAAGTCAGAATTAACCAACATGATACCATTACTGGTAAAGAACGTACAATGCGCTACAGTTCTTTCGGATATTCTACGACGATGCAGCATGACAGCGCCGGGTATTTCGTGTCCGCATCCACCACCTCTGGATACAGCAAAACATCACACGCACCCTCACAGAGGTAGGAGTTGTACACCAGGTTTGAAGACACTATCTTATGATAGACCACCATTGAGGCAATTACTGGAAGCAGCTGTAGCGGCGTACATCAACACAACCCATTCCAGGTTGACACATATCTCGCCGAGACATTACGGAGATTTCATAGATTTCTTAACAAAAGCAAGAGATACGTTTATATTAGCGCAAGATGGTCATACACAATTTACTCAGTTAATAGAAAATATGAAAGTGGCATATAAAGGTAAAAAGAAACTTATGTTCCTTGTTCGCGAACGATTTGGCTGATACTTCTTTAAAAAGTATTATTAATTAATTTTATAGTGAAGTACTGTCAATCGAAATGTACTATTAAAGGTGTAAAACGAAAAAGTAAATAACTAAGTTTTTATCAGTATTATAAAATGAATTGCAGATTGTTATGTAATTATGATAATGGCAGTGGAATGCATCAATTTATCGCTAAGTAATTTATTATTCAAAGCTTATCTTGAATATTTACCGACCTATTTTTGGAGGAAGTTTATATTCACATTCATTTCTTAACTACTACTGAGCTTTCTTTACTCACGCCAATGTGGAAAACTGTATTGCTGTAATTTCTAGATACCTAATCGCGATATTTTAGTAGATAACATAAATAATGTAAAAATTAAAGTAGAATTTTTTGCGTATAGCATTTATAACACCCATAAACTTATCATCACAATATAATGTGTTGGAAAATACTGATTTAAAATTTTAAAATACAATACTTTATTGTTGTAAACCCTTAAGAAGTTTAAACATTACTTTATCATTAACAATTACTCTTGTTTCTTCAGTCATATTAAATGTCGGAAATCAATGTTGAAATATATTAAGGTACTTAATTAAATTTCTTGGCACGCATTTTTACTTTTATCGATATCTAAAGAACGGAAAGGAATTGACCTAAAGTGTATATGAAGTTTTTTGTTTTAAATTACTTCTAGAACAGAATTTGTAAGTATGGCGATTGCTTCAAGGAAAATCAAGAAAATATGTTTTCATTTCTGACAAAAGAAATTTTGAAGTACTTATAAAACTTTAATAACTGACTGTAATGTAAATGCATTCCTGTCCATACCTCACTAACGCATTTTAAAATGACCGTACACGTTAAATAGTAGTAGTATAGTAATAGTTTGTAGTTCGCCCCATCTGTTTGTTATTTTTTGTTTACCGAAGTTCTCTTTCTAATATACATAATTATACATCCGTAAGCAGTCAATTTACAGCAGGTGCTTAACATTGTGACAAACACATGTATACGTAATTGTTCTTGCAAAACATTTATTCTGACCGCTAACATCTACGGTAGTCTGAACAACCCAAACAAGTCAACCCTTTATTTATTATTATCAACACTGCCGTTTTAAAACCTTAATAACTATATGCATTAACTTTTCTAAATTGTTCCATAGTATAGAAACGAAAAGAACTACTGCTGGCAGTTGTCCGTAATTAAGCAATTTTTCGCACTGATAGAATTATAAGTGTAGTTCGTTGAAATAGGTGTAAATTGTGGCAAAAGCTTGAAATCATTTATGAAAGGTTTTTGTTAAAGATACAATTCAAGTCAATAATTTTATCTAAAATAAGGTAGTATTGTTTCTTTGATAGAACAACATAAAGTGGTGCAATTAACTATACCTGAAAATATTCTACTACGTATTTCAATTCAACTTTTATTCTTTCCGTGCATGATCAAGTTTAATACGAAACAGTAAATGCGTTGAAGTTTGTACTATTATTGCTCGATATTAAACGTGCGAATCAAATATTTGTTTTTGTTTTATTATTATTATTTACTACAAGCATTTCTTAGTTAAATTTAGATACCCAAATTTATTCTGGAACGTACGAACTACCGTTACACATTCGCCTTGAACTACATATGTAGAAATATAATAAATGAACTTCTTTTAGGTAATGATTTAGTTGTGCTTTTAAATGAATTTTAATAACATTTATTTAGACGTTTCAATGCCATAACGTTATATTTAGTTTCTACATTTATTAGTTAATTTGTAGTTTATTTAAAACAAATTAAAAGAATATGTATTTAGCAAAATGTATGGCAGAATGTACCCACTTGCCATTATTTATCTACGTTTGAAGATAATAAATAAATAATAATGTATGATGTTTTATATAAACTTATTATAATTATAATACTAATTAATACTGATAAAACTTAGACCAGAGGCCACCAATTGACAATTCATCTATCCGACATGAATAAGAAAATACTACACTACAGAATATGTGCTACTAAAGTAAGGAATAGTATTATTAACATAAAAAGCAGATGTGAAGTATCCTTGACAATTACTTCTATATACCTATTAATGTATGATACGTAATGCATTGTATAACATGCACACACCCTAGGCAATCTTTTTACCATCCATTATAAAATTCAATTATCTTGGCCGCAAGAAAGTATCTGTGTATAACTTTGTTCGATTTGGGTATATGCAACAAGATATAAGCAAACAGTAGCATTCGAACATCAAGAATGTAAATGGAATGCAATGTTTTTGTGGCGCATGACCGTGCGTTTCATCGTATAACGCTATGAATCGAATCGAACATAGCTTATGCATTTTGATTGATCATAAAATCATATTGTAATAACTTATAAACTATCATGTTAAGCTAGATTATTTGATAATGATACAATTAGCATAATAAATACGGAGGAAGGAAAGAAAGAAATAATGCATTTCCATGTTTGGGGTACATCAGAAAATTTCACAAAAAAATAGCATTGTTGCATATTCAAAACAACTAAAAAGCCCGCAAAGATATTTGATTCTAAAGAATATGTATTCAGTAATGTTGGTCTTTCTCTCCAAAACTTAAAAGAACTGTTCACTCCGACTTTAAAGCACGTCACCATTAACTGTAATTGGTATTCTTTTCTGTATACCTATATTACCTATTAAAATAGTAACGGTTGCTAATTGGTGGTTTCTGGCTTGTGCTACAAAAAGCTACTCCTCAAAATATCTTGAAAGTTGACGATTAATAAAAGCAAAACTATAAAGCTTGTAAAGAAGTTAATAAAGTTAAAGCTTTTGCTCATATACAAAAATCCAAAATGCCTATTATAAATCGATAATACATAAACAATCATATCTTTACAAAGTCTTCTGAGCAGAGTGTAGCAAAATTGAAGATTGCCATTGTTCAAAAATAAGTGCATAACGGACAATATTAGATGAGATTTATCTCTAACTTGTGTGTTAAGTTTATTTGACTGCATAATCATTATTGTTTATTTTTAATTTCGTTCTTTTCTAGACTGATTTATGTTTTATATGTAACATGGACGCAATCAGACGAAAACATCCAGATAAATGTGTTCACTTTATCGGTAGCCCGTGTATATTTTATTTTTGTGAAAGTGAATCCATTTAAATAAGAGTCTGGGTATTTATCGTTGTGTATTCGATTAATAATTAAACTTTTTAAAGTGCGATCTCATGATTAACTCTTATTAGTATTATAATTTTATTATAGTAGCCCACACCTTAGTAATTTAATATAGGCCAATTAAAACAATACTTAGAAAGAAGACGTCATTGTAAAAAGAAATGAGATATCATTTTTTATTCACGTATCGATAGTTTGTGTTATTATTAGCATCAAAAATTCGTCCTTTATCATTTAATTTAGCATTTTTTATTTATGATGTATAACTTAAATTATTTTCCTATGAATAAAGGCAAGGAAAAATATCTGATATTCTATTTATATTTATCGTAAATGTCTTTTTTTTCAAATAAAGAATTGTTACTTGTAATTTGAAGATTCAAAATGTTATGCACATTTACTGATAATTTTCTACGCTGTACTAAATCGTAAGTATAGATTCACACGAGTCCGTCATTTACTACTATAGGAAGAAACAAGTAAAGGAATCTATCCTAAGAAGCAGGTTAAAAAAATTGCCTGGTTTTCATTTTTTTTGTCATACAAGTATAGAGGATATATCAGAACAATATCTAAACAACTTATGTGAATACTGACTATATTGATATTAGTAAAATTGTTATGTCCCAAAGGAAATTAAAATTCCATCGCTTAAAATAAGTTTAGAGAATGTAAAATAATCTGCTCTGTTACATTGTTTTTGGACTTTGCACAAAAAGAATTCAGCCAACAGTTTTTTATCGAAAGAGGCATGTCGTTGTCATTATTCATTTTCTTTTCCCTTGCACGGCGCTCTGCTAGGCTGCGTATGCAAAAGAATAAACAGGTTACATTGCGAAAGTACTCGTACCTCATTAGAAAATATTTCTACGCGTCCAAAAACAATTTTGAATGGACTGTTATCAGTTATTTTTATTTTAAAAGATTTACAACTTCGATTTTGTCATAATTTCAAAGCTACTTCAATAACTCAAGAGTCCAAATTGTAATACAAGAATTAATATAATGCAAATGAAGTAGTTCACAAAACATTCTGCTTGATCGTCAATTGCGCTGTATATGCATAACATTTTGTGATCTTTAACATACGTCTTATGTATATATGTACTGTGTGTTAATATAAAAGCTAGAAATTTAATACGTTTAATGAAATAAAATTGTGTCTAAAATATTTGATTTCATTTTGTGTATTTGGTTAGTTCTAAATAGCATATCATGATATCTGTTCTTACAGTTACTGCCAGTGAATCAAGAAAATGCTACTCCCTAATATTTATTTGAAATCCATTCGTTTCACAATGATCGAACGATGTGTCGGAAATATTGTTGATTTGTAGAAATATTTTAAGTTATACTGAATTGTCAATGTTATGTATATTTGTTTTACCAAAGATTGTTGTTGTATAGTATTTATGTAAATATAGCAGAGAACATACAAATGTCTCTGAGCACATCGTATTAACAAGAATGCAATTCCGTGATCTAATTTGTCCACGTGTCGGTTCTTTTCGTTCTATTCGCCACATTTTCGCGCTCAACGGAATATTATTCTTGTTGAATATTAACAAGGTAAATGCTTCCTGTTGTATAATACAGTATATCTATAAGTACAAATGACATTAAACAGTTGACCAAGTTGGCTAATATGTCAACTTTCCATTCCATAAGCTACCTCTCCGAAAACTGATTATCATAACCTTGAGACTTTGTTTTCGTTTTTTTTTAATTGAAGATTATCACGCGGAAATATTAATACATAAATATTAATTTTAAATTGGCAAGTTCCTAATGTTCATTGAATATAACTTATAATAAATTACTAAATGTACTATTTGAAATGTGAATATATTTTAAAGTTTCAGATATTTCCTGATTTTTTTATATTAGTACCTATTAAAATAATTAAAAATTTGATGGTCTCACAACCGCAACACGATTGACAGAACTTTAAATACACATTAAAAATATTAATATCAGCCTTGACAAGCAACTATATCAATGCTTTGCAATAATAATTGGTTTCTATTTTTATACGTCTTAATTTTTTTCCCTGTTAGTACTTATTCAAAAACACAAATGTGTTTTTGTTACATCATGTATCATTTATTTTGTTACATGTATCAGAGAAATAAAGATAAATATTAAATTCCTAAAAGGACTATTCTAATACACACCATCAAGTGAACAAAAACTCACAAAATATTTATTTTTGCAGTCGTCTGAAATGACTTGAAGAAAAATGTTCGAACAGAGAAATAAACGAAGGTTCGACAACACGTTTGATGTTTTCGCAGTCGTTTAAATCGTTGTAAAATAATATTTCAACGCTGGTAATGGCTTTTATATTTTATTTTAATAAAATAAGCAACAAACACATTTTAGTTTTGTGTGTTGAAAGTAGGAAACTGATTACTAATCGATCGTTTTTAAAGAATTTTCATATTGCTTGAATGTATTTTATAGCATCTAAATTGAACTTCGTCCTTGTTTCTGTTTTTTTTTAAGGTTTTTTAACATACTAGTGATGGGCACAACAGTTCACTTTATTGAATAGTTCGGATACGAACATTTTCTTAAATGAATAGTTCATATTTCCAGTTTCAAAAGAAATATAGTTCATCTCCCATAGAGTGTTTTGTATTCATGTAGAATAATGCACTAATATGATACTATAGAATACAACGTACACAACATAGCAACGTACATAACATTAGTTTTCTACATAATGTGCAAAATTAGCTACAAAATTATCGTATTAAATAAAACCGTATTTTCAAACTTAGATTTTATTTTTATTGAGGAATGTTATAATTTATTTTTTTACTCAAATATAATATACTAACAATCGTAAGTGTAAATCTGACGCGAATTCAGAGTAAAAGTAATATCAACTATATTAATATTGTTTGACACAAATTAATTTATAAACTTTCACTATTAGTTTAAAACAAACCCAAATAGTCACGAATAGATCGTACAGTTTATCTTTTGGACTGTTCTGTCACGAACTGCATATCACTAGATAAAACATTATTGTTATTTCACTATTTACTAAATAATAACTTTAAAAAATGCAGTTTCGTACAAAAACGTATTTATTACAATAAATAAGATTCTACTTCGTAATTTTTAATCGATATTGTTAATTATACTGTTGCACTACCATGGTAAATAATAATTATCTTTCTGAGAATGGATTTATTAAATATTTAATCATACATAATCAAGATATTGAATTTAGAAGTATTATCTTGCTACAGTAACAATAATTTTGGATATTTTTTTGTTCTACAATCATTAAAATCGCAATTATTATCATTTCCATTTATAGAATGCAAAATATAATTTCTTTTCATAATAATTTATTCCTTTTGTGCAGTATTGTATGTTTGCAGTACCTTCCATTTATTCGAAAAATTGTCACCACACAGAAATATGAAATATAAAAATCGTCCGGGCAAATATAAAAATGGTTTAAAAGCGATCACTCTCTTAGCATCTATATAGTATAAGTGGCTACGAAATCATGAAACCGTTTTAAAATGACTGTGAAAATGAATTTTTTGCAACAGTTTTTGGAGTTATTTATCAATGATTAATAATTCCTATTCAATCTCAAAATCATTGCATGTTTTTCAAATTAAATTGAAATTAATTTTGCGTTTACCCAATTATAAATTTTGCGTATGCTTGAACCAAAACTAGATTTTCTACCGTAAAAAAGTTTTCTGGAGCTAGTAAATGACACTATTTTGTAGATAACTCCACTAGAAACTCAATAGATTATACCCAATACGTTGTACATACATATGTATATGAAAAACTTACAAGATTGAAATAGTACATTCACCAGCTTATGGACATTTACGCACTTGTAATATCAATAATAACTTACACTTTAAAACGATTAAAAATTTTCGCTTGATAATCATGATATTTCAGTATACATTATGGTATTAAATACGATTTATTCAAATCAGTTGACAATTACTTATTTTCAATTTATACTTGTAGGAGCAAAGAAATTTCCACGAAAATTCATGCCTAATAATTAAATGAAAACTTATTATTAATATTTTACGTTTTAACAAAACAAAACTCAACGTTTAATTACTATAGTTGTTTACTAGTATATTTTTAAATTATATTACCATATTGTAAACTGACACTTCAATAATAACTGAAATTAATTTTTTATAGAATAAAAAATACAAAAGAAATCAAAATCATCTGCTTACTTTTACAAAAACGTACATTTACTAATATGATGTTAAATAACAATATGACAACAGTGAAATACAATAAAATATGAAGGGGAAGAAGTATCAATTAGTTTTTTAATCTGTGATTCAAACATTTTACCATTTTTTTTCTGTTATGTTTGTGTTCTAATTTTGTAATTGTGTTTTTTTTTCAATTTGTGTATAAATAATATACACTAAAGCATGTGGTGACATATTTTTAATATTGAACCAGTTATTTTCTCTGTGTACAATTGTTTTTTATGTAAATTTAGGTTGTAGGCGAATGAAAGTGTATATATATACATATATATATAAATATATATTATCTTGGCCAAAATTTACAAGTTCCATTCCAATAAAATTATTTTGTAAATTGTTATTGTTATTTTTCTCTTATTTTTTCTGTGTAAATTAGTTAGAATACCATTGTACATATTGCCAAAAAAATTAACTTAGAACATTATTTGTTAAAAAATAATTGCAATCATTGCATTCAGTCTGTCTGTGTGTATGAGTAATTTATGATTATTTTTATGATAAATTAAAGATATTTGTAATTCACCTTGGTGTATTATTCCGTTTTCCATAAATTCAAGCTAATTGTCTAAGTAAACTATGTTTATAAGGAAAATCAAATTTGTTATCCACAAAACCATCATAATAAAACCTTTCCAATTTACTGCAATTAGATCTTCAATTATATACTATTTGTAAAGTTTCTTTCATTGATATTTGCAACACTGTACTAGTATTTTAAATTAGCTGTTGCAGTTGAATCAAGCCCGAGAAAACACACTTTAAAGGGGTCTACAGACACTACGATCGGTTGTACAATCTGTTATAACATCGTAGTTGGTGCGACGGTCTATGTTTGGAGGAAAAACAGTGACTGACTTGTCTATGTTCTTATTTTCAACTTGTAGTACGACAAGTCGTACAATCGATCGTATCATCTTTTTTATCGAGGAGAGGAAAAATCTTGCATAAGACTACCACACAGTTCTAAATCGTGGTTTGTGTCAGATTCTTACTGACTAAAAAACCTCTCCTCCTCGGCATATCGCTTTTCCACACTGGTATCCCCTCACGCATTACTTCAGTGTGATGCCGTATCTATCGCCTCTGGTCTTCCTCTTTGCTCTGGATTATACTCCGTATGGCGTTGTATACAGGTAGCCATTTCTCTTTCGGTGCCATCAGGTTCTTCATCATATTATTGATGTCAAAGTCCTCTTTGGCATCTTGCGCGTATTTAAACCGGACATCTTGCCACTTTGTGCACACGAAGAGCGTGTGTTCTGCATCATCTATGCCGCCGCAGGAATCGCACTCGTTCGTATCGGACCTTCTCCTGTCATAGAGGTACTTGCGGAAACACCCATGGCCGGACAGTGCCTGGGTGATATAATAATCCGTTTCTCCCCGTGGCCCTTCTACCCACTTCCTAATATTCGGGATTAGCCACCGTGTCCATGCTCCATACCTTCTATTCCTCCATTTTTCCTGCCACCTATTCGTATAGTCTGTTTTTGGCTATGATTTTTGCCACCCCGGCATATCTTTCCGCTCTTTCCTTAACCAGCAGCTCTATTGGGGGAACTTCCGCAATCACGCCTACGCCTTTTGCAGACCCTCTGTACTCTGGCCAATTTTGCTACGAGTTTTTGCTTTCTGACAGCCTTGCTCCAAGCCGGAGCGGCATATAGTATAATGGAGTTGACAACCCTTCCCAGCAGTCTCCTTTTCGAGGCCACAGGACCTCCTATATTGGGCATTAGGCAAAACAGCGACCCAATTGTTCTCTCGGCCTTAGAAACAGCATGCCGGATATGAGCAGCAAACGTACATTTTGTATCTAACCAAACACCGAGGTATTTGATTTCCCGTCGCGTTGGTATCTTATGGCCCTGTACATCAAACTCTATATTCCCAATCTTCCTCTTTGAGAACGGCTTCAGTCTTCTGGGAGGCTATCTGCTGCACTTTCTTTCTCATCCACGCAGTGACCCTTAATATCGCAGTGTTCGATATATCCATGAAATTTTGCTCTCCTTTTGCAATCACTACGAGAGCAACATCATCAGCAAACCCTACAATTTTTACGCCATCCGGGGATCTCTAGCAATCCGTCGTATAGTACGTTTCAGAGAGTTGGGCCCAGAACGGATCCCTGTGGAACTCCACTGCTTACTTTTATGGTCTTCTCTTGACCCTGTACTACAAGTATTATTTCCCTTTTCGATAAGTAGGAGGCTATTATACTGATAAGCCCTTCATCGATTCGCCTAGTTCTAAGTTCTTCGAGTATCAGTTGCCAGGAAGCGCTATTGAATGCGTTCTTGACGTCGATAGTGATGACTGCGCATAATCTTCTGTGCTGGCATTTAAAGGCTGCTGCTTTTTCTGCAAGTCTATAAACCTCTCTGACGCCATCTACAGTTGGTCTCCCCTCTCGGAACCCATACTGGTTTTCCGAGAGATTACCTGTTCTCACCAGCTCCTCTTTCAGCGTAGCTAGTAGCAGTTGCTCATACAGCTTTTCTTCAACATCCAGCAGGCATATAGGTCGGAAGGACTCCGGGCTGTCGATGGCTTTGTCTCCTTTCCTAAGCAACACCAACTTTGTCCTTTTCCACGCGGTTGGGAATTTTGAGCAATTTGCTAGCTCATTCATCACTGCCAGCACATAGTCCGGCCGACTCGCTGCCACATGTTTAATAACTTTCTGGTCCTGGCGCTTTGTTAGTCTTCAGCCTAGCACATGCTGTCCAAAGTCCAAAACCCGGAACCACCCGCACACCTAAAAGTTACCCTCTGGTGAACCGGGAATAGAAAATTCGCGATCTCAATGGTTTTTGCCATGGACAATCTAAGTTTTGGTGGGCATCCGAGCATCATCTTCATCGCTATCTTATAGCCGTCTCGCCAGATATCACTGTCAACACTATCGCACAGGCTCTTCCACTTTACTTTCTTAGCAGCCTTGATTTTGGATTTGAGCTCACGTTAACTCATCTTGTAGTCTTCCCATCGCTGCAAGCATGTCTGTAGTTGGTCTCTTTTTCTACTCTTAGTATAGAGTCTTCTTCCGTGGACACATTCGCGGCGAGCCTTCGCAATTTCCTCCGATCACCAATACGCAGATTTTCTCTCTTCAAAGACTTTCCTTTTCGGCATGGTTATATTACATATATTGACCAATTCCCTAAAGAAGTCATCGCCTGATATTGTGGATCTTTCATTTTCAATTTGATTTTTTTACTGGCTTCTTTCAGCTTCTGTATGTTCAATTTCTTTATTTGTCAACCTCTTTCGTTTGGTCTGTAGCTGGTAGTTCTCTCTTCTATTTTCCCTATATCAAATATGATGTAGTTATGGTCGCTCAGCGATTCCTTCTGGCTGACGTGCCAGTTTGTTATTTGGGCTTTTTCATCGCTAGTTGCTAAAGTTAAGTCAATAATGGAGGAGTGGTCTCGCCTTTGGAACGTGGGCCATGTTCCTTGGTTTGCCACGACGATATCGTTGGCAGCGAGCCATTCGACAATTATCTGACCCCTGTCGTCGGTGAAGTTAATGCTCCAGTAGGACGACTTTGCATTGAAGTCACCGGTTATGAAGCCCCGCCATTCATGCGCCTGACTTGTTGGCCAATTTCGTCTAGTCTTCTTGTAAGATCGTGGTTGTATTCGTTACCCGAACTATAGCAACTATAGGTGGCGAGACTGTTTAGATAGACATAGCCCGACATTTACCTTATCGATTTTATAGCGGTTTTGCTATCCAAAACTTTAATTGCTGCGTCGTGTTTCTCGTCACAAATCCAGTCCTTTCTGTTCCTTATAGCGTTCTTATTTGGCTCTGAGACTACGAGATACCCATTTCTCTAGCGTTTACTATCGCTAGGTCTTGTACTGGACGGCTCCTATTGACGTTAATTTGCATGATCTTCAATTTTGCTACTATTCTCGTCCTTTCCCTCCGTCTTCTTACTCCCTGGTGCTTTTACAACGTCGTGCTCCTGCTTGGTGGCCTTCCTGGTGACAGTGGATGCAATAAGGCTTGTTTGTTGTACATTCAGCTGCTTTGTGCCCTTCCTTTCCATATTTTAGGCATATGTTTCCCCAGTCAGGCTCTTTGCACTCGGCTATGGTATGTCCGTTTTCTAGGCACCTATAACACCTAATGTCTTTTGGCTGTTCAATGATCCTACATTGTGTCCACCCAACTTTAACCCTCTTAAGCTTCAGCAACATTTCAGCTGCCTTCTCCACCAACACGAGCGTGGCATTCTGCCTGCTACCAAACGCTGGTCTCAATGCCCTAACTTCGAGGCTGTCGGCTGCTATTGATACTTCTTTGCATATCGCTTCCCTGATTTCCTCGATTGTAGCTATTTGATTCATGCCTTTAATGTGTAACACTATTTTGTTTGTTAGGCTAGCTGTTCTTACTGCGGGCAATTTCTTTTCTATTTCACTTTTTAGCCCTTCCATTTTACCCGACCCTTCGCTGACTGTTACTAATAGATCTCCTTTCCGGGCTCTATGGATATCTTTGATGTCTACACCAATGTCGCTGAGATATATAGTATACTTTCCCGCATGGTTTTCAGAAGATCCGCGTATGTTTTCCCTTCCATTATTATCAGTAGAGCATCCTGTTTGGCTTTTCTCTGCTTGGTCTCAGTCCTTGCATCTTCAACCGCTCCGTCCTTGGTTTTTGGCGGTTCTGATCCCTCCTTCCCCTTAGCAATGCTATACATCTTGATCGCAGCGTCACTGTCCGAAAACAGGTATTCCACTATCCTAGTCCACATGACTCCAGTTACTCCGCCCAGCTCTGGGATAGCCAGTTTGTATGGTAAATGATATCGAAGGCTTCCACGGCTTGAGTCTCTGTTATGAAGGCTTCCGGGTTTTGACCGCGTCGTAGTAAAGTACATATATACAATACAAAATAAAACAAAATGAAAATGAAAAATACAAAATATAGTATATATACGCAACTTACTCAAACTAGACGTTTCGTCACTAATGTAAGTGGCTTCTTCAGGAGCAAAACTAGGTGAGGGGTGGCAGAAGGTCACGGTAACTCGACGCGTCAACCACGCTAGAGGCTAAAACCTTCTGACAAGGAGAAGGTGGATGTGCGGGGGTATATATACCACTGTGCAGGGAAGTGGAACGGTGAACGCGAGGTAACGATGCGGAACAGTGAGCACGGGTCGAAGAAGCGGAAAGGACGGGTTTCCAAATACTGGAGAGTGGGTAACCAATATCACGATTGAGATTTTGGGGATGTCTCTGGATCTCGATAGCTTTCCTTACCTTTCGTGGAAAATAGCGATCCCCACTTTCTCCGGTTGTAGCTAATATCTTCATAAAGGCATATTTGAGACCACTGCTTTGGTGTAACGTTGGCTGATTGTCCGAAATTGGGCCCAAAATGTTGGTTAAGAACATTTTACAACGTTGGTTTTATATCTTTAGGCGACATTGGCGTAGGATAAACTTTCAATACCTACCCATTCTGTTGGTGAAACGTCGGCACCTGACGTTGGCGTCTTATCGAAAGGATACATAGGAGTAACTTGATATTGGGTATTAATCTTGTATGTGATATCTATACGATAAGACATACAAGATGCAAAACATATATGATGGTACATAGGTACACTGATCCGATGTTATTAATTAGTTTAATACAATTCGTTTAATTACAATTAGATCATAAATAATGTAATAGAAAACTTCTGTTTGAATTTTACATATCTAATAGTTAAGAACATATACAAGTAATGATTTGAAAACTGTTATAAAATCTACGCTTATGTTGAAATATTCAGCGTTCAATACAAACATGCTCATAATTGTGTAACATTGTATATCTCGATATGATCTGCCTGTAATTAGGACATATATCGTAATGTTTTACTGTGACAATATATAAGGAAAACTTATTACAAATTGTATGTTTTTTTATGTTTATGTTGTTAACAATAGTTAACATCGAATCATATACCTATATAACACCATCTGCACATACAATAAATAAAGTAATTACGATATTTTATTTATTAGTGAAACTAAAATTCAAGATTAGCAAAAATGTTACAGCACATTACGTCATATGTGATATATCTTATTACAGAACAAAATTTATTATCTCTTTACATGTATATAATAACTGAAATATTTTATTGAACTAAAAATATTAAAACATTGACAAAACAAACACTGACCTAATCGCGGAGATGTTCACAGCTCAGCTGATTCCTAATTTTTATCAGCAGCAGTAGTCAAAGATGTACGACCAACAATAGCCTTTTCCAAATTACACTCAGTTTTACCTTCATCTCGATCATGTGCAGTAGCTAGCCATGGAGCAATAGTTTTATAAATGTCGTAATACATTGGAATATCAAACCGTTGGCGCACAGCAACTGTGAACAAATGAAAAAATATTAACATATGTATGTATCTATCTTTAGTTTACATAAGGTATTAAAAGTATTACACCATGTCCACAGTCATGGTAAGGTGCATTGCAAACTTATTATTAAAGCTATGAAGTTGATTAAATTAACAGTGGCGAAGTATATCTAATTTTTTCTATAAATTAGATATACTTGCAACATATTACATTTTTCGAGAAGAGTAAATAAATGGCACTCTTAAGAATGAATCAATAATCACAAAGAATGATTCATTTGGCAAGTAACTAGGAAAACCTTTATGTGATTATTTATTCTACAATATTTGATCATTGCCTACTTGCACATTTCCACAATTCTCAGAAAGTACTTTTTACTTGCCTAGTTTTAATTTCACAGTAGTAAGTAATAAAGGTTTTGTTCAAAATATTAGTTTCTTTAAAAATATCTAAAAATATACAGTATTCCATTAAAGAAGACAATATGAATGCTTTTTTTCTGTTTTTCTATCATTCAGAGTAAAAGTATTACTAACTTGTTAAGTAATCAACTTCATAGCTCGTGAACATTTTACTTTGGACACTATGTATATTTCATTCCATTACAGATCTTGAAATGAAGTTGTGGGGTTTGCTATGTATACAGTGTGATTACGTATCACTTTTTGAAAATTTTCTGATTTTTTTAAAAATAATTTTGACTATAGTTATTCTTTGCCTTAGCCTCATAACTAACCCTTTTTTTAAATATCGCAGGCAAATTTTGAGACAGCATCTAAATATTAGGTTTAACATAAAATTTTAATTAAATAGAAAATTGTCTTGGCTAAATATGTAATAAAAAATAAGTTATTTTAGGTGATTATTTCTTAATTAGGAGGAATTTCAAAAAATACAATATAATAATCATAACTATTCACAATAATTTTTTAGATAAATATCTCAAGAATAATGCTCAAAAATTAAATCTTACCTATAATCGTTTGAAAGATGTTCGCTTTATCTAAGGCTTACTTCGATAATTGTATAAACTCAATATTATCTTTAAAATAGTCTTCAATACAACCAGTACGGTTCAACTTATTCACCTCAGCTAACGACTACCTGTAAATACCAAGGCATAAATAAAAAATAAACAGTACATACCTATACTGTGAAAAAAAAAACAAAAGTAAAATAAATGCTAAGTAGAGCGGATTCTATTAACCAGAAAATAATAAATAAATAATATTTTAAACTTCATGCGTAACTATAGATGAATTTATGGTAATTATTAAAGCTCTAGTATCAGTTTGTAAAAAATTAGAAAAAGGCAATTACCTATAGCATACGATCAGTTGTCACAAATGATTGTGTAAGATATAAACTCTGGCCTAACATCGGAAATAGAACATAAAGTATCTGTAAATATATTTTGTAAGAAAGAAATCAATTGCAATTATGAACTAGTATTTTACTTACAATCAGTAAGGATGACTGGCATTAGTATACAAGATACAAATCAGTTTTACGTTATCGGATCTGACGTATCTTCCAGGTTATAGGTATCCAATGCTTTCTTAGTTAATTCCTACAAACTGCCGGATATTTTCTAAACTCCTCGCCAGGTTGTGGTAGTTCACAACTTTCAATCACAGCCTGTATGAAAAATACATATTATATTACTTATGTACGAAAGTACTTACTATGCAAACTATGTAAAGTACTTACCCGTCCATTGTTCTTATAACATCTTTCACAACAGGGTCTATTTTAAATATTATACAACGTAGACTGGAACACTAACAACGGTATACTCTTAACTATATAATATAACTCTCTCTCATGACTAACAACTGGGCTAATAAAACGAATAAATCAAATAAACAACACAAGCTTGCATATGGCGATGTACGACTGAATTCGATCAAAATGTCGCTTGCCGATTGATGCGCATGCGCACAGCAAATGATAATTTTGTAAATAATATAAATCCTACTAAAATATAAGTTTTATTTGTTAGTTGTGTTGGTTATTAAGGTTGTCGTGATTTAACTGCATTATTACGTATAATAAGATTTTTACAACTATTTTATTTACATTTGTTACATTTGAACTCATATGGTTCACAATGTATGGGTAATATGAACAATAATAATATTTCGTAAGTTCATGATTTTTGAGATAAAAAGGAATAAAAAACAAATGGTGCATTTTGAAAAGGAAAAAAATGTCACATGGTACGACTTGAACCCGCGATCTCGTGAATGTTACGTAAGAACGTTACCCACTTAGCCACGGGGTCAGCTTTGACTTCAATTCGATTGTCGTCTAAAAACTTTTATGCGACATTCAGCCAACAAACCGATATAAAGCCAACGAACATGGAACGTTGCAATGATAAGTTGAGCCAACGTATTTTGCCGATATATGACTAATGTTGGATATTTATCGTTTGTAGACTGTGACTTTGCGCCAACTATGTTACGTTGGCCCGAGCTATCGCCGACACTTAGCCAACGGACTGTGCTACCTGGGGCTTTGGAACATGCGAATGTAAAACCCAAAACTTGGTTAAGATACATGGATGCCACCTTCATTATCTGGCCGCATGGTAGAAACACTCTGCCTACTTTCTTGGATTTCCTCAATAGCCAACACTCCGACATCAAGTTCACGATGGAGATTGAGAATAACGGTTCGCTACCTTTCCTTGATGTATTAGTTACTCGTCTATCAAATGATCGTTTAGGTCACTCCTGTACAGGAAACCAACACGTACTGACTGATATCTTCATGCCAGCTCACATCATCACACAGCACAAAAGTAATCGGTAATCGGTTCTAGTACGTCGCGCGATCCGCGTGCCACCTTAGTTATCGGGTTTTTTTTTCTGTCTGTGTTGTGGTGTCCTTCCACGAGGCCGGCCGATCGAGACAAGCCGTTTGCGGGATCCGGACTTTCTACCCTCCCTACCGTCTAGCCTGTCGGAAAGAGACGCCTTTGTCTGTGTTCCCCTCTTCAGTATACATAGGCTGCCCATACCGAGGCTGTCTCCAGGATAAATTCTGCCGATGGGGTCACCACATCCCAATGGTACGATCGTATCGTCTGTAGACCGCTTAACGTACGAAGCGAGAAATTGTCATCGAGACCGCTTGCGACCGACGCAGTACAATCTCGATAACGTTAAAAGTTTTCGCGGACAAGATATACACAACATTTTTTTGGCAATCGTGTAAAACGTTCAATCTATTTCATTTAAGTTGAGATCAAATTTCATGCTTTTAGTGCTAAATGGTGCTAAATTCAAAAGTGTCTCATTTGCTTTACGTGCGTTTCCATAGAAATGAGAAGAATACGAAGTCCGACAAATAATTGTCAAAATAAAAAATGTGCCCGAAAACGTAGGTACTACCATAGATAATATTTCACATCAAAAAAAATCGGAGTAGAAATCGATTGTTACTTTAGACCTTTAAAATTAAATTCCTTGACATTTAATTTGAGATAAATTTGTTCAATAAAATGTATTCCATTATGAGTAAATGATCTCGCCTAATATGAAGAATACATTTCATTCTCTATAGATTGATTAATAAAATTTTGTTGGCGTGTTTCTGCGCCAAGTGAAATTTTAAATTTAAAACAATCCCTTTTCTTAAAAATTGAATTTCAAAACTAAAAAACAAAGCAGTTGATCATAATAAAAATATTTTTACAAAAATGTCAAAACTGTTAATACTGTGATTTCTGGTTAAGTTATTTTTCTGGCTAGGGCCTTCGGAAAACGCTGATATTTACTGTGGATTTTCCCGATTTTTCTTACAAATTGTTTCTTAATTAAAATTAATGCGTACCCTAAAGGTTTATACTAAAAACAAACTAGGAATTCTGTTTTACTAATAATGTGTGATTTAATATGTGTTAATATGTTTATTTACCTTTACGGCCTGCGGAATTGCATTTCGCGGACTGTGCTGCGTTAGCGAATTGGTAACTTCGCGACCCATTGGCCAAAATAGTTATTTGTATGTTACGGCCTACAAAATATACTTTAACGTACGAAGAGGAGAAATTATCGCCGAACCTGACAATCTCAAGTACGTTAAAGGTTTATGTACTAGTGTGATAGATAATAAAGACACATCAAAAAAAATCATAATTAGAGTAGGCTATGTGAATGGGTTGTTACTTTAGCCACTTTCACATAATGACATTTATTTTCCTTGACATTTAATTTGAGGTTATAAAACTTATATAAACTAAAGTTACAATAAAAATGTCAAAATGTAATAAATGTCACTTAATATGTATTGGAATTATTGATTTGATTTCTTCTAATTAAAATTATTGTTGCATTTATACTAAAAAATATCGTTGACACTAATGCACTACCCTAATTTTATAACGTTTTTTTTAACGTTTATGGCACTAGTTATAATACTAACGTACTATAGATACGGCAGAAGGTCCCGTGTACTGTTGGTACTCACACATTTCACCAGGTGTCCCTGGCATTGCTTTTTGAAATTTGAAATATGAAAAGCGCAAAATTGCGTGTCATTATGACATTATATTGTCATTCTGATTTTGTATGTTGTGTCATGGTTGTGTCAAGCGTCTTTAAAAACAGTATTAGTAGAATATGGTAATTTTTGTGATATTCTTGGAGAAGATATAATATAAGTTGAAGGATTATGCACTCTACAAAAACTTTTTGAATAAAAAAGAGATAACAAGAACAAAAATGGCGGCGTATCAAGCAGTATACTTACAAGTCTTAACCTATGGAGCAGAAAATTGGATACTTGATGAAAGACAAACAAAACGACTACAATCCAGTGACATTAGACAGATACTGACAACAAAATCATTAAGAACTAAAGTAGAAGAAAAGAAACTGAAATGGTGGGGACACTTGATCAGAATGAATGAAAGTAGACAGGTGAAGCGGGTATGGGAGGTAAGGAAAATCAGGAAAAATCGGAGAGGACGACCCAGAAAAACGTGGAACAGCAGTACGGATGAACTTCTGAAAAAAAGAGGAAAAACGTGGAACGAGGCAAAGGCCCTAGTCAGAAACAGGAAAGAGTGGCGTGAATTTGTTGAATCTGTGGAACTAAATTAAGAGAACTTTACACCTCGACATCTTCGGGTATAAGAGGTCTTTGATTATGTATGTATGTATGAAGGATTATGTTGGACGTGGTTTAGGTGGATAACATTTTTGTAAAAATATTTTTAATGAAAAAATAGGACAATATTCAGAAACTATATAAAAGCGCTTTGTTTTTTAGTTTAAAAGTTAGAAATTCAATTTTCAATAATAAACAAGCTTTTCGTGACCCAGTATGGTCTGTTTTAAATTTAACACATTTCACTAGATAGCGCAGAAACACGGTCCAATCTATAGAGAATGCCCTGTTATATTATCTAAGCACTAGTGTCTGCTAGTGTCATAACTACACTAATATACTATTTTTTATTGTTAAACCATTTCGCTTGTTTAAAACACGCAAACGCGTGCGTAAGGCCTTGTTCACAATCATAGAATAACTAGATAGAATGGCAAGTACGGCTGGGGATAAACTATTGCAGCGCCTTTAAATGTCATATGTCAAAGTGATTAATGAAGGTACTTTTTTCATGCCGTTTACTTTATACTAAATTTATTTATTGGAATTTGTCTAATAATTGATCAAAAAACGTTAAATATCTATAAAACGACATTGCGATTTGAGACAAATAAGTATCACATTAGAATGTTTGACTATAAATGAAAAAATGAAATGTTGTTTTAGTTGAATTAATGTCAATATTATTGGAATTTTTGAAGTTCTGAATGCAATTTTCTTTTAAAAATTCCATTGAATAAGGTAATTAAGTCTTATATTCAATAAATTAGTGTCAAATATAATAAATTAATCCATTTGAAATTTTCATGCTTTAACGCATAATTTATAATAACTGATTAAACTTGTTTTTAAAATATAAGCAAATTGGCAGATGGAAAAGACCTTATCTTAACTAAATTTGTAACCATTTAAACATTCCTCTTTAAAAGGTGGAGAAAAAGTATGCTATTAGTTTTTGATTATCACAATTAAACATGTCTGGTTATTAATTCAGGTTATGATAAGTTGATTGTTGAGGTTTCTTCATAAATCCATCTACATTCAATTCGTTCCTTTGTATTGTCGCCTTCGTTACAGCACTGTAAAAATTATATTTTAAATTACACTACACTAAAAAGCAAAGGAAAAGGCCTAATGAAATGTATATAATATAATGTATATATTATTTGCACTAAGTCTTAAAGTGTCATAATTTCTCGGTTCGCTTTTACCTAAAAACATAATTTTTGTGGCTATAATGTTTTTGATAATATGCAATACAAAAATGACAGAAGACAATGACATTTATTATTTGACATGTTATTGAACCAAAGATTATAACCTCAAAAAATCATCAAAAAAATAAATGTCATTATGTGAAAGTGGCTAAAGTAACATTCCATTTAGTACCGGTTATGATTTTTTTCGATGGTCGTTGTTTTTTATTGTTAAACCATTTCGCTTGTTTAAAACACGCAAACGCGTGCGTAAGGCCTTGTTCACAATGGACGTAAGACATACCTAAGATATACGTAAACATACGATATACATAAGACGTAAAGATTGCGCTGCTGTTCACAATGACCATTTAACGTAATACGTAAATTTTAAACCGTACCCAATGCAACGAGAGATTTAGATCGTGTTTGGATTTGACAACTGACAATTTTTAGTAATATCTGATTAAATACAGGTTAAATGGGCAGAATTCTGTCAATTTGACACTGCATTTAATATTGGGAGGTTAAATGTCACCAGATTTTAACATAAGGCATATTACGTAAAAAGTATATTATTCAACGAGCGGTAATGTAGGTAATAACTCACGCAGATGAGGTTTGCAGCACGAGGCGTCAAGTGAGTTATTACCATTACCGCGAGTTGAATACTATACCTACTTTATCTACGACTATAACAATTAAAACGAAGGTACAAGTTCCAAGAATAGTTATTTACGAACCAAGTGCGTGAAAGCATATTTCGCGAATGATTCAAGGACTGTCAGCTCGTAATATATAGATAAAACATCGGTATCACCACCACCATAACTTTTGATTAATTACTCGGGACACGTGTTTCGAGAACACATGGATTCTCGTCATCAACAAGTGACCCGAGTAATTAATCAAAAGTTGTGGTGGTGGTGATATCGATGTTTTGTCTGTTTCTAGTTTATCGTTTAGTTTTAGATAAAAAACATATACAGGGTACCCGGATTTCGTAGGAACAACATGGGTAACTTTTTTATTTGAAAACATAGAGAGACGGTTAAATTAGCAAAAGGTTTAGATTCTAAAGCTCACTAAGAATCCATTTTCAAATTTTACTTTTTTGTTTAATATTGAAGAAAAACTGAAATCTCCTAATTTCTTTTATTTGCCGTAACTTTTTTGTTACTTGAGATATTAAGATGCGGTTTGAAGCAATTCAAATTGTTATCTAAATACTTTTATTGACGCTTAATAAAACAAATTTCTTTTGCGCAAATTTTTAGTAATCTCACCTAATCTCAAAATTTTAAATTGGAACCTTGCAATTTTTGTAGCAACTGCTAGAATAGGAGGGTATCGCGATTATAATTTGAATACAGAACAATATAAATAAGCACGCATAATTTCTATATATAAAGTCATCGTAATATTTTGTAATCACGAGTCAGTTAATATGTAGGGGAATGTCGTCAGAGTTCGACCCCATTTCGACTTTTGCCTATAACTTACGTTTAAAGAGAAATTTTGACACTATCACCCCCTGTTGGAAAGATCTTGGAAAATGGAACAATCCGTCCGTACATTGCCAATTGATCTGACCAGAAATAAAAAAGTTATAACCATTAAAAAAATTTTGTAGTCGGAGTTGGACCACTTCTGAAAATTAATTAAACACATAAATATATATATCTAATTGACTGAACATGTTCAAATATGACAAAAAAATTATTATCACATTAAATTATAACAATTATGAGCCTCAGGTGAACTGCACGCTTAAATTCGATACACTCAATCGAGTTCTTTAAGTTTAAGTGTTGCGGGATTGTTTTCAAACATATGATGCAGAAGTCTAGATCTTCTATCTGCTTCTGCGGTGACAAGCGCCTCTGTTTCGCTGGCGCTTTTATGAGGGGCTTCTTTGTAGAAGCTAGACGTTTTTTCTGTGATTTTGAGTTATTCAGCCATTCTCTTCTTTCACGCAGTGTATTGATGTTCTCTTGCGCGGTTAAAGCATCGCTTTTCATTTGTCGTCCTCCACGATTTGATTTCTTAGCCGCTGACGCGCATTTTTTGTTAAAATGGACGAGAGGCTCGACGCGCAAGAAGTGGACGTTAATAGTTCTGTCGACGTCCCAACCTCTTCGGTCGCGCCAACTCCAGGGATGTCAAAACCAATCAAACGGCGCTGTGAATCCCCTTCACTGACTTCGGTATCCACACAAGCGTTCGTTCGTCTTCTCGAATCAAATTTGCTTGAATGAAGTCAGAATCCGCGAAAATATCAGGAGATGCATGATTATCAAATAACAACAATTTTGGAAATTGCTTCGACGCTCTCGTTTTATTGACGAAAAATTTCATAAACTCCAGGAACTGTTCTTGATACATCTAACCAGATCCATTTACTAAGCTGAAAATAAACATCAATTCTTTCATTTTATATTAATTTTATGCTATGTATGTTTTTTAATATTTTGCGACATCACAAACTGGCACAGCAATGATATTTTTGCTATTGAGAAATAAAATTGGGTGGTTCAACTCTGACTACGCAAAAGGTCGAACTGTGATGACTACTAACGTTATAACGCTATCGCGTCCACCATTGCCAAACGGATTAGGCAAATAACCTTATAATATATTGTTAATTGTCAAACACATAGACATACTTACCTTGAGGACTGCATTTTTTCCTACATAACAACACACAGAAATGAGAAATAATTTTAAATGTCTGTAAAACCATTAATTTTAACTACATACATGCTTTATTCAATCTAATAGATAATTAAATTTTGCTTTCAACTAACCCATAAAAATATAGTGTTTCAAAATTTGAAAAAATGAAGTTTTTCGCATTTCAATTGTTTCAAAAAGACGCCGATTTCTAGAGTCAACGTATTTAAGTCTACACCTATTTATTGTCATCATAGGTGATGCTTCTAACGTTATGTTAAATTTCATAATGTTACAATTTTCCGTTACCGAAATAATGGCATTTTTCTGAAGAGAGCAAAATGTCAAAATTTTCAAGCAAATGTCAATATCTTGTAAACTAATAAAAATAATTGAATATGATCCTGTATAAAGTTGGCTTAAAATTCCCCAGGCAATTCAAAAATGTGATCATATATAGGATGTTCTATTTAAAAATATAAAGATACTGATGGTTACGAGCAAACTAAACACCTTGTATATCGTAGAATAATTTTACGTTATAAATTTCGTAAAACTAAACAACTTTTGTATTCAAATATTTGCTATATTTTGCATAAAAAAGGAGATATGGCAGAATATCGCACTATTGTTACACCCTGTATATAAGGACGGTGTAACTAAGATGGGGTGGACAATTATAATCAAACGGTGAGGAATTTCGAAAAACCTTTTTGCAATTTGATTGAAGGCTACATGGGCTACGTTTTAAAAGTGTTTTCTTTATACAGGCTGATCGAAGCAGTCGGTGACGAACCAAACTTATGGTTTTTTAAATGGGACACTCGGTATTAAAATATTACAATCGATTCTGCCAATTACTACAAACAATTTTATATGTTATTTGTTGGGTCTAAGACGTATAGTTACGGAGAAAAATGCGATTAAATGAAGTTGAAAAAACGCTCCAATGTCGTCTATTTTTTATAAAAACCGGAAATGAACACTAAAAAACTAAGTGTATTACTAAATGTGCTAAATAATTGAGTAAAATAATGGCCTACACTTAACTTGAAATTATTCGCCATTATACAGAGTGATCGAGTTTTGTAAATTCATGTCGAACTTCGTTTTTTCAAATGAAACACCCAATATATTATTATTGTGTATTAAAGAGAACTTCATCAGCTTCTTAAAAATACCATATACATTATCCTTTTGATTGACAGTGTAGAAGCAAATTCACCACAAATGCAATATTTTGAGATTTGTTATTTAACATTATAAAATCGTTGACTTCCACATGGTGGGGCGCAGACCCTAAAAGCCTTAAATTGTTATTTTAATTAGATCCAGGATTGAATTTTCGTTCTGGAGTCCAAAAAACTTCTCCGAAAATTAGGAACTACTATTTTGCATGACATGAGAATTATATCGGGAGTCATGAAGTCTTCTCCTACTAATGCTATCTTGATTCTTCTGGGTGAACATATTAGAATTACATATTAGAATTAATTATCTTGCAAGAAAGTTCATTTTAAAGAAGTTGTCTATCACTAATATCCTGGTGATTTCAAGCTTGGAATCCTTAGTTGATGCTCGTATTCAATCAAATAATCAGAATTACTTTTTATTAGCGTGTTTTACAATGCTTACATCGATTGTAAGAGATTTCTTACACAGATACCTATCGACTTCTAATATCTTCTCCTAATTTTTCCGGCGATTATGAAATAATTAACTGTCAAATAAATATTCATTATATGGAAGGTTGGAATTCAGTTATTGGGGATCTCGTTCTTAAGCCACGAGTGGTTAACAGTTGTTTTTACGAATCAATTAAAAATCATTGGCCGGATTTTGTTATCTTTTATACGAATGGGTCAACGTCGCAAAAAGAGGATAAATCTGCTTTTGGTGTTTATTGTGAGCAATTGGACCTTCAAATTGCAAGGGCCCTTCCAGGGTTTGCCTCTATTTTTCATTGAGAACTAACAGCAATTATTGTGGCATTACGATTGATTCAGAAACATTTGGTTAATAAGGCATTAATTGCGTTTGATTCCAAAAGCGTCCTTGCGGCATTAAGTAATAGTAATAATTTATTATGGGAAGCGAGAGAAGTTGTAAAAGAGCTTGTTGATTTGCGATGTGAGGTCCAATTTATGGATTAGAAGTCACCGCAAAATTACTGGTAACGAGAAAGCTCATTGGCTAGCTAAGAAGGGCAGATCTATGAATATCTCTGATGTGAGGTTGAACTATAGGAACTTTTATGCTTTTTATAAGGGGAGGATGTTTAATGAATTGTAATTGTGGTGAGAGAAAACCTCCCGTATTAAGGGCAGGCATTATTTTAATATACAGAATAAAGTAACTTTAAAATCTTGGCATGATGGCTTTCCCTGGATATCGAGAAAATGTTGTGTAGTTTTTAACCGCCTGAGGATTGGTCAGTGCGCTGTTGCGAAGCATCTTCATCGTATTGGAGCTCGTGCTTCCCCATTATGTGAAATTTGTCAAGTGAATGAGGATGTCGATCACGTCTTTCTGGGTTGTGGGAATCATTCCATGGAAACTAATCAGCTCATTATGGGTTTGGTCAAATCAACCTCCTGATATCTGTATTGTGTCATAATATTTATTTTCATATTTGTTAGAGTTTTCAGTTTTAATTTGTGTATTTTTAACATTATCACCTTTGGAATCGTCGTTTATTTTTATTTGAATCTTATTTGATATTAATTAATTATGAAATGTTTTCTACATCGTTGCAAGAATAATTTTAAAATCAATACGGAAAAGCGTCTTTATTGCCAACGTATGTTACAAAAAAACTCTATAGTATAATATTAATAATGAAGTGAAAAGGGGCGGAGTTCAGATTCGTCACTAAAAGTTGACATCTGGTTTTCCACTCAAAAAGAGAGGAGTTACGTGTGGTTATATGTGCCAAAAATAAGTGTACTTCAGGGATAATTTTTGTGCATATTTTCGTTTCTTTAGGGCGTTTTGGTTTATAATTAGTTATAATTTCGCTAATTCTCTTCTCATGCCCTGGTTTAGCTATATCTAGATGGTTTTCTGTATTACATAATTAGAAACACCTCGTCTGGCACAATATGGATGTCGGCTTTATGAATGTGTTCACTGATTTACTTCAGACGCGAATTTCCCTAATGATTTTATTGGAGCATTTCCTAATCCTATGAAAAAATGATTTTTACGGTTGTGCTCGTAACAAATCATATATCAATGAAAGAAATAGATTAAAGACGAGTTCACATTTATGCAATTTTTCGCAGCAATTCTTATTTGGATAAAAGTCGCATGTAATTTAGCATTAAGACTATGCAATTCCTTCGTGCAATTTGTCGCGGGAGAAAATTGCATGGATTAGAACTTGTTCTATTTTATATAAAAGTTGCATGCGATTGTTTTTTAATATTATGTCATGTATGTAGGTTGGCATTGCATACGAAACGTCAACATTGTCTGTTAGAATTGCATGTGCATTATGCATAATGTGAATCGGTCATGTAATTTGTAAAACTCACAGCGTCTTTGCGAATTCCTAAATCAGAATTGCATTGCGAAAAATTGCATAGATGTGAATCTCACTTCGGGGGCCTAGAATTCGCACAAGAGTAGGGTAACAAGGATTTTGAACACTGGAAAGACGTTATTTACTTTATTCAAAATCGTTGTTACCATACTCTTGTGCGAATTCTAGTCTCCGTAATCTATTTCTTTCATTGATATATGATTTGTTACGAGCTATACGACCGTGAAAATCATTTTTTCATAATACACGTCTAACACATTCTGCAGTAACTTCTTGACTTCTTTATTTAAGCGTTCACTAATATCACATGTAACCTTAGAAGCGCCAATACATAGATTTTAATTTATTTCTCTTAATATCCACTTAATATCTTGTGGAGTTCAGTTTTTTTATTTGGCGCTTTTCGAGGCTTCTTATTTGTACTCATAATTTGCGCAATTTCTCGATAACTTTTTCTTACTTTAAAATTGTGAATAATAATTCGTCGTCCTTCTCTGGTGGTTTGATTCTTATTAATTTTCTAATGGCGCCGGCTATACCAAAACACGTCCTACAAGCGTTCCGCTTGTTGTGTAATGCATATACAAATGCCATGACAAGCAAATCCAATAACATTGAATGATTCACCACAATGTTTGGGTATTTGCCGTAGCTGTATGATTTTAGGTGTGAGACGCACTACAATTTTCGCTACTATATTTTTTTTTTTTTGGCCAACTTGATTTCATACTTTTAGTTTGTGCTTGCTATAACGAAAGCATATAGATATATTATTTATACAATAATAATGACGCAAAGTTTCGCTACTTCTATTTGTTTATATTTAATATTTGATCGAAAATATATATTTAATAAGGCTGTATATAGGCTGTGAGTCACTGTATGTTGACATAACGGACAAGATCCAAAATTCGAGGTATTTTATGTACATACATACCTTGTATCTAAAACGTCAATTGGCGCCAATCAATCCCTGTTAGGTATGCAACCAAAGTATTATATTTTTAAAACTTTTACCGACTTTTCTGTGACTTTTACTGATCGTTGGTTGTCAATCAGTCAATTTTGAATTTGAAGTATCGAATTATAAAGCATTTTTACGATTTTTTTTTAGTTTAAATGAATGTAATGTAACATAATCTTAATTTCAATGAACCTTGAACAATTTAAAGAAGTACAAAAGTATTTAATTAAAAAGGATAGAGAGAGGTTAGGGGTTGGAGACACACGAAAGAATGTAAGTAATATTATAAATTATAATGCAGTTTAATAATATGAATGAATAATAATTTAATGATATGAACGAATAATTGAATATGTATAGACTTATCAACCGACTTATCTACTGTATACATGTACAAAAGCTAACTTTTAATTTCAGTAATAAAACAAAGCCTTGTTTGAAAGGAAATGTACTATTACAGATTATCTTTTAATTTTATTCTGTACTAAAATTATAGCTCCCTGTTTTCACACTAATCTACCATAAGAAAGCAGGAGTGTCATCTGACCTTGTTAGTATTGATTATTTTCATCCCCTACACAAGATCCTATTTCACCCTGTCATTACACCTTCATGCCTAAAATGCTTCTTATTATTTGAGTGGAACTATTGTTTTCATTAAGCATAATGACTTTTACTTTTTGTAATTTTTAATGTATATGGCAATAGACCTGTTAATACATTTATTCCGTTGCAGCATACGGAATATGAAGAAAGTAAAGAGCAAAACGTTTACTTGGAAACTGAAGTACAACCAACCGATAGTAATAGTTTGGAAGAAGAAGGTAACATAAAAATAAATCTACAATCAGTTGCGTCTGACAATTCAGATCAGGTATACTTTTAAAGTTATTCTTTTAATTACTTTTAATCATGCAAGTTTCTAGAAATTCAATTCAGCACTCTACTGTAGAATGTAGCTTATATATTCTATTATTTTTCCAATTTTTTTAGAATGTTTCCGTAGTCGAAAGGCTTAATTTAAGTTGCAATGAAGGCTCGTTAGAAAAGAAGAAGCAATCATTTATTGATAAAATTATTAACTCTGAGAATCCCTTAACTTTTAGATCGGTAAGCATGACTATTTGATGTAGTGTTCACTGTATTTAGAACAACATTACAATAAATGTAAAGTAGGTAGTTGCTTCTAATTTTAGCACAAAATATTTGGCAAAATATGTAATGTGTTACTGATTAGCTGTTATGAGTTATTGTTGTTATATTTTTCTTGATTAGGTTTAAACAACATTGTACAGATTTTTTCAACGCCCAATTACATGTTATAAGTTCCAGAATAAATGTAGACATACCTGATCTAGTTGGGTAAAATATTCTGCACTACAACCAAAAAGTACTTTATCTGAATTTAAATGATAATTTCTATTTATCTATATTATCTATTTATCTATATCTATATCTAGTATTTGAATTGTAAGTAGTTGCTTTTTTAACATTTTGTGTGTTAACAAAACAAATTTCAAAGAAGATATTGTTATAACACTTTGATATTACATATCTCAATGTTGATAAATTTTCAGAAATTATTTGGTTGTATCTAAAATATTTACATATTTCTTTGTATTTCACCACAATTAATGTCTTTACTGTATTATATAACTTTTTTATGCATATACTGTAATTTATAGATCAGTGTGTCTCAAAAAGTTTTATACAAATGGAGAAAAAGTTTATATTACATTTCACAAAAAAAAATCTTGATAAAAAGCTCTGCATGACTTGTAGATCCATAATCAAGAACATTTTTAAAACATCAGCTGGAATACAGGGAACATCAAAGTTACGTGAACAGACCGTAGTGATTTTTCCAGATAAAATTCACTTGTTAGATTAATGCGCTTTGGAATATGTAATAACTGTCAACAAATGTGAAGTATTACCTACATCAGTATATATGTGTTTACAATAATTGGAAATGCCGTTAAAATTTATTTTTCCAGATAAAAATTACAAGATATTGTTAATTACTTAGATTATTTATTGACTAAGGAAATAAGAGAAATTACTTAAATATTACGGAAACTTTAGCGTATCCACCGTCCCTTTGTAAACAGGTGACTGTTCGATGATTAAATTGTTTTATTACATTTCTAATTACATCTGGAGTTATAGCTTCACATGTTTCTCTAATGATTCTCTCAAGATGATCAGTATCTTGTAATGGCTTGTGAAGGTACCTATACTCTTTCCTTTAAGTAACCCCACAAAAAAAATCTACAGGGGTAAGGTCTGGAGACCTTGTTTTATAATTATCTCCAAAATAAGAACAATTTTAATTTTATCTTCAATAGTAAATTTTAACGGCATTTCTAATTATTGTAAACACATACTGATGTAATACTTGACATTTGTTGACAGTTATTACATATTCCAAAGCGCATTAATCTAACAAGTGAATTCTATCTGGAAAAATCACTACAGTCTGTACATGTAATTTTGATGTTCCCTGTATTCCAGCCAATGTTTTAAAAATGTAGTTCTTGATTATGGATCTACGAGTCATGCAGAGCTTTTTATCAAGAATTTTTTTATGTGAAATGTAATATAATTTTTTTCTGCACTTGTATAAAACGTTTTGGGCCAAACTGTAGAGCAATAATAAGCTAGTCTTTCTTGGAAAGAAAATGGGTTTATTCTATATGCAAATTTACAGTTACGCATTAGTATTGCATAGAACATCTTTTAATTTAATATTGTTGATGAGATAAGCATAGACACATTAATCAGAGTGGAGCAATGCATCTATATAAATAAATTACCTACATCTGGTATGAGAGATGGCTGGGAAATTGGGATATATGATGTCTTTGTCTGGTGCAGGAAGCAGATCAACGTCCCTCTTCAAAATGAGTTTACTCGTCAAACTGTTTGCGCTAGGATTTATTATGATTTTTGTTGTGATTTAACTTGAGTGCATATAAGATTTAATTTCTGCTTTTGATAATGAAGCGCTATCAAAGGCAGCGGTGTATAGCTGGTTTCGAAAAACTCGAGTGCGGTCGAACTGTACTTCAGGGCTAATTAAAACAAGAGTGTGGTACAACATTTCTTGTTGCAGTAAATATGAATGCTGTACATCAAATGATTTGAAGTCATCACATATAGTGTAGGAGGATATTCAGGCATGACTACACAGTTTTAGAACTATACAGGACATGCGTTTTTAGTGCGTAGATTTGCCAGAAACGCCAAAGGTTAGAAGCAGTGTTATGGCAATTGATTTTTATTAAGTTTACGTGTATCTACGTTCTTAGTTATTCAAGTAAAATTGAAGTTCCTATATCTCACATCCATTTCTACATTCATTTTCGTATATCACATTTTAACAGTGTTAAGCAGTATTTATTGGCCAGCAGAAGCTATTAGTTCTCAACTGCTAGATACCACTGTGCTATGATTATGAAATTTACAGTTTCCAAAACCACAGCATATTGCTCCGTAATAGTTGTTAATTGTTGACTTTTTTGTATGTGTCTATTCTTCACTATGGAGGTCCGCCAGAAATATGATATTGCAATTACCCATTACTGCCGATGATCTACTTAATGATTTTTGGCATCTCACCGTTAATCCCCTATTTTTAATTTTTGTAATTATCGTAATTAATAATAATTATTAGAATTTTTTGTAAGGTCACCTATTTTGGCGGCAGTAGGAGTAGCGTCAACCCAAAATTGTATACAGCTCCATTACAATGTTAGCTTCTCAGTAAGCTTACTGTTCCCGAGTACATGAATTGCTCAATGCTGAAGTTTCACATACGTTTGGAATTCAGTTATTTCCGAATTAAATAGTCTTTACTAATCTTTTTAAGACCTGTTCCACTAGCTATTGTAAATGTATCAGTTTCTAGAAGTGTTAATGCAAAACTCTGAATTTATATGCAACAGAAAAAAAAATCATGAATACTGGGACCGATCTACAATTCTTACTCTTTGCAAGACATTTTATTCAATTTGACAACTGACAAAGAACAAAAAACCAATCCTTCATTAATATACCGGGTGTTTCTGGGAGGTGGCTCTCCCCTATGATTTCTAAAATATTTGAGATAGAGAAACGAAATTTGAGAATTATGTACGGGGCTTTAATTTACATTTTTTTACATAGTCGATACATCCTTATCACTTCTGCTTTTACCGGAAATGACTTTGATTTTCGATTTTTAAATTATTTTTCAATATTTTGATTTGGGCTAATATGTATTTTGAGTACAACTGCAGCAAAAGATATTTTTTGATACCTATAAAAAAAAAATGTCATCGAGAGTGCTTTGAAGTTCTAAATATGCTCAGGTGTTACTGTATGAACATGATACAAACAAATTGTTTCATTTCTACTGTATGCCCAGTTTTTTAAGCGCATTTGTACGTCTAAAATTTAGTTTTTATGTTTTAATATAATTTTTCCAAATAGGAAGAGGGTGGTTCACTAAATCATCACGAAAGAGCATTGAAGTATCCTTCATTTTGATACCCTAGATTAATATGGCGAACGAACGTACCTACTTTTAGTGAAAAAAAAATTCTGTATAAAAAAATATCTTTTGCTGCAGTTGTACTCAAAATGTTATCCCGCATCAAAATATCGAAAAATATTCAGGTAGTCCCATTTAAAAATCGAAAATCAAAGTCATTTCCGGTAAAAGCGGAAGTGATAATAATGTATCGACTATGTCAAGAAATGTAAATTAAAGCCCCATATATAATTCTCAAATTTCGTTTCTCTATCTCTCTAATAGTTTAGAAATCATAGGGGCGAGCCACCTCCCAAAAACACCTGTATACAGATGAAACAGCCGTCCTATAGTCGGGGCATCGTGTATCGGAACTATTCGGGAATAGAGAAGTAGGGATGTATTAGTAGATAGTTAGATGCACGCTTCACTCGAGACCGCACAGTTGTATTCTGTTCAATACATATGCACAATACAATAATTGTTTGCTTATTCTCAAAATTTCTATAAACTTTATAAACGAAACAGAAGCTTTTGGTAAAAACATAGATGATGAACTCGTCACAAATAAGAGAAGCAATTACACACGCAACGAAGACAATATTTCTGTTCATAAATAAATTTAAAAAAACATTCTAATAAACACCTTTCCATAAGCTATCCCTTGAAAATGTGCAAATAAGTAAGCTCTTCTAATATAGCAGTCTTAAATTTAGAGTTCATTTAATAAAAACTGTTCTAGTAAAAAAAGTATAAATAACGCAAAAACTATTCTAAAACTTAAATAATGTATTTCCTTAGGAAAGTAAACCACAAATGATATTTTTGTAACAATAATAATCGTATATTTACGATAGCATGAATGACTTTATCTCGCTAATACAATACAACTGTGCGCTGTCGAGTTAATGCATCCCTACTTCTCTACTCCCGAATGCTTCCGACATACGATGCCCCGACTATAGGGCGGCTGTTTGATCTGTATATGCAGTACATTTGGAGTAACTAGGGCCAGAGAGAAAAGAGAAAGGAGAGATGGGGCACGGTAGAGGAGTAGGTCGAGGGCAGTCGGCTATCTATCGTCGTACATAAGGGTTATATTTATAAAGTTTTATGGCACTTTGAGTCAGTACTAAAGCACATGACTGTACATACATACGTGTGCCGCTAGATTTAGAGGGTGGTATTAACGATATTCTAGGCTCTGATTGACGTACAGTGATGTGCTTTAGTACTGACTCAAAGTGCCATAAAACTTTATAAATATAACCCCTATGTACGACGATGTATAGCCGACTGCGCTCGAGGGGTGAGTCAATACTAAAGCACATCACTGTACCTTCGCACGTATGTAAGTATTTATGGGAAAAACAGCCACTGTGTTATAACTAAAATAAATGCATGAGAATGAAGAATTGTTCATCTTAATGGAGAGTTAATTACTTATCTAGATTAGAAAAATGAATTGCTGTCTCTATGTCATACAAATTAGCATGTTCTTTTGTACAATCGAAATAACCGTCTGTAAGATACAAAACATAACTATCATTAATCTAATTGTGTGGTAATATATTTGCCATTGCAATTCGAAAGAGTTATTGATTCATAACTTATATTATCAATTTTGGCTGTCCCTGAGGTATTATAAAATGTGTTAAGGAATATTATCTTTCTTCTAAAGAATACAATTTTATTATTTACTTATTGCGTATTTATTGTATAATACAAAACTATAATTGTAGTGAAAACGTAGCAAAGATAAAAACAGTTTACTAATATTAATAAATTTTCAAATTAAAGTAAACTCCTATAAAAGAAACAGTACGGTATTCGGAAATCATATAAACTTGCTACCCTTCGATGGTTAAATATGAGCGATATAATATCATAAAATAGTAATGGAAAAACGATCGTTATTTACATAATAAAATTAAATAACGCATTTCATACTGTAAAGAAAATCGATAAAATTACAAAAATTTACAATAAGATAAGTTTAAAAGATTAAACCTATAATTTTATGAAAACGAAGCGAGGGTACATACGTGTAACATATATTCTTAAATCGATCTAATTCTTAATAAATTTACTAATTAGTAACTAACTTCTTTATTTTTGTAAAAAAAAACTTTTAGACTTTTTTTTTGTTCTTTACCTGTACACGCAGAAATTTTTTTAGTTTAAGCATGTTGCTTGTTATTATTTTGTTAAACACCTATTTCTACGGTTTTTCGGGAAGAGCTTAACGGTAACACTTAAAAAATTTTTCCCAATAGTTATTATTTTAGCTACTGAAGTATGTATGTATTACTCTATAAAAGAAACAGTATGAAAACGAAGCGAGGGCATACGAATATATGAACGATCTACTTCTCACACTAGCCTACGTACTTCTACTAAGAAGCATCGATACTTATCTCAGCGAGGAAGGCGGAATAGCACGCTTGTCCATGCGTTAATTCAGTATATGTTTTACAACCGCCCCACTCTAGATATATCTCTTTTCTTGCTGGCCTTAGTCGCTCTAAATGTACTGTATACACCATTAGCAATATAATACACTATCGAGCGTCAAAAATTCCATTTGGTAAAAATAACAATGAAACTAATAAATATTAAACGGACAGTATAGACATTTAGCTGCCACCATATCCCCTATGCTTTTCTCGAGTATGTGTATTACTAGAATAAGCATGTATGCTGCTACTGATACTCGACTTCTGTGAATGGAAATCCAAAGTTTAGAAATGTTTTCATACAGTGTTTGTACTAAGCTGAAGGAAAACAATGTTGTTGTATCGCTTATACAAATTAGAAAGACCTGGATGCGATAAAATTGGATGGTACTATGAAAAAAAGCTGTGCTGGAATATCCTTAAATAACGTGCCATTCCTGCATGAATAAAATTAATTGGCTAAGACTATGTCAATCATAGTAAACTTGGACAGAAACTATTAAAAACCCTAACAATCTAAGTATATTTTTAAAATTTTGTCATACTGTGCGCAAGGGCTACATTTAAATCCTCTATAGCTGTCGCGGGACAACCTTGACAGAGAAGTTCATAGCTAAAGAATAGCTTTTAGATAAGTTTTCTAACTACTTTGCAAACATAGTAAGCATTTAAGTTGTTGATGTAGTTATCAGTGTAAAACCAGATCAGCTGCAACCATTGTTACTGTTGCAAAACTACTTGCAAAAGTTTAACGATCTTACAAAGGTCATTAACGCAGAACTAGAACCAGTAATCGTGCACAAAATCGCACATTTACCGGCCGGATATTGGTGATACCAAAAGGTTTTTATAATCCATAGGGTCGTGTATAAATAAAACTGGTGTTTTGTAAGCAACATTAAACGAAACGTGTAACAATTTTATTGAATTCTAGTGAAAGATGTGTCCTTGAAATGTTTTTATATGAAATGGATACATGAATTAACTACTTAAACACGTAATTGGTTTTCAAAAGCAATTCTAATGCTCTCATACTAATACGCTACTTTCGTGTGCCCCAAGAAAAACAATGAAACGACGTTTTGATATGCCTTTACGAGCTACTTTACACAAACTACGAATAAATAGATTTTATTGACATTTTACAGTTTCGAAAGTGTTTTAATTCATAAGTTGCATGTGTATAAAAGTGAGTTGGTGCTAAGTTACTAGAGCTGGCATGTTGATGCCCGCATATATAGCCGGAGGTGTTTCGAGCGTAATCGGGTTTGCGATCAACAGCTATCCGTGCGAATGAAAGGAACCTTGTAAATTAGTATGCAGTCGTGTCGTGTATGAACACATATGCTACGATGGCCATTATTGAATACAGTGCGTACATGTTTCTTGTAATTTAAGTTAAATGTAAAATTGCATGCGTACGCTGCTGGCATGTGTGTCGAATTTGCCATCTCTATAAATTACATCGTATATTTCATTGAGCTAGTATACTAAGGGGACGCTATGAAGCATATTTCCTGTATGTTCAAAACGGCGCACTGGGCGGGGCTAAGTGTAGCACCAATAAAGGCCCATAAATGTCATAATATGACAATGTAAACGCTCAATATGTAATACTTCATTTATGTACCTACATACAGGCGCACCAATTGAAATTTTCCAATTACGGCCCTGCACATTGTTTTTGTATTGAATGAATGAATATGAAATGTTATTTTAGACGAATTCTTGTCAACGCTGTTTCTACTGTTGCAACTACGTAGAGCACAAGAATCCATAATGTTTTCTAATAGTTTACTATATCATATAACTGTAATAATTAATTAATGCAAACATACTTATATGACACATACACTATAATCTACGTGTTTAACGTAAGTGGAGTACCAATATGGCCGACCTGCGCCGTTTTAGCCACGTGATGTCTCCCTACCTAGTTTTGCTTTTTGGTAAAAGAGCTTACTGAACCTAAGAAGGTTTCTATTACAACTCACATACACAACTTATACAGGGTGCTTCACCGGGAACTGCAACATTCGATTGTGGGAGAACTATAGCTAGGAATGATCTGAAATTTTGGCACTATACTAAAGACGATGAGGGCCATTCGCCTAAAATATTTCAAGATGGCGGCTCTCCGGGGTATACCGGAAGTAAGCACCAACTTCATAATTTCAAATGGAATACCCTGTATATGGTCACGTTTTTAGATTCTACTTGAAATTCTATATTATAGTCAGAGTAACGTCAGTATGAATCGATTCATATGTCATATTCTCTCTAATGTACGTTAAATGTCGGTGATGAATATTTTACGTATATCTTTGTTTAATTACACTGTTAATGATGTAACGGACAAGATCCAAAAATTCGGCGTATATTTCATGTATAATGTCATATATTATACCTAATAAGTCTAAAGCTTCATTTACATAGAGGGTAGTGGGAATTGTAGTGTAAGAGTAGTGGAAGGTGTATTGTAGTGCGGAAATGCATTTACATAAGAAAAGTAGTGGCGATGCGACTGCTTTGTTGCGCATGCGTAACGACGATAGTTGGTAATGAATGTATAGTCAAATGTAAACACAACAAAACAGCTGTTATCGGTAGATTGTTCTGCGCAGACGCGTTGTGTGGTGGGAATGTTTGGAGTTTGCGAACTTTGGCACTACTTCTCCACTACCGTTACTGTCGCACTGTTTATGTAAATGCTATCGTTTAAATACATGAAAACTAACTTCGGCACTCCACTACTCTTACACTACAACTCCCACTACCCTCTATGTAAATGAAGCTTAACTCTTTTTGACTTATTGAGACATTCTTGCCAATATTTAGAAAACTATCCATTTTTATAATAGACATGCTTATACAAAGTAACCCTTATTTTTAATGCCGAACAAGATAAAATTACAAAATTGCCACTTTCTATTTTAAAAAATTGACTTTCGGTCATTTTTCCGATTTTATTTTCAAGCGTATAATTCGCACACTCTGTATTAATAATAGTAACCATTTTATACAAATAGTATTTAATTAGGTCATCTATTTGAGAGAATTTACTTCAAATTAAATAATAAACTTCTCCTTATATGGAAAAAGTGCATTTGATTATCTGCCTGCAAACGTCAAATTTGGAGAAGAATGTCAATAAGTCAAAAAGGGTTAGACTTAGGTATATGACATTATACACCCTAACAACTTGAACTATGAAAGCCTATTTATAGGAGAGGGTGGTGGGAGTTAAAATTAAATGTATCCATGTTACTATTGTCAACTTTTTATATGACAGGAATGTCAGTGGTTATGTCAAATATTTTACCGAACCATTAAACTTTATCCTAATGGAATACACAATCAACAATTAATGAAAAAGTGCAAATTATAAAGTGGTTTTATAATTTGTCATAGTATTTGACATAACTACTGCCATTCCTGTTGTACAAACAGTTGACAATACTAAAATGGATACATTTAATTTTACCTCCACTACCTTCTCCTATCAATAGACTTTCGTAGTTCAAGTTGTTATCCTGTATATGAAATATATGTAGGATAGGCTTTTATATAGTTAACGTATTTATTTAATTTTTTTGTATTTCGCCATGTTGCGTCGGCGCGACGAAAATTACCGAGAAGAACGCGCGCGCAGAATAAGGTATTCATAGTATAGACGAGTAAGGGTGACAGACGCAACAAGAAAGACGACGTAATCATAGTAATAGTAGTTTATACAACGAGTCAATAATGACTCGTGTTACTACTAATGTTATTATTCCCGAGAGCTGAATTTACGAACCGAGCCGCGTAAGCGGCGAGGGAGTAACTCGGCTCGAGGGAATAATAGTCATTATTGCAAGTTAGTATACACTACTTTATCTACGACTAACTGAAAATTACTAAAAAAACAAATCAATTAAACGAAAATATCAATAGATTATTATATCGGTTTTGACGTTTGACAATTAATTAAATACTCGGACTTGTTTATCGTTACTATGATAACGTTGATACCATTAAGTTCTGATTGCGGAATGGAGGGAATAATGGTAACGTTATGTCTCATTATTCCCTGGTCGCATTTCATTATTCCCTCCGGGTATTATGAGTACTATTATTAACCAATATGATTAATATAATACCTACTTTATTGTTTAGTCGTAGATCAAATATATTTATAGTTTATCCTCGAAGTTTATATGGCAACGTTTAATTGTTGTACCGTTCATGTATTAATACCCAATTTGTATTGTTTTCTTATTTTGTCAATATACATTCGTTAAAATACTGGGCGTTTATTTGTTCAGACAACGATACATAACCCTACATATATTTATAATTTTACGTAGAATCTAAAAAAGTGACAGTATACAGGGTATTCCATTTAAAATTACGAAGGTGGTGCTTACTTCCGGTGTACCCCGGAGAGCTGCCATATTGAAAATATTTTAGGCGAATGGTCTCCATCGACTTTGGTATAGTGCGAAAATTTCAGATCATTCCTAGCTATACTTCTCCCACAATCGAATGTTGCAGTTCCCGGTGAACCAGCCTGTCTATGATTCCATATAAACATGTGGTGATTTAGTAAAGTGAATATAGTTTATTGTTAACATCAATTAAAAATGGTTCTCCTGCTTTTTAGTTGACAATTAACATAAGCGATAATCTACATAGAATATAAGGAAACTGATTTACATTGTAGATTGTTTGAATCAACTGCAATATTGTACAATCGTTCCGAATAATGAAATATTCAGCTCTGTTTTGTTCAGGCTAGTGAGATATCAAAAATTTACACTATGAATGCAACATTTACAACATGACTGTAGTACATTTTAGGTCGCATGATGCTTAGTAGTGATAACTGTTTGTCTTTATACAATGTATTTGTTTTAGATCGTATGTGTATTACATATAACTTTAATTAGTCGTTTTTATTAAATGTGTGTACGCTGAATATAATTCGCTCTCATGTTTATTAATTTTTGTAGTTTCCTGCGTTTACAAGGCATGTTCATTAATTAGCTATAACATTTTGAACAGGATGATAGCGACTGTACGATGCTGCGTTACGGGGAGTATAGCCCAAATAATCCAAATCTTCGTGTATCGACTGCACCATATTTAGGTTTGGGAGAGTACGAACAAAGAAGGCAGTTACTACTTAAACAAAGGCAGGAGGATTACAAGGAACATATTAATCGGGTATGTGTGTAGTTTAGAAGTTCAATAGTAGTACATTAAAATGCATTAAAGAATAAACGTATTGTACCGCTGTATATGTGCCTCATGCAATCCGGCGAGCTAGTATCGTAAATTTACATTAGGCATTTCTAATTGGGTAGTTTTAAAGTAATTTTCGACAAGACATAATTAAGAATTGCTGAATACAGTTTTTATTCGGTTAGGGTCAATTACAATTTCAATCGGTTATACAGGGTGTCAGAATTATTGTGCACCGCGAATACCTTAGTTATTATAAGACTTTTAAGTAAAGATAATGTATAGTGAATATAATATATTTTTAGAATAATCAATAAACGACGGTATTATACATTTAAAATGGCAAACATTTATGATACAACTTAAACATTTGATTGTTTTTCTGATTGTAATACTTTATTGGAAATTAAGTGTAGGGGCTGGTATTTCCGTCTCCTTATAAACTGTCAAATAGTTACCTGTCAGATAAATTTATTACGCAATTTTATTGTTCTGCGCGGCAAATAAAATGAGAATTAACAACACCTTCTCAACACAAATTGGAATACAAATAAACATGGCAAAATACAAGAAGTTTATATTAGATGTCACTAGCATTAGATATCTATTATATAACTATGTATAGGCAATCAGTTTAACTCCAAAATTGACTGCTTTGATATTCAGAAAAACATTAAATTTTATTAAAAAATTTAAATGAAGAAGAAAAATTTTGGAGTCGTACATACGACTCGTTTCTTTTTCCGTAACTGTGAAAGATAGTCATAGAACATCAGACTTCTTTATAACATAACTTGCACAGTATACAGGATTATTGTTATATATTCAAGTAATAAATTGATTTCAATACTTTCGAGACATATTCTTACAACTACACATGCATAAGTAAATACATATTGATGAATCATTACTTGGTGTGGGTGTAGAGAAAGAAAGACAAATAAAACCCAAATATCTCTCTTGCCTTTTAATGATAAATAATACAGATAACAATTCATTCCACAATAAAATTTACTGCCCTTTATTATATTTACATTTAGTATTTCACATACATACACTGTGATGGTTATAACGGAAATTTTAATAATTATTATCTATATAACATGTAGTCATATCCATTATAGAATATACTTCATAAGCGTAACTTGTGTGGAGAAAGGTTTCCTGTCTAATCCTAGTAATCTACTACAGCTGCATGTGTGCAGCTTTCACTACATAAGCTGCTGAATCCTCTCAGGCAAAAAAACACCCAAGGAAAAATTGTCTTAATTTTGGAACCATTAAGTTTCTACAAAGTTGTTCATCCCTATATATTTCTTCTATAAAAAGTGGTTGGGTTTCATCAATGAAAACCACACAGTAGTACAGCTTCCTTTTCCTGATATTTAGTTGGCCTTGAATCTATATTTTTCAATAAGTGATTATTATTACACGCAATTTGCCTGTTGAGACGTGATATCGCGATCTTCTAAATGAGTATTTACCTGAAAATAATAATTATGGTTCCTCTTCAAAGACGGTTTACCACTAGAACTATGTACAATTATATACAGAAAAAAATATACAAAAATATTCTCCCTTATTCACTAAAATAACTATATACAACGCAAAATTAATCCAAAACTAACGAAGACGATGAAAAACAGTATTACTTTATTACATTAAGCTAGTCGCTAGACAATTAGTGCAGAACTAAAAGATTCTACCTGTAACAAACAACGCATGTACGCACAAATATATTTTGTAATAGAATATTAGGGTGTTATTGCCTTAGGCATTTATACCGAAAAGATTATATTGAAATATACCTGCTCAATACATTCAGTTCTAAACTACATAATATGCAACCAATAAAACTCGTTCCAAGAATGCCTGGATAGCTTTCTTCTATATAATGTTATATTTTATTTTTCCGAGTTTATATTTATATTATAATATATTTTGTATTACAACCAATATTCTAATCTTCACTTTCCTTATATTATTTCAGTCAAGATGTTACGCATGTTTAAGTATTTCACTTTTACTTTTTACTTTTCTAAAGATTCGTAAGCCTTGCGCCATCTAATTTTGAATATATTCGATAAAAATGCAACATTTGCTCATCAAGTTCAAGTTATTGAAATAGAGGGCCTAGTACGCCACCTTAATGAAGTCAACACAAATTGGTACTTTGCAAAATGAGAATAAACATCCCTTGCACATCAATACCAAAGGCATAATATACAGGATAACAACTTGAACTACGAAAGCCTGTTGATAGGAGAGGGTGGTGGGAGTTAAAAATAAATGTATCAATTTTACTATTGCATTGTATTTACCGAACCATTAAACTTTATCCTAATGGAATACACAATTAATGAAAAAGTGCAAATTATAAAGTGGTTTTATAATTTGCCATAATATTTGACATAACCACTGACATTCCTGTCATACAAACCGTTGACAATACTAAAATGAATACATTTAATTTTACCTCCCACTACCTTCTCCTATCAATAGACTTCCGTAGTTCAAGTTGTTATCCTGTGTTATAAGCTCAACATAGAGTTTTTGGAGATGACAGTCTAAAACAGCTGTATTAAAACAGATTGACGAAAAAAAAAATTCAATCAGCACGTGTGTTATTTGTTACCCGGCTACGCTACTTCCGATCTTGCCCACTAGATGGAATGAGGTTAGGAGTAGTCCATTGTCGGAGGTGTTATACAGTACACATTGCGAAGCGAGCTGCGATGAAATTATGCCTTGTATTTGGAGGAACGCTGACGAGACCGAAACGGGCGCCGAGTTTGTTTTTTTTTTATGAGAATCTCGAAAACTACGAACTCGACTTTTTATGAGTTTGGGTTGACAGAAACATGTCAGCTGCGTAACAGTTGTTTCTGTAATTTTCTTTAGTCAACTATTTTCTAATGTCTTAAAAACTGAATTCATCATACTTTCAAAGGATTTTACCATGTTGTATTGGCAATTTACATTAACTGATACGCCACTATGCGGTAATTTTTAGATCTAGCGTTGGAGGTATACTCGTGTTTATTGGGTTTTATTATGTGTAAAATTGCGTTACCCTTAGCTTTTTTTTTGAGCTACAATAGACCTGTAGGTCGCAGTAGCAAGAGGCCACATAGCCGTCCCACTTAATTATCTACCCTTAGCTTTTCGTCGGTATTTAATATTTTCGGTAATGTTTAATGGCAAACTTGTCTTTATAAAAACAATACAAATACCCTTTGTAAATAGAGTAAGTATTTTAAACAATATACAAGATGTATAAGTGAAGTGACTCACATTTTATTTAACCTTTGTGTGAATTTAAACTACTTGCACCTTATAATAATATCAACGTTCGTAATTAAACGGATTTATTATTCTTAGTGGATTTTAAATCTCGAAAACTACGAACTCGACTTTTTATGAGTTTGGGTTGACAGAAACATGTCAGCTGCGTAACAGTTGTTTCTGTAATTTTCTTTAGTCAACTATTTTCTAATGTCTTAAAAACTGAATTCATCATACTTTCAAAGGATTTTACCATGTTGTATTGGCAATTTACATTAACTGATACGCCACTATGCGGTAATTTTTAGATCTAGCGTTGGAGGTATACTCGTGTTTATTGGGTTTTATTATGTGTAAAATTGCGTTACCCTTAGCTTTTTTTTTGAGCTACAATAGACCTGTAGGTCGCAGTAGCAAGAGGCCACATAGCCGTCCCACTTAATTATCTACCCTTAGCTTTTCGTCGGTATTTAATATTTTCGGTAATGTTTAATGGCAAACTTGTCTTTATAAAAACAATACAAATACCCTTTGTAAATAGAGTAAGTATTTTAAACAATATACAAGATGTATAAGTGAAGTGACTCACATTTTATTTAACCTTTGTGTGAATTTAAACTACTTGCACCTTATAATAATATCAACGTTCGTAATTAAACGGATTTATTATTCTTAGTGGATTTTATATACACAAATATAAAATAGTTTATTATAAGTTGTCTAGCATCTTCTTTAATAATTTTGTAAAACGTAGATTACAAACAACATAATGGAAGTCAAGCAATTTGTGTGCACTTGCAAGGCGGGCACTTTCATAATGTTGTAAATATGTATATTGTTGCAGTGTTGATTTTATGTACACAACAAAAGAACATTTTAGAATTTCCACTTTTATCTTCAATTGATATTAAATGTTATTGGAGCAAGTCTCAAGTGGCATGAAATAATACAGCGACACATCTATTAGAATTAGAGCATGTCAAATCAAATAAAGTACCAGATGGCGAACATGTACTTTCATTGTTCAGTAGTGCTTTATTTTGTTCTACTCTTACAAAGCATATAAAAAGACGAAGAATAGTTTCTGAGGAAAATAATAATGCACCGACGAAATCTCTTGAAACATATTTGGTAGCGGTATTAAAAAATTCGTATGATGCAATGGTGAAAGATTTGCTTTCAATTAAAACTAGATCTGAATGCTGTGAAAAAACAGCAGTTTATATTATATTTTCCATTGGGCTTGTCCATCGCAATAATGATCTATAACAAAAGTATATACAAGTAAATAGCCAATATAATTTGCTATCAGTACAAAATTATTATATGTTTGAGTAGGCACACGAAGTAAACCTTTAAGGAAAGCTGTTTCTTTATGAAGAAATTGAAATCAACATAAAATTAAACCGGTGAATTATGAAGTGTTATATAACACTATATACAAAACGTTAAAAATATACCGCCATTCGACGCCACCTTGGCATCGATTGTGACACCATCATCAGTAATGTTAATTGCCAATACAGGCTGTTTCACGAAACCCAATTCCGAAATTTTCAAATCTACATTTATAGTAGTGGTTCTATTGTTTTAAAATATTTTTTTCTTATTCTGACTTCCGGAGATAAATTGCAACTTTGTTATTTTAAATAGAATGATTTTTTTTAGTGCAATCGATTCTACGCATTATTTGCAAATATTTTGTACAAAGGTACCTTATCTCTAAATTCAACTGTTTCTAAGATATGGATTTACAATTTTCCTTAATATGTTGCTATTGCACCATCTCAAAGAAAAATTAATATTGTGAGGCGTTTTGAACCGTAAGGTGCCCAACTTCTTCAAAAGAAAGTGAAGGATCATAGATACTGAGAACTGTCATAACTTTTAAGAAAATTTATACAGGGTGTACAGAAATTTGTATGTATGTACAAATGAGAAAACTAAAAACACAAAATATAAAAAAAATATATAAAATTTAAGAAAATACAAATGCTCGTTATGCTCGCCACTCTGGGCTAAACACTGAATTAGTCTGTTCTTAACGCATTCTCTATAGTATAGTAATTAAAATATAGATAGATGTTTCAATTTTATATTATATACAATATGTATATATATGTATGTATATTATATCAGATTTCAATTCCTATCTTTTATCTCATTTAATTAGTACTATTAATATATATGTATAATTAATACTAGCATTCCCTATACTTAAATCTAACCGGTTTTGAGATACTTTATTATTTTACTTAACAATAATGAAAATTAATATTTCAACATTAATAAAGCGTAGGCCGTGACTGTCAAAGATGTGACAACTTAATAGTAAATTGTCTATGTATGCATTAGATATGTTTTGACACATTTCTTCAAAAGTTCATGTTTTATAGCAAGCAATGGCAAATTTCGCATTTACAAATGACGATGTTTTAAATCTAATCAGCAGCGAGCGTTATAGAATTATTAAGCGGACGTGTCGTATTTTTGCAGAAAAATCAAAGGTAACTAATTATACCATAAGAAGATTGCTTAGAAACTGCAATTGGTCAATTAAGGACAACAGTTAATAAAAACAAACCAATTTAATGAAATATTAGATTACATTATTTTTTAAGTAAAATAGTAAATAGTTATAAATCAAAACTGGTTAGATTTAGGTATAGGAAATGAAAACAAAAATAGAAATGAAAACCTGATATAAAATACAGAGCAAGTTATAGGTATTTCAAATTGTTGGAATTCAGTGGTATATGTAAAACTCCCTAAATAAAATATGAAACATTTTAAGAGCTGACACATCTTAGTAAAGTCATAATTCTCTGTGACGAAGTTTGAATCAGTAGCATTTTGCTTACAGGAGTATTGTGATTTATTTGGGGCTGCATTTTTCTAGAAATCATTAGAAGGTATCATCAACCACTTATGATTTTTCTGGGTATCTTTCTGCAAAAATACGACACGTCCGCTTAATAATTCTATTACACTCGCCGTAAATAATGATAAGATTGAAAAAAACCGTCATTTGTAAATGTTAAACTTGCCATTACTTGCTATAAAACATGGACTTTTGAAAAAATAATGTCAAAACATATCTAAAGCATACATATAGATTTATTTGGGACTGTGTTTTTTTAGAAAAATTGAAAAAAATTGAAATATCTCAAAAACTATTAATTTTTGGTATAGGACATGGTACATTTTACTCAAAATTTGATAGAGAATTCAAAAATAAAAAAAAAAATACCATGTTCTATTTAAAATAAGCGAGTTGGTATGAACTGGTGTACCGGTAGTAGATTATTCATGAAAATATATTTAAAATCAGCATTACCGATAGTGTAATCTGATAAACTTTTACATTTCGCCTACATCACCAAAAACTTCTAATTAAAACTCTTCGCGCCACACCTTGTATATTCTGGTCCAAGAATCACTACATAATATGATGTGTTACATTTTATCAGATTTCCTAAATAGGATTCTTATGAAAGCATGTATATTTGAAAATACGGACTATTAGTACGAATTGACATTTAGGTTCACAATTGCGCTACTGACCTCTGTCCAAATAAGTGTGAATTTTAATGGTTTGTATCAATACTATACGGTGGCAAAGCGGGATCACGACTGAAAAAATTGTGCTCAGTTAATATTTCGAAAGGATAGCTGGCCAATACATCGAATTATTTGGTTTCAAACAAACAAGACGTACAGGAGTTTAACTAGAGATTGTGATATTTTCAATTAAAAAAAAATACACACACACACAAAACTTTGTTTTTTACGCCCGAAATACAGACTCTCTTGAAGTAAAAATATCTGAATCCCTAATCAACAGGGTTTCGAATACATTTATGACTCTATTGTTTTTGGAAGTAGCAAGTTTTTCGACTGCACGACCATCTGCATGTAATTATGGCGGAATGTTCCCTGTTAAGCGAAAATATATGTAGTTTTTAGTTTAAAATTTATTAATATCTTTTGTGAGCTACATAATTTTTAATCGGTATTGTGCGTGTTGTTTTGCTCAATAACACAATCGAAATAAATCTAACAAGAAATGTTTCAAAATTATGCAGCTATATAATAAAATCTTTTTAGTTATATAAGTAATGGTATTTCGTATGAACGTATAATTCTTAAGACATTTAACGCTTCTAAGTTAGCTTCTACTATATTTGCATTTTAAATTCTATCATTCTTTTGTAACTGCAAATAATATGCTACATATGATTATCATTTGCAATTGTTTTGATGATCTAGTCTTCCTTATTAAATAATGATCTTCTTCCCGTTCCAGAAAAATGAACGCATAAAGAACACGGTCAACAAAATATTAGAAACGAAGCTCGTTCCAGCTGGTAATAGTAAATCTGTACAAACCGACATACAAAATATTCATAACAAATTGGTAATTGTTGTATTTTTATAAAATCGTAATATTAATGCTAACAGTAATTGTTTTACAGGTTCAGTTTAATAATCAAGAAAGCAATTGTCTTTCCGCCGATTTTAGTCCCGAAAGTGCCAACTCCGATAAAGAAAATCGTGAAATCTTCAATAATAAAAGTTTCAATGTACAACGAATAGATCAGAGACTGACTACTATTCAAAACGATTTGCTGTCAAATATGGACAAACCTCGAAGTATTTTGTCGAACCGAAGGACAGAGACGCCAGCAGGTAAGGAAAAATAGTTTTATAACATGTTTGTATTTATTTATTATATTTTTAATATATATTTCTAAACTACTTTACTAATGCATGCCACAGAAATAATTCATGCAAGAGTTTAATAATTCTCAAAATATCTTTACCATCATGACACTTTTGTTGTTTGTTAAAAGTAAACCTACAATGTCTATTTTTAACAAAATAAATCAAGCATACCAATGCGCTAATAAAATAATTGTTACCTACGCCCCTGTTCCAACTCCATTCCGATCTCTATAGGCTGCATATTAATTTGTATTGAAGTTTTACACAGCGTGGATAAATTTTGTGATGTTTTAATGTAAAAAAGATTGCAAGAATTCCTTGTTCGTATGTTAGATTTCGAATCATCCGTATTCATTTTAAACTTTACTGCATTTTTACGTAAAACATTATAAGCACATATGTACAGGTTATTACATGAAAGTAGGTTAATCCGTTAAGCAAAACATTCTTTGCACTAAAATAATGGCATTACATCACTTTCTATTTGAACGCTTTTTTGTTCAACATACAATGTTTCAAAGTTAACTATTTAATAAGTATTATCATTAATCATGAACTCGACATATTTCAGAGAGGTCTCTGAAGTTTCTTTAAGCTTTTGTAATGTCTAGCGTTATCCAATTGTAGTTAAAACTAGAATGACTCCAAATCTCCAACCTATTTTGAAATAATTAAAAAGAGTAGCAATACTGTACGTATAATACGTATTTGTATATTCGTGATAAGGAATTCAATACTCACTTTCAGTGAAAGATAGAAAACGTTGTATGTTTTCAGTACAATAGTTAGTACGTTTGAATTAATTATGTAAGTATTCAAGTCTGCTAAAGAAAAATTTGTAAATACGTTATTGATACACGAAAGTGTAGTGCGTACTATCCGCGTAGGATCCTTGGTTAAGCGGTTTAAATTGTAGTGGTCGAAGATGTTTTCTGTATGAGACACTACAGGGTTATTCACGGAACTGGTTCGTTAGAAGTTTTCGATGTTCCTGAAATCCTACAGGAACTTCCTTACCAGAAATTCACGTCAACTTTCTTAATTTAAATAGCATGGTATATTTTTTTGTGAGTTTGGTAGATCGCTCATGTAATTCTGTATCAAAACTTATAAAGGTACCATATACTCGAAATCAGCTGTTCTTGAGTTATTCAATTTTTTTCAAAAATAGAACCAACTGCAACGTCATGTTAAAAATTCTATATTTCTGGAACCATTGTAGGAAAATTCTTGATATTTGACGAGGTACTAGCTGAAATACAGCGTAACAAATCTACGGCTTCAAAACTATGTTTATATACACAGGGCCGTCTAAAATTAACTTTCATTTTAACTAAGTTCACATCGATGAAAGTTACTTTTTTCAAATGGAACATCCTGTACAGGCTGTCTCAGCGAGACCGTTCATTAGAAGTTTATATGGTTCTGGCCAAAATATAAATTTTAAAAATTCAAAATTATATATAGTCGATTATGTCCTCTTCAATGAAAATATTATTAGATTTCTAGCGCTTCCAGTTATACCGGAAGTCTACTTTGTTATTTTTAATGGAACGCCCTGTACATTTTTACATATTTGAATTTACCTATTTTTACGCCCTATAAATACCTTTCGTTTTTTTAATTTGATTCGGGCGTTTTGTAGTTATTCGATTTTTTTCTAAAAAAAATGCTATAGCGGACATTTATTCAAAAAATCAGAGAATACTCGATTTTTCGTATATCAATCTAAAATTCATAATATGCTTAGACAACATGTTGTGGTATATTTTATCGCCTAGAGCGACTGTCTACATTGCGCGGTTACTTTACTATAGCGCGTTAACTCTTCGAAAGTTTGAAGAACCATAACTCAATTTTTTCAAATGGCACTCTCCTTCCCTTTCTCTCCTCCCCACCCCATTCTATCACTTAATCACCTTCGACGTTCAATTTTAGATCTCTTTTGTCCGACATATCCTACACCTAAAATTAATAGCTTAGGAGATAATTAGATTTTTTGAAAAATGCATACATAACTCGTCGATATTTATCCAGTGTGCCATTGGAAATAAGCATTTTCAAAGATTTGTTGTCAAAGTTTAACGTCAAAATCACACATTCCTTGTTTGATGCTTGTGAGTTAATAATTACGCGTTAAATGCCTTATTGCTATAAAGAGTTAAAATGGATAACACCTTAATGTTCGAAGACAGGTGGGTAAGGCAATTAGTAATTGGCCTGTAAGATCTCCAGATATGATACCTGTGAACTTCTTTCTTTGGGGACGTATCAACGATCTGGTCTACCAGAACACGGCGACCACGAGGGAGTAGTTAAAAGCATGTGTGCGAGCAGCATTCGACAGACTCTCTTCTCAAGATGTACAAAGAGAAACACTTGAGGGTGTTTCTTTACGTTTAACACTGTCCTTGAATGCGAACGATCACCATTTTGAACAATTATTATAATTTCTTTCTAGGTTTTTACACCCATTTCTTAAAAAATGCATTCAGAATTTCTTGCGTTGTGTAAACATTGTTTTTGTTATTGTTATCCATTTTAACTCTTTATAGCAATAATGTAAAGGCGTTTAACACGTAATTATTAACTCACAAGCATCAAACGAGGAAGTGGAATTTTGACGTTAGACTTTGACAATAAATCTTATTTTCCATAGCACACAACTCGATGAGTTATGTGTGTATTTTTCAAAAATTCGAATTATCTCCTAAACTATCAATTTTAGGCATAGGACATGTGGGACATAAAAGATGTAGAATTGGGGTGCTATTTGAAAAAATTAAGTTATGGTTCTTCAAAATTTCGAAGAGTTAACGTGCCATAGTAAAGTAACCACGCAATGTAGACAGTCGTTCTCGGCGCTAAAATATACTCCAACATGTTATGAACTCTAAATTGATATCCGAAGAATCGAGTGTTCTCTGATTTTTTGAATATATGTCCGCTATAGCAAATTTCTTTTAGAAAAAATCGAATAACTACAAAACGCCCGAATCAAATTTAAAAAATTAAAGGTATTTATAAAGCTTAAAGATAGGTACATCCAAATATGTAAACATGTACAAGGTGTTCCATTAAAAATAACAAAGTAGATGGCGACTTCCGGTATAACCGGAAGCGCTAGAAATCTAATAATATTTTCATTGAAGAGAACAATCGACCATATACAATTCTGAATTTTTAAATTTATATTTCGGCCAGAACCCTATAAACTTCTAATGAACGGTCTCGCTGAGACCACCTGTACCTATATTGAACAAAAATAGACTATTCTAAAAAAATATTTTATTGCGTAATTAATAACATACAAGATATTGTATCAGTTCAAGAATGAACTCATTAAAACAGTGTAATTAATCAGTACAGAAAATGTAATGCGCTGAAATCGATGAGTTCCTTATAATGTGAATCGAACTTTACCTTCTACGCTTTACTCTGTCCGCATTACTGTGCACAAATGCCGATGATGATTGTAAACCAAAATTTAAATTGAGCAATTCTGTAATCAAATTTGTGGAATCCAACAAAAATGTATCTAGACACTGTACAGATTATAAATATCTAACTCATCCGTGTAAGTTAATTATATTATTATTTATTAATTATATTATTACCTCAACACTTAAGAAGATCAACTGTTTAAATAATTTAAAGTAAAAAAATATGTCAGAATGATCCCCGATCGTCACATTTTAAATATACCCTAAAGTTAGTAGTACCTCTTCTAATCCGTTGATCCAATTGATAAACGAGGTTTTACTATAGTAATGCTATTTACTATATAAAGCGATTAAATGTATATTGCCACCCATTTTTTAATCGTAGCAGTGCTACATATCTATATAAAAGACTCTCGTACAGCTTAGATATGCATATATTTTTCTTTTTAGATCATATGTTGTCAGATTACAACCGTGGATACGTGTCAAGTTGTCTTGATGGATTTAGCTATCATGACAAATACGATGAAATGCAGAGGGTTAGTATACCGTGAAATTAATAACATAATCAAGATTATTCTATCTCATTAAGTAGGAGCGCATTAAACGGGAAGCTTATCAACAGGAATTAAGAAGTCAAATTGAAGAAAAACGAAGATACGCTGAGATTAGACAAGAGCAAGAAAGAAGAGAACAGGAACGAGAAAATCGAAGATTAGAGCAACAACTTTTAAGGATGCAAGAAGAGCAAATTAGAGAAGAGCAAAGAAAAGCTATACGAGAAGAACAAGTAGGTATCCTCACAAATAAAATGAGAACATACATTTTATATAATTATGGAAATATTAAGCCATAAATTTCGAATAAGAAACAAGAACAAGAGCAGAAAAATCTAGATATGTGAAAATTGTGCTTATATTTTGATTATAAAAATATAACCATGTTTCGCATACTTTTTTAGCTCATCATGAAAAATAGATTAGTAATTTATTTTTACAAAGTATACACAGTATTTTTCAAATCAGTTTTAAGTAATAGATATTTTAAGCAAAAATTTGAAGAAAAAATCTGAAAAAAACATATTTCGTAATCGCCGTAACAGAGTGTGTTATATACGCTGTTATTACTTGACATTGCATTGAAAAAATCATTACAATTTTAGGTAAGACGAAGTAGTGAAGAGTTTCTACGCAGGAAACAGGATCTACAGCTCCGATCTGGGTATAGAAAGCGACTAGAATCAGAAAATAGTACTTTAAGTCTTCGAAACACCAACGTGGCCTCAAAAATGTCCCACTATTCACCGCCCGTATCTCGTCGAAACACCCTTTCCTACACAGTACCGTCTTCTTCCTCGTCATATCCGGATACCTCCCCCAGGTGCAGTTCCAACCGTTTTAATACTTCGTTTTCGCGAAGAGATGTTTTAAATCGTATGGACTTATTGAATATACACGACACACACGATACACACCGCGACTATAATAGATTTAATCGTTTCGATTCATTGAGTAGAATAGATACTTTAAAACATGATACATTAAATAGATTAGAGACGCTGAGCATCAACGATAGTTTAAGTAGGGTGCAGCGTCGACATAGCGCTACGCAACAAGATCTCAGTATGATTAGACGAAGCCCAAAGATGCAGCGGAGGAGCAGTTCCAGTCGGTTGGACGATCCACTGCCCATTCCGGTGCTGAAGGCCCATTCGCCGGTTGCCCAAGAACTGAAAAATTCTGTTGCTGTTAATTCTAGTCGACATACATCCGATGCTGTAAAGAAATTGGAAGAGAAATGGCAGGTATGACTATTCACAAATTAATTGTTACTTGCTTTTAAAACGGTCATAAGTTTTTAGCTATGCATTGAGAGTACTCCGTAAGATTTCAATGTAACAATTACATTATAAACTTTAACAAAATATTGGCATATCAACCAACATATTCATTTATCAATTATAGGAAGTACTTTGGAAAGAGGAAAAGATACTGGAGATTAAATCTGGTGATTATGGCACGTATTGCAGTTTGCCATTACTATAAAGTAGATGTATTAATTAATTTAGAACCGGATCTTTTGCTCGCTAAAAAACACTAACTTTGATATCATGGTATTTGCAAGAGCCTTTCCAAAAGAAGACAATTTTGAATATAATGAATATTTATTTGTAAAATAGTATTGAGGTACTCTAGGTTGCTTTTCTTCACTAATTGTGCACGTAACACCAATTAGAGCAGATTTTCAGTTTTAATGTAAGTGTAAACAGTGAAAGTTTTTGGTCGGTTATACGATGTTAGTGTGTCCAGTTCGAATAACAAACTTCCGCTGAGGTTGCGAAGTCAATAAAAGAAACAACTGTTTAAAAAATAATCAGTTATTTATGGCGAAGCTGTAATTTGTTAATTGTAAAAAGTTTTTATACTATCTCGTATACACTCTGTCCAAGATAAGAATGAACTACATGGGGATCTCGGGAACGGTAAGAGATACAAAGTTGCAACAATTAGCGGAAAGTTGCGCAATTTAGTGACCTTTTACATGGCGTTTATTTAATTTAATTAAGTTGTTTCGTTTTTGAGATATTTAGGAAAACGTGTTTTTTCAATATTCGTTTTTATTTTTGTCCGACTTTATTTTACAAGATGTCGAAAAATAAATAAAAGTTCTTCATTGACACTTTTATAGCTCTACAAGACTATATTTTTATATTTTTTGTCCGACGTTTTGTTTTTGAGAAACCATCATCAACTTCTTTTTCTATATGGACGGAGAAAAAAGTACACTCTGTATCTGATGGCATTTGTCGTTACGAATTCAAGGATGTATCACACATTATACATATTTTGTAAATTTATTTATTTTTAGATTCTTTTATAGTAGGCCTGGTAATAATAACGCAGTATAACAGGTAGCATAGGTTCGATAGTGTATTATGGGTAGGCGCTGGAAAACCATTTATTTTACAACGATATTGACGGTTATACTTGTAATCTGCATTTTACTTCTTCCAAAGAAATGTTATTGTGTGTCGTTATTATTGTTTTTATTTTCTTTATTATTTTTGTTGTTCGCTGTTATTTATTGTTAATTGTTATTTGCTGCACGCTGTTTTACCGAATTGTTCATACGATATAATTTACTTTTAAACATGGAGGGGTGCGATTTAGCATAAAAATTCTGTGAATGCCTAGGCAATGTACTTTAGAACATTTCAAAAGAGAAGACAACCAAGTGTATCCATTTTTAGACATTTGTGTGTCAATTTAAAAGAATATCGTTCATTTAACAAGTCCCTGAAGTCTCGACAAAAGCATTCAAAGGAGGAAATTTTTAATGTTTTATAAGCAGTTATTGCAAACCCTGGAACATCAACTCGACAAATCCAAACTGGTTCCATGATTTTCATTGAAACACTGTATTTTGTCCAATTAACTCACTACATATGCTACCTGTCAGTGTGTTATTATTACCAGGCATTCACAGAATTTTTATGGCACAGAATATAGTATGTTAGCATATCATATTTTTCTTCATTGCTAAATCGCTCCCCGTCTATGTTTAAAAGTAAATTATATCGTATGAACAATTCGGTAAAATAACGTGCAGCAAAGAATAACTAACAGTAAATAACAGCGAACAACAAAAATAATAAAGAACAATGAAAACAATAATAACGACACATAAAAACGTTTCTTTGGAAGAAGTAAAATGCAGGTTACAAGTATAACCGTCAATATAATTGCAAAATAAATGGTTTTCCAGCGACTACCCATAATACACTATCGAACCTATGCTACCTGTCATACTGCGTTATTATTACCAGGCCTACTATAACAGAATCTAAAAATAAATAAATTTTCAAAATATCTATAATGTGTGATACATGGTTGAGGGAGTATTCGCTGATAAATTAAAACATGCTGCAGTAAAGCCATTATTTAAAAAAGGAGATCCTAATTTAGTGGAAAATTACAGACCGATATCTTTATTGGCCTCCTTTTCGAAAATTTTTGAAAAAAATGTTTATCTGCGTATTTATAACTTCTTTGTAAACCATAAACTATTCAAAACAGCTCAACACGGGTTCTTAAAGAATAAAAGTGTGGATACGGCAATATTGCAATATATGCAACAGCTGTTGTCGGCTATAGATACCGATGGCATTGCCTTTGGAATATTTCTTGATTTATCCAAAGCGTTTGACACGATAGATCATTCGATCTTACTCAAAAAACTACATCGCTATGGAATTCGTGATAGGGCTTTATCATGGATAAGGTCATACTTGGCAGATCGTAAGCAATTTGTATGTATAAGGGATCCAATCTCAGGGGAAAATATTAGATCTGAAAAGTTAAATATATTAATGGGTATCCCACAAGGTAGTATTTTAGGTCCTTTATTATTCATTATATTCATCAATGATTTAAATATCACTAATAAAAATTGCCTTACGATAAATTACGCAGACGATACAACGCTACTTATAAAAGGGAATACTTTCGCGGATATTGCTTCATATAGCGAGGTTGCGATGCAACAAGTACAAAAATGGCTTTCTGAGAATAACTTATTACTTAACGTCAATAAAACTAAATGTATATTGTTTAGAAGTTCTCCAATTGAAGCACCGGAATACGTAATGCTAGATAACAAAAAATATGATATAGTTGACTGTACATCATTTCTAGGTGTAACAATTGATAGCAATATGATATTCTCACAGCATGCGGTTAACTTGAGCAAAAACCTTAGTAAAATAAACTACGGATTAAGAGTCCTCTCCAAAAATGCTACCAGCGAATTATCTAAATTGTTCTATTTTTCTAACTTTTACAGTCTACTAAGATATGGCATTATATTCTGGGGGGGACACACTAGAAATTTAAAACTTATCTTTCGAAGTCAAAAACAGGCAATTCGGATAATCTATAAAATGAAAAGTAGAGATAGTTGTAGGGGAATTTTCAGAAGGGAAAGTCTATTAACTATCACAGCACTTTATATTTACGAGTGCATAAAAGTTACATGGAAGCATCATAGCTTTTTTGAAAGTAGCTTAAAAACAGGGCTCTACCCTACAACGCATGGACAAAAGTTTTCGTCCCTTTTCTGACTTGTTTTCGTGCCCCAGCTTCTCATTACTTATAATGTATGTTGTTGGTTCATTGAAAATAAATTTTATTATTATTATTATTATTTTATTTTTATTATTATTATTATTATTATTATTATTATTATTATTATTATTCGCAACGAAAAATGCCATCAGATACAGGGTGTACTTTTTTCTCCGTCCATATAAAAAAAGGAAGTTGAAAAATAAACTCAGAAAAAAATAAAAACGAATATTGAAAAAAACACGTTTTCCTAAATATCTCAAAAAATGAAACAACTTAATTGAATTAAATAAACGCCATATAAAAGGTCACTAAAATGTGCAACTTTTAGCCAACTTAAGCAACTTTGTATCTCCTACCGTTCCCGAGATCCCCATGCAGTTCATTCTTATCTTGGACACGGTGTATGTAATTATCGTTTGTCATATTTCTTACTACATGTTTCACATGTATGTCGTAACTATGTACGTTTCATATTTGATGTCATTCTGATTTATGAAGAAGATTCGTTAGGTAAGTTTATTTGTACTGGGCAAACTAGTGTAATAAAGTGGTTGGTCAGGCTTGTGAAAGCTGTGTTGCGGGAATAAAGTATGTATCGAAAAAGATAAGTGGAACAGAAAAAGTTCATTACTGTATACAATGATGTCAAATATAGAGATGTTTTACAAATTTATCGAAAGTATTAAATAGAAACATGCATTTTTGACTATTGATTAATAGAGTAGGCTAAACCACCAACAAATCAACGAAAACTGGGTATAAATATCTTTTATCTATCTGAATATATCTTGAGAAACGTGTAAATGGTAAAAAAATTTCTATAAATTTAAATAATTTTGCTTAACCTGAACGGAGTTTAGACAATTTGGTTCTTAGGATTTTCCTTCGCCTATAGTTTAATAATAAGTACCTAATATTAATTAGATAATTAATATCATTGTTTCCGCCAACACTAGAAGGCGTTAAGGAAATTTAAATAGGTAAATTTTGTGATGATTTGTTATCCCATCTAGCGGTCATCCTACAATTCGCGAAATAAATTTCAGATGCTTTTCGGGGCAACTTTAATTAGTAATATTTTTTTCTCAAAGCTTTACTATAATCCGTTTCTGAGACATGACCGAGCGCCATTCTTATCTGTCTGTTTGTTACGTATAATGATGTGTTTTTTATTTTATTTTATTTTGAGGCTAGTGAAATTAATTAAAGTTGATTGTTAGTTAATGTTTAACAAATATTTTTAAATTTTACACATACATTTACTTAACTTAAATGCAATATATCAAACCTATGAAAGTTCATTGTTTGTTTTCATATAAAAAGGTTTGATGTAAATGAATACCACACCTTTTAGTTTTTACTCTTTTTCCCAATTTATATCCTCAGGATAACAACTTAAACAGTAACAAAAGTTGTACAAATACATTTCACAAGCATTCACAAATCACAATACATAAATCGTACTCTTTAAAATTGGAAACGTACTAGAAAGCGACGATAATACATAAAAATAAAAAGATAAATTGGTCAAACTATGCATAGGTCTTACTTATATCTATTCACTGTTAACTCAACTATTACCGAACTTACCTCCAAAACTGCATGTGTAAACAATGGTCACTTTTCATTGACTCATTTATTAAAACTCACTATGTAACACTTCGCTAAAAAAATGTGACCACAATTGGTTTCACTGTAATCTCAGCGCTAGTACACTGACTAAAAGAAAACTAGTGACCTGACCAAAAGCTCTGTTATTATACGCTTAGCTTTAGTGTACATTCTTTATGAAGCATCAACTTTCGTAGGAATTAAACATGCATTTTCTTTAATTTTTCAAGACAAATGAACCAAACGAGTATTGCACTATCTAAAATTCCTTAATTTATTAGAAAACATTTTGTACCCCAGATTTATATATGCCTGCTCTGATTTTTTCTTGCGTGCATACCTTTGTTTTAATTAATTTGTCCTGTGTAAAATGTGCTAGAGATCAACCTGAATATCGCAATTTGATTGATACATTGACCGCATTTACCCAGACGATCTAATGCAGTTGATGCGATCTATACAACTAAAAAAAATCACACATAAAATGGCATAAATCAATTTTGCATTTCTTTACACATTATCTATGTGTTGTTGTTATACAGCAGCACTGTAGTTGGTATAGCTTCTGTGTGTGTCTTTAATGAATAAATGTTCCGTTATATTGGCTAATTTGATGTAATCAGACAATGATCTAGACAATTTCCTTTCGACTAGTTTCACCAGCTGCTTTATGTTTCTGCTATCCGCTATAATTCGCAATCAATTAACTTGCTAATAACGATCGATACTGGAGATAGCTTATTGGTTCTGTTTGTTTCTAATTTTGTATAATAATTTTGTATATCAGCAGTGCATTATTTTCCTCTATTTTGTGGTGGACTTTAGCATATTTATAAGCTGTATTGCTCGAGCATACAGCTCGACCACGTTTACCGCTATAGCTTTTCCTATGTAATTTAAATTATTCTTTTTATGTATTTGTTAAGTACATCATCTCGTTATAACTAATTTTGTGCTATTAATTGTATCCCAACAGCGAATAGTGATTCGATATTTGTATTAAATTAAATAATAATAATAATTAATAATAAAGGGGTTTTATTAGGCGGTATTCATCTCAGAGATGCTCTTCCAAACAAACTCGAACTTCCTGATATTTATCAGACGTTCATCACTCAAAAAGGCCACACCGTTACAGTAATAGTAAAATATCCGCATCCAAGATCTTGCTCCTCTTCTGGGAAATATTCCGCACTGCAAGTATTTAATTATGATGAACATGAATTTATTACAGCCTCTGCTCTCCACAGAACAATCAACTGCACGTATTACTTCGATAGTGTTATCCATTGTGCTTACGACAGAAAATGTTTTCTTTCTTGTGTTCATTTACTTGCTGAGATATTGAAAACTATAGGGGTTATAGGCGCCCTCTTTATTTTATTATGTACTAATCGTGGTTGACGTGGACAATATTTTTTGTTTGCTTTACTGTGGATTGTGATAGGATAATTTTTATGCAATGTATACGTTTAAGTAGAATAATTGTCGAAAAATAAACAATATTATCATTGATATAAGTGTGCTCTACTTATTTCTATTACATGAATATTTGTATTAACGTAAATTAGAAAAGTTGTTTTGTAGATAAGGTTCGAACCTACATTTTCTGATAGACGGGCAGTAGTGCTACCAATTAATTTCTCTCTCAGAGAGTTATGATTGCCGACTTAAACTGGTGCTGTGGCAGTGTGAGAAATTAGTCTGTAGGTACGATTGTGCCTAAATATCTGAATCCTTTCAATGCCGCAAACAATTTCCTCACTAGGCGTTTATCAAGAAAAGCAATAGTGTTCCTTCCTACTTCTTTACAAAGTGATATTCCAAGGAACGCGTTTTATTGCGGAACATTAATATTTTTTGTGATTGCGTTTTATTAGTTTCATTAGCATATACTGCTCCAGATTACTGTGTCCTAATATTACGCTGTATGATTTAGACGCACATGGCAAATATTTGGCAAGCTGTCACCTTTCCTAATTAGTGGAGTTCCTAGAAACGTCTTTAAAACCTTAGAAGAAATATTCAAGCTTTTACGATTTTTATTTTTTTACAGATAGATTGATGAGTGATATAATGCACAAACAAATTAGTGCAATTATAAATGTACTTGCGTAAAGGACCATAATCTTTTTGCTTAAAGCATTACCGTCATCCGGGGATTTATCGGATAGCGGGGTTATATCGGACAAAAGTGCTCAATTTCAAATTATCCGCGCTCTATCTTTTTTGCGACATCTGAAGTGACAAACAAAAATATCCCTAAGCGTAAAAACAGTTCGTTATTCGGAGTCGTTTTCGCGGGTTTTGTATATGCTCAGGTAAATTTACAAATTGCTCATTTCAGTTGATATTTCAGCAAAATTTCAACACGCATATAGTCTCCCATGTACCACTATAACTATGAATATTAAGATCATACTGCAATGACATTAATATTAGCTTAAAATCATCTGAACATTTCCATAACGTCAATTTTTTTAAATGTCTCACTTTGAAATATTGTCATTTCAGGGGTAATATCGGACATGCCTAGAAAACACCTCCACAAGTTGGGGACTCCCCACAGACGAAATTATCAGCCTGACAATATAGAACAAGCCGTTGTGGATGGTCAATATTCTTTTAATTATGTTCCTTTGGTTATTTATTTGTTTATTAATGAATAGAATGGTTTTACCTTCATAATTTGTAACGTTTAATATTTAAGTTTAATATTACCTTAATTTATTAAAATTTTATTTTTTTTGTCATATAAAGTTCGATAAAGGTGTTCAGAAGGTAGAATATAGAACGAATTGCCAAAATTGCACAAATTTCCTCAGAAAATCCTCATGTCCAATATTACCCCAAACACCGGATTATATCGGACACCACAAAATTAAAGAAAAGACAAATGGTCGTCACTTTTTCACAATGCTTTCTAGGAATAACATATAATTTATAATCCCCTATCGATTCCAACAAGTAACAGATACGAAACTAACATTCTGAATGAGATACAACGGGAAATCTGTAATTTTCGTCCGATATATCCCCCGATGACGGTACTTTGCAACTAAATATCTATTGCTGCATTAAAATGATACATTGTTTATACTCAATAATTGTTCTAATATTAACTCATCTGTGAAAACTGTGAACTACATTCATTTCAAATACTTTATTTCAGATACCCGCCGTTCAAAAGAATATAATCAATCATGGAGATCTATTTGCCGATGGTCATGGCCGAAGTATACTAACACAATTAGGTGCTATAAGAATGCAATTACAGAGGGAGCAACTTAGAATGGACGAAACGTTACGTCAACGTAGTAACGTGCAAGCTAAGGCTGTTAACTTCCATTAAACAACAACCTGTTCACAAGTTCAAATAGTTATTTTATATATACCGTTAGATACATATTTATATTTCTTAAATAGAATCTATACAGAATACGTTGAATAAATATACTAACAGACAAAATATTGTGATATTTATTAATACAAAAATAAATCAATTTCTCCGATTTAAAGAGAATGCGATAACTATTTTAGAACCCATTATAATGCGTCGTTTTCTGCAAACGACAAAACATTAATTGTATGAATTAATACATCTGAGCGGTGTGGTTCCAAATTGAATTAGCCCTATATACTAGCGATGCGCAGTTCGTGACCAAACAGTTCGAAAGAATTATTCACTTGTAACGGATTGTACAAACGATTTTTTAAATCCATATAAAATTAATTAATATATATATTTTCTGACCTTTATGTACTTATCTTTTTTTCAAATCAGTATCAAAATTGAACAACGTGAATTCTAAAACGTTAGACAATTATACAAGTACAAGATGCATAAAATTATATTAATCCAGATTATCTAAAAAAATTAATGATCTCAGTACCGCTAATTGATAAAGCTGTGATTAGGATACGAGCTTCTTATGCCCGTTTGCAATTTTGAAGAAAAAAAAAATTGAAAAACTTTAGAAAATAAATTAGACCGTTAGTTTAATTTCAAATGAATTGCACCATCGAATATTGGGACAGGTTTCAAAATTGAACAACGTGATAATCTAAAACGTTAGACAATTATATGAGTACAAGATGCATAAAATTATATTAATCCAGATTATCTAAAAAAATTAATGATCTCAGTACCGCTAATTGATAAAGCTGTGATTAGGATACGAGCTTCTTAGTACATATTTTATGTTAATTAGTTTACATGTGCTTATATATGGTATATCATTATGCAAAACTATGCACTCCAATATTTCGATGTTTAATTTTTTACATTTTTGAGGCGATTTCAATTAATTCATCAAACACTGTACCAGCACAGAATACATCCTTAGACAATACGTCAATTCTATATTCCTACAGTTTGCGTTTTTTGTCACATTACCTTCATGACACACGTTAATCGAATCATATGATACAATTTTAGCATATAATTTAAAATCGGCGCCTTTATACTCCAGAAATATGGCTGAAAGTCGTGAAAATCGGTAACAGAAAGCAACTGTCTTACTTGTTTGTTTACAGATATGCTCAGGACGTCTGTTTGTGTTCGTTTTCGTGGTTTCCGTATAATGTGCGGAAATTATATTAAGAAGTAAAAAGTTTCGAATTTTCGTGATTTTATGAATCTACGTACTTGCTGCAAGTATTGTGTTTCTATAACGATTCGCATTATATGCTTCCATGGAGTAATATTTAAAGCACGCCCTGTATAGTTTCCTGCGTTGACATCATTATATTTAGTACAAAGGTCGAGAAAATCAGGGGTTTTGTCGCTGAAAGGTTGATTAGTGATGTGCAGCCCGATGAAATCATCCAAAAGCTACATAAACGCAAACTGACGGCATATAAAGTCTTAAAAATGGCAAATACAGTGGCATGGCTGTACATGATATTGTGGTCGCTGCAATTATAACTACGCAGAAACTCAGGAAAGATAACCAGACAATCATAAATACCTTTATCAAATGAGAGTGGTGCCACTTACGGATAATCGCGGCATATGAAACGTCTGATCACAGCCACACAACCGTTGGCCAAAACCCGTGGCTCAAATTCGTACGGCAATAGTTTTTCCGCGTGAAGATCTTCAACCCCTGTGCAACGTCGCACACTGATGATCCCCAAAAATAAGGCAAATATCTGCAAAACTCTCTTTTCAAAGCTACCAATGCCACAAATAGCGGATAACTAAGATTTCTCAACCATCCCGTCCTATCACGAGACATTCCTACTACTTGGTAATTCATCTACACTATATTCAAATCTAAGAGTGGCTATCAACAAGGCTAACGGCGAAGATAAAAAAGCTGCTGCAACCATTCCCGGAATCAAGAGTTTACTGTGACAAGAGTTAATGCCACAAGGACTCATTAACAGCGATTTTACGATGTTTACCTTAAATGTTAAATTATATTAAAAGCAAGTTTCGAATTTTCTTTTTAAAAAATGCTAGTGCCAGGTTCAGTATAGACGTCTCCAATTTAACTAATAGTAAAGCACGATTATGTTTAGTTTCGCCTTCAAAAATTTAATAAACAGCTCGAGTGCCAGGTTCAAAATGATGATTAGTATGACCCGATGTCATCCAAACTCCAAAAGTCTTTAATGGCAAATACAGTTAAAAAAACATGATATTGTGGTCGCTGCAATTATAACTGCAGAAACTCAGGAAAGATAACCAGACAATCATAAATACCTTTATCAAATGAGAGTGGTTTCACTTACGGATAATCGCGGCATATGAAACGTCTGATCATCATCCACAAACCGTTGGCCAAAACCCGTTTTCAAATTCGTACGGCAATAGTTTTTCCGCGTGAAGATCTTCAACCCCTGGATGATTCACACACTCGAATGCCCCAAAATAAGGCAAATATCTGCAAAACTCTCTTTCAAAGCTACCAATGCCACAAATAGCGGATAACTAAGATTTCTCCCCATCCCGTCCTATCAAATATTCAACAAGGCTAATCAAACCAGCCCGTGCTGTGACTGTACAATGCCACAAGGACTCGTTAACAGCGATATTTACGATGTTTACCTTCAAGTTCTACTAATAGTAAAAGCACAGCGCCTTCAAAACAATTTGTGCCAAAATGACGTCACCAATTTAACTTTAAACAGTACATGAGCTCGATTATGTTTAGAAATTCGTCGAAAGTGTGTTTCTAAAATTTAATCAAACCAGCGGTGCACTACACAATATGAAGTCGTGGACCACTTAAAATGATGCACTATAGAATTACGGCGAAGCTAAACAAAATTTTTAAAATCCAACCAGGTAGACCTATTATAGGTCGATGAGGAGCACATTTTAATAACAATGTAAATTTTATAACATTCATGATGACGTCACGCCGAAATCAATTTGCATTTTATTAAATAGCACATTTATGTTTTCTGTCACTGTATTGTATTGGCATTTCTAACACATCACTTATTAAATATTTTATCCAACTGTGTTTGCAATAACAAAGAATGAAATTTAATTATTTAAATTACGCGGTTTCGAAGTTTCAAGCTTAGTTTGCCGAAATTTTTCGTAACGCATGTTAATGTTTATGACATTTGTCAGATTTGACTTAAATCACTATTCTGATTCTGCCATTTGCTTATCTTAAAGTGTAACTTGCTAAATTTAAAATATGAAGTGAAACTATGAAATCTACAAAAGTTACAAAACGAATAATTAATTTTGAACGTTTGTCAGTTGCCAAACTGTAGATTCTTCTCGGGGGTCATAATGAGGGTTTGAATTATAAATTAACTTGCTTAATAGAGATTCAGGGTATCCGTTATTAACAAAAATATTAAATAGTTTATTCAAATTCATTTGTAGAAATTGCTCATTACTGATGTGAGTTACTCTATTTTTCATGGCAATCACTGTATTAAATTTTTGACTATTAGGATGATTTGAATAAAAATTAATAAATCTACCTGAGGCTGTAGGTTTTTGATATCAGTCTAGAATAATTTTGAGTTCTAATTACCATTATGTCTAAAAACGGTATACAATTATCCTTTTCAATTTCAATGGTAAATTTGGATTAAATGCATTAAATATAGCAAGGACCCTATCTGTCATGTTTCTAGGTATGGAACAAATTATATCATCTACGTACTTAAAAATAAAAGGTAAATTGATTCTGACATTATCCAGTAAGTGATCCATGACTATTTGAGCCAGAATGGAGAAATGATATTAATTCAATAAACGATTGTTTAGATAAATCTGTATAATTACATAATGTTCCCATTTATCATTAATAATATTAAAAACTATGAATGATACCATAATGACAGTACTACTGTCAACTAAAAATGAAGTTTAGCGATCAGTTGTACTACCTGTCGAACTGACGTGTGGAGGCAAAACAACGACCGACATGTCTGTACGATTTTATCTTCAACTTGTAGTAGGTACGACAAGTCGTACAACCGATCGTATCGTCTGTAGACCCCTTAACAGTAGATTTTAAACCTTCTAAGTAGGTATATGTGAACCATACTGCTCCCAATTCATCCATTCGACATGGACACGCTGTATAAGCCAGGCAGTCTATACGACCACACGATGACTCATTAACCAACTGTGCTGCTTCCAAAACCAGGTAGCTGTTTCTAAAACCGGAGAAGCTGCTTTTGACTCGATTTTCAGCTGGTTTTAGTCTGGTTTTCAGTTGGTTTAGAAAGCAGTTGACCTAGATTTAGCTCACCCGGTTTTAGAAAGAGCTATCAAGTTTATATGATGCGCCAGGGCATTTTCGTATATTTTAAGCAGCTACGGCCTTTGAGGGGATTTGAGGATAATTTCTTTAAAGCTTAGTTTCCAATTGTATTTACCCAAGAGAAGTTATTTGCGTACCATGAATTAATTATTGTTTGATTTATATTACGCTTGCCGATGAAAAAACCGTGCTGTTTCTAGGCAAGACCTTTCACTAACCTTACATTTTCAAATATATTGGTCCGTTGTTGTGTACCGTATACCGTACCAAGTTAATTAACACCGTTTCTATTCAGTTAGGGCTGGTTAGGGAAATTTATCTGTATATGATGAGTCTGACGACTGTTATGACTTGCATGAATGACGCGAATGAAGAACAAAATGGAAATGGTAATTATATAAATATAATAATAATAATAATATAAATAATATAAAAATATAATATAAATATTATAATAATACAAATAATCTAGATGGAAAATTCTATACTGTATATTTATCTACCTGGTATGTAGATAAATATATGTATGATATGTATTAATTTTTATGTATACGTCACTCTCCTCCAATCTTGTATTCAAAAATAAACTAGCTGGTTACTGTTCATGCAATAACGCAAATCAAACGATCTCTAAAACATGTTGGAGTCCACTGCAGCAGCGTTAAAACGTCGCGTTTACTCTGCAACTAGTATTTAAAAACTAAACGCAGCTTCAAAATATTTGTTGCTTGCTGTAAGACGCAAATGTCCAAATCGAACAAACCTATTAATTTGTAGTTTGCCATGAAAAAAATATTTGAAACTTTTCGGTTTCATATATCAGGTGTCAACGAGATCATGTATCAGCCCGCCATTTATTTATTAGTTAAAATAAAAGTTTGAAATTCGGACCGTATATACGAGTGATTGGCGGACTTCTTCAGGTGCACTCAGTTTTTCTATAGCACTTCCGGTCAAACCGGAAGTGACGTTAATTTTGAATTTTTAAATACAACATGTATTATTTCTGTTCATATTCTGCTTCTAAAAATTTACCATCTAGTGCAGGTCAACTTTTGACATTTCTGTCAAAGATGGCGGTATCTGTTAAATTTATCCATTAAGAGGCCCGACTACCGTTTGACAGTTGGCGATGTTGCCACAGTTAAATTTTTTCATAATATTATGTTTTTATAATTTATTTAAAACGTATTTTAAAATCGGGCTTCATAGCCACATGTGTAGACGTATTTTGAATGCTCATAGTAAATTTCAGCAATTAAATCTAAAAATTAATGGCGTAATCTCGATTCCCGTATCAAGGCAAACGGGAAAAGAAACTGTGAAGTTAATATTGAATATTAAAAGACAAAATTGTATATCTAGTTATAAAATATCTGTAGAAATGTGGCTATGAAGCCCAATTTTAAAATTACAGTCTAAAAAAAATAAGCAAATTATCTATAGAATTATGTAGATATGGCAATGCTGTAAAACAAGAAGTTTAAAATCAGTTTTGAGAAATAATGGAAAAATAATGAAAGTTGCAGCTTAAAACGGTATAGGATGAATTGTTAGATACATTTAGGCATGAAAATATTATTAAATCACATAAATTAGAAAGATATATGCAATTTTAATGAATAGGATAATAGTCGTTGATGGGTGGCGCCCTCAAGAGGAAAAAAAAAAAATTCTTCAATAGTTAGAGGCGCCTGAAGGAAAAATTATTGTTTTATTACTAAACACGGAAGCTTGATAAGTTGCCTATAGCGTGTTAATTAATAAATTCATAGATATTCGTTGTATTTGAAATTCAAGTTGCACTATATACTTGCAGTCTACATTTCTTGGAATTCCCCAATATTGTCATAGTTTTTCTTTCTAGCCTTCCGGCTATAATCTATATCAACATATCAACGTATAATTTGATGTTCTCGTTTTGATATTTGCAATTCGTATGCTCCTTGTTTGTGAGTGTTGGTACTTACAAGTATACATATTCATTGTAGTGGTATTTACGTGACGGTATTATTTTTTTATGAAAATTTGTTTTAAACAATTATTTATTTTATTCTATTTTGAACAGTTTTTAATTTATTTTTAAATATGTAGTTCAGATTTTTGAATCTCCCGCGCTTATGCTGTTTTAGGGTTTTAGAGTCGGCTACAGGTATCACACATTATATTTTATGTATGATAATTATGGGGCAATTGTGCCATGATTACATATATGTATTTTATTTATGAAGTTATGTAAAGTAAGGTTGATTAAATAGATTAATAACAGAAGTAAAGTGTTATGAAGTGACCACCTCCGTGCATATTATTGCAGGTTTATTTTAGTTTAAATGTACCGCCTTGATTGGCTTTAACATTTAAGTTGGTAACAAAACATAAAATATGTATGTAACCAATGTAACTAAAAAATGTGAAATGTAACAGTTGTTCTTGTGAACGTGTGAATCTGTATATTAGTGTTTATCTGTGAAGGTTGTGGACAACGGTTGTGGAGAAGGTAGAGGAGAAAAAGGTCTACATTGCTATACATACCAATGTAGTTTTCTTTTACGTCAAAATTGTAAGTTAGTTTACCTTTTTGATGTGTGAAAATCATATTTTATTTATTTTCAGCAAATATACAACGGATCTGCTACAAAACCATAGGTAAATTTTAATATAGTTTTCATATTAGCTGCCCATTGGAATAGCAAACAGAAAACACAATTCGTATAAATGGTGAGGAATTGTTAAGAAAAACTTAAGCGTATTACTTCTTTTAAAAAGTAATATTTTGATATTTTTTGTTATATGTATCTTTCTTTCAGAAAATCTGAAGAAATACAGATCCAACAAACATCATCATAAACTGCAAGGAATTTTACATACATAGTGAACTATTTTGGAAAATTTCTGGGGATGGAAAAAAATATTTCTGATAACATATGAAATAACCAAATGGAACTTAAATTATAGCAATCTGTCGATGACATAAACTTGTGTTTGCCTATTCTAATTATTATGATAAATACTTCGATGTCATCTGCTGATCATAAACAAATTTGTGCTATGATAATGCACGTTTTCTTCATTAATCATTTAAGTAATAATGTTCTTTTGCATGATTTACTTCATTTGTACAGCAGATATTTATATTTCTGTTTTCTTACACTATGCTCGCCCCACAAGTATTTAGTAATTCATAATATTTGACAGCTTTTTAAGTCAAAGTCGTAATAGAGACTTATGCAGACTTATGTTTATACAGGGTGGCCGTTGAGGTATCCGAGAAACTTCGTATATGGATTCAATGACTAATTTTAAGCAAAAGTGATCGTATTCACTTTTGCCGAATTCCTAACGGTTCTTGAAATATCGGAGTTTGAAGTTGGCTGGTCGTATAGATAGATGCTTAAAAAATGTTGATTGTCAGTTCGTTAATTGTCATCATTGACAGTTGGTTATTTTTATTGCGTAATTTGTGTTAAAATCATGCCTGTAATTTATTCAAATGAAGAATACGCTGACATGATTTTCGTGTATGGATATTGCAACGGTAGTACCACCGCCTCAGTTAGGGAATATCAACGACGATACCCAAACCGCCGTCTTCCAGACAAGCAAACGTTTAGTAGAACCTTCACAACTCTTCGATTAACAGGTGCGTTCCCTAAACCGAAATGTGAAAGAGAACTTATGCGAAGAAACAATGCTGCAGAAGTGCTTGAGGTTGTTGAAAATGATCCTGGTGTTAGTACGAGAAGAATTTCTATACTTACTGGACAAAGTAGGACGGCTGTGCAGGACACTTTGCGAGAAAACGGACTGCATCCCTATCATTACCAACCGGTACAAGAACTTCTCCCCACGGATCTTCCCCAAAGAGTTCGTCTTTGTGAATGGTGGAGCGATCATCTGGATACTCTTCCAAGAACCCTTTTCTGTGACGAAGCTACATTTACAAGAAATGGAATCAACAATTTCCACAACGAACATGTGTGGGCAATCGAAAACCCTCATGCCGTTCGAGAAACCGACTTCCAGAGAAGATTCTCCGTAAACATTTGGGCTGGAATAGTTAATAATGAAGTTATTGGACCACATATTTTCGATGGAAATTTGAGCAGCGAAATGTACCGGGCTTTTTTGGAGAACGAACTACCTCTACTACTTGAGGACATTCCTCTTCAAATCAGAAGGACGATATTGTTTTTACATGATGGTGCTCCGGCCCATTATGGAAGAGGTGTCACTAATTTCCTCAATGAACAGTATCCAAATCGATGGATAGGTCGTGGTGGTCCCATTGCCTGGCCGCCGCGATCTCCGGATCTCAACCCACTAGATTTTTTCATGTGGGGACATGTGAAGACACTTACCTATTCCATGGGAAAGCCTGATAATAGGGACCAACTCATCCAGAATATTCATGCAGCGTTTAATGAGGTGAAAAACAATATGGAGAACTACAACTGGGAACGAGAGCTCCGACGGAGGATTGAGTTATGCATTGCACAAGGCGGTGGTCACATTGAGCAGCTTTAATAATTGCACTGTCATTATACTTTTATTAAAATAAACGACATTATTTCCTAAGTCCTCTACTAATTTAATTTTAATTCAAACTCCGATACTTCAAGAACCGTTAGGAATTCGGCAAAAGTGAATACGATCACTTTTGCTTAAAATTAGTCATTGAATCCATATACGAAGTTTCTCGGATACCTCAACGGCCACCCGGTATATTTCAATTTCTACTTTGATCAGAGCTGCCACCTTTTCCTGTTTTTGCAATAAATGCTAGAGTAATTACAAAATAGGTCGCTTGTAAAAGCAATAAAAGATGTATTCAATAAACATATTCTTATTTACAATTTCGTGTTTTTATTCCATTCTTTATTATGCCTCACATATGAGTTGACTTGCTAAACTTTAGTTTTCAACTGTATCAGAAACTTTTTGATAAATTTACTTCTTACATCGTACAATTCTTTGTCACATTTTATTAGTAAAAATACATACAAATAAGAGTTTTTTACTTTGTTATATTCTTGCATAGAATAAGAAAAAGATAAATAATTAGTTGCTTATGTCTTTCTATTACTTGTTGTGTAGTAAAATGTACTTAATTTATAAAATTTGTATTTTTGATTTTCATTTTTCTTCAATTTAATTATGGGATTTTATAACTTCCAAAATATCTTCATAGGTATTTTATGATTTAATTCAAACATTCCCAGGTCAATCAACAGATGGCAGCTTCGTTTCAAACTACAATATATACGCCTTGCATATCGGCAACCAACACCAACAAATGTATACGTTTGCGAATTCTCTATCTCATTCTAAAATTTTGTCTCTGTCGACGGTTCGAACGATCAGCTGGTAGTCGGGCCTCTTAAAGTGAAACTGCTTCGCAGCAATTGTCTAAATATAACAACCATCAAAGTTAGCTTTGAAAACAATTAACAAACGTATTTTTCACATTTACACGCAATGGCGAAGTAAACTGTGTTTTTTTCATTTGTAATGTAATTGTTCTGTTGCTTTGGAATTAGACTACTTTTAAAACATTTATATTTTGTACTACCTGTCTACCACTAAACCACAGCATATTTTATATCATTTGAAAGCTAAAAATTATGCCAATATGGCACTGTAATAAAAAATTGGTGTTACTATTTTAAAAAACGAGTAGGTACCTGTCATTTGAAAATGAAAAAAAAGAAAATCTTATTTTCTTTAGTAATTTCAACGTGAAGTACATGTTTCCTTCGCCAATGCGTGTAAATGTGAAAAATACGTTTCTTAATTGTTTTCAAAGCTAACATTGATAGTTGTTACATTTCGACAATTGCTGCGAAGCAGTTTCACTTTAATGGATAAATTTAGCAGATACCGCCATCTTTGAGAGAAATGTCACAAGTTGACCTGCACTAGTAGATGGCAAATTTTTAGCGGAAACAGAATATGAACAGAAATAATACATGTTGTATTTTAAAATCCAAAATTAACGTCACTTCCGGTTGGACCGGAAGTGCTATAGAAAAGCTGACTGCACCTGAAGAAGCACCCCAATCACTCATGTATACAGTCCGAATTTCAAAGTTTTATTTTAACTAATAAATAAATGGCGGACTGATACATGATCTCGTTGACACCCGGTAGAATTAAAAGTGTGACAATAATACAGATATATATAAAGTAATAAAAAAAACGACCAACGTAAAATCTCAAATAGTTAAATCAAATATAATACTGTACTGTACTAATGCACTATATACGAGACAACAGTTTAATTTTTTTTAATGTTTCATTCTCCATCTCTTATCAAATTTACGAAACTCGAGTTGACTCGAGTTTAATCCGTTGTGAGCAGTTGTAAAAAATTCATGGGGTAGAATCTTAATAACTTGTAACAGCATTGCTAGACAAGGATAGAAAATCTTAAGCTACCCGCAAATGTGTTACTGGATGGCAAACGTATTTTTAAATTTTGCTCGTTCGTTGAAATTCGGAAAACAAATTAACAACCGTCCATATTGGTTCGTGGTTACGTGTGCGTATCATCCTTGCAAATCATTTTTCATTCCATTTCAGTTTTTTTACTTGTGTTTTAATATTTTGCTGATATATTTTAATAGTGTTGTGTATATCTTGTAGTTCGTTGTATATATCTTGTATTTGTTGTATATATTTTGTATTGAAAATCTTTCCTTTTGTTGTACATATATTTTTAATCTGTAACATCCAGTAACATCTTTTATTGGCAAGGTAAGTAGTCTAAATATAAAAATAATTTAATATTATTATACAGGTTATATATTATTTTAGACAAAGAAAAAGACCTTGCTCAATAAAAGGATGTGAATTGAACAGTCATCACGACATTCCTTTCCCGACCCCGTGAAATACGCAGATGTTTTACTCACTGGGTTCATAATGTCAAAATAAGGATTTGAGTTATCTAACTCCAGATCAAATTTAATGATCTAGGAAAAAATGCCATCAGCATTTTAACCCGATTATATTAGATCAAATAAGTTGTTGAAAAATCTGCTATACCAAAAATTGCTACCCAGTAAAGGTAAACATTATGCATATGAGCAATATTAGTTCATCTATAATTCGCTGTCGTTCTAGTAAAACTTATTTCTACTTTTTTCTGATTACACAGGTTCTCCAATAGCAGAAGAGTTGGAACTTCCATCGACATCCAAAGATACTTCTACCATAAGCATATCTAGTATTGAAAACCAGTACCAGAAGAGTTGAACTTCCATTGACATCTAAAGATGATACTTTATCTACTAATGAATATGCAAAACAAAGAGGTATGGTATATATAAATAATATATAAACAGTTAGCTAATTTTTATTTATGTTGTAGTAACCAATATACTGTCAACTGTTGGTGTGACAAGAAGTACCCTGATTTAAGTCCTAAAGCGAAAAATACTTATATAAAAAGACTCTGACCCTGCATAACAGCTACAGTGAGAGCATCTGAAACGCAGACGTGTTAATCTAAAAATAAACACAGAATCTTTAAAGAGCAACTGGTAGAAAATAGCACATATTCCCTAAAGCAGCACGTGCGGAGATTTATCAGAAGTCAGATAGAATTAGTAGGGAAGTCACCACGTGGCAGACGATTTACCATGGAAGACAAAATATTGGGAATTATATTGCATAAACAGAGCAATCCTATAAAATTCTGCAGAAACTATTTTGCCTACCAACTTCGAAGACATTAAATGCATTATTAAAACGAATGGGAATAAAAGCAGGAATAAATAAAAGCATTTTTGCAAAGTATGGAATCTGTTAGCTACCGATTTAAAAAATTATGAAAAAGTATGTGTATTACTATTTGATGAAATTCATTTGCAACCTCATATATCAATTAACAGTTCACTTGAGTTCAAGGACTGGAGGATACAGGAAAATCAAAATGCAAACATATTGCAAACACTGCGCAAGTATTTATGTTGAAAGGAATAGCATCTAAGTGGAAGCAACCGATTGCGTATTCATTTTCTAAAGGACCAGTAGAGAGTATTAATCTAGCTGTAATGTTAAAGAACATTATTTCAAAATGTCAAGAGGTTGGTTTTAAGGTATTAGCAACTATATCTGATCAAGGCACCAATAACCAAGCAGCAATCAATTACCTGATGAAAAAAACTAATCCCCAAAATCAACATAGAGAAAATATTACAAAATCGACATACGTGTTAACCTTCAAATGCGGTAAATATACAAATATATTACAACGATATGTATTTGAAAAGTTTTTATATAAATAATCAAAAAGTGGTTTTTACACATTTATACGATCCACCCCATTTAATAAAGGGAATAAGAAATAATCTTTTAAGGCATAATCTAGCTTGGCTATTAAGATTTCAACAATACATAGCTTCTTGGTGTGACATACAAAAAGCATTTGCTATGGACAACACTTCAGGAGAAATATTTCTAATATTTAAATTATCAGAGTACCACATAAATCCCAAGAAGATAAAAAAAATGAAGGTTCATGTGCTATCACAAATATTTATGCCATACCGTCGCAGCAGTAGTTAATCTCCTGGCAACTTCAGGTATGAACTTTCTCTAACTTAAATAGTTCTTATATAATAAGTATTACTATGCTTTACAGGCACTGTATCAAAAGATGGCACCAGATTATCTACAGGAGCTGTAGGTACTGCTAAATTATTAAAATTTTTTGATAACTTATTCGACAGTCTCAATGGAACACTTCGGTACCCTCAAAGCGGTAAGAAGATAAAGAGTGGCGATATCTGATACTTCTCCTCATTTTGACTATTGGAGGAAAGTCAAACATGACCTAAAAAACATTATTTTGTCGATGGAAATAACAAATTGCGCCCTCCTTCCCTTTGCAACTGGCTAGTTACCATAAATGGAGTAAAGAATTATATACAATGCTGCCAAGCGAAATGAAACATTTGCCAACGGTAGATCTCTAAATCAAGATCCCCTTGAAAATTTTTTGGACAAATTCACCAAAGGGGAAGCTCGGAACACCAATCCAACACCAACTATGTTCCAGTACCATTTCAAAAGTTTGATCATAAATAATTTGGCAAGTGTTCATTCTATCAATGCCAATTGTGAAGAAGACTGTAACCAAATGTTTGCAGCAGTAAAAAAATTTTAATTCAAGAATCAACTAGTAGCTCTGATGAAGGTAGTACGTCAAATATTGATAATATGATAATTCCTGCTATTAGGACAAACCACATAACCAAGCTTGCAATTGGCTATGTATGTGGTTTCGTATATAATAAATTACAACATCTCCTACAAGATTGTGAAAATTGTAAAAGTAGTCTTATTTCGAATAACATTTTTGAAGAATGGCATGACTTCGTCCAAAAGAAAGAATTTAATGCAAGATATATTCCTACAAAGTTAAAGTATTGCTCTGAATATTTTATTTACACATTATTTAAAATGTACAATGTTATTTTATATGAATTACCCAATATATTACACCAAAAGAAATGCATATTAAATTTAATTAGATATTTTGAAAACACTGTTAATTTAAATTTAAATTGTAATTGTGTACACTCTAAATTATTCAGAACTAAATGTATTTATTTATTTGTAAGTTTGTGTTGTCACAATTGGGCAATGGGTATCAATAGAATAATTAATGGTAAACAAACTAGAGTGCCGCTAAATAATCCCATTTATTAGAAGCTCAAACATACAGCAAAATTAAAAAGTAACTTTTGTGAACTTATTTGTTTCATTTTTTCAGAACCTGTAATACAAAACAGAACAGTTCTTACATTTAGTAGCAATGTTGTTTATTTATTATTTCCACTTCAGTTGACTGCTGTTTCTTTGGAAATAATAACTAAATAACAATCACTCATTGGAATTTATTAAATTTGCAATTACAACTAATTTTCTGTCCTTTAATTACTTATCTATTTTGAGATATTTTAGAATTCTTAGGTCAAATAACCTATTTGAAAAGGGGAAAGAATCTGAAAATAGATAAGTAATTAAAGGAAATCAAATAAATTCGCAATATAAATTTAAAAGGGAATTTTTAAATTCCCGCGTTTACCAATATTGGTACCCGCAAGTCCTAAGAGATGGCGTAAAAACACTAGTACAAAACTATATACGGGAGTTTCCTCTCTACACTATGTTCTCTATGGCGTCAGTTTATGTCAGTGATTTGTGTTAATAGGTGTGTTGAGCTTATAATAGAATAAGCTTCTTTGCATTAACACTTATAGAAGAATTTAAAAAATGAATTTGGGTTGTGAACACTATAAACGGAAGGTTATGCTGGTGGTAAGTATCGTTTTTGCAAACTTCATTATTATAGAGGTGTGTGGAATTTTTGACGCATTCTTCATGGTACCGTGAATCCCCTAAGTCCTCAACTTTACGGCGATTATATAAATTCGGAAGTTTAATTAAGTACTTTACGTATTAATTAAAAACAGTTTTTTGGTATTACATGTCAATATGTAGATGAAATAACGAAGTAAAATTTTCTTTTCTGTATTATAAAATATTAATTATAAAATTTTTATTGTTAATAAATATCACAATTTACAAAATAAATCGACATTGAATCAAGCTAATTTTTTTATGTAAATATATGTACAGCTGATATGTTTACCGATTTTAACCTAACTTTAAAATTCAATTGGGCTTTTCTTCTTTTTTTATATAATTTTTATATTTCAATTTAATGTAGTTTGGATATATGTATATGTAGGTATCTACATGTCTAGCGACAATATCCTATAATACTGTTGCGCGAAAAACATGCAATTTATATTTTTGTGGTTATCATGTCAGTATTTTTTAAATAATGAGTTTTTGTATAGTACAAAACGCTTCAGCCCGCATCACATTATGTAAATTTAATAACTGAAAATTTTGGCGGTAAATTTAAATGATAAATACCAATGACAATGAAATATGAGTATATATGAACTTACTTATAATTAAATATATAATCACATTTATAAAAAGGTAATGGTAGTAGTTTATGCCTTTATCTTGTTTATGTTTATTAATATTTAATTAAAGAAATACTATAATAGAGTATAGACAATGTTTTTCAAGATAACTATCGCAATACATTGCACATTGCACTAATTGTAAACCTAATAAAATCTACTAAATATTTGTCCAACACGCAACATTTGGTATATAAATTCCTTGGTGATAAAATCTCATATACACACAAACAATATCAATTGCTGATTTCGCGACATGTAATGCAATATCGTACCTAAACAATTTATGGTTGATAAATAGTGATATGAAAGGAAAATTATATACCTATGCATGCAGAAAATTACGAACGATCTTGATATATTTTATCAGAATAAGTATCGGGAAACAATTATGATTTTAGATTTCGTACTGTTGTTCTTCAAAGCAAACGTTAAAATATGTGTTCAAAGTAAAAAAAAAATGTTTACTAAAAATTGTATAACACGTGCACAAAAGTATTATTAATATTGACATTACTTGTCATTACTTCACTTTTATATGCCCATAATAAGCCGGTGTAGCAAATTAGAGAAGATTAGGGGATAAGTACATACATAACAGAAAAGCATATACATACATAATATGACTACGGGGAGAAGGAAAATATATTATGTTAGATAAGAATTTGAACATTCTATCACAAAATGTAAGCACTGTGAAACTTTGTGTATACAACTCTAGCTATAGTAAGTATATGATTTGAAGTGAAATACAGTAGACGCTCGCTTATGTGAATACCCGATAATGGAAACAACGCAGTCATGTGAACAGAAAATTCTTATATCTATATAGGATGAAATGGACCACTCGGTAATGTGAACAAGCATGTACTATGGCGGAATTTATAATTGAGAATATTTTCACTGCAACTCGACTCTAACAGACTGATATCTGTAAGCAAAAATGAACCTTCTAGTCGAATCAATAGACGTATTGAAATACAATGAATACAATCGAGACGCTTACACAAACAGATTTACGTCGCATCTGTTATCGTATTAGAGTTTAAAATCTTTACTGAATTTTAGTTTGTAGGATGTTTTATTGATTGTGTTCACGTTTTCCAATTACATATATTTCCTTTATATTGTATTATTTGTATGTTTCATATCTGTTATATTTGTAATGGAAAGTATTTATTACTTTTATATACACACCTACATACATATGTATATGTATTTAATAACTAGATTAATTGTAAAAGATATACGAAACATGTATCAAAACAAACTATACAGGGTGAATTGGAAGGACGAAAAGAAAAGTTATTACTTACTGACAATAATATTGCCGTACCTACTTCAATACGTATAGAGAAAGCGATGAAATGTATAATAATTATATCCTTACCTGAAAATCAAACGTAGAAAAATTCGTATAGAAAGCACATCTCAACGTAATGTATTTACATTACATTCTTTGTAATTATTTCTGTAAATACGAGTAAACTGAAAAACTATAAAATTTAGTAACGTAATTTCTAGTCTTTATGCCTAGTAATAACTGAAGAAATATATGCATAGAGCTTAATTATTAATTCTTATTAAATGGCAATTAAAGCAGACATATTTTATGGTCATGCAAATTGGTTTGGCAGTTTATTACAAAACTAGTTGACAAAATAAATTAAATTTCTGTTATCTCAAACAAAAGTTTATTTATAACTCCTAAGAAATGTCAAAATCAGTGTGAATCACCAACTATACATACGAAATTTTAAGCATGGTTAGCATGTTCAGCAATTTTTAGTTTCAATAGGCACGTGTTTATTTTTTTATGAGAGTCCCATTACTGTCTACCTTTTATGTATTTCCAAAGCGATCTTCTTCTAATTACTATTATTCCTAATTATATGCAAAGAATCGGATTTTGTTAAATATTTAGGTAATAATATTTGTTAGCTAGGTATGCAATCGTTACATTTAAAAAGAATCGCAAACTAGACAACGTCATTATGAATATCCTAAACAACGCTTTTTACTCTTTTAAACGCATATAGTTTCTGCTAGCACTATATCTCTGGCATAACTTTTCTATTATTTTATTTATCGAAAAATAAATACTTATCTACTAGAAGGTAAAACAAGTATGTATATAAATAAAACATTATGAGATAGTCGAATTTTTTTTTTTTTTTTGTTGGTGGAAATCCTTCATGGACACCGTGCGCTTAGATCTATCGCACACGGTAGTGTGGGACTCCCAGTCGGTGTGTGCAATAACTGGTATACCCACTAAAACCACCTTACTTTCTTCCTAGTACACTCATGGAAATCATCTGGTTGGATATATTCTTCATGGGTGTACAGAACAACCTATTTCTTAGTTTTCCCAATCAAGCCATCTTTAGACGCTTTTGTCTTTCTCTTTCTTCTACTTCCTTGGTGTCCATTATTTTCCTCACCATTTCATGATAGTCGAATATTAGAGAACTGTTTGCAAAACAAAATTTATTAAATATAAAACTCTTTTCTTAATACCATAACAGATGCGACGACTATCTGCTTGTGTCAGCGGTTCTTTTGTATTCATCATATTTCAATACCCTATTCATAAATGATACGTTCAATTTCGTTTACAGCTTGGCGAAGTTTTAGAGTCGAGTTGCAGTGAAAATATTCTCAATTATAAATTCCGCCATAGTACAACGTACAATTCGATAATGTAAACAGTTTAGGGTATCGGTTTTTTCCCAATTTGTTTGTACCATAACCGATGTTAATTTATGGAATGACGATAAAGAGATGGATGAGATACATGAAGAGGAAGATGCCAAGCGTAAATTTACTCAAACCAAAATAGGACATTATTTCTCATAATAATGTAAAATGTACTTTTTATTTCATATTATGTATTGTGTTATTTATTATTTATCTTTTAATAAAAAAACATGCATATATCTGTACATACATTGCAATTTATTTATAAATAAATCAAGTTCGCTAATGTAAACTTTCAATAATGTGAGCTGGTGCTTGGCTGACATCGTTCACATGAACGAGCGTCTGATTATTTTTGTTTCCGATTCGTATACTATACATAATCTATTTTTATCTACCTAATTAATAAAAATAAACAATGTTTATCTAAGCGAAAGCAATTCAAAAGACAATAATATTAAAAATTATTTATTGAATTGGGAATTACTGGCAATTCTTAACGATTTACTTTTTACAACGCAACGACAGCCTGGTCTGCCGGCAATTACAATCATAGGTGGATGAGGTTACTGAATGGTCCACGAAGTGGAGGCTGAAGATCAACTCACCAAAATGTGAAGCGATACGCTTCTCACGTAAGCGCAATCTTCCACCAACAACAATTGCGATCCAGGGCAAGCATCTCGAATGGAAAAACCACGCTACCTACCTTGGAGTCACGCTGGACACAAAGCTGGTTTTTAGGCAGCATTTTTCAAACGTAACCTCTAAATTCCTGCGGGCGAGTACTGTCCTCTATCCGCTCCTCTACGCCAGAAGTTCTTTAAGCTCTATAAAAACTAACTATAAACCGTTAACAACTAGTACGTTATTTCATTTTCTATTTAAACATGCCGGGTTTTAAGTGAAATAACGAGTCATTAGCTCTGTTAATTGAGTCTTACCGAAATTTCGAGTATCTGTGGAATCCAAAATCCAAAAATACAAATGCAGAAATACGAAGGCAGATATGCATGGACAAAATTAAGTGAGATTTCTGGAGCAGATGAAACAGAAGTAAAAAGAAAAATGAAAAATTTGATTGCACAGTTCTTTAGAGAAAGAAAAGATATGGTAGAGCCCAATAGTCTCGTTTTCTTATCTTTTTTTCACTTAAAATGATAAAAGCTACTGCTGTTAGTGCTAGACACTCCTCATCGGTCGACATCTTTAAACATTGTTGAATTAATGGAGACACTCTGTTCCGTCTATTCGCGCAACAGAAACGGAACAGAAACACGGTTAATTTTTTGTTGCTTCGATGGAGACAAAATGTTTATTTAAATGTTTCTTCCTGTCTATATTTTGGAACCAACGGCAACATACACTAACACAAATGTTGCTTTGGTGTGGATTAACGTGTTAACACATGTCTAATACTTATACACTTTTTAATAGATAATGATACTCAATTTATTTTGAAGAAATTAGAAAATTAGCTTACAGCTACCTATTTACCTTTCTATTTTTTGATGGGCAAAGAATTTACTTCACTTTACTGCTATTCATTCAGTGTTACAAATTTTTGTAGTTCCATCGTTATCAGAAACTAAGGTACGGCAATTAAGTGATGTCAAATGTATTGTATTCTCTTATGAAAATAATTTTGTCTTTTCTACTATTACTTAATTAAGTCAGCTTTTTACCTTCTAAAACTTGGCACTTTTTTGAATAAATATGTATTTTAAAACAGTATCTGAAACATATTTCATTTTTATGCGGTTAACTCCTCTTTGTTCTAGTTATATATACATATATGTGAGCACGTTTACTGAATGAGGCCGTTCCGTTTTTTTAAATATGTTAAAAATGTTTGGAATTGCACAAAAAAAAACGATTATTAGTAAATCGCGCGTTTAGTGACGTGATAATGGTACCTCTTTTTATTGGTTCAAAGTTGTAAGCAATTGTAAGAATACATCTACGACAAACGTAGTAATGTACAAGCATTGTTATATGTAGGGAATGACAGGTGTGTTGACAGTGACAATTATTAGAAAACTGACGTTTTGACGATAAGACGTGTCTTTAGTAGTATATTATTTTATACGGAGGAAAAGTGACAGCAGATGACAACTAATATAGAAATACTTTTGATTTTTTTGTAATATATGTTGGAAATAAAGACGCTTTTCGGGATTGATTTTAAAACTGTTCTTGCAACAAGGTATAAAACATTTCATGATTAATTGATATCAAATAAGATTCAAATAAAAATAAAGGACGATTCCAAAGGTGATATTGTTAACAAATACACAAATTAAAAATGAAAACTCTAAGCACACACAAAATAATAACACAATAGCTTATCAAACAAATATGAAAATAAATACAGGGTGAACAAAGTCAAGTGAAGGGTGAATCTAAAATTCTCAATCGGTGACAGTGAGTAATTGGCAGCAATGATAACGCGAAGTAACTTGTACAACATTAATTGTTTTGACAGATTCTGTAAAGGTTCAAGGTTATTCAAAAAAGTGCCAAGGTTACGTATACTGCTGCTTCAATAATTTACAAATATGCAACCAGAAACGAAAAAGTGAGAGCAAATGAAATTAACAAAATGACAGAAAACGTAAACAGTATAAAAGTACATATTTATTCAATGTAGCTAACTGTAGAATGTAAAAATCAAGCGAATCAGGGATCGCCAGCCAATCAAAATTTGGTGTTCAACTTTCGGTGTTCCCAATCAGATCGCTCTATCGAGGCCATAAGAATTATTTTACGCATTCATTCATAATAGCTCTAGTGCACCCTCTTTGTAACTCTACTCTTTGGTATTGTACTATGACCAACTATGACACAATACAGATAGACAGGAGGTTGATTTCGTTTGACCTTTACGTAGCTGTGGTAACTAACAAAAAAAAAGATTTCTGATTAAGAAAACATTGATGTGTTATTTCTATCTCTTTCCATATCATAGGTACTTTTGGCAAGCTTCCCTGTCAATTTACCATTATCACGTCATAAATGCGGTAAATTCAAAATTCAAACTTTGATATTTTTTCTTGGCATATTTATTAATAATATAAAAAACAAAATATGTAGACACTATAATTTAATGTATACTTTAAGAAAAAAATATAAAAAAAAATCCGAGACGGCCCCATTCTAAGCTAAGAATGTTTTTATTTTTTTTTCTACCGCTACACTTCAAATTCAAAATACGCTGGATTTTGCTAAGATTTCTAATAACTTGGTTCGACTTTTTCGGGCCTGCATCCCTGCTGGGGGGCGGACTATTTGAACACTTACTGTGATGTGAAATAATGTTCTTTTTTTCTGTACAGACATTTCGTTAAACACAACATTTTGTTAATCCTACACATTTTGCTAGTAAAAAATAATATTAATTGCTTTTTAACTTTGAATCTCCATAACTCTCGAACAAGGGCCGCTAGAAAAAAAAACATTTTTAGTTTAGAATTAAATTCTCTATCCGAATCTTAAATTTTCGCCTCCTGGCATGGAACACCCGGTATGTATATATTTGTATAATAGTAATATACCTATCATACTATATAAATCCAATATTAATTTTTGTATGCTTCATAAATAATTTAAAAATACTCAGCCATATCGCTTAATTAATAGGTACCTATTGGTATATTTGTCAGCCTGTTATATGAAAACGAAAATGATTAGTTTTTTATAAAATGTGATTTTTATATATAATTTAAATTCAAATACTGATGTATGTACAACATATACACTGTTTTAATACAATTTACGTTCAGCCTACAGCAAACAATACAATGTATCTAAATAATTCTCCTGTGAATGGGAAAGATAACCTGTACTAGGTAGTTTTGAATCGACCAGTTCATTATTGTTATAAATCGAATATTGAACATAAGGCTTATATTTACAAAGTTTTATGGCACTCTGAGTCAGTTTTAATAACCATTACTGTACATACAGAATTCTGAATTATTAATTAATAATTTTTAGATAGAAATAAAAACATTTTGTAGTAGTTCTGTATCGTAATAAGAAAAGAAGAAGAAAGTTACTGGTGTTAACGATATCATTAGAATTTAATAGATAGTAGTACTCCGTTAATTCTTTTCTATTTACCTATATGTAATTAATACTTTTCTTTTATTAGACACCTTGCTGTGATAAGAATTACACATGCAGATTATGCCATAACACTAAAGAAAACCACGAGCTTGATAGGAAATCTGTGCTTCAAGTAATATGTATGGTATGTAAAGAAAAGCAAAGAGTAAGGATGTCTTGCTGCCGCTGCGGAACTAAGTTTGGACAGGTAATTACAATTACTGGCAATTTTATCTATCACAAATGTTGACAAATTTCGAAGAATGAATAGTACTAGTAGAGGTAACATTTATGAAATAAATAATTATAATTTCGAAATAAAAGTAAACATGTGAAACTTTACTAATTTTTAAACATACACGGAACGTACGCACATTTATCAAATATTTAAATCGATAAAGTATTTAGATCTTTTTTGTTCAAACAAGCTCGAATAGATATTTTAGAATTTCATTTCTCGAATATGTAGGAGTACATACTGAATTTTTCTATATAATGAACGTTTATGCAATCCTTTTGCTTTTTTCATTATCTAACGAATGAAACTTCACTCACACACAAATTAAACTTATAAATTATGTATTTCAGTACTTCTGCTTAAAATGTCGACTATACGACGATGAAGACAAGGGACAATTCCACTGTGAAGGGTGCGGTATATGCAGGGTAGGAGGACGTCAGTGCTATTCGCATTGTTCAACATGTAATATGTGCTTCAATGTTCAAATCATAGATACACATAAGGTTGGTACATTTATTATATATATATATAAGATACAAGACAACATCGACACGTGTCACCTCTCGATTTCGGTGAAACTGTAGGTACAGATTGAAAGAGTATTTTACAATAAAAACTACTAAGTTTACGGGATTTTTCAATATCCGAAATTATCATAGATATTAATTTTGTATAACATAATTTGCGTACCGTAAGAAGTTCCTCCTGTACTCAATTAACAGATATTCTTTCAAACGCTTTTTAAAGTTCCTGAACCTAACGTTGACGTCAACGCCAGGTTCTGCACAGTCAAGAAAATAAAAGAACTGCTTCCATCCAACAAAGACTCGATACCGAGACTACAAGCGAATGGCATCTACGAACTTCAATGCCAATGCGGGAAATCGTATATTGAACAAACCGGACGCAGTATATAGTGCAGAGTCAAAGAGCATCGCAGAGATGTCGAACAGGGCAGTATTGGAAAATCTGCAATAGCTGAACACTACCACACCGGAAGCAGTCACGTATTCGACTACGATGACGTGAAGATACTAGCCAGAAGCAATCACTACTACCCACGGATAGTGTCACCGTCCCTATTTAATATGTTTTTTTTTTCGTACTTACCGTGATCTGAAGGTATAGCTCCTACTTACTTTATTATTTTTCCACAAATCTATGTCTACTTAAACCCCTAGGACTTACTTATTCTAACGCTATTTTCTAACTAAACTCAACTTATCGCTAGATCGTCGGTGAGTCCCCTGTCCGCGATCGCCTGCCAGCACATCCGGTGTCCGCGTGGCATCCGTCGCGTGAATCTGCTGAAAAGGAGCCGGTAATCTGATCGATGATCTAGTATTCTTCTATGTAATGGAACTTTCCGTAGCAATAATGAAAGAATACCTGAGCCGCTTTCGGGCGCAGAGTATATCAAGCTCTTGGAGTGCTCCGAGAGCGCGGTACTCCGATTGATTCCGAATCAGAAACCACCCGAACGTGATTTACTATTTGACATAAGTGACAGCTGATCCTGCGTAAACAAAACATTGGAACGTGAAGCACCAAAAAATCGGTAGGTGTTTCAGGGGAAAAGGACGAGGCAAACAAGAACAGTTCGGGAGGATCACACTTTAGACACCCGAACGTATAAAAGCGCGTGTGGAGTACTCCGGAGTAACTCGGGAGCGCTCCAATGGTAACACCCGAAAGCGGCTCTGGAAATAATGCAGAACCCGAACAACTTCAACTGAGAAGACGGATACAGATTGAGCAAGGTATGGAAGTTGGCGTTGGAGAGCGCGGCATGGCATCAAAGACGCATCCGAGACCATCTAACACGAATCGAGGAGAATATCGAGGACGATAACGGACACGGTTCAGCGGACTGGAACGGATACGCATCACTGGAGTGGAACAGGGACTGGGTATATAACGAGGAGCAGAAGACATCAACATCAGTTTTTAGAGAACTTCTGAAGAAGCTGATAGTATGATCAGCGAAACGTCAACTTTGTTACTACGATCACGGCAACAAATACACCATGTAAGATAGATCATGTAATATCTTCTAACGTCACGTAATTCTTAATTAAGACACTCTTTCAGTTTGTAAAATTTCATCGAAATCGGAACATGATACCTGCTGACATTCTCTTGTTAGCTCAAATACACATTTACATTAATAACTTTAATTTGCAGTGTGTTGTCAACAGTGGTAAAGACAGCTGCGGCCTTTGTTTAGAACCAATCCATACATCGATTTTAAAATTAAAGGTACCTCAATGTGGTCATATTATCCATGAGCAGTGTTCAAATCAATTAATAGAGAATAAGATTAACAATTGTCCTATATGTCGGGCTGTTTTCCAGTTTATGTGACTTGATAAACTCACAGTACACAATTGAACGTTATTATTATCACGACTGCGCATTTCATGAATCTAAACTATCTATATTGTATGTACGATTATAACTACATATTATCTTAAGTTAAAGGACTCATATCTAGATTTACGCTTGTATACATTAATCTATGTGTTTAATAAAATTTTGTCCAATATTACATTATTTCAAATAACAACTTCTATAAGTGCAATATATTCTGGAGATGCTGTAAAAATAGTAAATTTATATAAATTCATACGTAAAAATTCTGTACTCGCCCTTTTGAGCCTTTGAACCTCATTATGAATAACCTAAACGTATTTTTCAAGGAATGTGCAGCTGCCGCGTGGGTCCTAATGAAATTTGGATGTATCAGATGTAAAACCAATTTTAGTTAGTCCAATAATAAGAATCATGTCTAACGACATTTCAATTACGGGACAGTATACAATTGTAGGGCAATGCAGATATTGTTTGCTTTAGTGGCGACAAGGTCATTGGTTTTGCGGACGTTATACAATGGGATTCTTCTAACCTGAAGCAGCAACCTCAATGCAGGCCTCTACACCGTGAGGTTGCCCTTTTCGCTGAAAAAGTGTCAAACCATGCTCGCTGAGCCACTTTCAGTAGTTAACCGGGAGCGGCATGAAACGTTTGTCGGACGCATTAACATTCTGGTTGACATCCTGAATGTCATGCTGGGTCAGTGCATCTTTCCGAACATCTAGAAGCATGTGAATGTCTTCATGCGTCACAAGCTCGGCAAAAATCGTCTTCACCATATGTGCTACAACTTGATAAGTTTCCTCTCAATTTGTGCAAGATCACCAAATCTATATCCCATGAGGCGTTGGGTTTTATTGTCGTAGATAACTTCCCGCCACACAATCAGTTTGGATTCCGGGAGTGTTTATGGATAGACTTTCAACTCTAGCAGCTCAGAGAAGAAGTTTTGCAACGCGCTGAACCTGAAACATTCGTGAAACATAGATGCTGTATTTTTGGATTTCGTCCAAGCGTTCGACTCACCGTGGCATGACTTTAGCATTGACTCAGAAATAATAATAATATTTATTCTACTTCCAGTACATTTGTGCAAAATAAAGCATAGTATACAATACATCATACAGATAGAATAAATATAGTAATCCACAGAAAGTAATACCTTGTTCGTGGATAGTGACATTAATACTATTATAATAGACGCTACGCTATTCTTAATAACCATTTAACGTAATCTAAGCTAACAAAAAAGAGAAACAATACATAGCTATGTTTTTGTGTTCCGCAATTAATGAATTAACAAAGAGATGTTGATGTATTTCTAACGGGTTGGTGTTACGGATCCATTCTTTAAGCTCTGTTTTAAACTTATGATTGGTATTGTATATACGGGTGGGCTACTTAAAATGATGCATTGAAATTATGGCCAAACTAAATAAGAAATTTAAAATCGGAGCAGGTAAAATTATAGAGTTCTAAGGGAAGCACATTTTAATAAAAATGTGGATTTTATACCATTCATCATAACGCCATACCGAAATCAATTTGCATTTATTTAAATGGAAGGTGGTATTTTTATTTTAAATTTCTTAAACAGCTAATTTTTTAACGTATAACCGTTGATTGAAGGAATACATAAAGATGCGCAACCTATGACAGTTGACAGAAATTTCAGATCCCATCAAATGGAGATTTGCATTGGATGGGATCTGAAATTTCTGTCAACTGTCATAGGTTGCGCATCTTTATGTATTCCTTCAATCAACGGTATAACTGTATAAAATATGACCGATTTTAATAAGAAATGAAATCAACACCTTCTTGAAATTGCCGCCAATATTTCAAATTTTGAAGCGCGCAAATATTCTTATTTACCTGATCCATATTTACGTAAAACGCAAAATTTGAATTGGGCTTAGATATAAATATGTCATTGAATGTCACTTGGCAACTGACAAACGTTCAAAATTAATTATTCGTTTTGTAGCTTTTGTGGATTTCATAGTTTACACTCGATATTTTAAATGTAACAAGTTACACTTTTAAGAGAAGCAAATGGCAGCATAGTGATATAAGTCAAATCTGACAAATGTCATACACATTAACATGCCTATAGATGCGGCAGAAGGTCCCGTGTACTGTCGTCAAAGTTTTGGTACTCACACATTTTACCAGGTGTCGCTGGCATTGCTTTTTGAAATTTGAAATATGAAAAGCGCGAAATTGAGTGTCATTATGACATTATACCAGTATTGTCATTCTGATTTTGTATGTTGTGTCGCAAGCGTCTTTAAAAACAGTATTAGTAGAATATGGTAATTTTTGTGATATTCTTGGAGAAGATATAGTATAAGTTGAAGGATTATGCACTCTACAAAAACTTTTTGAATAAAAAAGAGATAACAACAAGAACAAAAATGACGGTGTATCAAGCAGTATACTTACAAGTCTTAACCTATGGAGCAGAAAATTGGATACTTGATGAAAGAAACAAAACGACTACAATCCAGTGACGCATTAGACAGATGCTGACAACAAAATCATTAAGAACTGAAGTAGAAGAAAAGAAACTGTAATAGTGGGGATACTTGATCAGAATGAATGAAACTAGACAGGTGAAGCGGGTATGGGAGGTAAGGAAAATCGGGAAAAATCGGAGAGGACAACTCATAAAAACGTGGAACAGCAGTACGGATGAACTTCTGAAAAAAAGGGGAAAAACATGGAACGAGGCGAAGGCCCTAGCCAGAAACAGGATAGAGTGGCGTGAATTTGTTGAATCTGTGGAACTAAATTAAGAGAACTTTACACCTCGACACCTTCGGGTATAAGAGGTCTTTGATTATGTCTGTATGTATGAAGGATTATGTTGGACGTGGTTTAGTTTAAACCTTAAATAGTAGTGTTAAATACCGCTTAAGGATGAAACTATCGTTTCTATTAAATTGACAAGAGCTGACATACTAGTTTTGACATAAACCGGTGACACTTTATTTTCATATCGCATTATCCCATACAAATTGAAGCAGTACAAGAAATGTTTAATGTCTTCAAGGCGATAACACCAGATACAATATACTTCGCCAAGGAGAGTACAGTATACAACATCCAATTAATAGGTAAATACAAGATGTGTTATTAAATTCTGTTATGGTTTAGACCTACATACATTCTAATAGTACCTCTTAGTGGCTTTCCGAGATTGTTAAAACTTGAATATCTTTTCAGAAACTATATAAAAGCGCTTTGTTTTTTAGTTTAAAAGTTAGAAATTCAATTTTCAATAATAAACAAGCTTTTCGTGCCTCAGTATGGTCTGTTTTAAATTTAACACATTTCACTAAATGGCGCAGAAACACGCCAACAAAATTTTATTAGAAGTGTTCAATCTATAGAGAATGAAATGTATATATTATCTATAGATTTTCGGGCGATCATACCCGGTAAGTTCTAATCGGTGAAACCGGGTAAGGCGCGGTAAGTTGAATGTATTTTTCGCCCGAATGAACTGGGTCATTGGATTTTAAATTGTCACTGGCGGCATATACAAGTTGACATAACCTTATTATATACACAATCATATATATCCCTAAGTTTTTCTGTTAGCTTAACAGATATTGTTGGGCATAGCCGCATTATTAACCAAAAAATCAACAGCGGTAGTTGATCTTCAAATTGCCGTCTATTTCAGGCAACAATTCAGCAATACAAACATCATGCAATTATCAAAAGAACTGTATTTTTTACTGTCACACAAAACATACATGTCAACGGCTACATTACAACAACAACGGTTTTTTTCCAAGCGTATTAAAACTAAACTATATTACACTATGGCGGGAAACACAAAAATTCAAATTTAACTAAGCGTATACAATACTAAACATCCCGCCCGCCTTGAAAGGATTTCTTTCAACAATAAACAATATGCGATAAATAAACAATAAGTAGGTACGCAATACGGCAACAGTGTCTTAAGCAATTGGCTAGTTCTATTAATTGTCGTATTCTTCTAGCGGCAACCTGCATAAATTCACTACACTGCGTTTTAATATATGGCCACTTACTAAAACACTAGCTACTCTCACTACATCGTCCTTGCCTGGGTGCAGCTCGACGATTCGACCCAATTTCCAAAGCATCAGCGGTGCGTTGTCATCTTTCAAGATCACTAATTCCCCAATTTTAATATTGGAAGTTGTCTTTGTCCATTTGTTTCGTTGCTGCAGTGAAGAACGGTATTCGGCTGACCAACGACGCCAGAAATGTTGTACCATTTGTTGTAGGTGTTGATAGAGTTTTAGTCGATTAGTAGTAGTAGTGGTAACGTCTCGTTCCGGCAAGGCAGTAAGATTGTCACCCACGAGGAAATGTGCTGGTGTAAGTGCAGTGTAGTCTGTAGGATCGTTGGAAAGAGGAAGCAGGGGTCTGGAGTTAAGTATGGACTCAATTTGACACAATACAGTATATAATGCTTCAATGGTTAAGTGTGCTTTACAACGAGTGAAACTTTGCTGATTTAACAGCTGCTTCCCAGAGGCCTCCATGGTGAGGGGAGTTTGGGGGGTTGAAATGCCAAGTTATTGAATGTTTCAAGAAAAAATCTTTAAATCCCATGTCTTTCTTTAATGTGTTTAGTGTTGACCTTAATTTGTTATTAGCACCGATAAAGTTACTACCGTTATCGCTATAGATATTCGCGCAAAAACCCCGTCTAGCTATAAAACGCTTTAAGCAGTTCAAAAAGGCCTGTGTACTCAGGTCTCCAACTACCTCAAGGTGTACAACTTTAGTAACGAAGCATACAAACACACAAGTATAGCATTTCACTAATTTACGTGACCGTGTAATTCCATCCTTTATCATAAGCGGCCCAGCAAAATCGATACCGACAGAAGAGAAAGGTCTTGCAGGTTGAAGTCTTGCCTTTGGCAAATCACCCATCTTAGGAGTCGAATTTGAAGGTTTAGCTCTAAAGCAAGTTATACATCTTCTTATGACACTTCTCACAACACTTCTTCCATTTATCGGCCAATATCTTTGACGTACAGCTGCCAATACCGACTGCTGTCCAGCGTGCAAATTGCGTTTGTGTTCATAGTCAATAATAAGTTTCGTTAACGGATGTTTGGACGGTAGCAATATAATAATAATAATAAATGGTCTTTATTTAGGCGGAGTCCAGCTAAAGCTGTTCTACTCAACCTTCTCAAAAAGTACAAACGAACAACAGTACTACAATAATATAATAAATATGTAACTCTAGAGCTCGACATTAATATAATACATCACGATGTATATAATACACGCGAAAAAATTAGGTCAAATATCATCACACATCATCAAATCATGAGAGATCACCGATCACCAAGTAGATAGCGTTTTAGTGCAAATTTAAAAGCTTTTCCAGTTTTGTTCTTTACATTTGCTGGAAGGGTGTTAAAATATTTGGGTGCAATGTAGCAGAATGAACGCTCGTAAAGAGCAGAGCGGTGCCTAGGCACCATCAAGCGATCCATGTGTCTCAGGTTTCTAGCATGGAACATGGCCCGCTCGTTTAACATATTGGCAATGTAGAGAGGTGCACGCCCCTCTTTAGCTTTATGTATAAGCGTGCAAAGGTGAAGATATCTACGATCGCGCATACTTAACCACCCAGCGCTTTTTATGTAAGGAGAAGTATGTTCCCATCTGTGTAAATTGTAAATGAACCTAGCACACGAGTTCTGCACTCTTTGTATTTTTAGAGAATATTCGTAATCGAGACAGGGGCCATAGACAACGTCACAATAATTGAAATGTGAAAGCACAAGTGAGTCACATAATAAGATCTTAAGTTTAGTACTCATAATTTTCCTGTTGCTATATAAATATCTTAAGGTAGCATATGCTTTTTGTATTAGTTGATTTACATGATCTTTGAAGCGAAAATTGGTATCAATTAGCAACCCTAGATTTTTAGCAGCAGATGCAACTTTAAGTGATATACCATCAATCCGTATGTCTATGCTGTCTATGGCCCCATATCCCCGTTTAGAGAAAACCACAACCGATGACTTACCCGAGTTGATTTGTAAGCAGTGTAATTTGGATTTACTCACCAGACTATTGATATCAGCATTAATGCGAGTAATTGCCGATTGTAAATTCTTCAATTCAAAGGCGTAATATAATTGACTGTCATCAGCGAAAAAATGAGGGGTGCAATGATTGATAGTTTTAGGAAAGTCAGCAGTGTATAAGATAAATAGCAATGGAGAGATTATAGATCCTTGTGGCGTACCATTCAGAACTGGAATTTCATTAGAGAAAACATTTCTCACACAGACTCGCTGTGTGCGGATATATAAGAGTGAATGAGACTACAAGCGTCCTGGTCAAAGCCAAAGTACTTCAGCTTAGCTACCAGTAAGGCATGGCTAAGAGTGTCAAAGGCTTTGGAGTAATCAAGTAGTGTTAGCACGCAAATTTTGTCATCATCCAAGGCAGCCAATACATCACTAGTAACCTTAATCAAAGCGGTAGAGGTGCTATGGTATTCGCGCCGACTGAAGGGCAGGTAAAATATTAGTTGTTTTAAGGTATGCTTGTATCTGCCTAGCCATCGCTTTTTCCATAATTTTAGATATTATTGGAAGAACGCTAATTGGGCGCAAGTGACTCACATCCGTAGGATTACGTATTTTGCAAAGAGGAAGGACTACTGCCGCCTTCCAGACATCTGGAAACTCTCCCCAATAAAGACACTGATTTATTAGGTGTCTTATGAATTCCGTAATTTCAGGCAAACAAAGATTAAGCATCGCCGCATTGATACCATCCGCACCCGTCGCGTTAGTTTTGATTTCCATCGCGTATTTTAGAACATCACAACTATCAATAAAACTGAAATTAAAATGATTGTTTGCATTATGTTTATGATTCTGGTAATATAGTAAGGTATCATGATCCGGAACTAAGCCTGTACTTACCCCAAAATAACTGTTAATGCGATTTACGTCACCCAGATGCTCCGGAATATCGCCGCGGTTGTATTTACGAGTTATGGTTAGATCATTCATAGTTTTCCACAATAGCTTGCTATTGTTTTGTTTATTTACGAATTCTAAGTATGCTTTCTTTTCATTGCGTATAGCTGCCGTTGTATAGTTTCTAAAGGATTTATACGTATTCCAGTCCTCTTGAGATTTCGAATTTTTGAATTTAGTTAAGGCGTCTTTACGATGCTTAATTAATTGTCTGATAGTGTCGGTTAACCAGGGCGCCCTGGGCTTACTTACACGCACAGTGCGCAAGGGAGCGTGCACCTCAAATAACCGTAAGATATTTTCGTTCAGGTACTGCGCCATTACATTTACATCATGCATGTCATAAACGACTTCCCAAGGGATAGAATTTAGATCATTCTTAAAATTATCATAATTGAAAGTTTTAAAATCTCGATAAGGGTATATTTTGGGAGTTTCTCTAGGTTTGACAACATTAAGTTTACATGAGATAAGCATGTGGTCGGAGACATGATGCATATCGACAAATTGGATATCAGAGACCAACATGGCATTGCTAACCAATACGACATCGATGAGAGTGCTACTGTAACCGGTCATACGAGTCGGTTGATCGACAACCTGAGTTAGTCCGCAAGCATCGCACAGCGAATAAAATTTTATCACTTTAGAATCGTTGAAGTTAAATAAATTTATATTAAGGTCGCCCATACATACAACCTCATCAGCCATTGGCAAAATTTCGCAGATAATTGTTTCAAGATTAATCAAACACTCTATCGTATTTGAGTGAGGTGTCCTGTAAACGGATCCGACAACATAGGATTTATTATGTAATTTGAATTTTATAAACACGTATTCGAGCACATCAGAATTACCTAATTGCACGATTGTGCATTGCAAGGAGTTTCGAACATACAGTGCGACACCACCACCCCTCGACGAGCGATCACTCCTATAGACGCTATAATTTTCAATGGCAATCATATCATCAGAAATAGTGTGATTGAGCCAAGTCTCTGTTACTGCAACAATATCTAGATTTTCCCTGAAAACTATACTAGCGAATTCATCAAACCCAGTGAACAGTGATCTCACATTAACATTCGCAAGTGTAACTGACATTACATAGGTGTATGGATGCAAAACATAGTCAAGGTAAACGCAACAAATATGTAAGTATACCACTAGGCCTATCAACCTAATTCAGCAAATAGATCTATAAAAACAACAGTATCAAATTAATGTAAACGAATCTGTATAATCCTACAAAAAGAAATAGTAAATTATAAATCTAGGTGTGGAAATTAAGTCGAATGTACGGTACAATAATTTTAAAATATTTTATTTTCTGTGAATAAAGAAAAATTTATTCGATATGTAGAATAAGAAGTACGTTTTTCAAAAGTAAAAAAGGTAAACACCAAAAGAACCTAATAAAACTAGAAAAAAATTGTAAAAAGTAACAGCTGTTCGGCAATTTTAATAACAAATATAGGTACATGGAATTAGCACTGCTGCGAATTATATATTTTGAATGAAATTTTTATACTCGCATAGATTAGTGAATTTCTGCATTTTTTTATCTAATTTGAGAAACACATTACCATTAATAGTGAATACATTCTTCTTAGAAAATTTTTTAACTAAGTCTCTCACCATAGATGCCCTCGGTTTTGTAAGATCTTCACGGACAATAAGTTGAGACCCCTTAAGCCTTGATTTAGCGTTGTAGACTTCATTCTTAGTCGCAATATAGGGTGTTTTTTATCATAACCTTCAGCAGAATGCCTGATTCGTCCACCTACTCGGATTAAATCATTTTCATCCAAAAAGGCATTTAGTTGCAACAGTTTCGACGAAACAGGTAATTCCCCCTTTGCCTTTAATACTTTAAATTCTTCAGTAAAATCTGTCTGTTGAGCAATCTTCAACAACAATAACAACGAATTGTTGAGTTCTTCTAAAGTAAGACATCCATGAAGCTTTGTAAAATTAGTGGGTTTGCTATTGTGTAAGAATCTAAGAACATAAGTAAAAATTCGAAGTAGACGCGTGTAACTCGAATACTTCTCAAAGATAAAATCAATTTTATAAGTCACAAATGAGAGCTGAGTAATTTTACGTCGTTCTTGTATGTTCTGAGCAACTGTACAGTCATTTTTTGGCCATGTATCTTCATGACTTGTTAGAAATTCAGGCCCATGCCACCATAAATCATTTTCCATCAATTTTGTAGGATTACATCCTCGGGATACTACATCTGCTGGGTTTGTATCCGATGGTATGTGTCGCCATTCAACCTTCTTGCACAATCCTTGTATCTCGGATACCCGGTTTGCAACATAAGTATTCCAGTTACAAGGTTCAGAACCAAGCCAGTTCAAAACTATGGTAGAATCAGTCCATAATAGCTTCCGCGGAATTACCATATCTAAAGTGGATTCGACCTTGTTCATTAAGCGTGCCAGTACTAGAGCACCATTCAGTTCAAGACGTGGAAGACTTACCTTCTTCATAGATGCAAACTTGGATTTAGCGCATAATAGCCTTGAATAATGTTGCCCATCACACCTTGTGCTACGAATGTACAGACAAGCACCGTATGCTAATTCTGAAGCATCACTAAAACCATGGAGTTGAATGTCTACGTAATTGGTAGTGGTAACCTGACGAGAAATTCTTATATTGTTTAGAATAGGTAGAGCTTCATAAAATTGTTGCCATAACGTGTGTAAATCTAAAGGTATTGATTCATCCCAATCTGTTTGGGTTTGCCATAAACGTTGCAATATGAGCTTGGCTTGTACTATAGTAGGGCTTATCAGTCCAAGAGGGTCAAATATTTTCGAAATTGCTGATAAAATACTACGTTTTGTTACTGCTCTACATTCAGCAGGCTTTACAGAGTATGATAGATAGTCGTGATTGGGATTCCATACCAACCCTAATGCCTTAATATCCTTATTGTCTGAAATGTGATACGGGATTAATGGGTCTGAGGTTTCATTTTCTGCAAGTTCTCTACAATTAGAATTCCATTTTCGTAGGTTGAAACATCCGCCCCTTAAAATCTCCTTAACTTCACGTTTCAACTTCAAACTATCTGTAATGGTTTCTGCGCCTGTAATCAAATCGTCCATGTAAAAGTCTGTTCTAATAATCTTAGCTGCCGTTGGATAGCATTCTTCGTTCTCCATCGCTAATTGATGTAGCGTACGGCAGGCCAGAAACGGAGCGGAAGCTGTTCCGTATGTTACGGTATTTAGTTTGAAATGCTTTATTTCTTGACTAGAATCCGCCCGCCATAGTATCCGTTGCAAATCTCGATGATTGTCTGAAATGTTACATTGTCGATACATTTTCTCAATGTCAGCAATAAAAACAATATTATGTTTCCGGAACCTTAGAATAATGGAAAATAGGTCGCTTTGTATTGTAGGCCCAATCTTCAAAACATCATATAGTGATAAGCCAGTCGTTGTTTTGCATGAAGCGTCGAAAACTACTCTTAATTTCGTTGTTGTGCTATCCTTCAAAATGTCATGGTGTGGTAAATAGTATTTTGCCGTATCCGTTTCAAGACTGTCATTAACTTCAGTCATATGACCTAGCAATTGGTATTCTTCCATAAAGTTAATATAAAGAGTTTTAAAGGTTTCATCCCGTTGTAATCGTTTTTCCAAAGACAAATATCTCTGCAAAGCTATTTCTTTAGAGCCTCCTAAATTTTGAATATTGGGTTTTAATGGTAACTGCAATTCGAAACGACCGTGTTCATCGCGTTGAAAGGTTTGTACAAAATGTTGCTCACATTCTGTTTCCTCACTAGTATAATGTTTTCTTTCGCCAATTTCTTCCCAAAATGCTTTAACTTGATTGTGTAAATCTAAATTCGAAATAGTTAAATTACAAACTGTGTTAAAATCTTGACGTAATGAAGCAATAGGACCCGACAGTATCCATCCAAGCTTAGTTTTCTGCACAATAGGATTATTTTTACCGCATTTAATTTGACCAATACATAATAAATCATAGAATACATTTGCTCCTAGTAGCAAATCAATTGGTTTAGCTTCATTAAAATATGGATCAGCAAATTGAATATTTGAAGGTAAATTTAACGTAGAAATATCGAACGATACTTGTGGCAAATTTTCCGTAATTTTATCAACAACTAAGGCTCAGTTGCACCACTTCTAGTTAAATCTACAGATTAACTAAACCGTCAGTTAAATGTTAAACTAGCTTAAAATATTTTCCGTTGCACCAATTAAAAAATAGTCACGGTCAATAAAGCTTGACTTACGCAAGTGAATAAAGGGTTGGTACTGGTTGGCATCAAGAAAATGTAGGGGTTTTTCTTATGTATAAGTTTGTTACTAGATTACTATCATCACTGTGTGTCATAGTTTTCCCTGGCTCTCAGTTAAAAAATCTTGAAGTTGCGATATTTTAAAAATCGCTGTTAGAACACGAAAATGTCGGAAAAAAAAATAAGAGCGCCGAACTTTACAGCGGAGGAAAAAATGCTATGCTTAAGCCTTATAAAAAAATATAGTGGCATACTAGAAAATAAAAAAACCGATGGCGTATCCTGGAGAGAAAAGGAAGCTGCATGGGAAAAAATAACAACAGAATTCAACATGCAAAGTCCAAGCTTTATAAATAGAACAACAACAAATTTGAGAACATTTTATGAAAACAAAAAAAAAAAAGAATCGCGAAAAATAGCAGCAGAAGAAAGAAAAAGCCGATATAAAACTGGAGGTGGACCTCCCACTAAAGTAATAGATCCTCTTTTTGATATAACGATGGATATATTGAACAAAAAATGTATAGTAGGTCTTGAAGATAGATTTGGTGGTGATTGTATAAAATCATCAGCTGGAAATTCTTCCGAAATTATACCAGAACAAAATGAAATTATTGAAATTCGTGTAGTTAATGTAAGTGTTTGTTTTCCCAGTGTACATATATTTCATTTTTGCATTGTAGGATGATTTATCTGAAAACGAAACTAATGCTAATGAAGAAGAAAATGAGGATATAGAAAAATTGCCAGTAAATATAGTAGATAATGTAATGTTTATATATGTACAAAGTAAGAGTATCTTAATGTTTAGGGAACATCCACCTGGGCAAATTACAAGAGCAGTGACCTCAAGAAACCAGCAAGTGATGAACTGAAAACAAAAAAAAATGGGTTCCTCGAAGACGACCAATTATTCCATCACATACTGGAACTTTGACTGCACGATATGAAGAACTAGCTAATATAAAAGTGGAAGTTGCTAAATTGCAACTTGAGTTATTGAAGGATGAACTAAAACATAAAAAGCACAAACAAATAAAAGAACTTGAAGAAATTGAAGAAAGGAAGAGGAAAATTATAGATGAAGGAAAATTAGAAGTGGTCCAGAAAAAGATTAAATTAGAACACCTAGAGGAACAAGAAGAATTAAAGAAACAATTGCTATTGCTAGAGATTGCATTGCGTAAAACACAAATAGAGGCACTAAAGCAGCATTAGCATGTTTGAGTTGAGCTGTTTTAGTATTTACAGTTTTATGTGATATTACCTATTTCGTTTCTTTTATCTTTGGAATTAATTTTAATTTTACTAGTCAATAATGAATTGTATTTAATATGAGAATGTTACCTGTTTTCTTTTAGTTTTAGAATCAGTTATAATTTTACTAGTCCTTCATAAATAGTAATGCCAGCTGTTTTTTTTTAGTTATAAATATTAACTCAAGCAACAAGACGTCTTTGTTTTTCCGCAAATATAATAATATAAAATATAATAATATAATAATAAAAACCAAGTGACTTAACTGCAAAATAACATTGTTTGGACAATAAAAAAGAAAATTAATTCAGAATTAAAAAATTGTATGAAAATAAAAAAGAATATGCAAATTACAAAAAATTACACTACAAATTTCCAAAATAATTATTGATAAATACGTTTCGTAAATTATATCCCAGCCCATTCTCCGCATTATTGGGAATTTGTGGTATGCGTCCGTTTTGAATGAGTTGTTCTAAAATATGATCATCAACATCATCTGCTACTATATCGGGAGCAGCCACATCCCCCATTTGCAAAGCAATATTGTGTAGTATTGCAGTAGCAACGATAATTGTCAATGTTGTAGTTAATTTTAATCGACTACCATATGCGAGTATCGGAAATCGCCGCTTTAATACGCCGAAACACCTCTCAATACAGTTTCTTGTACATATGTGCTTCATTATAAAGTTGTTCATTTCTTGTGACAGGATTAAGCAATGGTGTCAAAAGATATGGTTTTAATGGATATCCACTATCCCCTACAACAAACAATTTCTTACTTGGACAAATAACAAATTCTTCTCATCTAGTTTCACTACAATTCAGTAATTTGTACAAATAATCACAATAATTATTCACTATGTTGATTGGTTTTCAAATTCCAACTATGTAGACAATCGTATTACCCTGCTGATACATTACTTATAATTCACACGGCTTTCCATATGCTGCTTTGAGAATGAGCTCAAAGCTATATGCAATTGTGAGTTATACAATAGCAGAGTAATAAATTCTTCTACATGGTTCAAAGCCAATGTCAATTTACAATAGACAACAAACGTAGTTGCTTACAACAATATTTATTAACTTTCTTAAATTACATTATACAGAACTTTTGGAAGACTTACCCAGTAATACGCAATTTGCATAATTATTATTTTCAAATTCTGCATTCACTCTACTGTGATTTAATATCGTGGAATCATGAGTCGATCCGGGCCATCTTGCAACAACATTAAAAATTTGTAATTTCGCATTACAAATCATCTGAACATTGATTGAAAAATAAGATTTCCTATTTCTGAACAATTCTCCATCATCTCCACCTACAGAACATGATCAAACATATAGTAATATCTTTATTTTTCCTGTTTTCTTACCAGGTGACTTTATTCTAACATGGGTGCAGTCAATTGCGCCGATTACACGAGGAAACGATGCTATGTCATAGAACTGTTGTTGGGTTTGTCTTACATCATTTTCATGTGTAGGTATGAGTATGTAATCTTCATACAATGAGGCGATAGCTTCTGATACACGACATACTATTCTACTTACAGTCGACATATGCATGCCCCCATAGTCAGCATAGCACTGTAAATGTCCAGCACTTGCATAAAATCTAAGAGTTATCAGCAATTGGTTCATTGGAGAAATGCTGTTATTTCTAAAAGTATATTAATTTGTGTAAAACGCACATCATATTTCATTACATACCTATCGTCTGGGTATTCTAAATGTGCTTCAATTCTCTGTAATAGCATTAGCACACACTGACGGTTCAACCGAAACCGCTTACGAAAATTACCATCATCGTAAAGATGAAAAAGATCCAACCTTTCGTATATTTGCCGTGGAATGCCGTTTTCTATTACATTAATTTCTACCAGCTCATCATCCAGTATATCTGCTTCCTCGAAGTCGATCATAATACCACGGATAACCATAAATAGTGAGGATAATTAACGAAAGTTTTTCTAGTAAATTCAAATATTAACGATAACCTTACATCGGCAAATCAATATATAAATAGAATGAAGCTGGCAATTTACTACTGAATGTCGAGCGACTTGAAGTTCTTTCACTATTTTAATACTCAATCGCATCTTAATCGGTAGTTGGACCACCGTTTAAAACCTTCCTTTTTCACGCTCTTAAACCAAGGTTAAAGTCATGGTGCAACAGAACTTTTTATTTAACTGGTAGTTAACTTTTAAACGAAGGTGGTGCAAGTGGCCATAAGAATGTGTCTCTAGTCTTGTACCGATTATCTGTTGAATACATTACTAAATCTGATTTCTTTGAAATATTGCTTAATATATTATTAATCCCCGCCACTGGTATTCTGGTTTGTTTGACCTTCACCTTCAATTTTTCAATTAACGAAAAAGACACAAAATTTGATTGTGATCCACTATCCAATAACGCACGACAAGGTACTTTATTACCGTAACCGTCTAAAATATTAACCATAGCAGTGGCCAGTAATATTTGCGTTGTTTTAGGTTTGTCGTGAATAGCATTCATAGTTATGGATGTGGTTGGTGTTACGTTAGTATCAATGTTACTGGTTGCACTATCAGATATTCTCGATTCTGGTTGTATATTTTCACCTGCGTTTAAATGTAGTAAAGTATTGTGTCCTTTTCCGCATGTCTTACAACTACTACTTTTACAGTCGCGTGCAAAATGTCCAGGGCGTAAACAATTTAAACATAATTTCAATTTCTTTGCCTCATTTAAACGACTGGGAGTTGTCAATTTCAAAAAATAATCACAATACTGATTAAAGTGATTTTTCTTGCAAAATGTACAGGTTACCTTACGTGTAGTTAAATGGGTCAAGCTTTTATTACTATATGTAGGTTTAATATCCGTTTTCGTTTTATTTTCAATGGTTTCTAACAATTGACATCGCTTTGCTAAAAAGTCCGTTAATTCCTGTATGGTAACGTTATCAACCTCAAATTTACTAATGTGTTGCTCCCACTCCTTTTTGGAAGCCGAATCTAGTTTAGAACTTATTGTATACACCATAGGTGTATTCCAAGTCGTAGTAGGTTGGCCCAGTGCCGTTAATGCGCGGAAGTTTTTGTTAAAGTTGTCTAAAAGCTTTCGTAAATGTATGTGCGACTCATATTTTACTGGTACTAAATCAAATATGGCTTTCATGTGTGTGTTAATTATCAATCTTTTGTTTTCATATCGTTCCTTTAACATAGACCACGCTATTTCATAATTTAAATTCGAAATTTCTAATGATTGTATTAATTGCGCAGCTTCATCTTTTAGACACGATTGTAGGTAATAAAACTTGACTTGAATACTTGACAACTGCTGGTTACTGTGAATTAGTGTATTAAAACTATCGTGAAACGTCATCCATTGACTATACAAACCGTGAAAATCTGGTAAACTTATATTCGGTAGTTTAATTTTGCTAGCTACGTTAAAAAAATCACCAACTTGTGACGTCTGATTAGCTACGTGTTTGTTTGCCTCATTACTACCTACGTTTACACCCGCGGAAGATTTGAATTTGTCCCGGAAAGATCGAGCTCTAGCGATAACGGTGTAGTACGATTCTTCAAACGTGTTTCTTTCCGACTCTTGAAGAGTAAATCCCGATATTAATTCGATTTGATTTTGTATGTCGTCATACGTATCTAAAATATTATCAATTCTCGACAAACGTGTTTCTAATTCTACTGTGTTGTCTTTTTCACCCGAACAAGAATCTAAAAATGTATGCAGTCTTGTAATTTGAGCCTTAAGTTGACCGCGTTTCAAAACTAAAGAACTCAATTCGTTTTCAGTCGCCATTGCGAAATACACATGTATTGTATCAAAATCGACAAATAAGTAATAGGATTATTGTGAGAAAGGGAGAGTGACTTACTTGTATCAATTCGTGTTAGCCGTTCATGTATATATATATATTTTTTTTAACCAAGTTAGGGATCCGCAACCACTATGTTAGCCTCACCCGGTTGTATGTATAGCGTTGTTTCGGACTAAATTCATCCGGCTCGAAGGACCAAAATGTTGGGCATAGCCGCGTTATTAACCAAAAAATCAACAGCGGTAGTTGCCGTCTATTTCAGGCAACAATTCAGCAATACAAACATCATGCAATTATCAAAAGAACTGTATTTTTTACTGTCACACAAAACATACATGTCAACGGCTACATTACAACAACAACGGTTTTTTTCCAAGCGTATTAAAACTAAACTATATTACACTATGGCGGGAAACACAAAAATTCAAATTTAACTAAGCGTATACAATACTAAACAGATATAACATTTTACGTTAAGTAAGTAGAATTTTTAATAAATACTATTTGACAATAAAATACACCATACTCATACATTTGTAGGTTAATTTGACGAATTTTGTTAAAAAAGAAAAAGAAACACTAAAAAGAAAGAGATGGAACTAGTTACCGCACGCTGTAACCATTCTTTAAGCTTGGTCACATTTCAATAGTGACCACAGCTTACCAGACAAAGTGAATGAACAGGTAAAATAGCTACGTAATGCGAAATGAACGGGAAGATCGCTGCAGAAATATATTCTTTTTCAGATACTTTTAATACCTGCGTTATTACGTACTATAGCGTTTGCCAACACCCATTACCATTAATGACATATAAACGCAAATAAAATAATAATACAAATCAATTTTAGAACCATAAGAAAAATTATTTATCAAAGCAGATAGATAGTGATCTATGTTCATCTTAAGTTTGTTTCGTTAAAAACACTGATTTTATTCGAGAATTAATAACAAAACACACAGTAAACAAATAATAATTTATTTCAAATAATAGAGAAGGTAAAGGAAAAGGCAGTCAAACTGAAAACAAATTAATACACAGAAAAAACTTTTGAATTATTGGTTGGTTCTGAAGGACATTTTCTGCACCATCATGCGAACATTCATTCTCTAAAGTATATGTAATAGACTTTTATATCTTGCCCCCATACATATATGTATGCGATTTAACTATATGTCAAGATCGCATTAAGAAATTAACGGTTTAGGAATTTATAAATGATCCCTTGCATATGAAACTGGATTTAATACAAAAATATATTGTATATACATATAAATAGTAATCGTCTTAAGAATAGCCGAATTTTAATTCACAACTTCTGTTGTTTTTATTTGTAGTTTTGTTCTCTGAAGAAGCTAATAAAGAATTAGCGAAAGCTTAGATACGAAAAAAGGTTCACGTCTTCTTAATTCTAACGCCAATAGCTGCAATCCCATTAATTCCCTTTACACCTAACGTTGTACAGCTAGTACTCCTTTTCACCTTCAATAAATAGTAATTTACATACAGTTGACCATACTATTACTGCGTTGCATTCGGATACCGCAATAAAGCATACTTTTATCGGGTTTTATGGCAGTTTGAGCCGTTACTAAATCAACCGAGTGTACATATGCATTTTCCAACCGCCTATTAATTAAACATATTTTTATTTTTAAAAATATGTCGACCGGAGGTGGAATCGAACCACCGAGTATAGCTGTCGCGGCCCACTCGCAACACCGTTGCGCTACCGGGCACTCCACTATTAATTTTTCACAAACCTACCTTGCTCAAATTATCACTTTTACTGCATATGTCATATAAATGTTCAATCAAACTAAGTTTTCTTCTCTTTACGTGTTGGTATAAAACTATCTTGTAAAAATATATTTGGCGAATGTCAAACATTTTTGTCTCGTCATACAACAACGTAGTTGGGTAAGCGTATGGCTTATTATATATTTTTTTAAGGGTCAACTTCTATATTCTTTCCAGTGGCTGGATGTAAGCGCTAGCTGTCGCTTCCCAGATAGTTATCGCATAAAGTAAATGTGTTTCTATCAGTATACATTATATATTATCTTTAGTTGATGTATTTCAAGCAATTCTATGTGCTTTGTTACCTTATATGCTATAAATCTCAGTTAGATGTGCATCTTTATTGATTCCCAAGTATTTGGTGCAGTTTGTTCTTTTTATTATCATCATCTAAACTATCTTTTATTTTTAATTCGTCATATTGAGGTAAGCAATTGGGTAAACGCGATCCAGTGTATTCTTTTATAGTTTATGGGAAGTAGTCGTGTCTTAAACCATTCTGCCATATTCACAAAGTCATTATATTTTAGGTCTGACCAAGTATCAGCAGTGTACAGCACAACTGTGTCGTCAGCGAAGCTTACAATATATCCGTCTGCCTGTTGTTTATGCAACTCATCTTGAGCAATACCATACTAAGTTTCAAGGTACTTGCTTTATATACCATTTACTCTAACACACTGTCTTCTTTGTGTAAGATATGATCTAAACCAATCGAGCACATGTCCTCGAAAGCCGTATCTGTCCAATACATCAAGCAACTTCCAACTGTTACACCATATCAAAGGCTTTTGCGAGATCTACAAATATAGCCAAGCATGGAGAGTTGTTATCAACAGCTTTAGTAATATGGTTCACAACAGCATTAATGGCGTCCTTTGGTATTGGTCGATAATGTGCAAGTACGGAATGCTCACCGCTTTTGTAAATGGGTATTATTACTGATTGTTTGAAAGGTATTGGAAATTGTCTAGTTCCAAAAGACCGGTTGCACATAAAATTTACTGGATGCGCGAGTTCATTTGCAATGAGTTTAATTACCTCCGCTGTTATATTGTCTGTAGGTACCAGGCAACTTTCCACTTTTGAGTGTCATAATTGTATCATATTACACTTTTGAAAACATATCTTTCCGATGAAACTTTTTGTATTAAGAAGTTAAACGCATTCGCTACGCGCAGACAGACCTGTGCTGGTGTATCACTCGAGCCCGACTGGTTTATATTTTACACCAGTTTTTACCTAGTTTTACACTAGGTTGTCGAGAAAACGCAACCGTCTCTTTCTCGTCAACATCGTCATTGGAGAACCGAAGCTGCTCTAGAGCACACTGACACAGTATCACCGAGGCAGAGACACGAGGCTATCGTTCTATAACTGGGCAGTTTGTAAGAATGTGTTCGGCTCTGACTCCCCTTTTATGCTATGTACATGTTATTTCTGTACTTTTAACCGTTGAGTGAATATGGCGTCTGTCAGAGGTACTTTAAAGGGGGGTTGTCTGAGAGCCGTAACCTAATAGACCCCTACTTCCCAAGGCCACTTGACATTTCCTCGAATCTGATATCTTAGAACGGCCGGCGTTGTTTTGACAATCCTTTCGAATCGTACGTAATATCTTTAAACGTTCCAGTGATCTGACGAACTATTCTCCTAGGGATTGAAAGATTAAAGGGCTCATGTTTCAGTCGTATCAAAAATGGAAAGCCTCATACAATATACAAAATATACATATCTTCCCTAGTAGTTAGACAATTATCGAATAAAGTGTATAAAGCATATACATACATATGTACATACCATTACTGTTAAACATAAAAATTAGAATCGGCGGTCTATTATTTATAACTTGTGGAATTAAAGGAACATCGTGATAGTAGGTATTTGTAAGGTTTCCTGTACAGGGTCTGAGATATATGGGTTTTCCATTATGACCACAATATTCACTCAAAAGATAGTATGCTGCCTAGTTGGTAAGGACCAGCGTGAACATAGTATGAGGATCGCACCTTGTTTCATGCATTGAGGTACACTGGAACCTCGTCATATCCGCGCTCACTTATGTCCGCCTTCACTTATATCCTCACTATAGCACTCATTTATATCCGCTAGGCATCCACCACCCGACAATGCACGTATTCACATGAGCCAATCAGCGCCTAGCTCAGCCTTTCCTCTCCGCTAACGGGATAAGAGTGCGGGCCCCTCTTGAGAGAATACAAGTGAATGTTTATGTTTCGTGACCGCGGATATGAACGAGATTCCAGTGTATATACACAACTGGAGTGAGTATAATCGAATGTAGCCTTTCACGGCCACTGTTCGATAAAGATGTATCTTTCGGGTATTGCCGTGGTTGTTGTAACAAACTTGACGTTTCGCTGATCATACTGTCAGCTTCTTCAGAAGTTCTCTAAAGACTGATGTTGATGTCTTCTGGTCCTCGTTATATACCCAGTCCCTGCTCCACTCCAGTGATGCGTATCCGTTCCAGTCCGCTGGACCGTGTCCGTTGTCGTTCTCTGATCCGTATCCGATGCTTCTCCTCGATTCGTGTTAGATGATCTCGGATGCGTCCTCGATGGTCCTTCCTGCTTCGGGCTCCCTAGCGCTAACTTCCATACCTTACTCAAGCTGTATCCGTCTTCTCGGTTGAAGTTGTTCGGGTTCCGATCACTACTATCCGTGGATAGTAGTGATTGCTTTTGGCTAGTATCTTCACGTCATTGTGGTCGATTACGTGACTGCTTCCGGTGTGGTAATGTTCAGCTACTGCAGATTTTCCAGTATTTTCCTGTTCGACATCTCTGCGATGCTCTTTCACTCGGCACTGTATACTCCGCCCGGTTTGTCCAATATACGATTTCCCGCACTGGCATTGAAGTTCGTAGATGCCCTTAGCTTGTAGTCTCGGTATCGAGTCTTTGTTGGATGGAAGCAGTTCTTTTATTTTCTTGACTGTTTTCTTCAGCCTGTCAGTGACTCCAGCAATATATGGCAGATGTGCGTATCCTGCTGGAAAAGATCCCTGGTCACCACACTACTACATAGAGCGGAAAAGATTAGTGATGCTACCAGCAAAACCGAGGAAATTAAACATGTGAAAGATGCACTGCAATTTCCTCGGTTTTGTTGGTAGCATCACTAATCATTTCCACTCTATGTGGTAGTGTGGTGACCAGGGATCTTTTCTGTTGTGAATGATGATGTGAGGTTGCGTGTAGATATCGGTCCGTATGCGTCCTCCTGCGGTATACTCCATGTCCCAATTTTCCACTGTCGTTGCGTTTTACCAATACACCCAGAAAAGGTAAGCAGCCATTCGCTTCTATCTCCATCGTAATGTTGATTTTGGCATGTTGTCTGTAGATATGTTCCTTGAATGCGTGTAGATTGTCCATACCGTGAGGCCATATCACGAATGTATCGTCCACGTAGCGGTACCAGCATTTCGGTTTCTTGTCGCTAGAGCTGATGGCTTCTTCTTCAAAGGTTTCCATAAAAATATTAGCGATGACTGGTGAGACTGGTGATCCCATGGCTGCGCCGTCTTTCTGCTCGTAGAAATCTCCATTCCATAGAAAATAGGTGGTGTTTAAACATAGTCTTGTGAGGTCAATTATATCCTCTTGTAGTCCCTGAGGTATAAACCGTTGTCTGATGAGTTCTAGGGTTTTTTCCACTGGCACGTTGGTAAAGAGATTTTCCACGTCGAAACTCACTAGTATGTCTTCACTGGTTACTTCATGTTCATGTAGAATCGCCACAAAATGTTCAGAGTTCTTTATAAAACTGCTTGTCAATGCCACATACTGTTGTAGTTGTTTGGCTACATATCTGGCTAGTTCGTAAGTCGGAGATCCACAGGTGCTCACAATCGGTCGTAGAGGGTTTCCAGTTTTGTGTATCTTGTGTAGTCTGTATAGTCTTGGAGGCTGCGTTTCTGACGGCAGTAGCCCAGGTAGCACACAACGTTGGTGTAACGTTGGCTGATTGTCCGAGTTACATTGGGTACGCGTTGGGCAACAATGTTGGCAGTATGTGAAAGTGTGTTTTACAACGTTGGTTTTATATCTTTAGGCGACATTGGCGTAGGATAAACTTTCAATACCTACCCATTCTGTTGGTGAAACGTCGGCACCTGACGTTGGCGTCTTATCGAAAGGATACATAGTAACTACGGGAAGTGATATTGGGTTTAATCTTGTATGTGATATCTATACGATAAAACATACAAGATGTATATGATGTACATGACACTGATCCGATGTTAATTAGTTTGCTGAATAAATTACAGCGATATTATTACCAACTCAAAATTCGAGTTAATTATCTGTATATAATATATTTTCATATGAAATAAACGTGATTTAAGATATAAACTACCAAATTACAATTTAGCATAGATAATTTAATAGAAAACTTCTGTTTGAATTTTACATATCTATGTATGCAAGATTTGATAATAGTTAAGAACATATACAAGTCATAATTTGAAAACTGTTATAAAATCAACGCTTATGATGAAATCTCAGCGTTCAAGACAAACATGCTCATAATTGTGTAACATAGTATATCTCGATATGATCTGCCTGTAATTAGGACATATATCGTAGATGTTTTATTTCATGTGACAATATATAAGGAAAACTTACTACAAATTTTATGTTTTTTTATGTTTATGTTGTTAACAATAGTTAACATGGTCGAATCATATATCCATATAACACCATACATGATCTGCACATACAATGAAAGTAATTACGATATTTTATTTATTAGTGAAACTAAAATTCAAGATTGTAAAAAAATAAGATGTGATATATCTTATTACAGAACAAAATTTATTATCTCTTTACATGTTATGGTATATAATAACTGAAATATCTTATTGAACTAAAAATTTAAAACATTATAAAACACTGACCTAATCGCGGAGATGTTCACAATCTCAGCTGATTCCTAATTTTTCAACAGCAGTAGTCAAAGATGTACGATCAACAATAGTTTTCCAAATTACGCTCAGGTCTCGAACTGTGAACAAATAAAAAAATATTAACATATGTATCTCCCTAGTATCTATCTTTAGTTTACGTAAAGTATTACAAGTATACACCATGTCCAAAGTTATGGTAACATGTTTACCATTGTTATTATTAAAGCTTGAAGTTGGTTAAATTAACAATGGCGAAGTATATCTAATTTTTTCTACAAATCAGATATACTTGCAGCTTTACATTTTACTAAATAAATGGCACTGCTGCACAGTTGTAATTATTAAGGATGAATCAATAATCATTGATTCATTTGGCATTGAACTAGGAAAACCTGTATGTGATTATTTATTCTACAATATTTGATCATTGCCCACTTGCACATTTGCACAATTATCACTTTTTACTTGCTTATTTTTAATTTCACAGTAGTAAGTAATAAATATTTTGTTCAAACTATTGGTTTCTTTAAAAATATACAGTATTCCATTAAAAAAGACAATGTGAACGCTTTTTTCTGTTTTTCTATCATTCAGAGTAAAAAGTATTACTAACTTGTTAAGTAATCAACTTCATAGCTTGTGAACATTTTACTTGGGACACTTTGTATATTTCATTCCATTAGATCTTGTGAAGTTGTTTGCTGATATATATCAGCTATTTACAGTGTGATTACTTTTTTGGAAATTTTCAGGTTTTTGATAATTTTGTCCCTGTTATTCTTTAGGTTCCAGAAGCCAGTCTAAATATTATGTTTAATATAAAATTTTAATTAAATAGAAAATTTTAAATCTTACCTATAATCGCTTGAAGTTCTTTTATCAAAGGCTTGGTTTGATAATTTTTATCTGGAATTTTATAGCTTTTAAGTTCTTCAATATTATCTTTAGTCTTCAATACAACCAGGGTTCAACTTATTCAACTCAGCTAACACAGTATACCTGTAAATACCAATGCATGCTCTACAGACATTGTATGGGTCCTTTTCTGAAGTTCTATAGAAGAATTTATTATTAAAGCTCTAGTATAAGTTTTGTTTGGATGGAAAAAGGCAATTATAGCTTACGATCAGTTGTCACAAATGATGTGTAATTATGGATATCACCGAGGCAATTATTTGCAGTAAGGATGGCTGGCATTAGTATACAAGTCACAAATAAGTGTTCCGTTATCGGAATCTGACATATCTTTCATTACTGGTATATCCAATGCTTTCTTAGTCACCAGGTTGTGAAGCTCACAACTTTCAATCACGGCATATATTCATTATCAGTACATATTATATTACCTATGTCTATGTAAAGTTTTACCAATCCATTGTTCTTATAACATCTTTCACAATAGGGGCTATTTTAAATATTGTCAATGTAGATATTAACTCCTATATAACTCTCTCTCATGACTAACAGTGGGCTAATAAAACACAATAAAACGAATAAAATCGTCCACAACACAAGCTAGAGCACAAGGAACCGATGCGCATGCGCATTACATTTGAAATATAGCTCACAATGTATGGGTAATATGACCAATAAAAATATTTTGTAAGTTCATGATTTTGTGAGATAAAAATGAATATAAAACAAATAGTCCTTGTCTGAAAAGGAAAAAAAAACGTCACATGGTAAGATCTTGTTGACGTAAAACTCTAACCATTAAGCCACGTCACTTCTCCGCTTTATGTTCGATTGTCGTTTTATGTTCAGAGTTCAAAACGATCAAAAGCCAACGAACATGGAACGTTGAAATGATAAGTTGAACCAACGTATTTTGCCGATATTTAACTAATGTTGGATATTTATCGTTTGAAGATCTCGTGACTTTGCGCCAGTTTTGTGTATCTTGTGTAGTCTGCTATAGTCTTGAGGCTGCGGACTGTGACGGCTGTAGACGTCGTTGTTCTTCCTTCGGTATGGTTGACTCTTTGATAGTTTTCCTGGTTTGACGTTCTATTTTAGCTGTAGGGTCTCTGCTTAGCTTCTTGTAATGTTCAGGATCCAATAAGGTGTTGATTTTCTCATTGTCGACTGTCCTGCTCATTACTACTGTTGCGGAGTTCTTTCAGTGCGTCCTCTTCTGTTTTGGAGATGTTTCTGGTTGGTGGTTTGGCTTTGCAGAGTATTTTGCACGTCTCGTGTCTTATTTGTTCTGCTTCTTCTGCTGGTAAGGTCCTTATTGCACATTCCACTTGGTTGATTATTTTATCCTTCGATATCCTGTTAGGTGCAATAGCGAAATTTAGTCCTTACGATAGTACTCTGGTCTGTTCTTCGGGTAACAGTTGGTTGATAAGGTTCACGACAGTTTTCTTAGGGTGCAATTCTGGTGTGATACCAAATTTCGGAGCGAACGGTACAATGCTAGGCAACAGTGATGGGTGGAATGGATGCAAATCTTGTTTTCTGAGAATTTAGGATTTATGGTAGATGCAGGTGACGCGCAAATTTTGGTGCATGGTGGACATGCCATGGAATAATATATTCACTTACAATCGGTCCTCGAAACTAGAAATAAGTACACAAACTAGAGCACAAGGAACCGCTAGAAAGAAAACGAATAGAATGAACAATCTTGTTGTAAACCATTTGTAAACATAGTTTATATCGTTTATATAGGTTATGTATTGTTATGAAGCTAGCTGTCGATCCAGCAACATCAACGCTGCGCGATCGTTCTGTGAACTAAAACAGTTTACGACCTTGATCTATACCGTGAGATCCGCATGGTGCCCACCACAGAACCATGAATAAAAAAACTAATAAAGTGATCATTAGACTTGGAAGTAGCTTTATTAGATATACTTACGGCAGTCCAAATAAAACGAACTACAAAAACAAAAGCGAAATTTTCACGTATACAAGGAAATTGCAAAAATGCTTCCTCTCCATATCTGCAACAAGACAAAATATTTCTTTTATCATTTTTAATTCTATTTTCGTTTCTTGAGAGAAGCTCTAATGTATAATATTGTGGAAGTATAAGAGAATAGTTTAACAATTCGGCTAGTCATCTTCAATAACCAGAAACCAGAAAATAAACATACAGACATGATAATTCACAGCTGGACAGCACCGCATCCAGCGCGCTATTTTTAAATTCATTGGCGATGTTAACCGATTGTCGGCGATGGCCTGATTTTTAGACCATCGCCGTTTCTAATGGCCATTAGTTGAAATAGCGAGATTTATGACCATTACTGTTATGGCGATGTGACATATGATAAACTTAATTGCCAATTTGCAGTTAATGGCCATTACGATCACTGGTGTAGTGGTAAGGAAACGCGTGGAAACGGCGTTCCCACACTGGTTTTTCACAGTGAAAAAATTATAAATTTATTGATAAATACTGATTTCATATGAAAGTAGCGTTCCCACATTGGAAAATTTGCTACTACACCACTGATTACGATGGCCTATGTGTCGAAGGTATAGGCGAATTCACACTTACGCAATTTCTCTCAGAAATTCTTATTTGGATAATAGTCGCATGCAATTTAGCATTCAGACTATGCAATTCCTTTGTGCAATTTGTCGCGGGGAGAAAATTGCATGGATTAGAACTTGCCCTATTTTATATAAAAGTTGCATGCGATTTTTTTAATATTATATCATGTAGGTTGGCACTGCATACGAAACGTCAACATTCACTGTTAGAATTGCATGTACATTATGCATAATGTGAATCGGTCATGCAAATTCCTAAATCAGAATTGCATTGCGAAAAATTGCATGGATGTGAATCTCACTTATTAGGGCATGAGCCATCATGTGCTGGTTATCTCAATAATCAATAGTCATTACCTTAAAAAGTGTTGTCTTTTAACTGAAATTAGTTTGGTTTTGATCAACCATATTATTGTTCTTAAATTAAATTGAAAATTTTGATGGTTACTTTAGAAACGAAAAACATAAACAACTGATATAAAAAATTAATATTCTGTAGCAGCTCAATTTTTTTCAATAACATTATTTAACCTTCTGAGCATTGATGCTACTAATTCTGCAGTATAATTTGGAGTTAATTCGATCCATATGCTTCTTGAACTCTTTCCCATCACTGTTCTACATTTTGTGGGCGAAAATTATTACCTCTATTAATTTTTTTTACTGTCAAACGCCACATATTTTCAACGGGGTTCAAGTCCGGGCTACGTGAAGGCGAACGTAGAACTTCATGTTCTGTTGCTGCATCTAGTTTGAGGTCACTCTGGCTGTATGAATGGGGAATCTTGTTGATATATAAAATTATTTTGGGAAAAGACTGCATTTACTGAGGGCAGCATGATATTTTCTAATATTCCAACAGAGACCTGTGCATTGCATCTACCCCTTATATGTGTTATAACTCCGGGTCCTTGGGCGCTCATCCAGGCCCAGACATTGACAGAAAAACGACCGCTTGTGTGTGATTTATGGGTATAACGTTCATCAAAGCTAGAGTTCGAAGGTCTATAAACTCTAACGTGTCCGTCAAAACACGATTTAAATACTTTCTCTTCTGTGAAAACAACATTCTGCCAGAAATTTAACACTTCTAAGGAGTATTCCAAAGCAAAACCTACTCTCTGTTCCTTATTTTGCGGAGGTAGAATAGGTTTTTTCGCTGCAGAACGACTACGTAGCTCAGATCCCTTTTTGATACAACGCCTTGCCGTTCGAACAGATCCTGGAAAGTTTGTTTTAGCCTGTGCGTCTACCGCACAATGGAAGAGATTTTCGCAAATAAAATCAACCAAGTTACCATCATCAACCTTCGCTGTTACGCTGGGCCTACTACTTCCCAATCTACCTATCAAACGTTTTTCTCTCATCCCATATTCTCTTAATGTTATGCACAGTACTCTTTGGTAGGTATTTGGAATCTTAATGCGACTCGACATTCCGACCACCCCTCTCCCAGTAAGGTCACAACCCTCAATTTCTCGGCCAAAGATAAATGTGGCATTTTTATAATTGACGTTTTTCATCAATCAATATGACAGTATAGTTTTCATCCAGGCGACTTTTTTTATGTAACAATTAAAATCCATTTACAGTGGGAAAAACTGCTGCCCAGATAATATTGGCCGCAACCGTACTGTGCCGATAAGATAATGTTACCAGTACACATCAAAGGAAGAAAATGTAAGATGGAACTTGATACAGGAGCTGCAGTTTCTATGATTTCGTACCAACTATTCAAGAAACTATGCCCCAATGTCCCAATTGAAGCGACGACAATGCAGTTAAAGACGTACACAGGCGAGGTTATCAAACCCATAGGGACATCAAACGTTAAAGTAGCCTACAAGGACCAAACAACAAACAGCGAGCTGTATAGATAAGAAGATAGACGCAATCTTTGGGCGTAGTTGGTTGAAGAACATTGTTGTTGATTACAAAGGTATACGGGAAATAAACTTACAAACGCAAGACCACGCAGAACAGTTAATACTAGAAAAGTTATTGAAAGAATATGATGATATTTTAGCCGTCGGACTAGGAGAAATTCCCAATTTGGTCTACAAGTACCGCCTCAAAAACGTGAATACAACGCCTATTTTTTTTAAACCGAGACCGATGCCATATGCGTTGAAACCCAATGTTGAAGAAGAACTTACAAGACTGGAAAACCTTAACATTATAGAAAAATGGATCATGCTCAATGGGGAACACCTATTGTACCCATTGTAAAAAGAAACGGCAAAATTAGACTATGTGCAGCGTATAATACAACGCCGAAGAAAGTAATACAAGACGACTGTTACCCGATACCTAGAATCGAAGATTTACTGAATAAACTCAGTGATAGAAAATATTTTTGTACATTAGAGATTCAGAATGCGTACTTACACATGGACGTCGACGAAGAGAGCGCAGCTATGCAAGCTATTTCTACGCACCGTGGAATATATAGAGTAAAATGATTCATGTTTGGAATAAAGACTGCACCTGCAGCGTGGCAACGATTTATGGACCAAATTCTACAGGATATTGACGGAGCAGTATGTTTTTTCGACGACATCGCGATACAAGGTAGAACACCTATGGAATTACTGGAAAGACTGAGAAGAGTTTTCGAAAAGTTGCGTCTTCATAATTTGCATTCGAACAAAGATAAATGCGAATTTTTCAAGACCAGGATAACATACTTGGGACATTGTCTTGATGGTAAGGGAATACATACTGCAAACGATAAGATAGAAGCTATTATCAATATCCCTAGTCCGACCAGCATCACCGAGGTAAGAAGTTTCCTTGGGCTTGTTCACTATTACCACAAATCTATTCCTAATCTCGCATACAAGTTATACGCATTACTTAAGAAAGACGTAAGTTTTAAATGGACACAGGAGTGCGAAAGAGCTGTTAGCAAGTTAAAGAAGGAGTTAACCAGCCCTAACATACTTATACCGTTCAACGATAAACTTCCTTTAACCTTAGTTACGGATGCATCGCCTACTGGATTAGCTGCTGTTATATCACATATTACGAAAAACGGTGATGAAAGACCGATAGCATTTGCTTCAAGATCACTAACCACTGCAGAACGGAATTACTAGTATAGAAGCTAGCAACGTTTTTGAGAGAGCATTTCAGGTCAGCTGATTTTTTGATATGTTGTCCTTATTGCTCCTTGGGTTAGAGTCTGAGCCGGCTGGCTGGCGGTAGCGGTTGCTTATATTAAAAAAAAATTACACTTCCTAACATTCTTTTAAAATCTAGGATTATTACCTGTACAGGTAGGCTGCGCACTAATATAAGCAACCGCTACCGCCAGCCAGCCGGCTCAGACTCTAATAGTCATGGGTAACGCAGCGCTGCGTTGCGTTATTGCGCTGATACACAGGTGTGCGTTACAACTATCGCTACAATAGTCACAGCAAAATAACGCAATTCGGCCAACTGATACGGAAGACAAGGCAAGCGCAAGAGTCATCGCGGTTTAACTTTTCAAGCGTAACTTCACTTCAGCTACAGCTGTCCAAAATAGTAGTTTGTTATTGCTTATATTAGATAGTAGTGATTCATCTATTGAATGTATACGATTTATTTATTTTATAAGTTACCTATTCAGGGGCCCTATTATATACATATATAATATATTCCAACCTAAATAAAATGCCATATTTCCCTATCGCTGATTGCGAGTTGGCCCTGTATTTGAAAATAATATTTACGGCTAAAAACATATGTACATGTATTATCCACGTATTTTTGATATTTATCTTTCAGACATTTTTTTTTCTAATGAAACGTTATACAAGAAAATTCATCCTCTTTGCGTCTGTATAATGTAAATTACCCTGCGCTTCTAGCTTCTAACAATCAGCTCATAGTAACCTTCACTTCAATCGCTACAATACACGAAAGTGGTTGCTGGACTCCAAAGGAGCACCAGCTGCCGACCGACCGTTAGGTATGCGGCAATAACAGGGAAAGTGCACACACTCCTCAGGACAAAGAGGCACGAAACCAGTTGCCCGCACGAGACCGACACCTCTCAGAGAGGCCCGGCGAACCGGTGGGCTCCTCTCTCCCGTGCTACCCATGTTAGACAAGTTTTCTTGTCAACGTTGGACGGGTCATCGTTGGAGACGCTTTAGCGAACTCCTACCTCACATCTAACCCCACGGGGCCTAGGCCTCATTGCGGATGGCTACTATCGGCCAAGCGTGGGAAACGGAATCTGGCCGTGAGGTACAACCAGCCCGCCCGTGAATTAAGCCTGAACTAGGGGGACGGCCGGGCAAAAGCCCTACCCCAAAATGCCAACCGCGCCAACCCTTTCGCCCCTCCGGCGATCAAGTATCCGCGGCAGCTACAGTGAAACCGTAGGGTCCCAGAGTCACCGAGTTGTTTTAGGATGAAACCAAAGGTTTCCCCAACCAGACAACCAGCGGTCGGACTACTCCTCGGCGAACCGACTTTTATCCTCCCCTACTATCTTCGCCAAATTCTCTCGCCACGCCCGTTTCCCTGAGTGTGGCCACCAAGGATGGGGTAGTGCAGCTGCAGAGTTCTCTAGGTAAGCGCCGTAGGGTGCCTCACTTACCCACCGTATATTCCGACGGTTAGCCGCCGGACTGCCGGAGCGTATGCCCATGCTTACGCCCAAGAATCCTCCCCTATATACGAAGTCTACTCCCGCCACGCCCGTTACCCTGGAACTATGAAACCAGGGATGGGGTAGTGCAGCCGCAGAGTTTTAAGGGTCGACGTTATAGGGTGAACGCCGACCCGCTACAATACAGCGGGCCATTGAGTTACCGTATCATATTAGGTATCTACGTCATATGGCGCAATTGCGTTAACTCATTGCGTTGATACACTAAGTGCGCTTGAGTTATTGCATCAACGCAGAGAAATTTAGTGCGTTACCCATGACTAGACTCTAACCACAAATCACACTTACTCTATAGGCTATCATTCGATGTTTTTTGAGGGGGGTGGGTCGTCGCAGCGGTGAAGAGGGATTTTTATGCAGGCAGCACAATTAACAACTATGTTTGCGTATATAGACTACAATTCAGGCGGAAAAATATACATATGAACACGAGAGAGAAAATTCGGTACTTTTTTGAAAGTTGTGTACCTACCGTTACAGCAAATTTACGTGAATGCAGCAGTTTGTTCTTCTTTCAGTATTGTTTAGTATTTATAATGCGTTTGTGCCAAGTGTATATAGTTAATACGCTTAAATTCATGCGGTTTAATTTTAGTGTTGTAGTTACTATTATTTATATATACATACCTATATATCTTTGAATTGTATTATTTTTTGGTAGTATTTTTAATTTTTTTTATTTGTAAGATACTATATAAATAGTGAAGTAAAAAGAATCTGAAGAAATTGGTGTGCTCTTGGATACGCAATCGTAAGTAAACAAAAATCTGCGAGTTTTAAATTTAAATATTTTAAAGGTTGAAATGTTTTTTTAAATTTTAATAATTTTAAACAGATACTTCCTATTTTCAATTGTAATATATGTAGTTGAATTATAGATTATTTTCCATTGTTGTGGTATAAATTGAGCCTGTAAAAATGCTGTTACTTTGTAATATAATATTTAGCGATTAAAATGTAGAACTTGCAATAGTCGGCATTCTTTTTCTCATAGCTACCTGTCACTAATCCACATACCTATATATTTAAGATATTATGTAAAATCATTAATTTGTTTTGTCAGTTTTGTAGGTGAAAGAATGTTTCGTGATACTTATAGAATTTGCATATTAAACGCAGTCTCATAATTTCAGAATATTTGTATTATTATAATTGTATTTAAAATTGCATATTTATAAGAGCGCTCGTACTTGTGTAATCTTTGTTTTCAAGACATGCAATAAGTGGTAAATGTGTTCCGTTCTTCCATACTGTTAAGCATGGAACTCACGTGCACGAACTTATGTTCTAGTTCTAGCAATAATGCACGGTAAGTATAATGAGAATACTAATACCATATAAAAGTACAAAAAATCCTAATAAATATACTGCCGACTATACATAGCAGTATTACTGGTTGCATATTCATAATTCCCCTTTCGTCTACCGCGGACCGTACCGCCGCTCTGACATGGGTATGAATTTTCTTATTGAGTTACGAGTCAATTTTAGGTTGTCTGTGGCACAGAATAAACACAAAGGACAAAAGCCTTAAAATTGATGTCATGGTTTTTGTGCGCATGACTGGCAGACGCAATTTCTAAAATATGTCCAAATATTCCTGGGATGTTGTTTACATGTCTGCTGTTTGTTTGAAGGTGTTTGGAGGTTAGTTTTTAGTTGTGAGTTTAGTGATTTTGTGTTTTGTACGTTTTACCTACTTGGTTTATGTATGTTGGCAACTATTCTAATTATAGTAAAGCATAATTAAATATGATAGTTATTTCTAGTAACTGTAAAATTTGTTGTGTAATTCGTGTTTAAAACCTATTTTTATATATAATTATCTTATACTTGATGTACATTTCGAAGATATCTAACCTAGATGCTTGAAATCTAATTCAAACTTTTCCGCCAACATTCTTGAACATATTTTCAAAATGGCATCAATAGCCTCAAGGTCACTCAGAATCATCACTAAAACATCAAAGGTTCCGACAAACTTGTCCTTTCTGTTTATTCTGTGTCTGTGGACTCTAACCGAAGGAGCAATAAGGACAACATATCAAAAAATCAGCTGATCTGAAATTCTTGTTTTTTTAACGTTGCTAGCTGCCGTACTATACAGTCAGCTTGAAAGAGAAGCTACGGCAATCATTTTTGGACTTAAAAAGTTCTTTACATATTGTTATGGAAAACCGTTCACATTAATAACTGACAATTAACCACTAATGAGAATATTTCACCAAGGAAAAGATCTACCGCCTACATCAGCCGTACGATTACTACACTAGGCAAACTATATATCAGGATTCGAATATGAAATTAAACACAGGAAATCGCAATTACATGCGAATGGAGATTTTTTATCGAGAAGCCCACTTGAAACGGTGAAAAACAAAGCGACGCTACATAATTGTTTCAAATTTCACAAGTGGAATACATGCCGATAAGTAAAGACAAAATTAAAAGAGAAACACAGAACGACAGTGTTTTACGTCGCATATAAATAGGTGTAGAAGGTAATGGTAAATTCTCGGAAAAATATGGACGGCAAAGCGATTTTTCTGTTCAGGACGGATGTCTACTGAAAGGAATAAGGGTAGCTATTCCAAAAACATTACGAAAATACATTCTAAGGGAGCTTATTCGGCACACGTAGGAATTTCACGGATGAAAGCCAAGGATCGATAGGGACATAGAAGAAGTAGCGCACTCATGTCCACGATGCGCCGAAACCCGAAACAATCCACCTAAGATACCTGTGCACCCCTGGGAATACGCTTCGATGCCATGGCAGAGAGTACATGTAGACTACGCAGGACCGTTCTACGGTACTTATTTCTTCATACTAGTCGACTCACACACGAAATGGATAGAAGTATACCCAAGAAAGATGATTACAACGTCAAAAACCATAACAATACTGAGTGAAATATTCGCTAGATTTGGCCTTCCATACACTCTAGTGTCAGATAATGGTACAAACTTTAAATCCCACGAGTTCGAGCAATTTCTAAAGACAAACCGTATTTGTCATAAGACCTGCACCATACCCACCCAGCGACCAACGGCCAAGCAGAACGCTGCGTGCAAACTTTGAAAAGAAGCCTACGGAATCAATTAAGAGAAGGCAGTGAACTTAATTTTAGCCTACAAAATTTCCTAGTGCAGTACAGGAAACACCGCATCTAGCGACAGATGTCAGCCCGGCGGAACGCATGTTTGGTAGAACGATCACGACCCGTATAGACTTGGTAAAACGCAAGGTCAAAATTCATGAAAAACGAGAAGATGAGTTACTGCAAAAGAGGGAGAAAAAAGAGCTTAACCTAAATAATAGAGTACAGGCGACAGTATACAATAACCCAGAAAGGAAATGGGACTTCGGAACGATTACGGCTAAAACGAGAAGTCTGCATTATGATGTTCTCGTTAATGGTCGTATAGTTAATAGACATCGAGACCAGTTAATACCGTATTCAGGACCAGTGCTACAACCCGCCTTACCAGAAGTAGTAGGAATTGGTAATAATAATAATAATAATCAGTCTGTTTCAGTACCCAAGGTAAAATATAGGAAAGAGTCCACCCCAAGCGCAGTTGCGCAAACACCAGAAGTTCCACCGGACATTCCACCGACTTCAGCACCGGTAGAAGAGCAATTCAAGTCTGAGTAAGAGCAGCCTATACCCACAGTAACACCAAGTGAGCCAGAGCAGAGACGTTCGGCCAGAATGAGGAAACCACCCACGAGATTGAACCTTTAATGTACAGTGGAGGGAGAATGATGTTATAGACACAAATACGATTCCACGCGCAAAGGCGCCACACACACATGCAACACAATATACGCACACACACAACAACGCATACACCTCCATTACGCATGCACAATACATATTTTTCGATGTGCACAACACAGCAATTATAAAACAACACACGAAAATAAATAGGTGTTAAAATACGTGCAGTTTGTGTGCTATTATCCGAGTTTACAACAAAAGTAGTAACAAACATATGTATGAATTTGTTCTTCACTACATTTACTTAAACCTGATTATATCTTAGTTACATATATATTTTTTAACAGATTCAGCATCTAAAATAATATATGTTAACATCTAAATAACAAGTGTTTCCTCTTATAAGAAAAAGAAATATAAAGGTAAGTACTATCTGTGAAGAATGCGTATATTACATTCTTTGGAAGACGTGTATATTATGTCTACTTATTTTTTGTTTCGTCAGATATAAAATCACTAGGGCAATAAATCGACTATAAATGTATTTTATTTTAAAATACATCAAAATTGATTTATAATATTTGTTGTTTTATTGACCTAAATTGGATTTATATCTGCAAAAATAAAAGGTAAGTAAACGTAACACACACGTCTTGCAGACGTATACAGACGTCTTTGGAGACGTGCATACCTAGACATCCTCAAAGGCGTGTATATACGTCCTCACAGACGTGTATAGACGTCTTACAATGACGTCGTGAGGATGTGACATAAGTAACCTGATAACGACTTTTTGTTTGCTGGGTTTAGAACCGTACTGTATAAGATCCAGTGAGGAACTTCCCTATATGGAACACTAGGTATGTAAGTTGTTGAAAATATGCTTATTGGTTTACAACGCAATTTACTATTTTTTTGCAGTCATTAAATATGCTAGATATTTGTAATAGCTAATTTACTATTGCACTCGTATGAGACTTTGAATAACAACGCGTAACTAACGTCGCTTATTTGCAGGATACTAACTACAGTTCCTAAAATCAAAATAATACATTATTGTGATATGAGACATCAAAATTGTTCATCAAAGTTTCTCACTACTTACTACTACAGGTTAATAAAATTAGCGTTCGAATGCGACTATATTCAAGACAATCTCTGTTGGGCAAGTAGTAAGTAGGGAATAGACAAGCAGCACACAAGCAGTATTAACAGAGGCAAGTGCACGTAAATACGTATGTTACGAGTTAATTGAGAAAGTTGCTTCATGCTTGCATTATTTGTTCTTGTTTAGCACTGAAAAAGATATGGCAGCAACTCCCGAGGCTGAGGGACCACCAGAAGAAGTACTCAAACCAATAGGCTGTGCGCACTATAAGAGAAAATCGAAATTCGTGGTATGTGATGTAGATCTTAATTAAATTATTAATGAAATAAAATCATTATTAAATTGGTTTATTTACATTGCTAAATCGTATGTGCTGTTATAGTTCAGACTTAAAACATTCATTTGTTATTTTTAGAAATCACTTTGTTTTGCTAGAAAATAGGTTAACCTCTTTGTATATTATGTTTTTGCAGTATCATCTTTTAGAATATATTTCTGTTTTAGACACCTTGCTGTAATAAAGTATACACATGTCGATTTTGCCATGATGAAAAGGAGGATCACACTGTTAATCGGAAAGAAGTAACTGAATTGATATGTACACTATGTGAGACAAGACAACCTGTACAAGCTGAATGTCAAAATTGTGGTATTCGTTTTGGAAAGGTATGTAAATGTTATATATCTAAGGCCTTTTTGTAATTGTTTGTCATAGACATGTATAATTGGTCTGTGTTAATCAGTATGATGTAATTATCTTCAATATAAATCTATAGATCATAATTTAGAATTATATCACTTCTCAGATATGCACAAACATTATTCTAATTTTAATTGAATAATAATGATGCAGATTTCAATAGATGCGTATTCACACATGCCAACATTGTAGTCTTTGACCATACTTAATTTTTTATTTATGATAATTTATCTTTGTACATTTCTTTATACAGATTGTTTTACTATTAAGTTTTATGTAAACTACTAGCATACCCAACAAAACATCGAAAATTGCCATTTTTATAGTATCGAACATTTTTTGTTACAATTTTGAAATGATCGTAGAATAATATTCTATTTATATAGCATTACATGAGGATTTTTTATTATAGGCTAGTTAGAATATGAAAATAATTGGTACAGTTATATCAGTATTGAAAATTTTGAGAAAATAATACTGTTGAAGTAAATTAAAATATGTGTCAAACTGAACAAAACTAATGTGAAACACACATTTGATATAAATATTTGATTTATTTAGAATTTAGTTATAATTTTCTTAACCTAGTTTTTAATGTACCTATATTCAGTTAATGTGTGTAATTGTGTTAGGATGTTTACACTTTTGTCTTACAGAGAACTCTTATGAGGGTATTTAGTTTATGATTTTCATCAATTTCCTCAACTTGATTGCTCCACACCATAATTTGTGACTAATAGTCTGTCTAAAGTTGTGTTCAGACTGACTGTGCTTAATGTGCTACTTGGAACTCGTTAATATCTGGTCATTCGCTGGTCATTGTGAATTTCGGAATTCACCTACTCGTTCCATAAAATTAATGACAATCTTTAAACGCGCGATAAAAACATTTTAATCATTTATAACTGACGGACTTTGAGATATATCAAATCATAGCTGATACACTAACGTCAGAATCGTATACGTTAATGAGATCTGAGATATTATAATACACTTTCTGGTAAGATAGTCCTCTGACCATCTCAAAATACCGATCTATTCTATTTTTAAGAAGCACAGTCACATAAATTCGCAAGTGCTATATGCGGTGTTCTCTTGGCTCTACTCTAGCCAATGTTGAGGGTCTAAAAAAGTATACTGTATTATGTCATTATTGTTTTTACGTACAGGGTAACAGCTCCTGAATCATACAGCAGTTTTTTTTTCTCTTACAGCTTTCCTGAAACCCTCGAAAACATGAAAATAGATTATCATATATTACCGAATGTTTCTATATTATTGAAAATATACTAGAGTTTATAAAACATAATTTTTAATTGATTTTGAAGTTACTTTGCGAATTTAAGCGAATTTTTAAATGATACATTTTCGATATTTCTCGCTCACTTCACAGCTTATCCCTTTGCAATAAGTATTTAAATAGTTTATATTTTATGCCAATCAAAAATCTAATTATATCCTGTTTTAGTCTATTAGTATTAAATAGAAAGTTTAGTTGTGCACTTTTTTACAGTACACTTGCTTGGAATGTAATCTCTTTGACGATGAGGACAAGAACCAGTACCATTGTTCAGGATGCGGCATCTGCAGAATTGGAGGATCTGATAGATTTTTTCATTGTGAAACATGTAATATGTGTCTTCCAATACAACTTCAAAATGGACATAAGGTAATATTTCATTCATTGTTGCAATATTACTTACAAATATAACATTGGTTAATCTAACGGAAAAAAAAAAAAACTAGCAACTAGTATTTTATATAGATATTTTTTTATTTTCGCATGAAAGTCAACAACTTTTATTTCGACCAACGATGAGTGTTGCGACAAAAAGATGTTTTGATATGCAGAGCCGTTAAACGTCTAGTGATACAATGTTAGTAACATTTAAATTTTAAACTTGTGAACTAAATCGCTCTGTGGAGACAGGTTGACAAATCTGTCGTAATGTGGTAAAATCTAAATCCTTGTCCAAAAAAAATTCAAATTTTCTCTATTATATGAAAATTTTTTGTGTCTTCTACAACGCATGTGTAAATTAAATAATAATAGACTATTTGCAGCAACTTTTAATAATTAGGATCTTGTAATTCTTTCTGCTGTTTTGAATAGTTTGTAAATCTGTTTCAACGTATCTTAAAATATTTTCTAGCAATATTTAATAGCTGCAGTTTCTTTGGGATCAAATTTTAAAACCTCGGTTTTTAATTACTTAAAAATAGTAGTAGATGAGATAGTAAAACCTCGTCTATGAAATTTTGGAGTACATTTGTGTAAAATGTTAAAAATTAGTTCTTCAGTTTTTAAGAGAACTTCTTACACGCCTTGCATTGACACGATTAGTAATAAACATGAATACTTTGTTTAGTGCAAGTTGGCATATCATTCATGTTTCTAGCATACCCGCTTTGTAATTGCTTCGCTTGTATGTTGTTATATTCTACAACGAAGGGACGATTTAAATACAATATATTCGAGGATTATATTGGAGAACTATCGAAATGGTTATCGATTGAGTAAAGTGAAAGGTAAATTGGTAGCTAGAAACAGGGTTATCAAACTTCAAGTTCCGCGTGCGAAGGTACGTCAGACCTCTTATTCTGCGTGCGAAGGTATATACGTACATCATCTTGTTTCGCATATGTGTACGAATGTTACACATTTAGTCGAAGTCTGTATCCACAGTACACGCTTAACAGCTCTATTAAGCCTTATATATAGATGTAATATAACATGTATCGAAAGGTTTAACAGAGCTGTTAAATCGCGTACTGTGGATACAGACTTCGACTGATTGTCCTTTGTTCGAAAACAACAGAGTTTTGTTTCACGCTATTTTCGCACCATTGTGTTATGTCTGAAACTTCCAATCACTGCACGCTACAATTCGACAGCTTTTATACTACTAACTAAATTCTCGCTATGTGTAAACCTCTCCACAGTAAACACGTTAAATATTTCATTACGCGCTACACTACTAAGATGGTAAAATGCGTGACTTTACTTATATATTATGTTAGATATAATACCAATATAAATAATTACACCTAGAGACATAGTAGAAAATGCTTTTTACATTTTGAATAGGAATAATAAACGTGAACTTAAATTATACTGGTCGAACATTATGGTAATTTTGAATAGTTCAATCATCCTCTTAATTCTATTTAGATAACTATTATGAGCTCAAGATTGTTTGTTCACTTTTTTGTATAATAAGATTTTTAATATTAAATCCTTTTTTAAATGTACAAATCAAATTCGTTAAACATTTTCTTTAAACAAAGAAGAAAACCGATTTTAGTAAAAGGGTAACAGATGTAGTAGTACAACAGTTTCATCTGCAAAAGTCTATTTTATTATTATTCATGAAAATTTTAAATGTCACATCCTTACTTTTCTAATTGTAATGATGTAACAAACTTTTAAGTTACTAATGATTTGATAATTTACTTTACTTTGTACGTGGCGTCGTAACTGAAATAGTAAGTGTTAATTAACACAATCTGGATTATTTGTAGATATACGAAAGTCAATAATGTCATATTAAAGTAATCATTATTTATCAATGACTGTTGGTTAAGTGTAAGTAGATACTTAAAAATTACGTAGCAGTTTTTGTTGTTCAGACATATTTTGAATCCTAAACCATATTGCATCTTATTGATATTACTCGTATATCTTACTACTTATCTTTATTTATATGGGATCTATGGTGTTGTATAGATAAAGTCTTTGTGGTTATTAGCGGCAGTAGCTTATACACGTATATAGACGTATTAGTTGTTATATATATATCTATTGATAAATACTTTAATCTGATTAAAGATGTATATATTTACCTGGGTTATTTCAAATGTAATCTTTTAAATCCTGTGATTTTCTAAATTCCATTTCGCGCGAGTTTAACGATCGATTTTGAACTTACAATAAAGTACCATTATTTACTTTCTAACGACAAATGATATACGTAATTAAAGATTTTTGAAATCGATCACTTTCATGTAGTAAATGAATTGTTGGATGTGTCTCGGCGTTTTTTCGTATTTCTTGACGTTTTAGAGTTATTTAAGATGGATCGTTTTCATTTGAATGCTCTGTACAATGTCCGAACATGGGGTTGTATGGTTTTTTTTTGATATAGGATCCATAATAATAATCTGCAGCATGTGTCCAACATTTTTTGTGTTAAGAGCTAAATAGTGAGTTAAAAGAAGGAAATTCGTGTACTTTGCAGTCGGTATGTCATATTATGGAAAAAAACAAAACAACAAAAGGGCGTCTCGCTACGATACGAATATGTGTATTTTTTAAACGGGATGCCTATACATTTATACAGGGTGTGCCAATTATCTGAATTCGGTCTATTATATCTTACCTATTAGTTTAATTAAAAAATATTTTAAGTAAAAGTTGTTCGGGATCAAATGCTCTATATCGTAAAATTATTTTAGTGTATACAGGGTGTTAAGTTTTGGCTGAGCGTTATAAAATTTTCTTTTTTTAAATAGAACAACCTATATATTATGACATTTTCAGATTTCCCGTTGTAAATTAAGATAGTTTTGTCTGACAAACCTAGTACTAAAAATTAACCGTTTCCGAGATATTTCAATTTTAAGAGGAAAAAAATCATTTTCATGGTTGTCTTTGAAAATTAATTCCGTCTGTACTACTATTTGTTTTGCAACGATTCTTTGGCATAATTATGACATTACCTTAAGTTAAACAATCCATGCCAAATATCTTCACTATAGCATACAGGGTGTTTCGAAATTGAAAATTAATCGTTACATTTTTAATACGGTAAATATATTACTTTCCCCAATATATAAAAATGGATCACCCTGTACGAACTTTCTCCATTTGACTGTATCTCTATCGTTTAAAACAGAAATATTGTCGATTGTAGAATGCTCTGTGAACACCTAGAACCTGTATACTTCAATAAGAGATGCTTTTAAAGATTTTAAGAATAATAGAAAATGGGTTAAAAAGTTTTGCATATCAAAGTTAGTTTTTTTCTTTAATGTTAATGCATTGCTGTTATGTTCTGCGCAATATTCAAGTAACATTTTGAAAACATTTTGATATCTTGTCAATTTTGAGAGAATTTGATTTTTACAAAATATGATTTTCGAGAATAAATAAAAACACAAAAACATGTTATTCTCAAAAACCATTCATAATTTCAAACATAAATAACTCAGTTAATTTAAATGGAACGCCATGTGTCTCTGTGTGTAGGTGAAATCATATTAAATGCGCCTTCAAAAACTATGAAGAATCATTAACTAGTAAAACCTTATTATTGATATTCTTCAAAAAGATTTACATTTTCACAGTGATATATTCTAAAATACATTAATTATCTTTGCTGCTTATACCAAAGTTCGTTTTAAGAGAGGCCTTTTTGCCACAAGACACTTTCGTAGCGCTAGCGAATCTCAAATATTATTTAATTCTTAAAAAACGAATAGCGAAAGCGAGTGATGAGCATAGTGTGATGACTAACGCTGAGCTTATTTCTGGTTTTTTTCCCTATATTTGGAAATGTAACACGTAATTTGTGTAAATACCTACGATATTGTTATTAAATGTGGATATAACTGTGTATAATTATCGAAAAAGTGCAAATAATCGTATTATTATTTGCATTGATTATATCTGGAAAATAGCACTTGTTACTAATTACTGATATATGTATGTAGATAATCAATATGTATATATGTATATTTTTATATTGTCGATCTACATTGACTCCTTTATAAAAACTACTAATACTATTAATAATACATCAATTGTGTTCTTTTAAAACAGAAACATACCATAGAAACTCCATTCTTTTATTGCTTAAGATAATAGCTTGAGCTATGGTAACAAACGGTTTCTTTATGGACATTTTGTTATTTGAAATTCTTGTATAATCAATAAGTAATAATTAAGTAAATACTGCATAATCAATAAGTAAAGAAAACGTTAGAAAAGATACAGATAAAGTACCATTATTTACTTTCTAACGACAAATGATATAACGTAATTAAAGATTTTTGAAATCGAAATTTTTGCATGATTAAATGAATTGTTGGATGTGTCTCGGCGTTTTTTCGTATTTCTTGACGTTTTAGAGTTTTTTAATTGGATCGTTTTCATTTGAATGCTCTGTACAATGTACATTTTTTGTGTTACATCGAAGTAAATAGTGAGTTAAAAGAAAAATTCGTGTACTTTGCAGTCGGTATGTCATATTATGGAAAAAAACAAAACAACAAAAGGGCGTCTCGCTACGATACGAATATGTGTATTTTTTAAACGGGATGCCTATACATTTATACAGGGTGTGCCAATTATCTGAATTCGGTCTATTATATCTTACCTATTAGTTTAATTAAAAAATATTTTAAGTAAAAGTTGTTCGGGATCAAATGCTCTATATCGTAAAATTATTTTAGTGTATACAGGGTGTTAAGTTTTGGCTGAGCGTTATAAAATTTTCTTTTTTTAAATAGAACAACCTATATATTATGACATTTTCAGATTTCCCGTTGTAAATTAAGATAGTTTTGTCTGACAAACCTAGTACTAAAAATTAACCGTTTCCGAGATATTTCAATTTTAAGAGGAAAAAAATCATTTTCATGGTTGTCTTTGAAAATTAATTCCGTCTGTACTACTACTTTCCCCAATATATAAAAATGGGTCACCCTGTACGAACTTTCTCCATTTGACTGTATCTCTATCGTTTAAAACAGAAATATTGTCGATTGTAGAATGCTCTGTGAACACCTAGAACCTGTATACTTCAATAAGAGATGCTTTTAAAGATTTTAAGAATAATAGAAAATGGGTTAAAAAGTTTTGCATATCAAAGTTAGTTTTTTCTTTAATGTTAATGCATTGCTGTTATGTTCTGCGCAATATTCAAGTAACATTTTGAAAACATTTTGATATCTTGTCAATTTTGAGAGAATTTGATTTTTACAAAATATGATTTTCGAGAATAAATAAAAACACAAAAACATGGTATTCTCAAAAACCATTCATAATTTCAAACATAAATAACTCAGTTAATTTAAATGGAACACCATGTGTCTCTGTGTGTAGGTGAAATCATATTAAATGCGCCTTCAAAAACTATGAAGAATCATTAACTAGTAAAACCTTATTATTGATATTCTTCAAAAAGATTTACATTTTCACAGTGATAAATTCTAAAATACTTTAATTATCTTTGCTGCTTATACCAAAGTTCGTTTTAAGAGAGGCCTTTTTGCCACAAGACACTTTCGTAGCGCTAGCGAATCTCAAATATTATTTAATTCTTAAAAAACGAATAGCGAAAGCGAGTGATGAGCATAGTGTGATGACTAACGCTGAGCTTATTTCTGGTTTTTTTCCCTATATTTGGAAATGTAACACGTAATTTGTGTAAATACCTACGATATTGTTATTAAATGTGGATATAACTGTGTATAATTATCGAAAAAGTGCAAATAATCGTATTATTATTTGCATTGATTATATCTGGAAAATAGCACTTGTTACTAATTACTGATATATGTATGTAGATAATCAATATGTATATATGTATATTTTTATATTGTCGATCTACATTGACTCCTTTATAAAAACTACTAATACTATTAATAATACATCAATTGTGTTCTTTTAAAACAGAAACATACCATAGAAACTCCATTCTTTTATTGCTTAAGATAATAGCTTGAGCTATGGTAACAAACGGTTTCTTTATGGACATTTTGTTATTTGAAATTCTTGTATAATCAATAAGTAATAATTAAGTAAATACTGCATAATCAATAAGTAAAGAAAACGTTAGAAAAGATACAGATAAAGTACCGTATTTTTGATTCTAATAACAGTCCTGCACAACGAAATGATCAAAGTGAAGTTATAATTGAAGTTGAAATTTTTGCGTGATTAATTGTGCCTTGTGCTATGTATTCACGGCGTGCGAGCTTGCATACCAATGTTTTGATTAATTGCAATAGTTACGAAAAGTACACCCAGTTAGAGTCACAATCATACATCGCATGCGCTGTAGTTGCTTCTATATAATTTACAGTCACATTTCTTGTTTACACAGCCATATTGCATCATACACAGTGTTTGTGTGTTTGGTGTCGTTTGCATTTTTGGTTATTTTTATTATTTTAGTAACTTTATAAACCTTGTTGTATTTAGATGTATTTATATTTTGTGTATTTTTTTGTATATTGTAATGTTATCGGGTTCAAAGCAAACGATATTCGGTTTAAAACGATATATTAATTAAATAAACACTTAATACTAACACTTAAATAAATAGTTATAAATCGGAAATATAAATAATCGCGTTTTTAGTCTTCGCGACGCGCACGTTCTTCGATCCAGACTGACTTTCTCTCCTAGATGGCCCATATACAGGGTGTGGTGCGAAGAGTTTTGATTAGAAGTTTTTGGGGATGTACTAATAGGCGAAATGTAAAATTTTATAAGATTACACTATCGATAATGCTGATTTTAAATATAATATTTTCATGATCTACTTCCGGTACACCGGAAGTACATACCAACTCGCTTATTTTAAACAGAACATGGTATTTTTTATTTTATTTTTAAATTCTCTATCAAATTTTGAATAAATTGCATGTACCATGTCCTATACTAAAAATTAATAGTTTTTGAGATATTTCAATTTTTTTTTAATTTTTCTAGAAAAACAGTCCCAAATAAATCGCAATAATGCTGCAAACAAACATGCTACTGACTTAAAATTTGACATGGCGAATTGCAAGACATCACTAAAGTGCCTCGTCCTTTGAAATGTAAAATTTTTTATACAGAGTGTTTTCCACATACCACTCAATTTCAACAATTTCAAACAATTATTATATTATAACACTTTATTACGTGACCCTGTCAATTTGCCGCCTTCCCCGAGTATGCCGCCACCATCACCCGTATAGCCAGCGAACGAGCGTTTTTAGCCTAGAATGGTGTATTTTTCGCCACGCTTGGCCCCTAATATCTGGCCGCCCTAGGACCGGGCCTACTGGGCCTTAAGGTAAATCCGCCACTGGCCAATTTTAATTCTACGGAAAAAATATTAAATCACCCATTCCTTAGATAGAAATAACGTGAATTCAATTAGGAATGGTTAAAAATTGGAAGTTGGTGAACGAAAGGAAATTATCTATTTTATATTCATAAGAGTTATACACTTTTTGTGTGTCATCTGGAGTATATATAGAGCATTCCGAAAACGATCCACCTTCAGTAAGTTGAAAACGTCAAGATATACAAAAAAATGCCCTGACTGGTGGATTTTTGTTTGAAGGAAAACCAGGCCTTCCTCCGCATCGAACATTAAAATTTTGAATGGCACTATGTCATATGATTACATTTTTCCATTTTATATACCCCTGCAACAACTCATGTAGGACAGTCTATACCTATCTTTAACACTTTAGAATATATCGTGTCAAGTTTCAAGGGTTATTTTCTGCTAAAGGGCCAAGGCCTTGTTTTACCTTGTAGGTGAAAACAAAAATCGACCTGTCTCGGCGTGTTTTTGTATTTATTGACGTTTTCAACTTCTTTAAGGCGGATAGTTTTCATTGGAATGCTCTGTATATTGAAATCTTATAAAATTAGTTAAGGTTGATTGAGTCAGATGTCAGAATTTAATAACTTTGGTTTTATTATCGAGGATTTTCCTTAGCCTATTGTTAGTCATTCATACTGTTTACTATTATTGCTTCCGTCACCGATAGAGGCCGTTACGGAAATTAAAATAGGTACATTTTGTGATTTTTTAAATAAAACATAATTTGTGCTAAAATTCGTCTATCGGCTATCGAAGACAGGAAAGGAGATTTACAATGTAGTAAAATGATTGCTTTATTATGTTAACAGTAATAGGTATATGAAACTTTTGTATAGTATAGTTGTATAGTATGAAGCTGCAAGTGTGACAACAACTCCGTGATTTTCAAAGAATGAATATTATTCAGTGGACAGTAAGAGCAAAACTACACAACAGAAATCCGACTATTAAACGCCCTGAAGCTGGTTCAAACCATACGTTAGGGTATTTCCAAATACATCCGCGGTTTATGGTACGTTAAAGTAGTGCTATCCATTCTGTTCTCCGATTAGGCAAGACAAAGATATGGCAATAATTGAAGAAAGCCATTGTATTTTAAACCTGGATAGCGGTGTGTTGCAATGGAAAGCACGAACCAATCCTTTCTTCATACTAAAAAATAATTTGGGCGTGAGAGATGTAGCCTAACCGTTGCTCGATATATTCCACCACCTCAACGTTGCTTCGTTTTTATTGATGACGATTTTATATTTAATCTAGACGACGCAAAACGACACATCGCCCTAAGTATCGCAAATTACATTGAAATTGTCGATGTTTGTGTAAGGGCCAACATGTCAAGGGCGTAAGCAGGTATGGGCAGACTTTTTTAGTCAAATTTTGATTATTTTAGAAAGAAAGACGTGTCAAGGCAAAAATTTGTTTTATCGCGCAACGAAGAAGGCACTTCTCAATGCCATTTCTTTTCCATGTACAACATGCACTGTAGAACGGTCATTCAGCACTCTGAGAAGAGTAAAATCGTGGCTTAGATCCACAATGACAGGTTAACGTCTGAATGGACTGTGTCTTATCAGTGATATTTTAAAAAGGTTTTCAGTCATTTCTAGAAAATTAACTTTGGTATAGATGTGACAAAGGGTTAATATATGTTTGTTTTATCATAATAGTTTTAGATTGGTTTTCTGTCATTTAATGTTAATTACTTTAATTTTATTAAAGTCATGTTATTATTTAACCAGCTTAAAATAATTCAAGTATGGCTTCATTTATTTCCACTGAATATGCACTGCAAAACTAGAGAGTGCGACTAGCGTTATCTTTAAACACGTAGGAGGACATAATCAGAAGCACTACTAGTGTAAGAATCTACCTTTCATAAGTGGCAATTTTTATCTAAGAATTTCAGGTTTTGGAAAACAACTTGAGGGTTTTCAGATATCCGGAAAATGCGTTTTGACGCATAATCTGCTTGAAAATTTCCCCGGGAGAACCCGCAGACCCCCCACTTACCTACGAAGTATTCCCCAGACTCCCAAGAACAAACCTACACAAAATTATTCTTACCACTCCATTCGGCCCTTCCCTTCCATAAATCCTGGCTACGCCCCTGCAACATGTGGTTCATATTTCAACCCAATAGAACATTTATGGGGTAACCTAACATAAAGAATCCGAATTAGAATTGCCGCCAGGACATTGCTTTCCAAGCTTATTGTTGTAATAAGAAAGAGTGGTACTTAAGAAAAAAATATCGAATTTAATTACGTCTACGTATAATCGTATACCTGGTGTTATCAGAGCATCATACCCATTATTATTACGAACTAAAGATCAGAACTTTTTCTTCGAAATCACGCATGAAATTCTAATTAATTTAAATTTATCTTAAAGCATAATAAATGATATTTTACACAGTTTAAATTTTTTTATATAAGGTCTAGTTTGTCCAAAGAAAGAACACGTAGTCCTTTTTTATGCACGTGGATGTATATGAATATGTACATTTTTTATATAACACTGAATGCTAAACTGGTCTGCAATATGTATGTATATGTATCTATATGGTTTATTGTACAAGATAGTTTACAATTAACACAATACGGATTTTCTCGAACTAACGATAGAATTAACTTTATTATTACTGTTGTTATTAAGTTTTTTCTTACACATTTTTTGTCTACATAATGTAAAAGAATTCACATTTATTCAGTCAAAGTCTGTATGCATAGTATGCGATTTAACAGCTCTGTTCTTTTGGTAAATGTTACGTTAATTCTTAACATAAATTTGAAGTCTGTATCAATTAATTGTTATATTAGTTTAACAGATATGTTATATTTTCATGTTATTTGATTTATAATAATAATAATAGTATCTTTATTCTGTTGCACATAATACAAAGTAAATATATAACAATTAATAAAAAGCAAAACAAAGTAAAAGTAAATAACACGCAAGAGAATCCGAAGGGGCTTATTCAGGTCAACAGCAAAATGCTGTTCTCTGCTCTCCCATAGAACCCTTCGATCACAAAACAACAAAATAGCGAATTAAAAAACATGCCTAAACCTACTTAACCTACGTAACCTAACCTAACTCTGCAAAGTACAAAAATGAAAATGAAAACACAAGGCAAATGAAATATACCATAACTTGCATATTTACAAAAAACAACCCACGAACATACATTGCAAAACGGGGGACCCAGAAAGAAATTCTCAAATAGGGAGTGCGTAGCGCATTCGAACTACCGACATTCCTGTAAAAACAGGTGCGTGTGAATGGCACGCCTGCAAGCTGGCAGGCCCAAGACTTTAAATACATTAGGCAGCGGGTTGTATAAGTGATAAATGTTATAAGTGAAATTCCTAGTGTACAAGGTTGTGCTGTGTACCGGCGGAGTTATCAGACCCCTGTTTCTGACATTAATATTATGAATATCACTCCGATACCTTATCTTATTATACAAATACGGGGGCGTGCGGTACTGTATTATCTTATGGTATAGAATTAAAGAATAGTATACTAAACGATTCCGCATATTCAACCATCCAAGATCCAGCAGTTTGTGAGATATTCTTTCGTATTTGCGAATGCAGAAGATATAGCGCATACATGCGTTTTGAATCCTTTGAAACCTGCCAACATCCACAGTATCCAAACAGGGGCCGTAAACAGCACTGGCGTAGTTAAACGAAGATAGTACAAAACTATGACAAAGCATTGTATTTAGCTGGCGACTGAAGATGGTTCTATGTGGATACAATAGTTTAAGATTACAAATGGCCTTTCCGATCATATTAGATACATGGGTTCGATATCTAAATGTGTTGTCGAGTGGTAAACCTAAACTTTTTACTTCGGGTAGAATTGGGACGGTGTGATTATCTAATGATATCTCTATGTTTTGCCAGCAACGAGCTACGTCAACAACCCGGCCAAACAATATAGCATTCGTCTTTAAGAGATTAAGTGCTAAAGAATGGTTAAAAGAGAATAACTGAATAGCATGCAGATCCTGGCTAATTTTATCAACAGAGTGCTGTAATTCAGCAGGAGGAAACGATATATAGATTTGGGTGTCGTCGGCATACATCTGAAGTTTACTAAAACAAACAGATTTAGGAAGAAGACTAGTGTATACCGAGAATAGAAGAGGCCCAAGAATCGATCCTTGGGGCACTCTGCGACTAGTGGTGAGGGGAGCTGAGGTATAATCCAACACACGAACTGTGGCAGTGTCGCTACATCCCAAATACTTAAGTATAGACAGTAATATACTGTGATTGATAGTGTCGAAGGCCTACTAAAATCTAACAAGACTAACAATGTAACATTCCCCCTATCTCTGGCCTGTATAATATCATCTGTGACATCCAAAAGTGCCGTTGTACAACTGAAGTCACGCCTAAATCCCGATTGGCAAGTAGGTATTAAGCTGTAGGTTTTTAAATGTAATAAGAGTTGCTCATGAATAATCTTCTCTAACACTTTGCTAACCGTGGGGAGAATACTGATAGGACGTAGATCTGAAAGCCCAGAGACCCTATATCTTTTAGGAAGAGGTAGCACGATGCCCGTTTTCCACTGTTGAGGGAAATAGTGAGACTCAATGCAGCTGTTAATTAAATGGGTAAGATACGGGAGCACATAAGGAACAACCAACTGCAACATGTTAAGGCCAATACCATCAGCCCCGATAGCTTTACTTTGCAGTCAAGAAATGTTTTAACTGTCAACTGTTTCACTGTCAACAGTTGTAAAATTAAACACAGAGTCCACCAGGTCCGACGGGGAGTCTAAGTACGATTGAACAGTAGCATGATAATTAGCGTCAATATTTGGAATTACCTTGCTGTTATGTGTACGGTAATGGATGGTTTACTGAATCGATTTTTGTTAGATCAAATTGACGAAACCAAAAACAGGTTGGCTAACAAATAAGACTAGAAAAAATATATGTAATAGAATATGAATATTTTTAGGTTAAATGAAAAAATAAATAGAAAACAAATAAGGAATGCCAATAATCTTTTCAATCTACCAAACGAACAATTTAAAATACTATTTAGGTTATCTAAGCGGACAAGTTAGCATAGCTCGTTAATTAAATTCATTTCGGTAGGTTTAGTTTTTCCACTTTACTTTATTACGAGCAAAAAATTCTAATAGTTGCTCGTACTGTGCCCTTGTGGTTTTTTGCAGCCGTTTCGATGTGCTCATAATTATTATTATGTTCATTTATTTACACTATGAAAGTAAATTAATACAAAACAACATAACCTCATCTACTATGCCAAATACGATAAACGGACAAAATATGCGGTTATACCGAATATGGTTGATTTCCGACAATAATTAACGATTGGCGATACTATGTCTTTCTTTCTTCGTTAAATTACAAATTTTCTATAAAAGCATCTTTATTTCATGCAAACAAACTTTTCTTCTGTATAGCTCTGTATAACGTATGTACCTGTTAGTACACCAATACTGTTATTTATAACAGAGTCTAACGCTCAGATGAGGAATCTTTGTTTTGAAGAAACGCTCATAACTCAGGTTCTGTTGAATCGAATTTTGCAAACTTAATCTCATTAAAAACAGTTCTATTCCTCCAATCTAGTACTTACAAATTCAAATCCATCTAATAAGTGACGCGCTTTTTAATTTTATCGAAAATATTTAAAGGAAACATGCATTTTTGACTACGGATTAAAAAAAGTAGGGATAAATTACTAACAAATCAGCGAAAATTGGTATAGGTATTTTTTACCTATTCGAAGATATCTTGAGGAACGTGTGAATGGTAAGAATTTCCTCTATAAATTGAAATTATTCTCCTTGTCTTGAACGGAAATAGCAAATTTGGTCTTATTGGAAGGATTTTCCTTTACCTGTCGTTAGTGATTCAAAGTATTTAATAGTATTGTTTCCGTCACCCCCAGAAGGCGTTAAGGAAATTTAAACAGGTATATTTTGTGATTTTTAGTAAGATCAGTGCGTTAAATGGTTGGTGGCCAAGGAAATAGACTATCATGGATTTTCCTTAGTCTATTACTAGTGATTCAAGTTGTTTAATATTATTGCTTCTGCAACCGCTAGATGTCGCTAGCAATTCGCAACAATATGTTTTTTAATATGTAAATGTTCGCAATTTTCTGGAACCTGATAGATGGACAGAACACGCCAGTCTATTTCCTTGGCCTCCTGGGACCCCAAATTTAACTTGTTTAGATTGTTTTATTTGTGAGGGCGGATAAAATATCTTATTATTGCAACACACTTACTACTCGTAACAACTTGGTTGTTAAAATAAAAAATATACTTCAAAGTAATTTCTATGGCAGTTCTATCCACTTTTTGTAGAGTGAACATTTACATAGAAAAATAATGGGAGATAATTTGAAGATTTAGATCGCCTCTGATATTGTGTTTATTATGTTTCCTTTTTTGTTGTTTGGCTGTATTGTTTATTTCAATTATACCGTTGTGCTTTTCACTATCTTAAGCTTTCAATTCACTATTTTATAGTGTGAGCATAAAACTTTACACGCATTATTCTTTTAAAAAATCATAATATTTACGTATTTAAATTCACTTAACGCCCTTTAGCGGTGATGGGCAAAATAATATTAAATAGTTTGAATCATTAATATAGGCAAAAAAAAAATTCTTTCTAATAAAACCAAATTTGTGAAATTTTGCTCAGGGAAAACAGAATAATTTAAATTTATCGAAGAAATTCTTGCCATTCACACGTTTTTCAATATATCTTGGGGTAAGTAAAAGATAGGTCTGTAGTAGACTCAGTTTTCGCTGACTGTTGATAATTTTGCCTATTTTTTTAATCTGTAGACAGCGCCCTCAGTTATTAGATTGGTTCGATTCTGTAAGCTTTAGACTGGAGGAGTAGAGCTGTTGTTTCCAAAATCCGGTTCAACAGGATTATCGGGTATAAGCATTCCGTCAAATCAAAGTTTTATTTCTTCCCCTCCCCTTATTTGACAAAATACAAAAAAAAATTGTTCAGTGTAAAACATTTCAGTAGTTGAAAGTCGACCCTACCTTTGTTTATTCTATGTATACGGTGAAATATAGTGGAGACTGAAAGTTCAACTAGGTGCAAGTAACAATCGATAAAATTTCAGGAATTAAATATATAAAACAGAAACAGAGATAAGATGTAAATATCAAAATGCAGAACAGTTACAATATAATAGACAATTCTAATGATGACTCACGAATGTTCAATTGATTTTTTTTTGCGGTAGATAAACACACAACCCAGATACTCGGCATGTTTGTAGTTTTCATCTGAAAATGATTCACTTAATACAAGCGAAGGTTAACAACAGGTAACTTATTTAATTAGAAATTCATTCAAATACTTCTTAGTATTACTAAAATCGAAATACATATACCTACATATTATATGAAGAAAACCGTAAGAAGAGATTAAAGATGTATGTATGTATGTAGTATTTGTCAAGTTTATAGGTGCTTATGATTGGATAGTCCACAAACACAACTCTATTAATCTATATATCTTATTCTAGAATTAAAGTGTAGTATTCTGTTGAACATTAATTATTTATTTTATACGCAAACATTCTTATTGTTGTTTTTAATGTATTTTACTATAAAAATTAATATACATTTTTTATGAAGTTTTACTTATCTTTTATTCCCTATCATTAATTACAACTTAAATTTATTCTAGTTCACATCTTCGATTACAACTTTATCGTCATCTGCTCTTTGAAAGGTAAATCACAAATATCAAAATTTAAAGACATGCCTGTTAAAAATATTTATAACCAATTCATTACTGATATATTGAACCATGAATGAACACTAACATAATGTTAAAAAATTGTTAATATAAATAAAGTGATTTTCACTAAACAGAATTAAACAATTAAACAATTTACTTTCTATTATGACCTCTATCGTATTATAACTTCACAAAATATTTAGGAGTTTGCAACATAAATAATCAGGTACACTAAAGTCTAGGTAAAAAAAAATTGATAATGTATTCTTTCGCGAACGCTTCATTACTGCATCTTATAACAAGAGGCACCTGATAGCATTTCACCTGGTGAAGATATATAATGTGAACATATATTACTATTTTGTATCGGAGGACAACAATCTTTTTTTTTGGTATGTATATTTGCAAAAATGCTATTCCTCTTAGTAGTAGGTTGAATGATTACAATTCAATAAACGAGTCATATATTTATTCATTTTTAGTAAAACGGACAACTCGGAAAATATCCGTGATATAGAACAACCGTCCTAAATTCTAACATTTTAATTTATATATGTCTACATATATGCGTTTATATAATACAATGTTATTGTACGAGTGACAAACTACGGTCCCACCCAGCAGGTACTAAGCTGCCCTGCGGCTCTTTGGAATAAAGTATTGAGCGCAGGCTATTTCTCTATCTAGACGTGTCCGGATACCTTTGCACCTCACTGTACATGTTAATATATCAGCATGCCTAGAATCTGGGTTGTTTTTGGGGATATGAATAGTTTAGCTTTATAATTAAAAATAAGTATATTTTTTTTAGTTATGTATATGTAATTTGTTGTAGCCCTGACATCTTAACTTGGAAGGAATCTTGGTGTGTATCGTGAAGGCTTTCGTATACTTTTTGTGTATAATCATCCATACTACGATCAGCGACCACTTTAATAATATCATATACAGAGTATTTAGTAAAAATAATGTTCACTTCTATGGTCACGACTGATTCCTCATGTAGGTATGTTTAATACGTATGCAAATAATTTTTTTAATCTTTTTTTTGTAATAAACTACCTATGTTGGGACACTATATATATACAATTTCTTACGTCAAGATATACATCATATTTTAAATATTTACTTGTTTAAATGGGCACTAACGACTGCGAAAGTAACATAAAACAAATCGTGCATGTAATCTTTGTTTGTGTAAGATTAGGAAACGAAACTAGACAGTAGCTAATTTATACATTTTAACCAGTTTGTATACATTAGTATTCATTTTGTAGTTTCTACTTTCAACATTGCGATTGTTGTAGAATGAAATAATAACCAACGTCCACGTAATAGTTTAACAAACTTTAGTATTGTCTTCTGTAAGTCCAACAATATTTGCTGGCAAATATGTATCGTATGTCTGTATCTCCTAGTTTTTATGAGTATTATTTTCTCTGGCAAATGGCGATTCGAGTTGTAGAAGCTCATCTGTTGTTTCCGCGCAATACTTCACGTACACATTATACACCGTTTTTTGCACCGTTTATTTATACAATGTGTGCCCGGATCGATAGGGCAAACAGGCTGAAAATTTTGAGATGAAATTTCATCTTCTTCTATTCAAGCCTTGCTAAACTAAGTTGTGCTATAAGTTTAGTTTCAAAAGACCAAGTATTATTCTGTCGGGGATACGTCAAAATGTTATTCAGAAAAGTTGTTCAGAACGATAATATCTTCAAGTTTGTGAAATTTTAACGAAATCGGAGAACTTTCATCTGTCAATTGGATATTGGGTATAAATTACGAAACAAAAACATATCAACATTCAGAAAAGTTATTCGGAATGATAAATAAATTTAATGTCATGTTTCCGAATATTGCTCCAATATACAGTATCCAGACTCGTGTAAGAATTTCTCATTTTCGGCAAAGTACATAGTATACTAAAAAAGAGGAGCAATTTTGATGAAAATGATGTAAGTACTGTAATAGGAATGGATTCAATACATGAACAGTCCAAGTTTTCACTAAGAAAGCTTTCTAGAGATATTCATATTAGTAAATGACATTTACGACGTACTTCTAAAGTAAATAAGATAAAACCATATAAAGTTAAAAATTGTCACACGATAGAAGAAGGACATGCATCTCGAAGTTTGATGACTTACTTTGGTCAAAAAAATTTTAGAGGCTTGAAATTTTCATAAAAATATTTCCTGGAGTGAATCGACTGTTACTACTAATGGTGTACCTTCCACGTAGAATTATTTGACTACGTAATAAATTTTAAATTTCAATGTTTTAAAAAGTCATATCTGATGTGCCATGTCTTATCATTGCGGTGTGTATCATTGGACCAAATTTTATTGAGGGAATACTTAACCAGTATAATTATTATTTAAACATCTTGGTTCAGTTTGTGGATGAACTGAATCGTTAGATCTTCAGATGTAACGATCATGGATTTTAACTTTCTGGATAAAATAAAACAAATAGTTTATTCAAATTGCTTCCGAAACGATTTTATGATGAGTTTTGAAGAATCGTATTAAGAAAACTTTAAATTCCATTTACCCTAAGAAGACAAGAGCAGCATTACGTGCTTTTAGGACAGAAATCTTCGAATAAAGGTGACTGACTTGTCCAAAAAATGAATAGCTTAGTTTAAAAATAAATTTAATATTGATATGTTGTTTCCTAGTTTTACATTTTATCAAAGTTTACAAAATTTACAAATTTGAATAAATTATCATTCTGAATAACTTTACTCAATAACTTTTTGCCATATTTCGTACAGAACATACATTTCACTGGCGAAGAATTTACTTTTTGAAAATGTCCAAGATATACTTGATTTTTTTAAACTAAAAATACGGCACACGTGTTTATCTTCAAGTAGGGGCGAACCCCAAGAGATGAAATTTCATCTCAAAGTTCTTGCTTTCTTGTATTCTTGCCTTTATTCATGCGTCGATGCGGAGACACATTGCATGTTTCACGAATGCTATTCAATATTAAAGATTACATCGTATTGTTATAGTTAGTGTAAATATACTAAAAACTACTATCAATTCAAAAGATCTTGTCGTAACTCTATAGTTACTCGTATATTCGAACACTTGATAGTGATAAAGTGCAACGCATTAAACATAAATTTCGGACACATGAATTATGTGTTAGTTTCAGACAATTTTCGGAAATTTTATTTAATGTTCGTATCTCTGAATACTTGCACTCAAACTGACGCGTGGTAATCATTCAATGACTCAACTTCTGCATTTTCTTTTGTTATAGAATCTCAACCATCTTCAAAACAAAATTATTTGATTTTTGTACAAAAATTCAGCATCTAATGATCTAATTCTGTGGATATCTAAATGCATTTTAAAAACGATATTCATAAAACACATTAAACAAACTTCAAACTGAATTAAAACAACTGGAATATTAAAGAGTAATAAATTGTTAAGAAATATTTTTGACACCACAATTGTAAAACTACTTTTTGTTTAGTTCAGCCTTAAGCATTAACGTTAAATGTCGACACACCAACAATATGGTGCCGTCTCTGTGTCTGTTAATTTCTAGAAATCACTGTGAATATAAGAATAAAATGAAACTTTGTGACTTACATAAACTAAAACATTTATTCTTCAATTTTAATGTATTTACAGGTCAAAATTTTTAATATGAAGTAGAAAGATAAATTGAAAATAGAATGATAATTTGTCAAAGTTACGCATAAGCATTCCACATATAAAACTCTTGAAAACACTAAAATGGTTGCAAATCTAATTAATGATTTAAATTTGTTGATGATAGGTTAAAAGAGTTTGCTATTGAGTAAAATTGGCCAAGTAGTCAATAGTAGAAATTGCGGCAGATTTTAATATCTGCATTTTTTAGACAATTGTTACATATAGGTTTGAAACATATACAGGCTTCGTGAACAATCCGCACTGAAACTGTGTTATTCCATAATGTGCATGCTTTACGTGTTTGGAGCACGAAATTAACAGCCCACTTGATGAATATTCAATGAGTTTTTCTAGATTACGAGTTGCTAAACAGTAATGCAAACAATCACTGCTAGCAATGAAAAGATTGTTTTCTTTTCAACTTTAAGAATGCACACGTACTGAAAAGGGTAGATTTGTAAATGTAACCATCTCTTATACTACATATTAGCGGTTAAAAGCTAAGAATACTAAATTATCTGGAACGCAAGATAATGTTACTTTATTTGATTATTTACTTTACTTTATTTAACTATTATGTATAAAAGTATTCCAAATGTTTTGGAAATTCAATAATATTACGATATAGACATTATAAAAAGCGAAGTGTGGAAATTCTTTGTTTGTACAAATTGCAATCGTAATAACAATTTTTCTTGTTACAGTGTGTAGAAAATGTATCGAGGGCGAATTGTCCAGTTTGCTTAGAAGATATACACACATCACGAATACCATGTCACATACCAGCTTGTGGACATTTACTTCATAGAACGTGCTTCGAACAATTGCTAAGGGCGGGTCATTATGCTTGCCCCATATGTCAAACATCTGTAATGGATATGACGGAGTTATGGAAATTTCTTGACAATGAAGTTGCACACACTCCTATGCCACTCGAGTATAGAAATTATATGGCTGCTATTTTATGTAAAGACTGCCACAAGGTAATAGGGTAACACCTATATCATACCAGTAATTGTGAAGTACAGTATTGTTGCCCTTTTATTTCAGGAAAGTACTGTAAAGTATCACGTTGTTGGATTAAAATGTAAGGAATGTGGTTCGTATAATACATGTCGAATTAAAGGATCTCCGCGATTAATTACAAATGGTAAGGATACTTGTTTTATATTTATTACGCATTAAAAAGAAAGCTGTATTTTTGAAAATTATAACTGTAGAAAGCGATTACATCAATTAAAGCGAGCCATTGTATATAATTTCGGAATCCTACAATGTTATTACAGTAGAATCGATTTTTAGAGATGTTATTCTTGTTATTTTAGAAGAACAAAAGTATATTTTTTAATCAATTAATGCTGTTTTATAGATTTCGGCATCATCATTTAAGGTGTAGTCGGTTTTATAATTACTGTTTCGCTAGATCTAAAACAAATACATCGTTCACAAGCTGTATTCCCTGCCCATGAATCGTTAGCTATCATTGTGAACATTTTATACCATTTTCAATAGAGTAGTTACATTTTTTGTAACATTAGAAAAAAGATTGTGTACCTATGAAACAAACTGTCGCCAAAGTGTCCTTTAGTTTTGTAAGATAGTATAGTCCAGTTTAGTTCATTCTTATTACATACCTTGTTCATTCTTTAATCTTCGTAGATTACCAAACCACATCCGTTAAGCTCATTTAGCTCAGTTCATTAGGAGCTCAGCTGCGCTAGTTTTTCGTATATAGTCTCAGCAAATTTTTGTTATTTAATGAGTGAAGCGCTTCAATTAAAACAACTTAACCTAGGAAATTCAAAATGAATTTTTTTTTGAGGTAGTCAGGAAATAATCATGAGTTGACAACGAAGGAAGGTGTTGAGCTATATTTTTCCGTCTACTAAGTTGATTAATTTTTCAATTTCATCAATTTTAGCGAAATCAAAGAAGTGCTATAGTCACGATCTTTGACATTTATGCTAATCGCTCGGTTCGTTCGATTACAAAAGTTGGATTTGGCCAACTTTTGTAGCTGCGCTACCCTATGCCAAACACGCGCTAAGCTAAACAAGCTGTGCGAAAAACTCGATAAGGCGCACCTTTATGGTACTCAGTTTACTATATATTAACAAGTGGTAATCGATTTGCAGGTATAGTTTTGGGTAATTTAAAGTCTTACGTAATAATTGAAGGTAGCATTCGTTATACCTATTGATATTAAGTTCAACAAAACGAATTTTGAGATGTCGTTTAGTTATCGCCCTAAAATTCAAAGTCGACTTCTCTTAAACATCCTACATCTATGTTTTAGTTGCCAACAAAATGGTATCTACATTGATATAAGAATATTACTACTTATATATGGTGCAGAGTTAATACTGAGAATTCTTTTATTGAACAGGTTTTTTTTGACAGTTGGAATCAGAATCCATATACATTTCATCTACGTATATCTATAGTCTATAGTTGAGCAGAAGGTAACTCTAAAATAATAGAAGTTATTTTATGAATGATTGCATCTTGTAATGTTTTATAATCTGCTATCTACTTATAAGGTTGTTACTTATGCTTCATGAAGCGGGTAACAGCACTTCTAATGACTACATCAAGATAAAATGAATCCACGAGCTGCAATCATTACCGTTAGTATTATGTTTCAGATGATTGGCATAACAAAAATAACCTGCAAGGTGTGTTCTTTAATGTTTTTTAAGGAAAGTATGAATGCGAAGAGTTTTGATGACTTAAAAAATTGGTTTTAAAATCAGTTTTTGGATTACGATTTCATTTCGATGGCAATTAATCGTTAAACACTAAATTATACTTCCGAATCATTAATTATATTAGCTCTTTTTGGCATCCTTAGCCGACATATGTATATGAAGGTGGTGCGCTATCCGATAAATCTAGCAAGCGATAAAAAATGCAAGATTGTATTTGATTCTTCTGTCTATTTTAATAACCTGCGCTAGCACCCCAATAAATCTACCGCTCAACGTTTTATGGACATTACCAATGGTCGCGTTCATCAGACTAGCACCCCAATAAATCTACCGCTCAACGTTTTATGGACATTACCAATGATTGATACCACTTGGAATCATGCCCAGTTTGTTTTTATGTTTGAAATTGAATCTACATATACAATATTATCTCCGACATTTTGTTACATTTGCATATACGTTAAAAGTAATGATATCAATTGGTATATGACTGAGAAAGGCACTAGGAAACTTTACTTGGTAGTGTAACATTTCGAACTCAACATTTTTGCGATTGGGATATTTCATCGTTTTAGATTTGTATCTGTTTCAAGTCAATCGAACAATATTGATGGCATCAACTTAGTTGAGGGTGACATAGTGCAGAAAATAGGGAAGTTAGGTTAAGACAAATGAAAAGGATAGTTTATCACTTAGATTTTGTTAATTTATAATTTGTTTATGCGAATGCACATAACATCACATTTATGCGACAGTTTAAAAAGGGAACCCCGTAACAACAACCGTGCTTAGAATAGAATAGCGATGATCGGTGTGTGCCCCAGTACTATTATTGCAACGCCTCACTACACAATTTCGTTATTTTTATCAACACCGCACTAGATCACGAGTTATAAATGAATAACACTAACGATTATGAAGAATATCCTCAGCAGCCGTTGCGTTAAAGATAGAAGAACTTATTCAATGTTAGACTTTACTGCGGATCGAACATATTTTTATGTATTTTTATTAATACCACCATTTAAAATTTATCCAAAAATTCACCGAACGATGAAAAGATCGACGGAATCAAAATTACAAAATCCTGATTTAGGTAAACTTCAAGAACGAAAATGTACATAACAGTACAATTTAAATTAAAGGTAATTTTGAACTTTATAATTTTATTTCCTGTTACCCTTACAATTTCAAAAGCAATTTCTTTGCATTTAAGAAGGGTAACATTTTAAAAAATAAATGTTAGACTGTATTTCACTTCGGTCTACTAAATGGTACAGTAAATACGCCCATTGACTATGGGATAGTACACTCTATACGCTTTGGAAAATAAGATCTGATCTTTAAGGAGTCATCAGTTGCAACTTCCTTTACTGGAATGTAAGAAATTTCACTGATTTATTTTTAGCTGTTGCACTAGTCTATTGCACATGTAAAACAAGTCCACCACAACAGAATTGAAAATATTTCCAAATAAATCATTGCGAGCCTCTCTGGTACCATCCTTAGAAACGTCTTCTTTATCGCCTTCATCGCTTGTACTACCCTTAAAACCCATTGCAAATGAAATCTCTTTAAATAGGCACTGATTATAGCCGTCTTTAGCATAGAAAAGTTAGAATTTCTGGAATGCTCAAATTCATTGAATGCAGCTGGTTGACTCTGTTTTTCATAATAATACTTTCGTTATTTCAAAATTATTTCACATATACAACAACGGTACACAGAAATAAAAATGAAATGACGTCATGAACAGAAAATATATGTAAAACAAACTTTAAATTAAATTTTGCAGGTTCTTATGATCTAAATAGTCAGCCAGGGCATAAGGTTCTAAATCTATAACAAGCTTTCTAATTATTGTTTTAAAATTATTAGTTGGCAACTGTTTGAGAGGAGAGAGTAGTTTGTTAAAGAATTTTATGCACATGTAGTATGGACCATTTTCGGTTAGTTTCAATCTGTGAAAGGGATAATTTAAGTCTAAAGTTCTAGTATTATAATTATGATTATATTCAAATTCAAATTCTTCTCTAGGTTTGATTACAAAAAGTAAACATTCATATATATATAAACCGTATACAGTCATTATGTACATATCTTTAAAGATACCCCGACACGAATCTCTGAATCTCATATTATTCATCGACCTAAGAGTTCTTTTTGTATTAAAAAAGTGAATGTATATTCGCGTTACAACCATAAAAAATTATGCCATACCTAAGTATGGATTCAAAGTTCGCTTGATAAATCATTTTTAAAGTTTCCTTATTCATGTATTGGGCCACTACTTTGATTCCATAGCCAATACTACTCAATTTTAGACAGATGTGGTCTATGTGGCCACCCCAATCCAGAAATACATCAACATACATTCCCAGGAATTTGGTGTTTTTGACTGGTTTTATTTCATTATTTTCTAAAGTTATGCCATCTTCGGGAAAACCCAACCTGAGTGTTTTCGATGGTTTCTGGTACATTCTTTCCGGAAATTAAGATATTCGTGTCATCAGCGTAATTTACCACGGAATAATTTCCTATAAAAGCATCTAGATCATTTATATAAATTACAAATAAAAGTGGGCCCACTATACTACCCTGTGCTATTCCTATATTAGTAATTCTTATATTTGATTTTACACTTACATTATTGTTCGTAATGATAACTTGTTGCTGTCTATCTGAGAGATATGATTTTATCCATTTATAAGCGTTACCCCCTCTCACCCCGTAACTTTCTAGCTTCTGTAAAAGATAGTCATGATTTACACAATCGTATGCTTTACTCAGATCCAAGAAAAGTCCTATAGTTAAATTTTTATTCTCCAACTCATGCAGTATTGCGTTAGTAAATTGATACACAGCAGTATTTGTAGATCTGCTTCTCAAATATCCGTGCTGAAAGTTTGACAACAGATGACATTTATTCATAAAATTTAACAATCGTGAACACATTACTCGCTCAAAGATTTTGGAAAAGGCTGGCAGTAAACTTATCGGCCTAAAATTGTTAAGATCTTTTGGGTTACCTTTCTTATATACTGGCTTTATCAACGCTAATTTTAATTGAGTGGGAAATACTGAGAACTTCATAGAGTTATTAATAATATGGCAAAGTATGGGTGCTATGTGCGTTATTGAAAGTTTTACAATATTGGCAGGTATGCCATCGTAGCCACAACAGTATTTATTTTTCAGATTTTGTGATATTTGAATTAGTTCATCAACGTTTATGGGTTTTAGATACATTGATTGTTTATTTTCTTCTACATCACACTTAAAAGGCTGATGCTGCTGTTTGTCTAGAAGTTCTTGGACGGCGCTGATTATATGATCGTTGAATTCATTTGCTAGTAAGGAGACATTTTCGCACGTACTTTGTTCTTTGTTCGATTTTCCTGTTAATTCGTTACATATTGCCCACATCGTTTTAATTTTACAGTCAGAGTTTTTAATTCTAGTTTCATACGATTTACTTTTTTCATCTTTTAATACTTGATCGTAGTGTCTTTTCATTTCAATATACTGATTTTTATAAACAGGATTACTGTTCGAAAGTACCATCAAAGTCTGTAATTGTTGTTTTATTTTCATCACATGTTCTGTTTTGTTGTATTTGACTTTTTTATTTACGTGCGCCATTTTCAAGGGGAAACAGGCATTAAATATATTTGTATAGTCGTTGATAAACTCACACCACTGTTTAATTACATCGTTTACGTCAATTTGCCTTACATTATCCCAAGTTTGTTTTTTAATCTCAACTACAAAAGCATTTTGACTATAGTCATTAAAAAATCTTTTATGAACAAATTTTGTATTTGTCGATTCTCTCAGATGGAAAGTGACCTTTTGCGCAAAATGATCAGATATATGAGCGTTTAGAACCTCAGATTTTGAATAAACTACATTAGTACAAATATTATCTAAACAACTTTTTGAATGAGCAGTTACTCTAGTGTATTCATGTATGGTTGTTGTTATCGCATGAAAGTTAAGCAAGGAGAATAACCTATTTTTATTGCTAGCTTTATCTAGCATTTCAATATTAAAATCACCTGTAATAAAAATACTTTTATTGGTATCTATTTTACTACCTAAAATATTTTCCAGCTGACTGAAGAATACATCAACCTTTCCTTCAGGCGGACGGTATATTGACAACACAACAATCACTTTTCTGTTTAACACACATTCCATAGCAGCACACTCAAAGTCGCCAAGTATGGAAAGCTCGTTTATATTTCTGCATTCTCTCGCTTGGACCGCATCTCTGATGTAAATGGCAGAACCTCCATGTTTCCCTTCTTCTCGACAACAGCTTGCCACAAGTCTGAAGTTTTTTATACCAGTTTGGGTGATTTGTTGTTTGGATTTCCAGTGTTCTGTAATACATAATATTACAGTTTCTGGGTTGTCTTTCAAAAGTTCTTCTATTTGGTTAACACTGTTCCATAGAGACTGTACATTCTGATGAATTATCGCATAGTTTTTATTATTCGGAACAAACGATACTGCGTTGTTTAAATATCGCTTGTTTTGGTTTATAGCAGATACTTGTTTCAGCTCTTGCTGTTTGGTTTCACAAGACGGTGTAAAAAAGGGTTGATTCCAACGTCCTGGGGCCAGAGCTCCGCTTTCGTAATTTCTTCTTTGTATTTAAACGGGACTGAGACTTTAAATGAGGAATATTCATTTGGAAATCTAGACACTATTTTTTCACATTTCACATCACCTATATTTTTACTTTCTAGATATTTTACTACATCTTCAGCACAGGTATTGGATTGTAATTTACATATATGAAAGTGGGAATATCTCGTAACCCCCTTAATTATAGTATTTTCAACGTTACCATATACCGTATTATTTTTCTTTTTTGGTTGCATCTGTTTTTTCGAAATAACATTCCAATCCTCCTGTCTTGCTTTTTCTTTAACATTTTTCCTTGATACAAGAGTTGTGTTTTATTTCCTTCGGATGAAGTTTCTTTATTGACCCTGAGTTTTCTGCATAAGAGACCGATTTGTTTACCTCGAATGTTTCGTTTGTAGGAGTTTTGCAACTGTCTTCAACGTTGACTACTTGTTGTGTTGCACAAGTTTGATATACATCACATTTGTTAGCAGTTAGTAATTTTATTAAGTCAATATTAGATTGACGTAAAATTTCCATTTCTGTTTTTAATGCACTTATAGTTTTATTTAACATTTTCGTTTCTTTACTGACTATTCCCCTTATGATTTCATTAAATTCGGAACTTTTCAGAAAATCTATTATAGTGCCGGTGTCGTCGTTCTTTTCAGAACGAGTTCCTGGAGGCATTTCGTTATAAGTAAATAATGTAATATGTACACTTTTTTTCACGCAAAACTTGAGATCACTTGAGCCGCGTATACACAACACGACCGTACTCGACGACACGGAGTGCGAATAATAATAAACCCTATCCCAAATTTGTAAAATGCATTATGTGAATGTACTTCATGTAATGATAAATTTTAAAGATATAATTTTGTTTGAAAACAGTGTCTAATTACGTAACTCAATAGTTATGTTTCATCTTCGGTAATACAAAATCTTACATTTATTAGAACACAGTGTAGGCAACTTTAATAGATCCACACAAAATCAGTTACATATGTTTTATGGTCAAACATTGCCTCACAACAATTCCGAATAACTACTTACCTCCAACTAAGGAAACAGCAAATTACAAAATCATTCGATGTTGTTACTAGAATCAGTACAAATGTTTACTCATAACTATGGACTGTAACTGACGCAAAAACGATGATGTGGCAACGTTTAACTCGGTCTACTTAAGATTGATTTAAAAAGAAACGTGCTTAAGTTTTTGTACAAAATGAAATTATTGCAGCATCTGCTAAGAATGTATTCTATATATAAATAAATATATATATAAACATTACAAAGCTGATCGGTATTATTGCGCATGCTTTATTAAGCTCACATTATATATTATCTGTACTTCGTCAGATTTTCGTTTAATAGTGTGCAGAATATTATCTCAAAAAATCAAAAATGAATATACTATTCCGTACTAGAACGAATTATGAAACATATCGAATTATACATGATATTTACTATGAATACTTGTTTATTGGAGTGACTTGTTGATTAAGTCATAGAAAGAATAATTGTCCAACTTGGGCAGATTGCCCATATCCTACGATGTCGTCCTCAATATTTATTCTCGTGCGGTATAGACCATATATCCACTCTTGTTGCACAAACTCCTATTACCGCAATAGTGCGTCGCAAAAACTTTTAACTTGAAGTATATTACGACCAACGATGTAAGTATACACTAATTTTAGCGACGATATTTACGTTATGTACAGATAAAATGCTAACCCAAAACATTTATAAAATATTTGGCTTCGCAAGTATTAACAGATAAACTATCTATATAGTACATTAAGACTACGATATACGTTTTAAACTATGTAATTGAATGGAGAAGCAAAACACACTTTGCTAAAATGTTTGATGTGTAATTTGAGTTTCCACTGTAGTTATAAACTTCTACAGTTAAATATGTTTTATGCGAAAATGGTTGTTAGTGCCTAGTTTGACCGTCCATAGTGTCAACAAATGTACCGCATTTACTCTTCCGTCTTTGTATTTTTATTATTCTTGTAAAGTTTCTTCGCATCTGGTTAGTATAATTTTTTTTGGACTCACGCAGCAATTAGCAATACGTTATACAAGTTATTAAATTCGATGCCTGTAAATAATTACTAATGCTTTATATCACGCAGCGTTGTCGCCGCGCTCGTTCTTGCACAGCTGGTTAGAGTTCATAGGAGGACCAAGGGCAATTCCCGATAACCAATAATTCTAGAGTTCAGGTTAGTCTAAGAAATGTATGGTTGATCAGTATTTTTCGTATTTCCCAAAATATCTTTGTCTATTCTTGGCGTTGCTATTTTCTTTATTGTCGTTATTGTTGTTCATTGCGGAATTTTCGAAAATGAAATTAATCAAGCAATATTTTTTAAATATTATAATTTTTATTTTAGTTGTAGATTTTGTCGAGATACGAATTGTTAATATGAACATGATAATTTAGTTTTCTTACTTATAAACTTTTATATAAATATTTGTTTGTTTTTTCTCTACACAAGATTACAGATTTGAATATAATACTTTAGTTTAAATACTTTTTGTAGAATGCGTTATTTTTTGTTATATATAATTAACTAATATCATACTCGAAAAGTAAATTATTACGTTATAATATCCATTCGTGACTATGAAATAACATGTACTAACGTAGACCCACCTTCTCCGGCAACGATTGCGTACACGCATGGCAACGCAGCAGCCGCTTCGTATTCATGAAATATAAATCCGCATTCAAATGAATAGGGTTTCAACCTGTATGTTATTGTTACTTGCTAAATTTGACGTTTATAAGCTAATACTAGGTACAATAATCGAGCATGCTTTTTCAGTAAAGGATAAAGAGAAAGTATAAATAAATAAGAATAAATTGTAGACGGTACAATTCCATATATGTATAAACTATTTTTTTATTAACTTATACAATGAAGAATTACACACTTCGAGTTTAAATGCGTGGGACTAATCAACATGAACTCTATTGATCCAATTTACTTATATAAATTTGCATGTATAATTAATTAATGTATAATTCAACAGTCTTACTTGTAGATTAGCATTAGTTGTCACGAGGAACATTCATATCAAACCGGCATTTTTTTGCACAGATAAAAAACAAATTTATAGGAGCGGAGTTGCTATTTATTTTTGCATATAATTTCTTGCAATATTTATTCATTTATCTTAATGCTCAAAAAAATGAAGTACACGGATTTACCTATACGGTTGACTGTGGTAAAATATATTTTCAAAGAGCATTTTTCAACAGTTTAAATAGATACATACATACATTCTCTTGGAGAGAAATTTGGACTGTAAAGGTATGTGTGGTGGATGTAATTCAAATGTGGGGCGATATGTGACATAGTTCAAAACATGCCGTTTTATAACGAATCATATAGCGCTTACGATGCGGCAGTATTCTTTATTTTGATAGTGACCTCACAAAAACCCACGTCACTGTCATATTTTTCATAGAAAACTCTTACATAATTATACCAGCCGTGACCTGGAGTGTCCATCACGTTTATAATGACCGTTTCTAAAATGTTTATCACTGTACTTTGTTTATAGATTTTTATTTCATCACTGTACTTTGTTGATAGATTTTTATCAATTTTTGTGTTTTACGTTTTTATTCCCATGAAACTTTATATATAACACGCTGTTCCTGCACGTACGAAATCTCCTTTCTTACTCTATGAAACCCATGACGCACTTGCTATCTAACAGTCATAGGTTATGCTTATTCACATCTGGTAGTAGGAGCGTAACAACACTTCCACGTGCCACCAGAACAAAAAACTACTGGTTTGACTTGAATATTCCTAGTACTTTGTGAAAAATAGGTAGATTCTTCTGTTTTAAGTATGATAAATATCTAATATTTCAATTAAATAGATTAACATTTACTGTATCATACACTATATTACCCTACATTCTGCTACAATTATTCTATAACTCTCATCTTTATATTTGTAGAACCAGGATCGAGCAACAATGAATTAGCAGCACCTTCTATCCAAGAAAGTACAAGCGATCAGCCGACATCAAATTTAGAAGACAATCCTGACGAAATAAATCTGTGACTAAATAAAAGTGATTATTGATTTTAATTAATTCTATTAGTATTTGAGCTTTACTGGAAAAATACTCTTACATAAATCGAATTTATTTATGTGTATATTTTGCCAATTATAGTGCAAAGCCATAAATCTCAGAACGAAATTAAAGAGAGGATTGTTAAATATTTTAATTGCATTTCGCGTAGGAACAATTAAAGGTGATATATGTATGTATTTTTGTTTTGTTTGTACTTTCTCAGGTTGTAATTAATATGTTTAGAAGGATGAGCATCGAGCAATAACAAATCATCAACGGATTTTATATTGTAATTGTGCCAATTAGGCGTTTTAGACGTTATTTTTTGTAAATTAAATCTGAACGTTTTAATAAATTTTAAAACATCGCTCAGTGTGATTTACTTACCTGAAAGCGCATAATCTAGTAAATTTTAATTAATATGTGGAGGTAGACTATGCTAAATAGTAGTGTCTTCAGAAAAAATGGTTCGAAGGTAAAGATAGGTGATGCAATTGTTCACCCGTTAAATTCGATTTAATTACTCTGTCAACTTGTTATGCTTTCATTTGTTTTCACTTGGCTACTAGTTATGTTTGCACCTTAAAAGTCTAATGATTGCAATACTAGCGTTTAATATGTTAGCATATTAAAATGTCGGTGAATTTAGTGTATATATTTAACTCGGAATGGAATATTACGAGCTAATAGAATGTTAAAGGGTGGTTGTCCAGTTAGTTTCTAATCAAATGCGAAGCGAGGGTTTTGTATGCAGTTACCAAGTTTGCGATAATGTATTTGGGGATCTATAATTTTTCATACATAAGTATGGCGTAGTTGACGATTTTTGACTTAAGATTCAAATAAATTCTCAATTTTTCGTATTGTTATTATTTTAAACATGAGATGTGTACTTGTAATTTATAATGGTTGGCGATGATAAATTCCGAAAATACGAAAACTCAATACGTCCTTGATTCATCAAACTAAAAACAGATGCTTTTCGGACTCGATGTGTATTTGAAATTGAACCTATGGATACATTTCATATGTAAAAAGTATCACAAAATTTATATTGGCCCGGTGTAGAATTATATGTGAAAAATTAATAGAAGGACAAAATATGCACTATACATTTTATTTGAGAGTGAAATCTGGTATTCAATAATATCAGAAAGCAAAGACATTGTTGAAATAAGAAAGAGCGAAAATTCTTTCCAATAATATGAAATTGCATGTAGGCTATTTCCTATATACTACTGTATTGAATTCAATAATTCTAAATGTGATATACATACTTTTAATTATTGTAATCTTAGAGATGATTATATTAATAGTGTGTTATTATTATTAAATATATCTAGGTGTGTCTGCTAAAGGAGTTACAGTTTCTTGAACAAGCTAAAGCAAACACGGTAAGGTTACGTTAAATGAGAGTTTTGTGCGCACGTCTAGATTTCGATCTACTGTACTGGATCCTATGCCATTGTGCTTACATGAAAATTCAATACGGTACGATCCCAAAATTTATCGATTTGACCTTCAAATTGAATACAGATTTGTATGGTGTTTACATGACGTATTGAATACAAAAACGAGACTAAGTTCGATTTTAATTCTGCATGTAAACGTAGTATATTTTTTGCTATTGTTGTAGTATCTATACATTTTATATTATTGATGTTGAAAGTTACAAATTCACTAGTTCATTATAAAGCTTTAAAATGCAGTAACAAAGTCATAACCCATAACAAACGGTTCAAACTATGTATACCTTTAAAACACTACTATTTAGCACTAATGGACAGTAAGTAATGTATTACTTATTAGTCCCAGATTTCATCGAATTTGAGATACATATAGCGTTGGAAAACTATCTTTTTCTAATTTTATTAATCAAGAACGCATTTATTTTATTGCAATCAACGTATACAATACAAATCTTGCACCTATAGTTGGGGCTCGGCTTAATCATGAACAGAATAGCTAGATAACTTAAAAACCATAACAGTTAGAATAGTGCTCTCCCAGACTTTTTTGGAGAAGATTTCATGCTGTACACAAAAAGTCTTACAAGTTTTTTGATATCTTCTGTCGTTAAGCCTATGCCTGGAAAGAAAGGGACAATTAGGGTTATTTTTGCGATATTTACTCATTTTTTTTTGGGAATCCACCTTTAACCGTATTAAGAAAACTTGTAAGACCTTTTTTGTAGAGCATGATATTTTCTACAAAATGTCGAGGAGAGCACTATTCTAGTTGTTATGGTTTTCAAGTTCTCGAGCTAATTTTGTTCGTGACTAAGCCACACGCCGACCGTAGGTGCATGATTTGTACAGTATATGTACTTATGTATGTAGAATAAGTCTTCCAATCTGCAAATACATATATCGTACTGATTTCTTTCGAAAACAATATTGGCCATTACTATACATAGTTAAAATAAAAACCAATATAGTAATAGTAGCAAACCGAGATATTATATGCCTAAAAAATATAGATTATCTACCATACAGTACCGCAAACTAGGTTACTAGTATAAATGATGGAAAGCAGGTGATGTGCCCCAAAAACACTATTCGTAGATGCATTATGATACCAGGGATCAGAGTGAGAACTTGGTTCTTTGGACTTTTGTATTCAGATTGGGAGCACTATAATTTTTTTCCCCGAATAAATATAGTTACGATTTTTGGTTTGTATTCTATTCCCGGGAGCACTCCGTTATATTTAGTACGATTTTGCGTAATGAACGATGCAACGTGTGCATTTTATCACGTTTGTAGCATAACGTTGCAGTTAGCCGTATATTTTAAAAAATCGAATAACTCAAAAACGGCTAATTTTTTGTATAGGGTAGCTTAATAAGTATTGATGTAGAATTGTATGCGCAATCTAGAAAACTCATGGAAAGTATATTGCTCTATTTAAGTAAAGAAAGTTGACGTGAACCGGAAGTGATACAAAACCATAATTTCCCCAATGAAACCAGATACTATCTCCAACTACAAGTTATCAAAATTGTAGGGGAACGAACCAGTTCCGTGAATAACCCTGTATATTTAGTACTTCATGATCACATTTATAAAAAAAGTAGTAGGTAGTAGTTTATGCCTTTATGTTGTTTATGTTTATTAATATTTAAGTATTCAAGTTAACTGTTAATGTACACCAGGAACTCTTTCTGATTGTACAACCTGCCGCTCCACCTTCGTAGGATGGATAGTGAACAGCTTATTGCATTCATTGCCCGCGTCAAAATATGTAAACACAGATGCGATTTCTGTGTATTTTAAAAACGCTGTAGCTGCATTTATAAATGAGGAAAAAGCATCTATTATTTGACGTATTTGAGTAGGAAGAAATTTGTTTGATGTTTCAAGTATTTCGAATAAAATAATACTGTAGTTTTATTAAATTGTTTTGAAAGGTAATTTCATTAGTGTTAAAGTTGATGACTTGCAAAACAGCATTGAATAATATGTGGTGGGTGTTTTGAAAGTTTCATTAGTGTTAAAGTTGATGACTTGCTAAAACAGTTTTTGTGTGTGTATGTTGTGTTCATTGAAATCACTGATGTTTAATCTAGCTAACAAACTAAGTATGAATGTATCTAAATTGGAAAGTTTATCTCTCTTAACCTTACGACAGGTTAGTGATAATAATCTCACTCAATCTGTACAATTGTTGGGTGTGTGGTTACACAGTAAATTGACTTGGGAGTCGCATACTGACAACTTGCGCAAAAAACTTATGACTAAATTATTCCTAATACGATCTTTGAGTAACAAACTATCATTAAAGTACCTGAGAATGATTTATTTTGCTTTCTTTCATTCTTTGATGAGCTATGCTATACTGGTATGGGGTCACTCCTCTCATATCCAGGACGTATTTAGGATTCAACGGAGATGTATAAGAGTGATTGCTGGGATCAATTATGTCGCAGACTGCAGATACAATTTTAGATCTGTACATATTCTAACTACACCATGTGTGTACATATTGGAGTGTATACTATACGTTAAGAATAATGTAAATAAGTATAGTCTAAATGGTGATCAGCACAATTATCCTACAAGCTGTAGTAGTAATATTAGACTTAATTATCTTAGGTTAAGTAGAAGCAGGGACAGTGTAAATTATTATCGTGTGTTATGTTTCAGTGTTCTCCCGGATGCTATTAAAAATTTGCCTGTTTCGTTGTTCGGACGGCTAATGAAACGGTACTCAATGTCTAAGGCTTTTTATTCTTTGTCTGAATATTTGAATTGTGATTTTCACGATCTATCTGGATATATGTGATGTATATTCTTTTTTTTTGATTGTACGTGACGTTTGTAAGCACTTGTGCATTAACATGAATAAAGATTATGATTACTTTTTGCAGTGAACGTTTTTGTGGTTGAACTATGTAGGATAAGATTTAAACCAAAAGCATTATACAATAAAAAACAATATCAAAGGTTCAGTACCGGAAGTGATACAAAAGCATAATTTCCCCAATGAAACCAGATACTATCTCTAACTACAAGTTATCAGAATGCACCGATTTCATTTATAAACTGTTCTTTGCTTATGCGCGGTAACCATGGTGACTGTAACTGTTATGCACAGGGAGAATATTTAAGAAAAATTTCGATGACTTGGTCATTGGTTCTTATAATCACACGGAAATTTAGTTCCTTGTGCTGAGGTGATGCGTTGTAAGCATTAAGCAACCTATATTATCGGGAGTGGAGACAGTGTTCTATTTTGTTGATAGATAGTGCGCCACCAACTTCAGCACAACGAACTTCAGGTGGCGGGACATTCAAAGGGATTAATTAATATCGAAGATTTTTATTAAAGTCTTTTCATAACTATAATAGATAGTTAACATATAACTATACAATATAATTATGAAATTCTCACATTCAGAAAATCTGGGTATAAATACAGTTGAATAGCGCTTTATAAGAAACTGTTAAATAGGTTTGAAGATAAGTACCTACAATACTACAAATAGGTATGTTACACTAATACAGTAATTTTAAAATAAATCTGTCTATTGTACTACTACCCGTTGTTGGATCGAGCTAAAACAACCAACTCTTTAAAAGTCTCAGTTTGAATAAAGCAATAAATACCACAGTGGCCCGTAAATGTTCAAAATTTTATTTTCAGTTAAGTATAACAAATTATGTAATTCGGTAACAATAAAAAGGAAAGAATACTACTACTACTACAATACTACAAAAGAAAATGCAACAACAAAGGCTTGGTGCTAAAAATAGAAAAATAAAATAATTCTTACAAAAGGAATCCTAACCTAAAAGAACTACTTATTAGTAGTATTACTATTGGTAATACTATTATAAACTACTACTACAATACTATAAGGAAAATACCACGTAAAATAAAACTAAAATAAACGAAAAGAAGATAAGTAATAGTTACTACAAAAGCCAAACCAAGCCAACCAAGGGCTCATGCTCTCACGTAAAATAAACAAACAAGATTTCGTTTTCCATGCCTTCCCGTTACGTCGATAAATAGGTTGCTAAATGCTTACAACGCTGTCATGCACAAGGAACTAAATTTACCATGTGATTAAAGAACCAATGAGAAGTCGACTGTATTATGATTCTGGTTATGCACCTAGATTATTTGAAGTTACGATGTTGGTAGCAGTCTGGACGCGGACGATGTGAATCAGATGTTTACGAAAGTGACATGGAAATTTTCGTAGTTCATGCACTGGATAAGTAACTAAATATTTGAAAAAATGGGCGTGATTTAGTTCCTGGATCGCATGTCGATTAGCGATTTTTGCCTAACTGCAACCGGTCCATTGTAGGAGATCGAACCAGTTTCGTGAATAACCCTGTATATTCAATTATAAGGAAATTCACTACAATTACTTTTGATTCTTGTTTTACTTTCTAACCCTAAGGAATGTTGATCTAAAATCATAACCTCTGAGACTAAACTGCAGTCATAGCTTCCTGGCCAAGATTTGAATTTGCTTTATCTGAGACTTAAGCATAGAACACTAATACATTTGCTATTTGTCCGATTTAATTGTGGAGTTTCGGAAACCCTAGTACAGTAATTGCCTGGACTGGATGATATACTCCCAGTATTTCTACAGCGGGAAGAAGGATACATAGCACCGCTGCTATGTAAGCTATATAGAGCCAGCTTAGCTCTAGGATACATACCGAAAGTATGGAATAGGGCAAGGGGAGCTTTTATACCCAAACCTGGGCGACCTTCGTACTCTGAGGCTAAAGCATACAGACCCCTAACCCTATCATCATTCATATTAAAAACAAGAAGAACAGAGGCCATTACACCCTAATCAACATGCATGCCAGTCAGGAAAATCATGTGATACTGCCCTACACCAACTCTATCAAGAGCAGAGGCAGCTATCGACAATCAGGAGATTGCACTGGTGGCATTCCTGGATATAGAAGGAGCATTTGACAACACCTCATTGGGGGAAAAAGTGCAAGTACTATTTCAGAACTTATGCAAAATGCTCTGAAAACAACGGAAGGATGGTGCATGCAGGAAAACCTAAGAGTTAATGCTGCGAAAGCAACACTAGTCCATTTACGAAAAGAAGAAAGCTGGATGGCCTAAAACCACCAACGCTTTATAATGAAACTGTACAATTCAGTCAAGAGGCTAAATTCTTAGGATTGGCTCTTGACTCGAAGTTAACATGGAATAAACATCTTGAACAGATGACAGAAAAGTGCAACCGACCACCAATGACCACCCGCAGAACAATTGGGAAAACATGGGGATTAAAGCCACGTATAATGTACTGGCTGTGCAGTGGTAAGACCTATGCTAACCTATTGCTGTCTGATATGATGGACTAAAACTACACAGAAGCAAGCAAATGCAAAACTCGCAAAGGTACAGAGGTAGAGAGAGATATTATAAATTTTATATTTGATAAAAGGAAGGAAATATTTTAGTTAAATAGAAGATTTTTGTGAACTCTGCAACACTGCAGCGCTTTTGTACTAGGCGCCACTGCCACACAGGCTACTAAACCTAGTAAAAAGGACTAACCTGTTTACATAAGGAAATTCACTTGGTACTGAATAATACAATAGGCCATAGGCCGCGGTGTTAAGGGAATGCTACTAAACAAAACCTGGCCGGTACCCAATGTCCAAATCAAATCAAATCACAGTAATTGCAAATCAGTACGTTAGTCAAACGTAGATTTTCACGCCCGTCGTTTACTGCGTTGGTCTTCCGGGTGTTATTGCGTACATAGGCTTGCACTTGATGTTGCGATCAGCGAAACGTTAAGTGCAAACTTATCTATACAAGAGTTCAACGCAGTAATATTGTACTTACAGTTAAATATACACATAAATACTTCATTCGATTCATATTATGATTCCTGAATGTGTGTCGTGGACATTTGGTGTATTGTGGATAAATTTGAATCAACAATAAAATAAAACCTTTTTATTAGGAACTGTTTATTACAAAAAATTGCACCATTATTACAAGGTGTAAGTAAATTCTATTGCTACATATAGGCTCATTCTTAAACAACCTTCTATTTTGTAAAGTGCACTTGTTAAAAATGGGCCAAAATATTAATAACTGAGAATATATATATATCAATAAAAACAAACTACGTATACAATTAAAATGTAAGTAAAAAAAAAAACTAAGAACTACAAACCGTAAGAATATAAAATAGATATCAAAGCATAGATCAGATCATACAATTTATTAGTAATATACGTTTTACTTTTATTATCTCTTAAAGACATCCTTAAGTTGATCACTTCATTATAATGAAAAGTAATACAAACCTGTTAATTTAGTAATCAAATATATAGTGTATTAGAAAACGTGAAATATTTAGAGATTAATATTGCATATATTAATTCTCTTCTTTGCTAAATATTATTTACTTATGAGCTAACATCGATGCCACAAAGACACAATATGCACCATTGGATATTATATAAATGTGAATAAAAGAATGCGATAAACTTATGAAGTTGAATAATTTTAAATTATTCAGAAAAAAAACTATCAAAGGAACAAATACATCTTAATGCAAATACAATATGGCTTTGGTGGATTATATTCCACATAATAATTATAAATGCACTTTTTGGATATAAATCCTAAGTCGCACTTGTTTTATGAAAAAGCAATATCTTACCAAATATTTATATTTACTCCGCATCCACTCTTGCGTTAGAATGTAGATAGTCGGGGGCTATCTTATTTTAACAGTACGATATTACTATTTCGTTAAATACATTTTGAATGGATGTAATTTCTCTAAGAATTTGCACAAAGTAAATACTTTTTTGGATGTGCGTTCCAAATAATTTACATGATACATTTTAAATTTTAACAGAATTGATTATCAATATTAATTGAAGGCTACATAACTTTTAATAAAACGTACAATTTTAAATCATGTTGATTTACTAAATACAGTAAAAAAAAACAATACTGGGTTAGCAACACTTTAGTCAGTCTTCGCTATATTAGTTTTAAGTATTTTTCTAATTCTCGGCAAAATGACAAGCGTCTGTACTTGTGCTTTAAGTACTTCACAGGCTGATTCATTTACTTACCTCCATTTCGATTAATAACACAAACAATGTTATTATTAGAGAGAAGCACAGCCTGTTCTTTATTTGAAACATTTTCAAAATTTCTTTCAAATAAGAAAGTATTTTAATATTTATTTATCTTGACAATGGAAAATTTAATAGGCCACAGTTATCAGTCTTACCATAAGAGATTTTACGTATATTTGTGATTTTTTTAAATATAAATACAATATAAACGACCATAACCTACTAAATTTTCTGACTAACATCATATAATAATTATCATAAACTCAAATCACACTTTTTGATTAATAAAGAAAGGAAAAACGATTGCATCAGATGCTCAAAGAATGTGAAAGTTGAGCAAACGTCCCACCTACTATTGATTTTCTTCTATATCGTAAAAAATTGTCCTCAGTCTTAACAGTTACAATATCAGTCTGTATATATAGGAAGTATACATTTAGTAACAGAAAAATGGTAACTCACGACAAAATTCATTTGGTTGGCACAAATAAAATACAACAACATATTTGTCAATAAAATATTCAATGTACATATTAAAAAATCATAAAAAATATGACACTACACCTACATAAAAAATTTAAATGAATATTTTAGCATAAAAATTATAGGTACTATATGTCTGCATATAAGCCTTAGGCTTGCAATACAATAAACATATTTCATGCGAAAATTTATTTAAAAAAATAATTACATATCGGTTTGAAAGTTTAGAATAGATATTTTACCTGAGAGAGGTTTCTACCCAATGTCATACCCTGAGATATCAGCAAGACAATAACCAATAAACAATACCCGTTTCAATATGTTGAGGTTTTCTCAAAAAATGTCATACTGGTTTTGATTTACCTTTTATATATGATATGCGTATTGATGTTTAAATTGTACTTTCGTTATTAAATAAATAAAATAATATTTTTAGGCTAATTTGTATCTTTTCAGTAGTAATGATTGTTTCAGTTACTTATAATAGTAGTTACTTTATTTTAACAGTCATCTCCAATTAAGTTAATTTTTATTTATATACATATATTCTTCCATGCGCTATTTACGTATTGAGAATATCGAACAGTTTTAAATTCTTATCTTTACGATTTGAATATTTTATTCAAAAATAATACTACTTTATGAAATAATATTTTCAAGCTGTAGTCTATGACAGAATATGTGTGAATTTTCTCTATTTATGAAAGGTAGGTAATGAAATATTTGTATACAGCCTTACAATTTCCAAATTATATCTACCACCAGGATAGATTTTAAATTGTGATATAATAACAATACTGGTATTTACACGTTCACGTTACATGTGCTATCTATACTAAGATTAAGGCTTTATTAACATCTCTTTGTGTATAATTTACAATAATAAATGTAGACCTAGATTAGGTTAAGATAGTATATCGTGGCAGAGGAAATGACTTAATGCAAAGAATCATCTTTGAACAGGTCACTTATATCTCATAATAAACGATTGTTTCGATTAATACTATGAATATTTTGTATAAAAGTTAGTTATTTACTTTATTATGATTGCAGTGAACATTCATTTCTGTTCTATACGTGGAGTGATGTAAGCTAAACAATTTTCAATTAATAACATAAGTACAATACTTTGAAAAACAGTCCGAAATGCAAGTACATTCTTATTGCGATGTACGAAATTTAATTGATTACATGACTCTAAGTATGCATTTAGATACTTAATTTTTGTTCGAAATCAGATTTCCGTAATGTTTATATATGCGAATTCTATATTTTAATTAATTTATTCTATTCATTTTCAACATTTTTACGCTTAGTATTTACTAAATAATCAAAAGAAACCCCTTATTTCTCCTATTTCAAATTTTTGTATTGACTCTCTTCCAGTAGGTTGCCTCGATTATCATACCCTATCCAGTACTAGACCATTGAAGTGGATCATATTGTAATATTGTTACTACTCTATTTACAAGTACAAAGTCAACATCCTTGCTACTATTCTTCAAGTAATATATTTAACTGTAACCTGTTAAATATTAGTGAAACTTTTTCAATGATTCGTCTGATCATTGCAGTGATTAATTTGTTTTATTTATTTATTATTTTCAGATATTTTACTCATTAAAAGTTTCCAATTACCATGCAGTAATCTTGGTAGTTCTAAAGAGTCTGCTGGAGCTAACTTCCTAATTTTTGCTCTCAATTAAATTCAATATTTGGAAATTACTGAATCTTTGCTACTGCTGAGACTTAAGGCGCTATTATTACTTACTGATTGTGAAATAAGGTATTTTTTGCTTGCAATAATTTTTGTCAACAATGATTATAAACCAGAAATTATTTCGGAAATATTAAGATTTAATTATAGACCAATGGATAAAATATAAGTGACCGTGTTTAATAAAAAATATATTTATGTTATGTTAAAAAATAAAGTATTCTAGAATTAATTAATAGATTCGTTCACTGAAGTTACATAAAAACGGGCATAATATGAAGTAAAAAAAGTAAATTATATGTTTAATTTAAAAGATAATTGCATAAAATAGAATACTCTCATTAAATATGTTCTTAAATTAGTTATTCTTTTTAATGATTTTTTTGTTTATTAATTATTTATAACAACCATATTCGTAAACAAAAATGATCGCTTTTAAAGTGCTCGTCAGCAAGTGATTCTAGCGCCCCTATAATGAAAACTTCATGGAATTTAAAGGTTCATTGTTCTTGTCAGTTATGATTTGTGAAAACTCAGTTAGACAATTAATAATTATCCATAATAACTACAATGAGTAGACTTAATGATAATATATTTTTAACTTCACAGCTTTCTTGGACCATAAATTTAATAATGCAATCTCTATTAACGTTGAAATTTTCTTAATAAAGATGATTCAATTTATCAACTGTTTTAAAGTTTTTGCAACAGTATTTATAAGCTGTCACTACGTTGTGTTCACCTGGAATAAAGTGCACTTTAGTTAAAACAAGTATGTCTATTGTAGTGTAGTCTATTGAAACTCACTCTAGAATTACGCAATAGGTATGTACATAGATAGATGTATAAAATTGGATTCATATACATACCATTCCATTTTCAATTGGATTAGGACTTTATTACTACCATGGTGTAAGGTATAATTAGGACTATGCTAATTCATACCAAATTATATTTATTTAGAATTGAAGTGTCGAATTTATTTTAATTTCTAAATGATACAAATTACTGATCGACTATTGGGCACAAATGCAGATATAGCGATATTTGAATTGGATACGATGGCAACTCGAATTTATGGAGAAAGTTTAAACAGGTTTAATTTTTAATTGGACAATATAAAGTATCTTCTTTTGACAAGTGAGGCTAATTTACAAACTACAAAGCGAATGCTTTCATAATACGTATCTAATAAATAAATAGGAGTACTGAGAAGTAATTCAACTCAGTGTATATGATTCAAATATAAAGTTCTTCTTTCGACAATGATATATATTAAAGAAAAACAAAATATTAATATACAAAAATAAATAAATATCATATAGACACATGAGAAAATTTTACTACGTAAATATTTTTTATTTATATATATTTGTCAGTAGCTGCTGCTTTGCCAAGAGGCTCTCCAAAATAGATTTCATAGAGTTATGTCAGAAACTTTTATGTTTCAAAAAGGGTTTGTAACAAACTAATTCGAAAAGGCAGGCTAGGTTATGCATTATTATTTTAGTTAATATTACTATTTGTTTGTTCAACTTTTTTGAGAAAACCTCATATTCATAAATCATTTAAAATGATATTGTACTATCTATTAAAAAATTTGCACTCTATTATTACCAAAATCGACTACTACAATCCGACCTTCTGGACTTAGACATATACCACTAGGTCGATCTAACTCACCGCTATTTTTTCCTGCTTGGCCACATTTCCATAGAAAAGATCCATTTGCTTCGAAGACTTGTATGCGGTGATTCCTAGAATCGGCTACTATAATGCGGCCTTCATCGTCGCACACGATTCCTTGCGGTCTCAGAAATTGCTTAAAGCCGGAACCTTCTTGTCCTAAGAATTGGGCATGTAGAAAAGATGGGTCGACTATAACTAAACGATGATTATTAAAATCGGTTACTATAACATGACCCGAAGGATTGAAACAAACACCTCGCGGTGAATCAAAGTGCTTCCACATTGTAGCAGTCCCTTCGAATCCGTATTTATTTATAAAAATACCCTCGTTCGTGAACATCTGAATTCTATGGTTTCTAGTATCGCTTACTACGATATTTCCTTGTGAATTTACAGCAACATCCCAAGGATAATTAAATTGTCCACTTCTACATCCCTTCTCTCCAAATGTTAATACAAAAGTGCCTTCAAATGAAAATATTTGTATGCGATGGTTGTCTTTATCTGCAACAACGATTCTTCCCATAGGATCTATAGCTACTCCAGCCGGTCGGTCGAATTGTCCTGGAGCTGTACCATGTTCACCAAATTTATGCATGAAGGTCCCATCTTGATGGAAAACTTGTATCCTATTGTTGCTGCGATCTGCGACAATAATGTTTCCTAACCTATCACAACAAACACCCCAAGGGCGGCACAGTTGGCCATCATTTTCTCCTTCAGCGCCAAACACTAACGAAACTATACCACCAGAATCCTTAGCTATAACAGCAGAGGCTATTCCATGAATAGGTCTTCCTGTAGCAACAGTACGTGGTTGAACGCTGCTACTTTCAGCTTTCATTTCTACCGGCACTGGTTTTGAATAAGTGGCCATCAGTTCTTTGGGAGATTTAGACCTTCTCACCTGCGTATTAAGCGGGCCAGTACTAATATAACCGAAAGAATTAATATTGCGATGTACATCTGACGGCACGAATAGTATATGATCGGTTTCACAAGGTGTTAAATCGGATCGAATCGTACGAATCTGTTTTAAATCTAAAGCTGCCTTCTCACTTGTGATCATCATTTCAATTCCGTTGTTGGTAGTGAGTGAATCGTTTAGAATATCTGCAGTACGAATCAATTTACCAAGTGCTGAACGTAAATAGTCGACTTGATTTGTAAGATTTTTATTTTTTACTTGTTTAGCGAATTCAATTCGAGAAAGTAGCTCTTGTTTTCGTTCTTCAACCGCGGCCAGAAATCTGGAAAAATAAGCTTTGCAAGTTATTGTGTAAATAAAGATTTGTTTTTACTATATGTATAGTATTCAGTATCTTATACTCATTAACACAAATCTATTTTTTAAAATTATTATTATACAACAAAATATTTAGCATGCATAAGCCTTAGCATTTGTGAGTGGTTTTTACGTTTACTCAAGGCAGTTAATACTCCTACAGTGGTCTTTTGATATTTGCCAGAAGGTATAAAACAAGGTTTCAACTTATATTTTCCACCTAATATGTCCATGAAATTTTAAGAGACATTAAGATCACTATTCAATGACCATGGTTAACTTACAATACACAATTACGATATTACATAAAGGCGTGTTTTTTATATGCTGACCAGCTCACCAACGATTTTGTTCAACAGCCAAAATTGTACTAATTACAATCAATTTTATAATATAGAATCACTAGTCAATACAGTTTCTTTATTAAGCATTGGAAAGAATATTATACTTGTGAAAGACACCCAAGGTTTGATTTTTTTTTAGCAGATAATAGTATGATGTACTGTCAACTATAAAACAGACTGCAGCTTTCTGGAAATTTTAAATAAATGATTTAAAGAGCAAATATTGCTTTAAAGGTGCTATCCACATGTTGTTGATGTAAATTCAATTAATAATTAGAGATACATAACGCCTCGAAAAAATAATTTTTAAACTTTTTTGTATTTACTTTTATCTAAATAACTATACTTATTAGTATTAATAATAAGTAGTAAAAGTTTTTGCGCGTTAATAAGACATTATGCATTACATTGTAGCATATCGCATATAAAGTTTCTGTAGATATTTTTATTTGAATCGTATATGACCAAATAATCAATAGAGCTAAGCGGTGTTATTGGCGGAGAGATTAGCGTTAAGAAACTCGTTTACCTGTGACTGAAGTTTTTAACATCGGTAACAGCTTTACGTGAATGAAGTTCTACACTTTCAGCAACTTTTTGAATATTATCAATAGCCTCTTTGATTGCAGTTATTGCATTTCTGGTTTCCGTGCACAGCTTTAATGTAGTAGTTCTAGCAGAATCTATTGCGTCCTGTATATATATCAGAGAGTGCCCTCTATGATCTGATAAGGTGCACTCCGTGCACGCAGCTGCTAAGCAACTTTCGCAGTATAAACGATGCGGTTCATGATGTATATCACAAAAATTTACGGCATTATCTATGCCTGAATTGCTTGGACTATTACTGGTCTAAAAAATAAAATATATGTGTCAATTCTGATTATAAAAATATACGATAATAATAATAAAAGAAAAAGGAGTTTTTACTTACCAAAGAAGAAGAACCTATCGACCCATTATTTGCTAAAACGTTGTTAACTTCACTACTAAATCTGACAATTGTATGTTCCTTGGTAATCCTAACTCGTTGATGTGCTCTAACACAGGGATCGCATAGCATTTCGCTACAATCTCTACATTTGTAAGAGGCTGTTGCACCTTCCTCGCAGCTTGAGCAAACTGGCACATCGTCACTAGTTACAGCCTAGATAAGTAATAACAATTTAACTGGTTGCAAAAATACATATACAGAATGAGTAACCACTATTCCTTCGGTCTAAAAAACTTTAATAACTTTGTAATCGTTAAATTTAGACATAGACCCTTTATAGTTTTTTTTTTTTTAGAGGGTTTAATGTGCTTTTACGCAGAGTAGATAAATACAGGATGTTCCAAGTTGAACGCGTTATTTTTTCGTTTTCGTTTTCGAAATAGCCAGTAAATAGGTATGCGGAACTATCAATAAAGTTATCTTAACTTACGACGCAGAATCCAAAAATGTTATATAGTACAGGTTGTTCCATTAAAAATAATTTACTTTTTCGAATCATTATGTGTAATCGAAAATAATTTTTAAATGTGTCCCTATCATCCTGTATATCTGACTAAATCTTCAAACGGACATCTTTTAGCACTTAGACAAAACAAACCGAGCGAATAGCCGTGATTGACTCTGTATATAGGTTTTTGAATTAAGTAGATACAATAAATCTTAACAAATCGTAATATGGTATAATTACTTTCTGCATACCTGTAATAAGTCGCTAATAAAATTATCTACGTTATTTGGTTCTGGCGAAGTATGCTTAGGTATTGTTAATGGAAGAGCTGAAGATGAAGAATTGTGAAAACCTGTTGATCCAAGGCACGACATCATATCAAAGAATATTGCGTGGCAGTGATAATTTATAGTGCTGCTGAAACAAATGAAAATTTATTTAGTTACTAGATATTATAATTAAACCTATCAGGAAATTCCGAAAGATTATACATGTGGCAGCAATTTTGTTCAAATAAGTAGAATTTGTTCGTTTTGAAGGCTACATAAAACACTATGTAGTTTCCGCGGTAGCCCAATTTTAGGATTTTTTGAGATATTAGAAAAATTAGGCTCTATTTTCAATGCGACGTATATATTGGAAGCATATAATTATCTATAATCAAGTATCCCATTCTAAATAATAACCTTACGTCGACTAACACTGCCGCATGTAATTCGCAGAAATGAAATAAACAGTGAAGTAGCCAACTTTCAAAATGAGATGGAGAAAAGAATTAAATAATAGAAAGCTTTGAGATGTATTTTCCTTTTTTTTTCAAAAAACTTTTACAAATATCTTGAAAGAAATAAAATCAACACTATTTCGAAAGAATCTTAAAACGCCGTATAAGATCACAGCATTTACCAGAATCAGGAAGATGTTAGAAAAAAAATCAAATACTAAGTTATGCAGATGGTATAGCACTGATCGTTAGTTGTAATAGAGTTAAGAGAAATAATGAGAAAGATGAACGGGATCTTCATACATATAAATGTGTTTATAAGGAAGGCAATGGTATAAAATAAACAAAAATTACGGCAATTTTAATGTTGAAAGATAGATTTCACAGACAGAAGAGTTTATTTAGCTCGAATTAAGTTATATAAAAACACTAGCTGGCCCAGCAGACTTCGTTCTGCCTAGAAAAGTGTTGATTTAGATATTTAATGTTTTATTGTTACCGGTTACCCCCGGGTCTCGCCCGTCCCGTACCACACCCCGTGTCCCGCCCGTCCCGTACGACGCCCCGTGTCCCGATTTGATGAGTAATATGGTGCCTAACAGCCTCCCTTCCCCCACCCGCCGATACCGTCACTTCGGTATTCGGTATCGATACCAATCGAGGTATCAATACTCCCCAATATATCGATTCTGAGTACTGAAATTGGTTAAGTATCGACAGGTATCGATATTTTAGAATCGATACCTTATAGGTTTACATTTTCTGAGGTTGATTTTAATAATTATATTGAATAACATATATATGGTATCAAGTTTACAATATTATGATACTTGGACTTTTTTAAATAACATTTATAGTTGTTGTGCGTAAATAATTACAATATCCATACATTCCATTCATTAGTGCTTGATTCAATATACGAAAATAATTTAACAGACACATAAATATTTGTCTAAAAATGATTCATTTCCGAGATGAGTTAGTATTTTAAAAAGTTGTTCGTTTATTGACAGCTGCAAACCGTTTGGACAAATTTCAATAGCATATTTACAATTTGTCGGTGTCTTAAAACAGTACCTTTTGGATACATTACAGTTGATCCAGTAATTCCAGAAGTAAGTTAGGTAAATATTTGTACAAAAAATAAAAATAGCACCCAGTGAGTAACTTTCTTGTATGAAACAACTAACACTATAAACCTTTTGACTCTTCGGTTTTTGTCGTATGTCGCTTTGGTTTCTAAAAAAAATAGTTAAAAACTAAATTCATCTGAAAATAAGTGACAATTTTCACAGCTTTCCCTCGTGTACGAAAATCGCTTCATGAAATTAAAAAAAAAACTATTTCGTTAGGCATTACTTGGTCTACCTCAGTGATTAAAAGCGTTTTGTTTTGTAGTCAAATTGACAGTTCTGCTATTTTTATTATAGAATTCGCTTATAATGAAATGTGTGATATACATTTTGCATTACATTAATATGTAGATTGATAAGTACGCTTTTTAGAAAAAGAGACGAATCGGAGAACTTATATATTATTATATATACAGGGCGTTTCCTAACGCCAGCTCGCAGTCCTGATATGAATCCCATAGATTTCTATTTATGGGATCATCTGAAGGCTCTTGTTTACAAAACTCCTGTAATAGATGTGAATGACTTGAGGAATCGGATAATTGACAATTGCAACGTCATAAGGAATACTCCAGGTATTTTTGAACGTGCCAGACAATCAATGACAAATCGATTGCAGTCCTGTATTTTATCGGAAGGTGGTCATTTTGCTCATTTACTGTAAGGTATAAATTGATATTTTTACATTCCTAGCTAGTATTTATTTTTCTCTTCAAAGCCCTGTATCTCAGAAACGAAGCAACTCTGGACATATGAAGTTACGTACCGTCGTTAGGAAACACCCTGTATATTATATATTACATTATTATATTATTATATTTAGAAACGAACAAATGAGCGGAGAAGCAAACAAGAAAAGTAAATAAGCAAGAGCTGCAAGAAAGAAAATCCGAACTATTACTTTATTAGATTCAATACGTCAACAGAATATGTAACGATTTAGAGGTTTTTTAGATAGCTGCCTATTTGCGAAACTGATTTACTGATACATGAACTTGAAGATTAATTTTATCAATACCCGCAATTTTTGCGCGAGAAAAGAAATTGAACTTTTGTTGCAAAACGAAAATATCAATTATTGAATACGCTAATCATCACATGCACCTAATACAACAATTTGCCAAACGCAATGACACGACAGAGTTACAACACAAATGAATAATAGAACTAAGACACCCTGGACAATTATCAACAATCGAAAAAAAAGGAAAGTAGTTATAGAAAAGTTAAAAAACAAAAAAATGTCAAGATTAGAAAGAGTTCCTCGGTAGAAAAAAATGGAAAAGAGAAGTAGAGTGAAATAATAATAATAATAATAATAATTAATTTGTCATCGATCACAATGTGACATAGATAATTATCAAAAATTCTATAATATATATTACTATAATGTCAATTTAATATAAAGGGTACAAAATAGTTTAAAAAACAATTGGTTAAAATGTCAGGACGAAAAGTACTCATTGAGGTTATAAAAGCACTTCTCAATCATATATGTTTTACTTATGGTAACATACCGATTTGTATCCGATATACAGTGTTGGAAAAAAGTGACACGTATAACCTGAACGTGTTATTTTAACGCAATGAAATTTGGTATGAAAGTAGTACTGAAGTAGCATAGCTTACCCTCAACTGGAAAGCGGCGCCCCCTGCTGGGAGGGGATGCGTCAATAGCGGGAGTATCCCCCGCGAGCGGTGCGTACTAGTGCATTGCTGGAGGCATGGAGATAATAAGTCGTATAGTAGCGGCAAGGATAGCCAACCACGCTGCTTTAACAAGCCTCCATAGCTCCTCAACGTTAGCCGGATGAGCCGGATAACGTCGAAGTGTCCGACCAATCATATCCCGGACATATTTGATCGGATTCAGATCCGGAGAATGAGTCAGCCACGGGTGCTACCTGCCATGTGCATACCTACAACCATTCTTAGCTCAAGTAATATGAACGGCCTACCATTACGTATAAAGTATAACTAAATAGTACCCTTTCGTATCATAGAAAGAACAACCGGTTTCGCTCACCCGCTTCGGTTTCCATGCCGACGGAATATTGCACCTATCGGAGCCGCTCAGTAAAAATGCAGCTATAGAAAAATTCGAAACTCGTTACATCAACTTGTTTAGGAAAAACCTTTATGTACCGCTAAAATTATGTATGTATCTCTACGCGTTTAGATTATACAGGATGTGCCCGTTACTTTTTTCCAACAGTGTACTTCGTATATTCTCTGGTAATATATATAATTGCAATTTGCAAGTAGCAGACGAAATTTCGTAAATGTTACCATGTTAATTAAATTACGCAGCTCAAAATGATTTACAGGGAATTTAAGTTCACCACAAAGTAAATATACAAAAAAGTTGAAGATCTAAGATAAAATTAATTGAAAACAAACATTCCAGTCAAGAAAATAAATCGAAAATAATGACAATCATTATCAATTCAATCCCTTCTAAAATATCAAAATTAACTGACAAGAAACATAAAAATGCTAAAGAAATCAAGGTTTGAAAAAAAATCGACTTTTTTAGGATATTTTTGCTAGTGTGTTAATTTTAATAGAACGTATTCTAATACGTACGTATTTTAATATCAAAACTGCACTTGCAGTTCGTGCAGGTAAGTTTTTTTACTATTTTAAAGTAATTAGTAATAAATAAAAGCAGAAGCTACTGAAAAATATATAATGCCATATTAACTATAAATATAATCCATTTAAAACACGTATCATATAATTACACAAAAGTACTAAGTTTTACTGTGTTGACAAATCGCATCTGCCCCTCGTTTGTCGTTAAGATTTTTTTATATATTAAGTTAATAATTATTGATAGCAATGTTTAACCGACATATTAATAATTTAGAGTATCCATGATAATGTGATTCAACGAAATATACACAGAATAAAATATAAAATAAATTTCTTATTAAAAGATTTTCTACGTTATTTTTTTCATTAGTATATTACAATAAAGTTTATAAAGCTGCTAGCGAAATTATGTTCTAACAGCTCGCAAAAACTATGTATTAATTATTAACTCCGTAACCTTCACAAATATTCCACCATATGTTATTGCGAATAGACTGCTAAACCCGGAGGCAGGAGGGCGATACTTATGTAACCTTGCCCAGCTTGTTAAAGTAAGTGGATAACGTATATTCGAAGGACGTTAGGACATTTACCAGAGATTCTTGTCAACAGTTCTAATAAAATACTATTTAGGTTTCGTTTGTAATTCCTACAGAGTCCTAAAGAACTGTACCGATAAACTACTACTGTTATTTCGATTTGAAAAAAAAAGCAAAAAATGTGCCCAGTGTAAAATATGCGCAATTTTCGGAATATTCTGATTTTCATACTTGTGATAGAACTTAACTTGATCAATTTTGTATAAAATAAGAATTTAAGTTTTCGATGTTCAGTTACACAATCTAGCGGTCAACCTGCAATTCCCTAAATAATTTCTCGGTGTTTCTCGAAGCCACTTTAGTAAGTGATATATTTTTCCCGTAGTTGTACTATAAACCGTTTCTGAGACATGGCCGAGGGGCATTTTTAGTTGGCCATCCGGTATATTAGACGCTCTATATAACAACCATTCCTTAAGCATGCACAATCTTACGGTTTGTTGTTGTTAATGTTGATATTTTTCTTCGTTGTATGTAAAAATACAGCGCATTCAAATTTTTACCGCTGTAACTAAGGAATTATTGTACAGGGTCATTCACGGAACTGGTTCGTTAAAACATTTTGATGTTCTTGAAATTCAACATTTTTCAAAACTTGTAATAATAACTGATATCATCTGAACTCATCAGCAAAATTATTTACGTCATTGTACCACTTCCGGTGCACCGGAAGTTGACGTCAACTTTCTTAATTTAAATAGCATGGTATATTTTTTACGAGTTTTCTATGTCGGGCATACAATTCTGCATCAAAACTTACTAAGACACCCTATGTCAAAAATCAGCCATTTTTGAGTTATTCAATTTTTTTCAAATATAAGGCCAATTGCAACGTTATGTTCAAAATTCTGTATTTCTAAAGGCATTGCAGCTAAAGATCTCATATTTGGCATGTTATTAGCCAAAATAGCATACATCAATTTATACAGGGTCGTCCAAAATTAACATTCATTTTAACCAAGTTCACACCGATGAAAGTCTTTTTTTTTTAATGAAACACCCTATATATTATTGCATTTTTGAATACTCTTAATAGTTCTCTATCTTTCCTTATTAAACATATTAACTTGTATTTTTTACGGTTTCCGAGTTATAAGTACTTTTCGGGTGAAAGTCCGAAAAATATGCTTTTTAATCCGTTTAAAGTCTTAGTAATTCTTGAATGTCAAAATAATTGATATTGCATTTGTACTATACATACACATAGATTATATCTGTCAAGCAAAATAGCAAATGAAATATTTTACAGAAAAGAAACGACATTTTAGATTTATTTTCCATTCATGGAGAATGTATGTAATAGAATTATGAATAGTAGATACATGTACAGTATTTGACGACAGATATCCAAATTTTTGCAAAGTGATCTAAACCAATATCATTACAAAAACTCAAACAAGAAAATTAAACAAATAGTGTTGCAAATGACAAAATATGATCAGATCACGACGACATATAAAACACACTTAACTTATTCCTTTCCAAAGCTTTTTTGTTTTTCTTTTTTGGCTTCTTGTATTGATATTTTTTAGGTCATTTTGTATAAATGTGGATATCTGCCGTCGTATACTCGACGTGTGCTACTCACAATTCTATCAGAGTCTTCATGAATGGAAAATAAATCTAAAATATCGTTTCTTTTCCGCAATGTATTTCATTTGTTATTTTGCTTGGCAGATATCAACTATGTGTATTCATAGTACAAATACAATATCAATTATTTTGACATTCAAGGATAACTGAGATTTTAAATGCATTAAAAAGGCGGTTTTTTCGGACATTTATCAGGAAATCTCTAATAACTCGAAAACTGTAAAAGATCGAAGCCAATACGTCTAATAATCAATGGTAGAGAATTATTAAGTGTATTCATAAATGCAATAATACATATATAGGATGTTCCGTTTAAAAAAAGTGACTTCTATCGACGTAAAGTTGGTTGAAATGAACGTTAATTTTGGATGACCCTGTATAAATTACGATAAATTTTAGGACGTAAATTTGATGTATACTATTTCGGCTAATAACATGCCAAATATGAGGACTTTACCTGCAATGCCTTCAGAAATACAGATGTTTGAACATAACGTTGCAAAACGGCTGATTTTTGACAAAGGGTGTCTTAGTAAGTTTTGATGCAGAATTGTAATGCCCGACACAAAAAACACATAAAAAATATACCATGCTATTTAAATTTAGAAAGTTGACGTCAACTTCCGGTAAACCGGAAGTGGTACAATGGCGTAAATAATTTTGCTGATGAGTCCAGATGATATGAGTTATAATTACAAGTTTTCATAAATGTTGAATTTCAAGAACATCAAAAAGTTCTACGGAACCAGTTCCGTGAATGACCCTGTATATCTATCGCAATTGATAGGTGAAAAGTGGAAGTAACCAACTGTAATATAAATTTAAGCGAAATGTCCACAGAGATACTACGAAGCCAGACACTGCCTTCCAATACAAACTTTAACTTATTTATTTAACTTTATTTATTGCTAAATATAAACAACAAGGTATATACATATCAGTTTATAAATATGCCAACAGGTAAATTAGTAACCGCGGCACCCAATAAGAGATGGCAAAATGGGATGATCACCTGACCAATAATTTTATTAACTGCGGTGATTCCTGTGGCAAAGATAAAGAGGGAAATAATAAACTAACCCAAAGAAAGTGTTCCTCGATATTTGCATTTGTTGGTAACTAGAGACGTGTGCAATAAATGTTATGTGGCAGTAAACGTTTCCAATGGGCAAAAAAGGTTTCAAAACTACCTTCAATTAAATAACACAAATAAGCAAGACTGGAATATGCGGAAGATCACATGAGGTGGGATAATGAATGGTAACTTGGATAGTCGTGATAGTTTCATACATTATTCTCAGTTTGCACTAGGGGTCTGCGGTGCACCGAAAATTCGGTACCGGTACGGTACAGAACGATGTACCGTCACCGGTTCGGTACAGACAACGTTCTCGGTACCATCTCGGTACGGTACAGTTTACAATGACAAAACGAAAAATAATCCCATACTATTTATTTATCAGCATTTTTCTTCGTGTATTATTAACTTTTGTTCCGTTCAGTTACCGTCGCCTAAAAATAAGTTTGCATTGAATTGCTGAAAGTTTACTTTGGATGTAATTATTGCTCCTATTAAGAATTTTTAACCAAAAATGCTTCTCGTTTCTTTTCTGGTGCTCTGAGGAAATATTCATTCAAAAAAAGTCAAAATCTTTCAGTACAAAGGATTTGTTATTCCTAGAATTCACTTCAAAATATTTAGATCCCTCAGTACTGTTAAAGCCGAAGATTATATATAAACAGCCGCGGACTTGACTCGTAGTTCATAGACTTGTGCCGTGTATTAGCATACATATCTTTAAAAAGAATAAATACATATCTGATGTAAATTGCAGCGTACACACCTAGATACACTTTATAAATGAACTTATTTTATTAGCCATGTTTGAAGCAATACAAGGAAAAACTGAAAACACTATTTCTTAAGAAAATAAGAGGAGTAAAATCAAATTTATAGATAAAAGACCACACCAACCAGCAAAAAAAATTCCCAAGCAATGCATTCGAACATTCATATATGTAATATCATTAGTACCGTGTACCGTACCGAGAACCGCGGTACAGAATTATTTACCGTACCGATCGAACTTCAGTTTTTGGTACCGCAGACCCCTAGTTTGCACCATAAAATTTAATGTGCCAATGAATCAACGTTTTGGTCGTAGCTTGGACGATTTTTATCCATAACAATAGAACCCAACACGTTTCATTTCTACGTGAATAAAGTCTAATTCTTAGATGCAACTTTTGAAAACAGTACCAATAGACTTTGGCGAAAAAATTCTGTCGTAAGACATATTTAATACAATATCATGATATCACGATTTTATAATGCTTAGCTCGCTCAGCTAACCCTGATGCCGTCAAAAACCTCTCGGGAATATTGAACTCAAAGAACTAAAATCTGCGATGACGAAGTACAGGAATGTTTCAATAGTTTTTAATTTTTTATTGTTATTAAGTTTTTTTTATTTTAAATCTTTTACTCCTTCAAATAACACGTTGCAACACACTAGTTAATAATTGGATATACATTCTATTCCTTGTATATGTGAACCATTTTTTTTGATTTGGAGTACGGTGGTTTATCGCAATAGAAAATATGTTTATACAAAGCGTTACGAATAAGCGGAGGCTTATTTAAACTATTTCTATCACTTAAATTTGATTATATCAATATAATACAGCTAATTATAATTAATGAATTATATAGCGTATATCACGACGATATTCGGTTAAAAAAAATATGGAAAACCAATAAACATTGCGATTTGAAATTTTGCAGACTTACCCATTTTTTATTGGTTTGTATTGCCGAGAAAAAATCTAAAACTACACTGCTTCTAAAACAGCCCTTTTACTAGTTGCGGGATCTTATAAATATCATTTCTAAAAACATAAATGGGTGCAAATTTTAGAAAATTTTTTTAAGAAACTGTGTTGTATCAAATGCAGTATAAATTTTGCAAAACAATTTTGGGTGAATTCCAAACTTTTATCCAGAAACTATTGATAGGTATCTTTAAATAGCAACTAATTTTTTTTTTTAGTTATATTGTATAATACGGTCTAAAGCTAAATGTCATAGCTTAGCATTCCAAATCTTTCAATGATCAGCAACAAAATGTTAAGATTGCAGCAAGAGCTCGCTAATGCTTAACAAAATAAAAATAACATCATACTTCTTGTGATTTTTTCCAGTCTGTTTTCACACGGATTTGTATAGCAGTATGAGGTTTTTATTTTTAAAACTAACTAACAACAATAGCAAACAGACAGTTTTTCAGACAAATACGAACGTACACTTTTCACAATTGTAATCTAGGCAAGTCACAAAAAGGTAATAATAATCAAAGCTATTAACAGTAACTAAAAATACTATTACGATGAAAAGGGAGCTCGGTTAATTGAAACGAAATGAATATTAACTTCGAAGTTAAATATTAAAAACAGCTTATTTTAAAAATTACATAAAAATTATTTTACACAGCAGAAATTTTAATGTAATTTTCTTTAACACTGCATATAGATTTCTGTAAAGCAACAACAAATTTAAAAATTATCATAACACATGCATATAAAAAATATTATTTTACACACACACAACATGAAAACAAACTACTACATACATCTTTGACACTAATAATAAGTATTCGAAGTTCCCAAACGATCTACCGCGCACATACATAATAGAGATGCCTTACCTAATACAAAAATCCTTATTCCATTCGATTTTACTAGTTAAACTAGACACATTTCTTCGAACTATGTGATAATTCTACTTGATATCTTATCATAGTTGAGGCGCACTGAGTACCCCTTCTTTTTATTGATGGGTCAAAGCGTCAATATAACACCAATATTGAGTGACCTTACCTCACTGGATTTTTAAATAATGAAAGAGAAACAGTACTAACCCCCACTGCAAAATTGTTTTGACAACTTTCTACGAAGTAATAAATTTTATGACAAGGGTGCTATATCAGTTGTTTAAAATTATCCTGGTAAATCCCTTCTACAATAGAAAAGGTCTGCGGTACTACATCCATAGCATGTGGATAGATGGTAAAACTCAAAAATATAAGTTAGACAAGACATAATCCACCTAATTGTAAGATATTTTTAAATCCGTAAATGATAACAAAAGTATAAAAATAAATTAAAAATGTGTAGTATTTATCTAAGTGGTGGTTAATTTTTATTGTAATTTTTGTGTTTTCTTTAAAAACAATATCTTCATAAAAAAATGAAAAGAAATTATAACATTTTTCGCTTTACTTTAATTAATGCAAAACCCAGAATTTTACCCCATATTTAAGTAGTTTATTAAATTCTAAAGAGCTGTTGTTTGTACTCTTTAGTTATCTTTAACATTTAATTATCTTCTATTTTACTTAGTTGCATTTTCATAGTATGTGGTATCTAGTTTTGTTGTTACAACTCTCAAAGAATAAAGTCCATGCTGCATTCAAAATTTAAATACATACCTATTTATAATTGCAGTAATCTCTCTCTGCAGAAAAAAACAAAACTTTCGTTCACTCCTACTTTGTTTTTTAATTTATATTTTACCGTAGATCATTGTAAATGATACATTGCAGCCAATTTAAGGTATCTTGATTAATTTCGTTTCGTTCTTTCGGGACTAGTTTCTAAGACTTATGATTCTAACATTAAAATAGATAACTACAGGTGCTTTGCTGGAAAAAACCATTCGTAGAAAAACTACGATTACAACGGTAGGGGCCTTATTATTGTCAGTATTCATTGATTTTGAGTATAAATCTCCGAAAGTATTGTGTGTCAGATGTATACATAAAGAGGGAGTTTAATCCTTCAGTATACAAAAATTTTTTGTTCATAATACACATTACAGCAAGCAACTACGGAGCAAGAAGCTTTTAAACGCGAAGCAGGTAGTGCAAAAAGTTACCTGTTCGCAGATGTTTTCTCGGTAAGTTCGAATACAAGAGCGACCTTCCATAATAAGTAAATTTTTGTCGGAACTGGTTGTGCGCAGCCAATGTTTCTCGAGGGATTCAAGAACGACCACGACCTTACCCTTCGGCAAATATATATGATAACTGTGCCCTCCACAATATAAAGGTTGTAAAGTAACCTCGACCTTCAAATAGCGTTGAAAATAAAAATTCAGAAATATATTTATAATGTTGAACATATACATGAAACCTTCCTTGACGTAAAATTATATTTTGTTGATTATAAAACTGCCAATTTTACAAAAGAATTTGTATTTTCCTTCTTGCTCTTTTCGGTAATAGAAAGGTTTTTTTCCTTCGAACATGAAAATTACAACCTACGAAGATCATTTGTGTTAATACATATTTCTTAAATATTATCTCTATTTGTTTCAAACTAATTTTGTAGAAAAGATTGGATTTGGATGTTTCCTTTTATACACATAGTACTTTATTACCATGAAATCAATCTGTACATCTTAAAGAAATTATAATAATATACAGATTAGACAATTGTAATGGAGGTAAGTTAAAGTGAAATGAAAAAATATATTATACAGTGCGCTCATGATGAAAGGTATAAATTCGTTTAAAATTCAGGTATTTTGCAAAAAACACGCTCGGACACGTCAAATAGTATTTTTAGTTAGGTATGAATTTTTGACATAAGAGAATTGCATACAGTAATATTGAAAAGTGATAAATGCGCAACTGCTTGCTAGCTATACTATTCAGATTTAATCAGGAACTGGAAGAATAGTGCCAATATTAATTTTCTCACAACTTTTTTGGTTACACTAGGTGGGATTATTCGCTATGTGAAATACTGGTATTACTAAAAAAAACTTATATACGTTAACAGATTATAGCAGATAAATAACGTTCATAAACACTGTTAAACCTTACTATGCAATAGTTTTAGAAATTTTGTTGATTTACACCTTTACATTTAATATGATGTATTGAAATCAAAATATTATGAACGTGTTCCTGTAAGACATTGACAATAACGCTGAATTTACTAATTCATAAGCAAGTTTAGCTTTGCAATTATCGCATTTACTTCAGATGAATGTGTGAATATGTATTTGCATTATAGTGAAGCTCATCCAAATGAGCGTAAAGATTGGTGTATTTACCAGCAAAGAATTATTATAATAGTAGGTACATTGTTGATTACAAGTGGCGCGTAAGTATACAGGGTCTTTCACGAAACCCGTTAGTTACAAAGTTTACGGAAGTACAATTCTGAAATTTTGACAGTTGCATTTGTGGTACAGGTCGAAATCTGACTTCCGGTTATACCGGAAGTAAATAGGAACTGTGTTATTTTAAATACAATGGTATACATTTTTTTAATGCAATCGATTCTACGCATTATTTGCAAACATTTTGTATTCGGGTTCCCTAGCCCTAAATTCAACTGTTTCGAAGATATTTACAATTTTGTTTAATATTTTGCTATTGCACCATCTTAAAGAAAAATTAATATTGCAAAGCCCGTTGAAGCGTAAGGTACCAAACTTCGGCAAACGAAACTAAAGGGTCATAGCGATTGAGACTGTTATAACTTTCAACAAAATTTATACAGGATGTGCAGAAATCAGCAACCAATTCAGATATTTTCAAACATTAAAACTTCTTTTTTTTCAAATGGTACATAGTAGTTTTTATTGTAGCATTTAATTCAGCAAGAAATTCTACATCGATTCGTATTAGGATCTCTTATACTTATCTTTTTAGTTTAGTTTTTATTAGATTTAGTTCCTTCATTTTCGTGAGTATCGGTTCTCAATTATTAATTCGAGGATGTACCATCAGTACGGATATGTTCAAAAACAATAAACAATAGATGAAAATGATCCAACCTCAAGAATTTGAACTGAATTTACTTTCACTAATTATGGTATTTGTGATTGCAACATTCATTACCATTGAAGCCAAGAAAACCAAACAACAAGAGATTTGTTGTCGACAATAATTTTCAACATGCTTTTAGCTGTAATGTTTAGTGTGGTCTACTTTCACATCGTTTGATCGGGCCACTTTTATCAATGTTTAAATCAACTAAGATGGGCTTCTGAGTTTTGTCCACGTCATGGTAGTGTAATATACAGGGTGAGTCACAACTATTCCCTCGGTATCTTGTGCCTAAACGCTAAAAGCTATAAGTTTGAGATTTTAGTCAAATACGCAGGATGATAAGCAACACATTTTAAAATTATACTGGGCGATTCAAAAAAATACAACACACCAAAGTTAGGTTGTTTTAAACGGAACGGCCTGTTTTATATACCATTTTCGAATTCTACGTTGTAGATTAGGAGAACTTTGTTGATAGTTTTCTATACCTGTCTACTGCCAATTTCAAGAAAATTTGATTTTTATGAAAATGTAGGTTCTCCCGAAAAAATTAAAAACATGAGAACTGTACGACTTGGAAGATTCACATTTGCAACAAGTTATTTTGATAAAGCTACATGGTATTCAGCGGAACAGTTCATATTTTATATTATTTTCAAATATAAGTAACCGGTTTAATTGAAATGTAATTAACAGTTTAGTAGATCAGGCTATTAAATTAGCTCACCCTGATTTTGGAAAAGAAAATTTACGCAAAGTTAAAAAAATACTAGAATACAATAGTTATCCTAAAGAGTTTTATAATAAATTAATCACAAAAAGAATAAATAAAATATATAACACAGGTACAAAATCAAATCATAACATATACCACACTATACCATATATAAACAATTTAAGCGTCACAATAAAACACGAATTAAAAAAATCAGACATTCACATAACTTTCATACCTACCAACAATAGACACTTATTCACAAATTTAAAAACACCCATTAAACAAGACAATCAAAGTAATGTCGTTTATAAATTAGATTGCAAAGATTGTAACAAATGTTATATCGGACAAACCAAACAATATTTAAAGAAACGAATTTATAATCACCCATACACTGTTACACATAACATCACCGCTGAAACTGCTTTATCTAAGCACTCTAAAGATACACGACATAATTTTGATTTTCAAAACACTAAAATTTAAAAAAAGGAAAATAATTATAAAAAAAGATTAATTTACGAAATGATATACATTAAAAAAGATGAAAACGCGGTACATTTTAGAACGGATATTGATAATTTAAGCGTTATATATAACAATTTAATTCACGCCTGAATTTTATTAATTTTAAGCTCTTGACTAGGTTTTTTTTGCCATGTTCTTCCCTAGTCGTTGAATAGAATTGTTAGAGCTTGACAAAAAATAGATGATATACGAATATTTCAAATCATTTCAATTTTTATAGTTGTATTAAATCAATATATCCTTCAGTATTACTTCAAAATATAATTAAAATTCGATATATCAATGAATTCTTTGTTTTTTAGATAATTTTGTTGATAGGCATGGCAATTTATATTTATATTATTAGTAATTTGATACACATTAAATGTCAATTTCTTCCACTGAAGAAGTCTTTTTAACGAGAAAATATTATTATACATATGTTCTGGAATAAATTGGTATTTAATTAATTGTTGTTTTATTGACCTACAAGTCGAAATGTTTCAGGAATTGAAAACTGTTGAAATAATTTGAATATTCGATTAATACATTATTAAAGAGTGAAATAAAGTTCAAATGAATTATTTAAGTAATTCGCCTCCTATTTAGATAAAAAGCATTGGTTTTATGACGTTTTTAGGGAAAATATTTAATAACTTTGTAATCGTTAAATGTATACATAGATATGTTTATAGTTTTTTGTAGAGGGTTTAATGTGCTTTCACGTAGGAATTTAAGTATAGGGTATTCCATTTAAGTTAAGCGAGTTATTGATGTTTGAAAAATATAAAATATGAACTGTTTCGCTGTATGCCATGTGGCCAATATCAAGATACTCCACCAGTTTATTGAAAGTACGCTTTGTCAAAATAACTTGTTGCAAGTGTGGATTGTCCCAACAGCACAGTATCCGTGTTTTTAATTTTTTCAGAAAGGTCTACATTTTCATAAAAATCAAATTTTCTCCCAATTGGCAATAAATAGGCATAGAGAAGTGTTAACAAAGCTATCCTAACTTAGCACGTAGAATCTGAAAATACCATATAATATAGGGTGTTCCATTAAAAATAACCCAACTTTGATATAATAATATTGTACTTTTCTGAGCAAATTGCAAATAATTTTAAAATGTACTCCTTATCGCTCTGTATATCTGACTGAAACTAATACCTTTTAGCGTTTAGCCACAAGAGAGCGAGGGAATACTGGTTACTCATCCTGTATCTTTTTAGTACATACACAGTGGCGGCCATATAAACAAGAACGCTAGATTGTTGGGATATTTTTCATATTTACTGGTGATATATTAAATAATTAAGCAGTATATATGTTCAAATATTTTATTAACGTAAAAATACATCCTCAAACACATTTTATATAGAAACAGAACAATTCATGCTGGACATTTAATTAAGAACAAGGGATAGTATATTTAAAAACTATATCACATATCCTAAAAATAGTCACTGTTACACCTGATAGTTAATATTTTGTGGGAAACCCTGTTATTTTGCAAAACTTCGGCACGTCTGCGACCCATAGATTCGACGAGACGGGCACAATGTTCTTAGGGGACTAGCTAAATTTCTTATGTCTTTTTGTCGCACAATTCTTTTGACATCCTTCCACAAGTTTTCGATAGGGCTCAGTCCGGACTGCACGAGGGCCAAGTCAGAACTGTGACTGCATTCTGATGTAGCTAATTTTTTTACTGTACGCGCGGCCTGCTTTGGATAATTGTCGTGTTGGAATTTCCAAACAACCGGCAAATTCTCCTCCGCATAAGACAGCATCACGGCTTCTAAAATGTTCATATACATGTGCTGGTCCATAATGCCTTGGATTCTGTAAATTGGATCAATTCTGTGCCAGGGCATGCAACCCCAAACCGTTATGGAACCACCTCCATGTCTCAGGGATATTTCAGTATATCTCAGATCGAATTCTTTGCATGGCGGACGACGTATGTACATATTGCCTGCCATCAGATACTAATCGATTAATTTTGGTTTCGTCGTAATCGTCCATTCTCTCTGAATTGTTGCAAATTGTATTCGTGCCTTTCGATTACGCTTGTTAACTAAAAGTTTCTTGCGCGTCATTCTTTCGAACAATTGCGCTTCACATAAATGACGTCTAATAGTTCTTGCTGACACCCCAGAACCAGCTTCTCCAAACATCTCTTGCCTTATTGCGTTAGAACCCAGTCGAGGATTTTTCTTTGTCAAACGTACAATTCTTGTATCAATCTTAACAGTGGTTTTTCTGGATTTCTATTTTCCTTTTAGGTATATTTTGTGTAGTATTATGTAACTTATAGTGGATGCCAGCATAAAATACCATTGTTTTCGAACACTGCAAAGGCTCTGCTATTTTTTCATATGAGCATTTTCTGTCGTATAACTTAAGAATACATTTTCTCATGGTAGGATCGTAACTTTTGCTTTTTCCCATGTTTATTCCAAATTAAAATAATTGGAAATATGATATGTATACACTTATATATTATATATATAAAAAAAAGTTCTCGATATGCACAGTAACACGGCAAAACAACAACTATTTGATATGCACATCGTTCTTAATTATTTGTCCATTCTGATTCGGCGAACTGTAACTGTTTGTTTCGTTCCGAGACATCGTAAATTGTCAAACACCTGCTCTGCACACGCGTTTTAAAGAGAATTCATAAAGTTTCGAGGTTAACAATTATATATCTTGAATGAACACATTAAAGCTAAATCAGTACTTGACAATTTGATGCCGTTCTTAATTATATAGCCACCACTGTATCTATACAATACAAAAATAAACTAACTACAAAATAAAGGAAAATAAACGCACCAGAAATACCCGATTTTGTATTTTTTCTGCTTTCTGTTACTTTAATTTGCATCTAACTTGTTTTTGTATTGTATATATTACACTATTAATCAAAACTCGGAAACCCTCATAATGTACACTGGGACCGTGAAAGCCTTCGATATCGTTTAACTAAAATGTCACCAACTATTAAGTTTGTTAGATGAATTAACGTTTGCGGAACTGTGTGAAGTATATTTTCAACAAGATGGTGCTACTCCCCATAATGCAGGAATAAATGCTGGTGGGCTAAATCGGTACTTTAATGAAAAATTGATTGGCTCTTCACTATACAAGGGTATTTGATTTTAATTTTTAAATAAGGGCAATGAATACATATTTTAAGATTGAATTTGATTTGTCCATTTGTGATTGTATGTTGTTCAGATTTTAGTTCTGTTGGTTAATGTCATTAAAATATAATACAACGGATTACTGTAATACACTCTTTCCTAAAAAAACTGGAGTTATATTTAACTTTAACTTTGCAATATTAAACAACTTCACAATTAGAAGTTACATCAGATTTTTTTTCAGTGTTTTGTGGTTTGTAACCAGGACTTTTCAATCTACATCGTAATGGAGCATTCTGTATGTGAATATTGGCAGTACATGATTTTATGGAGCCATCGCTATACGAGAGAACTATAGTATCAACAGCAGTCATATTTTTCTTTTAAAAAGATTTATTTATCTACCACGTACCCGCAACTTAATATTAAACGACAGTAACATTAAATTAAACATTAAATATCACATTTTTTAAAACAGAAGAACTTATTTGCAAAAACAATGTAGGAGTATTTCTCAAAATTTGGAAATAAAAATCCTGATATCAATAATAAAATGGGTATTGCTAACGTCTGCCACAGCGTTGTCTTGTATTCACATAGGTAATTGAGATACAGGTCCTACGTGTATATACATATAACACCGAATAAATGCACTTATGCGTCGAAATACTAAATTTTTCAAAAATCATTCAACAGTTTCTTTTTTTTCAATTTGTCCTCATATATAAAATCCAAAATTATAATTTAAATTGAACACTTTTCATCCATCTTTGCAGTAATTTGTAGTGGCGATAAATGTAGTACAAAAATTCAATTTTGTCTAATCCTCAATTAAAGATATCGTGATTGTTACCGAAATAACTCCATAAGAAAAATTTAAAAACATTCGTACAGGAAATATGATGGTATACACAGCGTGGGTACATCTGTTTACTAAACATAAGGTTTCTAAACAAATCCAGTAAGAGGAAATAACTAGGTTGGCATGTGGTTCTCATTTTTAGCTCGAATGGAATTGTGTTCTGGTCTCGCTATTATGATATTATGATGTGTATCTTGGTAAAATACAAAATTCGTGAAATCAAAAAAAATTAACAGACTATTTGGAGTAAAACTTGAAGTTTTTCTTAAATTTATGTATTAAATCGGAGCATACTTTATAGAAGATAAGACTACTTAATTGCACAGCATATGAAATAAATATTATACTTGTAGTAGGTATATTTAAAAAATGTTAGTATACTATTGTATATTTGTATATAAAAATTTAAAAGTATTTCACTTTGAGAATGCTCATCTAGACGATAGTTCAAGGAATTTCTGTAAATTATATTTTTGGAGAATGTATATATTGAAAAATAAGGGCCCCGCATTTTTTAGTATTTGAATCAGATCACACCAATCTAGCCACGAAAAAATAATTAATAGTTGAACAAGGTGCAATGTGTAATTGTTGTTGTTTAACTAGATTTACTTTGTACCCATAAAATCATTCATGTAATAAATAGACACTGGCAATGTAAATTAAATATTTATGTAGAAAAATTTGTAAATTTGACAGCCACGATAGGTCATCATATACTTGTTTATGCTATATATCTAAAGTTCATAAATATGAATTTAGGTATACCTAGTTCAAGCTTCCTATAGCACATTTTCTCATATCTATTGCGCTTGCGGGTAATATGAATTATCTACATTAGTCCGACATCATTTATATCATATGTTACTGTAACTAGAATTAAAAATTCTGTTTTTATTGCTGTGTGCAGTAGTGTTTATTCATATAATCAACTAACGAATAATTCGATGTTTCCAAAAGTAGCGGAAAGGGCCATTTTCCATTTATGTTAATGGACAATTTAAGATCATAGGAAATAATATGCTTCGCACGGAATACGGAAGGTTTAATATCATAGAAATCGTTGAAAAATGTCCTCTTCTAAAGGCGTATTTAGATCGGAAAACAATTATCAACAATGTTTTTTAAATCGACAAATGTTTACAATGTTATTTGGTATCAAAATTTCTTCTCTTGTGTCCGCTGCCCGTCGATGTAGAATACAGCTGGCTATTTTGTTTCGTGATATAGATATGTGTTTATAGAAAGAAACGAATTTGGGCGAAAAAAATATCAAATTCAACTAGAGTAACGTTCCTTCTTAATATTTCTTCGTAATAGATTTAACGTGACATGAAATTAAGAAATCCGAAATTTTGTCCATTACGAAAAACATTTCTAATTTAAATGTGAAGGCTGAAACCTTTTTAAAACAAACGTCACTAATTTTGGTTTTCTTTCGAATTTTGAAAAACCGTTAAGTATGATTTAGTTCTGGTTAGTATAATGTGCATTCTCTTTACTAACAATATGAACTTCATTTACCGAAATTTTTGTCTGTTGTGTGAGCCAAGTACCTATCACATGGCGTGTTAAGTTTTGACTAGACTTAAGCTTTGCATGTACATATTTTAGCCATGTCCACTAATATGTCTATAATACGTCACTACATATCGTTGAACCACATTTGGACTTTTGAGAATACATATGTACGATGTCAGTGATGATCTTCAACGAACGCTTCATGATACTTTACCGATTAATGCAATTTGACGTTAGTAGTTAGTAGAGTAGTTTGAACATTAAGGGCAGAGGCTGTATACAATAAAATCATGGAAAGACAATTAGAGCTAAATTGTATATATTTAATAATATAAGACCACTACTAATATATTGAAGTTCTGAAGTGAAATGAGTATATGAAAAGCATTTGCTATTACATAATATTATCTTTTAAATCCTGATTTATTTCCACTTCTAGGTCAATAAAACAACAATTAATTAAATACCAATCTATTCCATAAGATATAATAATATGTATTATGTATATATAATAACTTCCTCAGTTATTTAACGAAAACATATTATTATGTTATGGAATAAATTGGTATTTAATTATTTGTTGTTTTATTGACCTGGAAGTGGAAATAAATCAGGATTTAAAAGATAAGTACATAAAGGTCAGACAATATACCGGGTGTTCCACAAAAATTTCCAAAGGCTGTAATGTCTTTATTTATAATCTGATTTTAATGATCTATATATGAAACTGTAGGGTTTCGTAAAGACTACAAACAGCAATGCAAATTATCTGTTTGTCAGATATAATTCGCGAGAAACGTAATTCAACTTTTTTTTTTCAAATTGCACTATATATTTTTTTTTTTGATTTTTATAAAAGAACATTTTCTAACGATTCTAATAATGTAATGAAAACATACACTTAAATCAGGAATAGTGCAAGAAAAAGACAAGTTTTTGCAAATTTTTATATGGCAAAACTGACAGTAGTCATGAATTGGAGTACGCACTTAAACAATCACAGCGTCTTTTTTATTCATAATTATGAAAAATACAGACAATAAAATAAACACTTTTGTTGTTTAGATCAGACAAAATAATCAAACGCAAAAATCCAAAATACTATCCTATAAATACTGGTCGAATTGGGCACCATTTTGACCAATGCATAATCTGCACCTCCTTCCTACAGAAACAGCTGCATTTAATATGTTGTTGGGTAGTATTTGTCGAAACACATTAACTATTCTATTTCGTAAGTCATCTACGTTTTCGGGTTGTGTTACATAAACAATTTCTCTTATTTCATTCCATAAAAAGAAGTCTAAAGGAGAAAGGTCTGGTGATCGGGCGTACCATCTAATTGGTCCGTAAGTGCCTATCCACCTTCGATCAAATTGTCTATTTAGAAATTGTGTATTTATTTGAGCATTATGTGGAGCAGCTCCATCTTGTTGGAAGTAAATTTGTGCGCACTGAGCAATGGGCAATTCTTCTAGATTGTCCACTATTTCTTCGAGTAATGTATGATATCTTTCTTGATTTAGGTTACCGTCAATAAAATATGGTCCACTTAATCTAGAAACCAAAATTCCACACCAAACATTTAAAGAGAACCTTCTCTGGATATTATTTTCAATAAGAAATCTAGGATTGTCATTGCTCCAATACCTATAATTGTTTTTATTAAATATGGCATCATTCGTGAAAGTACACTCATCCGACCAGAGAATTTTAGAATAAAATAGTGGATCCTCTCGTAATTTATTTAAATAAAAATTACAAAATTGCATTCTTCGTGGATAATCGTCTTCCAGCAAATGATGGATCCGTTGAGGTTTGTACAGTTTTAATTTATGTTGTTTTCAAAATAGAATGTACTGTTGTACTGGAAGACCCAATGTTGTTAGCAATCTCTCTAACCGACGTCTTAGGATTTTCCGCAACCATCAATAAAACGTTTAAATCTAAATTTTCATCTGTAGTTCGTACTTCTTTTTTTGGCTTTTTAAAAGATCCGTACATCCTCAAATTGGCTTCAAGTCGTGCAAATTTCTTGTGATGTGGCGATTCCCTATCAGGGAAACGTTCCTGATAAATTCTAATAGCGTCACATGGTCTTTTCCCATATTCAAAATAAACTTCAAGCATATCCGTTAAATATTCAAAATTTATATTTTCTATTAATATTAAAATAAATCGAAATTAATAACTTATACAAACTTGTTTATTATAATGAACGGTGTTTTTGACAATGCGTTGATCACTCAAACTGACAGTGACTGTAGTTGATTAAAAAAGACGCTGTGATTGTTTAATAGGAGAAAATCAGTGGCCGCTAGATGGCTCTCAAATATCAACGAAATCGGGAAAACAATTCTGTTCTGTCATTCTGTCTGTTTACTTCTTGCACTACATTCGTAAACATCAGTTCCCAAGTTCATTATTAAACATGCTAAAAATCGAAATATCAATTTTGGATATTATAAAGTATGTTGGTAGCCGGGACAGACCAATTAAAGAAGGTGAGGCCGTATTTAAAGCAGGCCATATAATTTTGTGTGGTGTGAAAGTGAGTGACTCGAAAACTATAATGAGTTTGTGTTTACAAACAAGTGCACTGCAATTACCACCTCATGAACTTCAAATCACTTTGGCTGAAGAAATAAAGGACTGGCGTTGTGTGTGTAGCTTACATAACTATTGCATTGAGGCACCGAACAATAGCGTTTTGAGGTGCTAGCTATAATTAAATAATGGGTTTGATTGAATTATCTCTAATTTCAACTTATTAGTACTACACCTATCCCACACGTTCCAATGGCAAACTGAATATTTTCCTTATTTCAGTAGTTAGTAAAGCGGCCGACAGAGGGTTGCCACTTTACTGATTTTCGCCTATTGCGTACTCTAATTCATGACCTACTGCTAGTTTTGCCATATAAAAATTTGCGAAAACTCGTCTTTTTCTTGTATTATTCCTTATTTAAGTGTGTTTTCATGACATTATTCGAATCGTTAGAAAATGTTCTTTTATAAAAATAAAAAAAATATATGGTGCAATTTGAAAAAAAAAGTTGAATTACGTTTCTCGCGAATTATATCTGACAAACAGATAATTTGCATTGCTGTCTGTAGTCTTCACGAAACCCTACAGTTTCATATATAGATTATTAAAATCAGATGATAAATAAAGACATTACACCCTTTGGAAATTTTTGTGGAACACCCGGTATATATTAATTACATATTATCATATTAGATACCTAACTAAAACCTCTATCATAAATTAGAAGAAATCTGTTACTTAATAATTCGAAGTTCATAAAAATCAACAATTTAAGGCATTAATAAAAAAAATTAAATTCATTATTTTCTGTGTAATAAATTACACTATATCAGAATTATGTATCGTTGGTAATTGGGTAAATTTAATATATTTACAAGCAGCTATTTACAGCTTATCACTTCGTAAGGTAATGTAAATACTTTTTTTTTTTTTGACACCGAAGTGTATTATTTTCTTGGCGTATGTAAATAACAATTTTATGCAAATTTTTTTTATATAAAAATATGTTTAAATTAATTGGCGTTTGGGAAAATTTGCATTATTGTATTTACATACGCACAAGAAAATAATAGAAATTATTTTGTTAAAAATGTTGCCTATCCTAGGTCATTATAACATCTCGATTCGCAAATATATCGTAGAAGTTTACTTGTCTAGTTCGATTTATTCGCATCGGTATGTCGGTAGATACCTATAGCGATAGCCCTACAAGGTGGTTCGACTACTTTAACTACAGGATCATATTTTTATATAAAAATATGTTTAAATTAATTGGCGTTTGGGAAAATTTGCATTATTGTATTTACAAAAACTTTATTGAAAATAATATTCAAACTTCGGTGTCAAAAATGTTGCCTATCCTAGGTCATTATAACATCTCGTTCGCAATATATGTGAAGTTTTTATTTTAAATTATAACCTAGTCGAAGCCCCCCGTCGCATTAAGGTATGCGGTAGAGCCGCGATAACAAAATATACAAACTTTTTCGCCCTACAAGGTGGTGTTCAAGACTTTATTCGGGAAGTCAAAACTCGGCATATTTTTATATAAAAATATGTTTAAATTAATTGGCGTTTGGGAAAATTTGCATTATTGTATTTACATACGCCAAGAAAATAATACACTAAAAATGTTGCCTATCCTAAATTATAAAATCTCGTTCGCATTATATGTTATGAAAGTAAGCCCCCGTGGTTACACTATATCGACATAGCCCTTTCAAGTGGTTCGTCTGGGACGGCATATTTTTATATAAAAATATGTTTAAATAATTGGCGTTTGGGAAAATTTGCGATTATTGTATTTACATACGCCAAGAAAATAATACACTTCGGTGTCAAAAATGTTGCCTATCCTAGGTCATTATAACATCTCGTTCGCATATATTTGATGAAGTTTACTTGTGTAGTCGAAGCCCCCGTGGTCGCATCGGTATGCGGTAGAGCCGCGATAGCCAAATTCATGATCTACAAGGTGGTTCGACTCCACTTCGGGACGGCATATTTTTATATAAAAATATGTTTAAATTAATTGGCGTTTGGGAAAATTTGCATTAATGTAAATACTACTTGGCGCCTAACTAGCCCTAAACTATACGATAAATATATCGGTGTCTATTTATTAATCGAAATATATAGTACAGACCTAGATCATATATGTATAACTGGTAATTTTATTGATGAATTATTAAACCAATGAAGATATGTATGAAACCTCAAATAGTGTTAGACATAGCTATAAAACTCATCACAATATATGACCTCTTTATTTTAAAATATAACCTAATATACATTCTTGTATGTTTAATTATTACTGTGTTACACTGATAGTAATTGTATTATGTAGAATTTGAGAAATTATTTTGTTACAAGTAATGATGGGCACTATCGACAATTTTTACTATCGCTAGCAGTATCGATAGTCGCAAATACTATCGATAGTAGTATCGATAGTTCCTGAATGATAGTCGCTATCGACAGTTGCTTATCGATAGTCGCTATCGATAGTCTATAGCGAATATTCGTGTAAAAAGAATGACATACAAAATTTAAAAAAAACGGGTAAATTACTAACTTTTAAACTAATATTTCTTTAACTGAATTACACAGATGTAATACAACATATCTTTGGTCATGTCAACATAAAGCAAAAAGGTTAGAGAATAATGAAATATAAAAAAAATATATATAATTTATTCACATAAGTTATATATTTATTATCCATAAAAAATACTTATATCGAGCCAGCAATAACATGAATGAAAATGGATAAAAATTAACTATAATAAACATAAACAATGAACAAAATGAAAGCCAACAATGTTGTAAAAGGTCCATAGACTAAATCTAATAAAACATTCAAAACAATGTAAAAGCAGCAATTCGAAGTTGAAGACGTGTATTCGTGTATTACCATTTTGCACTATCGATAGTTATCGATAGTCTGAACTATCGATAGTCGCTATCGATAGTATTCGATAGTGCCCATCACTAGTTACAAGTATGTGATTTGCAAAATATCTATTTTGAAAACTCACTTAACAGTTAATAGAGAAAGATTCGACTGAAATTATTACGAAAGTTTTTATGGGGCAGAGTTATAAGGTAAGGAACCACTTTTTGGGATGCACCATGTCAGGTTAATGACAAAAAATAAAAAGTACAAAATAAAAAATAGTCAAAAACAAATAAAGCAATAAGTTTTAAAAAATCAATAAAAGAGTATGAACATATAAGAGAAATAGAGAAATAAAGGTGGCCTGACGCTTCGCCTGTCTCGTGCGATGCGTCTTTTAGAGAAAGAGAGGGCAAGTCAAGATATAATTCGACGTGTAAACTACGCTGAAGACGAAACTATCTTGGAAGTTAATAACTCCTTATGTATAATTTTTCTAGAGCTATTTGCATTTAAATAGAAATACATATAAAATAATCTGATGCATACGAATAAGCTATGAAATAAATATTAAGATCAAAACACAAAATTACATTTTGCTAATAAATATTATTCTAAACTATTTTTTGATATTTTTTTAAATTTCTTGCAATTAATCAATGCAATAAATATTACATGAAACCTCAATACATAAGTGTAAATTTTAATGCAGGGCATACGATAACGAATAAGCAAGTGTACATGTTACATAGGAACAAAATAATATTTCAGTTCACATAAAAGTCTAACAAGACCTGTTACGTCAAGAATCTTTGCTGCTGTTTTATAGTGCGGTGAGATGATTACCGCGCGGGAAAGTTTTGCAACGTGTATATGTATTTGGAGACAAAATTGCCATTTTTTGTATGAGAAGAAAACAGACAGTCTAGAAATTGCGAGATATTTGTAATTAAATTGAGCTACATAGTTCGACATATTCAGGAAATGAAAGAGATTGAGTCTTCAACTCCAGGAGCAAAAACGTACATATATTGAAACCGAATGATAAAACTAATATTGGAATTATGGAGGAGAAATATATAGCAAAAAACCCTGTAAACGATCGTAAATGTCAATTTGTAAAACTTTACATAGTCGAAGAGCAAGAGCCATGTTGGCAACGAATTTAAAAAAATATTTGTTTACTGATGACAATTTGAAAACCAGTTAGGGTCATATTTATAGTCCGTGTTTAAGGTTGTGCCCATGCTTGAGCCACGCTTGAGCACGCGATTTTGACGTAAATGTTATTACAAATGTGTCAAAGATCGACACAATCTCAAGCACTAACTATAGATATGACCCTAAGTAGGGACCCATTTCAAAATACTCCCGAAGGTCTCATAACTGTCGATGAAGAAATCTTCAACGATAAGTGACATCTACACATATATTTTTTTTGTATTTTGGGCACGGTTTGAACATTTTGAACATCCTATCTGTGCGGAACCGGATTTTCTACGGTAGCTGCTTTGTAGAAATATATGCATAGATCTCGGATAAAAGCAGAATAAGAATTTCAAATATTTAAACCACCTTTCGAAAAGCTTTGTTTTTCAAGACAAACTCGAGAGAGTCACTGATGATTATTAAACGTACGAGTATTTATAATTTAGTGTTATTGATAAGTTATTGAACATAACGGTACTGAAACGATAATCATGTTTAGAAGTGTATTACATCAGTGTAGACGTGATATTTTATTTTTATATCAGAATCTACTTTATTCGTTCAGCAAATTAACCCATTTTCAAGAAATTAATACTTGTTCTTATTTTTTCGATATGCTCACGTCTTTTACCTCTCTCTCTCTCTCGGTCATGGCATCGCCGCAAGAGGGACGGGAGATACAGATTGAGAATCACTATTGTAATGTAATATAACTGGATATCCATATTCCGTAAATAATGCCAACAGTAAGATATTACAATGATATATTACGAGATAATTATGTTCTATTGGAAAATTATAGAAGAAGAGGTGAATATTGAATATAACAATGTAAAGAAAACTGCTACAAAGTGTAAAATTTTTTTAATTGCTAATCAAAAGTAACAGTAGGAGATTGTAGTTACCAATCAAAACGAACAGTTTTACCAGTGCTGAAATTATTTTTACAGTTAAAGCAAGAAATATCCATGAATATATTATATAGTTCATATGTAGTTATTCGATTTGTATTGAAGTAAAGTAATAATAATAATAAACATGAAAATTTCAAGTGTAAAAGAATGTAACAAATTTTGGAGCAATATCCTTGTCCGTTGTGGTAATACATCTTATTAATTGTATACAGTTGCCTTACGTTTACAGACAAGAATATAAATGTTATTATGTAAGGTGTTTGATTTAGTATTATTCAAACCTCTCGTGCTATCTAGACCTATTTCTTGGAATATTACTTATGTTTAAAGCCATTTCACAAAGTGAAAAATTATAGAATTACATATACGCAAATCTTAAAATACAAAATATTTCAAATAAGAAAACAATAAAAGATAGGACAGGATTTATTTAAAAAAAACTTATTATACCTTAAGAAATTACAGATTTAAACTCTCTCTCTATACAGGATGAGCCACTAAGAGAGGTAAGCGACTGTATCTCGGAAAGTATTATGTTCTGTGGAAAACAAAATTGATGGTAAAAGTGGCCATGAGAAATTTTTGGCAATTATTTTCAAGTTCTAGATTTTACCGTTAGGGGACGTGACTGCTACGTTCAAATCTAAAATTCTTATTATCTCAGAAAATCTCAGAATAAGCTATAACTTTGATATCATCAATTGAAAGCCCATTTAATACCAGATAATTTTCTTTAGTGACATTTTTTCGTATCCGTCATAATAAGGGAGGGAGAAGACCATCTATTCGTCAATGTTTGAAGTTTAATATATCCGTTACTATTCAACCTATCCGAATAATCTTAGACTCGTTTAAAAGGTAATCGTGTGGACTTTAAACAGCGTTTATATGCTGTATCAATTAGTTTCAAACTGATAAACTAGAGGCCCCTTCTGCAGCGGTAACTTATTTTTACGATTTTCTTAAAAAAATTAAATGGAACATTGCTATTGCGTTAATAGGTTCGCAAGTGCATTTAACACGTTGAGGGGCTCCTAAACGTTTCTGAAGGTTCGTGTTGGCACACTAGCTATATCTCACTTTTCTTTTGAAAAAACGTTTTTTTAGTATATAATATATATATTGCAGAAGGGCTAATAATACTTATTCGCTTAAAATTTCACTTTTCACTGCCCTATAACTTATATGAAACACAGACGTTTAAAGCATAGAAATAACTATAGAGAAAGGGAGTTCCCCGACTCAATTGTAGGAAATAATAAGCAACGTACAATATTGACCTTGAATTTCTACGTGGTGGCAAAACATTTAAAATAAGTGTGTATATTGTGACACATATCTTATTACTACATACTGCTACTTGCATTTTGAGACGGCTGCAGCAATACTGCCTCTGTAGTGGATACAAATTTTGACGGCTAGGACCGTCATGTCGTAATATGAATTTGCTGAATTACGGTTATAGCCGTCAGCGCCCCTCAAAGTGTTAAATTACGCACATGTTTTACTGAAATCCGCATCTCGATATCTCTATTTGTTCCCACGTTATTGCAAAAAAAACTAGCAAGTATAAAGATACAAATGAGTCAGGGAAAATGGGTAATAATAACTTAAGTTGGCTTTAATCTAATGAGTATTATAACGTGAAAGTATTTATTTTGTCTTCCGTTGATGTTGACTTTGACCATTCAAAATGCTTGTTACGAATGTTAAGGCCGTCGATATGGTGAGTATGATAAAATTACCAAAACCAACTAGCATTGCAAGGACCTCAAGAATCCAATCTAATATTGGATTTAACATAAACCATAATATGTTTCATATTCAGTAAAATTACTTTTTTAAAAATTTTTATTGACAAACACCTATTTTTATTTTTTTTGTTTAAAAATGTCCCACATTTGAAATAAATCCTTTGTATAATTGTCTATAGTTTTTATAGTTGATTAAAGATGAGAATTAGATATCGTAATGTGGCTAGAACCGAATTTCCATTTTTAAAAAAAAACTTACTTAACCACTCCACGCGCTCTACCCCCTCCTCCCACGTAGTTCAATTCAAACATAAAAGTTTAAACAAAACTAAATATGTATTCTAACATTTAAAAAAGACATTGAAAGAAGTTTTCGAAATTAAATAACAAAGTATTGCAGAAAATGTTGTCCTTACAGGAACATAAATATGTATGTTTGACCTTGACTGTATACCTAAACGTGAATGGTTTTTAGAACATCACATTAACGATTTTAGTTAATAGTGAGCGTGAAGCCTTACCTCCTCCAAAATAATATATTAGGGTATTCTTTCCATGAAGAAATAACGTTTATGCATGATGAATTTAATATATTATATTAGTAAAATTGGTGGTGTGCTGGATATTTCAGTTTAAGTGCTTAATGATAAACTGTTCTAACAACTTGATCTTTATTATGAGTTGTATTCTACTTAAAGAAAAATTGTCTTGACATTGCGTCCGTTAGACCTGTGTTAATACATATTTACCCAAATAAGTCTTCTTGTTTTTTTTATTCTTTTCGTGTAAGTAAGTAAAACAGACTGTTAAAAGATATTTAAGTTGCGCAGAAGTGGAGGACGATGAGGTACTGTCTCTATATACGACAATGGTAAAACAAGAAAAAGTCAGAAAAGGTAGTAGAAAAGAATCTTAGTGTTAAGGTTTGCATCGAAGCTGAATTTGAAGTTTTTTTATAATAATTTGTCTTACTTTTTTTTAATTACAAATATGTTTTAAAAAATCTTGTATTAAAATTCCAAACAACTTGATCTTTGTCCTGTATGGAGAGATTTTCCCGCCATCCCCCACGAACTACGCAATCTTAAACGACTTTCCAAATTCATTCTTGTAACTTCTGAACTTCAACAAATTCGACGGATATATTTACTTAAAAACTGTTAATTAATAGAACTATGCACGGTACAAAATAATTGTGTGAAAGAATGCGTAATATTCTATTATACATAAAAAGGGGAAATGAAAAATATTTGACAAAAAATTTGAATAAATATCTTAATCTAAATTAATGTAAAGCATATTTTTCAATTCTACATTCAGTTGATATTTGGATATATACATTGTATAAGAAGTCACAAAAATTATTTTCTAAATAATTCGTATTATAGTTGAAATAGACTTCTTTCTAAAATGAATCTAACTTATAATAAATTTAAAAAAATAATGAATCTAATACTAAGAATTACATACATATAAATAAATAAATATCATATAAGGAGAGATTTATTATAAAACTGTAGATCTGTAGACCACAACAAACTAAATGTGATATTTTATCCCGATGGGAAAATTCCATTTTTCAGGTCATATTCATCTGGTAAACGGAAACCAGATAAAAATCAATAAGGGACCAATTCCTCATCTCCGTACACACAAAAGAATTAAATCCTCAGCGTAACAGAAATCAATGGACATTTGGTCGAAATCTGGACCCCGACTTCTTGGAATTGCCTGACAAGGGCGGTGGCGACGCATGCGCCCTCTGCATTTTCGAAAACTAATCTAACATACCGCGATCACCATGACCTACCGCTATACGAGACCAATTGCGTAGGTCAAGAACATTCATTTGCCTCTCATGATATTTTAGTACCGTTATGTACGCATACAGTAAAATAAAACCTGTTTTTTCGTAGCATTTTTTGTAGTTCATTGTGCCAAGATGAATCGCTCTATGCAATATTTAAAGATATTGTGGGTATAATTAAGGAAATAACTGAAAATAAGTACTATTAAAATTTAGTATAAGAATATAATTTTTTTCTACACAATCGCTATCTTATCCTTACGATAGTAAATAAAAAATTGCAACATTTTCACTAAATGGACTAGGTATATTTAATTTATATTTAATGTGAACAACAAACATATTTAGTAACGAATTGATACTATTTATATTACTGACGTTTACTATGGATATATTTCTGAAATGAAAACTTAAATCGAACACGGATTTCGTACATGTACTCGTATAAGACGAAGTTCGTAAAAAAATACACAGTAGCAAAACATTTTTGCAATGATAGTATAACGCAACAACACGTGTGCTTTAACGAAAAATCTTACAAACATAAACACTTGACGGTATTATTTTGGACGCTGTATGTGAAACATGCAAACAAATACTAAACGTTTAAAGTCGAGCCGTGTAGCATGACATAACCTCAACAAGGTGCGTGCAAAAATTCGATATTGTGGATCACAGAAGGGTCTAGAATTTCTTACATGCTTGTCTTACGGTAAATAAAAATAACGGGGTTCGAGCGAATTCGATTTATACTTATGTAAAAAAGACTTGCCTACCTTTAAATTATACTCTCATTGTTTCATTTCATGTGGGAGTTACTCAGTTTGTTCTCTTGATGTCACAACATTTCTACGCGAACCTACAACACTTTGCCGATTTGACGGTCTCTCACTTTTTTTTACCCTACCCTAACTCAACCGAGGGATGCATACCCCTCTGCGCAGATTTTCCCCCTTTACGCCGCACATTTTGTTTACATACGGTGATGATTCACTACAAATTTTAGTGCGCAGGTCTTTAACTTGTCAATAACGATGCCACCAAAAAGTAAAAGAAGCAAAACTTACCTATTTTCGCTATTTTATTGTCTTCCGGAAGATTAGAAATCTACTACACCAACTAATATTGTAATTTCTCTATTAAACAATAGATTGTACTTGAAGAATGTTCCAAAACAATATATGAAAAATAGTTCAATAGTAAAATTGTAGAGAATTTAATATTTTTAAAATAGATACCGGAAGCCTAAAAATATTTTTTTAAGTCAAGGACATTTGATATTTGTAAAATGTATTAGGGATATTTCAGTACAAGAAGCGTGATTTATTTGGACTACGTTTTTCTAGGAATTTTTATTTTTATTAATTACTTTTGTTTTTTCTGGGTATCTTTGAGCAAAAATACGTCACGTCCGCTTAATAATTCTATTACATTCGCCGTAAATAATGTTAAAATTTAAAAAATCGTCATTTGTAAATGTTAAATTTGCCATTGCTTGCTATAAAACAAAACTTTTAAAGAAAAGTATGAAAACATATCTAATGCATACATAGAAAATTTTCTATTTAGTTGTCACATATTTGACAGCCACGGCCTTTATTAATTTTAAAATATTAAGTTTCGTTATTGTTAAGTAAAATAATCAAATATCTCAAAACCGGTTAGATTTAGGTATAGGGAATGCTAGTATCAATTAAACGAGAATGAAGATAGGAATTGAAATCTGATATAATATACAGGGTGCTGTATTTGAAATAAGCGCGTTAAAATTGTTAGAATTGAGTGGTATGTGGAAAACACCCTGTATAAAAAAATTTATATTTCAAAGAACGAGGCACCAACGCTATGTCAAATTTTAAGTCAGTAGCGTGTTTGTTTGCAGTAATATCATGATGACTGTTTTTCTAGAAAAATTAAAAAAAATTGAAATATCTCAAAAACTATTAATTTTTAGTATAGGACATGGTACATGAAATTTACTTAAAATTTGATAGAGAATTGAAAAATAAAATAAAAAATACCATGTTCTATTTAAAATAAGCGAGTTGGTATGTATTTCCGGTGTACCGGAAGTAGATCATTCATGAAAATATTAAATTTAAAATCAGCATTATCGATAGTGTAATCTTATAAAATTTTACATTTCGCCTATTACTACATCCCCAAAAACTTCTAATCAAAACTCTTCGCGCCACCCCCATTAAAATAAATACCGTACTTTATAAAATAACAATGAATATACATACAAATAATATGTATGTAAAGTATCTTTCATCTATGATGCAGAGTAATGAGTAATTGTAAATACTTCCGTAATGTCAAACGGTGCACTTGCTATAGAAGTGTTTTGGTAATTGGCCATTTCATATGCCTGCTTCAAACTTTTTTCTAAACTTACCCATCTTTATCTATTTGTAAATGTAAATGTTGTATGTCACTAATTTTATACCCAATTTTCATAGGGTAGGCAAAAACCCACCTGCAACAATAGACAACCTAGATTTCTCAAAAGTTAACAGGAATTAAACATTTTATAAAGGATTGAGATCGCTGGTAAATGAAACAGAATTTTTTTTTTCAAAGACTTGTGGTTTTCAAGATTTTTTGAGTTGAAAGATGCCCGAGGAAGTCACGTGACCCAAACGCAAGCTGACGTAGAAAACCTGTAAGTCAGATTATAGGGTTATGACATTACTAATATGATAACACAAATGTAAGATCCTTTTTTAACCATTATATAATACATAGAATTAGTACTTTGTGTACATGCATGATAATACATATTATTGTAACATATGTACTTGTAGAATATCACTAAATTTAATACCATATTACTCGTATAGGTTAGATACTTGTACTTACATCAAAATGATCAGAACAATATCCGGTAGTCTTCTCTGCCAAAGGTACATCTCTCCTCATGGCAGTGAACCATTTTTTTTAAGTAAAAAGAAATCGTCCGAATACAAGGCACAAGTACTGAAGCCATTGATTTCGATAACATAAACAAGGCTTCATACGTCACACGTTGTAGTTCACGTAAACGCCGCGTTTTGGGAGAGCACTGTAATCGTGCTTCTTTCTTCCTCGATTTCTAGGTGAAAAAATATATTTTTTCTTCTGGGAATAAAAGAAATGGCCTTTTCTCATGATTATCTTTAAATTTAAAGAATAACTACAAAGTACATAGGTTCTCTATTGTTACACAGAATTACATACATTTGTACTTACTTATTTTATTTTGGAAAGATGAACAAGAAACATGCTTATTAGAGTGTAATATTTTATTAATTTCATTGACAAAAATAATCACCTAATAATAAGATATCTATGAATTAATAGTTTCTTCGAAATATTCAATTTACTATTTTTATTTTAAAGTTTTCAACAATTTAAACAAGCATTTATATTTCCAGTCCACAAAATATAATGTAAATACAATGTTATCCATGGAAAATATGTGACAGATATACATATGTATATTAAAATAAAGTAAACAATTGTCTTTAGTTTCAAAATTACTATATTACTTTTACTTATTACAATCTTCTCCTTTGTGTACTTATGTACAATACATTATTTCCTCTAATAAAAGCATCGCCAAATTTATTCTTCAATTGTCCATTAACATATTCCTCCGTCTGCTCTAAAGCTATGTTCATGTAGCCATCTAAGCATGCTAAAACACCTACAATTAAAATATTAAAGTTAAATATAGGCGTAGGATATATTGTGATTACTTGAAATACAATGAAAAATAAAACTATTATAACAATTACATATAACCGTATATTTTTTGATATGATGTATTCAATGTAAATTGCAACATTATATACAAAATTATTATGGATGTTTCTCAAAAAAGCTTTTTTAATTCAAAGCAAATATGAAATGAAAGCATAAATAAACTAACCTCTGTAGTCCACTCCACTATTCAATTTCACTACAACAGGCCTTGCATGAATTTGTTGGATAAAGTTAGATAAAGCTTCCTTCCTACTCATTTTTTATACAAAAACAAATAATGTATTTCTCAAACTATCTAGAAAACACAATCCGGCTACAACATAACCCTACCAAATACGAAGAATAAAACAATCGGACTTATCGGATAATTAGGTAGTTGTAGGTATTTTATCTCCGATACAACCAACAGAGCTACGTTTCGCAAACTACACACATCGGGATAATAGATGGCGCCTAATGGATCTAATAACACTGATATGTACCCACCGCACCGGAGTAAAATTGGTAAATATTAATCAACGTTGTACCATTGATAAATTGATATATCACTCTTATGGCAGGTTTTCGACCATCGTGTGTTTGGTTGCATAATCTGAAAAAAAGTATTTTATCAAGAAATGTTTGTTATGCCTCGCCTTCCTGAATATTCATTTGCGGTTAAACACGTAGTAGAAATTGCCGACGAAATACGTCAACGCCCTAAATACGACCACCTGCATAATTATTTCCGAATGAATAGGACTATTTACTATCAACATACAAAGAAAACACATATTTAATTTTTCCTTATATACATATACAAATATATAAGTAGCTCGAAATGTAAAAAAAGCTGAGAATGATGATTTATTTCCTAGTATATTTAGTTTGATACACTGTAAAAAGCAGCAGTTAAATTACATAGATAAACATCCTAACATTAAAGTGAAAATACTCGTACAAAATAATAACGTGGAGATATACATATATATTCACTGTTAAATTACAATGGGTTGATAAAAAAACGTAAAATATGTGGTATTACGATGACGTTGTATGTAACAACACAGTATTACTTTGTGCATTACAAAGGTGTAATGAATCTTACTGTTTGGTTTCCTTTATCACCCTGATATACATTGTAAATCTCCAAACCGTAATTGTAAATTTATTATTTTATTTTTGCCCGCGGTTGTAAAAAAAATGCAAGTCAAGCAGAAACATGCAAGGCATCAGCTGCGAGGTGGATATTGGGTACACTGTAATACAAAAGCATTTTTGCATAAATATAGGTACATATATACTGCTTAATTGAAGTATTTGTAACATTACACCACTATTTAATTAATATACTAGCATGATTTGTAATGTTACAAATACAAACTGTGTAACTAAAGTCATGATTTGTAAAATCAATATTCCGCTTGGTTATTTACTAATGGAATAGAAAAAACATCAGATAGTAATTTTACTATGATAATCGTGGGTAACAAAGTTGCCCGCGATTATCGTTGTAAATTCGCATAGAAATTTTTTTCAGTGTACTTTTTGTTTGTGCACATTGTTTCGATAAAAATTTGCAATTTTTAAATAACGTAACGTTTATAGTGTGATGGATCAGAAAATTGATGTGATTATTAGGCACATATACAGGGTGTCTCAGCGAGACAGTTTATTAGAAGTTTATGGAGTTCTAGCCAAAATATAAATTTGAAAATTCAGAATCGTATATAATTTATTGTGTTCTCTTCACTTAAAATATTTTTAGATTTCTAGCGCTTCCGGTTATACCGGAAGGCGCCGGCCGTCTACTTTATTTTTTATGAAACAGTCTGTATATTTTTACATATTTGGATTCGCCTACTTTTAGGCTTCATAAATGTATTTAGTTTTTCAATGTGATTCCGGCGTTTTGTAGTTATTCAACTTTTTCCAAAAAAATTTACTATAGCCGTCATTTATTCAAAAAATCAGAGAACACTCGATTTTTTCGGATATCTATTTAGAATTCATAATATGCTTAAACAACATGTTGGAGTATATTTTAACGCCGAGAACACCTGTCTATATTGCGTGGTTCCTTTGCTGTGGCACGTTAACTTTTAGAAATTTTGAGGAACCATAACCTAATTTTTTCAAATAGCACCCCACATATTTTATTACTTAGTCATATTCGGCATCTCATTTTACATCTTTTACATTCCACATGTCCTATACCTGAAATTGATAGTTTACGAGATAATTAGGTTTTTTTGAAAACATGCACTCACAACTCATCGATATTTATTCAGGGTGCCATGGAAACCAAGCGTTCTAAAATTTTTTATTTAATATTTATTGTCAAAGTCTAACGTCAAAGTCATACATCGTCGTTTGATCCTTGCTAATAATTAAGTAGCATATTAAGTTTTTTATATTATTGTTATAAAGATTAAAATGGATAACAATAACGAAAATAATGTTTACTATATCAAGAAATTCTTAATTTATTTTCTATTCACCACTCAGAAAAATTCATGCATTGATTCAACAAAAAATGGTAAATCCAAGAACAATTTTCGTTTAAATACGGCGAAGAGGTTGAATGAACATTAAAATTAATGTTACGTTATTTCTGTTAGTTCAAAAATAAAATTAGCTTGAAGTAAATGTTCCATTTGGTTGTTAAGACAATTACAACGTAATTTTTATGTTGCAGCAACATTAAAATATTAATACAACTTGCATGTTGATTTAATAACTGAATATTTGTTGGAACCACTGAATATGTATTTGGTTCAAATAAAATAAAATAACAAAAAATGTTTTAAATCTTGGATCGAGTCGGTCTTTACTTGATGTAAATCCATTTTCAATGTGAAATAAAACACATGTTTTATTTCACATTAAGAAACGTTTTGTTAAATCAATGATGAATTTTTCTGAGTGCAGAAAATGCGCCAAAATTCTTAGTAGAACTTGCAGAGTGTTTAATGAAAATTATTCACATTTACCTCCAATGACAAAAGGTAAATTTATGTAAAAATATATAAGGTGTTCCATTAAAAATAACAAAGTAGATGACCACTTCCGGTATAACCGGCAGCGCTAGAAATCTAAAAATATTTTAATGGAGAACATAATCGATTATATATGCGATTCTGAATTTTCAAATTTATATTTTGGCCAGAACTCCATAAACTTCTAATTAACGGTCTCGCTGAGACATCCTGTATGTTTTTACAAATTGCAAAGATGCTAGAAATGCAAATATATAAAGCCAAAATCAATCAACAATACCGATTTCCAAAATTTCCAAGTTCCAACGCCCTCCTAAACAGGTCAAATCTTTTTTTCTCTACAAAATGACTATAAAATATATACTATTTTATATATTATGTGTCAAGATTTTTTATTCATATATTATGTACTTATTAGATCGAAATTCAAACATGTAACAAGTGAAGTAAAGTAGATAATTTAATAATGCTTTCAACACAAATGCAATGAAAGACTGTAACTGTAAGAAAATATAAAACCTGGTATCTATATTTAAAATAGGACAGAATGAATAAATCATCAAAATAGCATATTTTGCACTTCAAGTTTATCAATGCATTAAGACTCCGCCTCATGCAATTTATCCCACTCTTTGATTTCCTTGTCTTGCACACTGATAGATTCGCTGGGCGCTCGTTCGCGCGTGGGTAGTTAAAACGAGAGACCAAAATCGGGTCGAAAAATATTACATTGAATGATATATCAATTTATCAATGGTTGTACATTTACGATTCAGTCCTGAGTCATTTTTCGAGACCATAGAATGAAAAAAAATATTTATCATTATTTTCCACACGACGCATAATAGCATAATATGCATATCTAAGTTTTTCTAATGATTGTATAGACACATAAAAAAAAAATCGGGTAAACCTGCAGAATCCAGCTCCCATTTAAACTGACATAATGAACGCATTTACGCATGCGCATAACCAATCAATATACGCGTAACGTTGCCAAACGCGTACTGACAGAAAGAATGCTGATATAGGCTAATTTATAGGTTATTTTATATTTATTTTTATATTTATAGGTTAATCAAACGATATATACAATTAAACTAATTTATTTTGTAAATATCATGCCTATCAACAAAAATAACTAGGAAAACATGGGTATATGGGTATGTGGGTTCCGGACTTGTGAATATTTGTCAATATATGTGATTTTGTACCAAGACGAACCATATATCAATTAATAAAATAGAATATCAACTATATAAAACAAACACAGCAGCAGTTAAAATTATAAATTACAATGGATACTGTTCACGAAGAGCTTAATAAATTCTGAAAAAATTGAACTATGATTAAATTGATTAGCCATATAAATTCATGTAAGTAGGACTCGAAGAGGTCTTCAGAAGTTCTAAACTGCGGACGAAGCTTCTTCTTGGTACGCATCCACATGTTCTCCACGTTTGTGTATGAACAGTGCGATTTCGGGATCAACAAATTCCGTTGATGCACAACAACACAATGTTCATACGCACCACCATCCATATCCTCGATACCTTTGTGTGCTCGCCAGGATCGAATACTTAAAGCTTTACGACATATTTTACATGGCCACCGATAACAATCACTAAGGTCACTCTTTTTTATGAATGACATAGGCACTTTGCATTCTACACAGTTATTTGAATGTTTTATTAAACTATGTTTAGCTAACCACATGATAATATTAATTTTGTCAGGGAAAATAATATTTCTAAACGTGACCTTTTCTTCACGGATGTGATTTATTCCTAATATTTTCCTCTTCAACAATCCAATGTCTCGCAATTCCTCCTCTACCTGCCATTTCAACAAATTAAGAAAGAAATAACTTAACTGAAATTAATTAAATGAAATTAATTAAATGTCACAATATAATGACAACACAAGCCAAGCCACAAAAAAACTAAAATTTGGCAACGTTGCAGGTTGTTTACTATATTCGTAGCGGGAAATTTAAATGGGAGCTGGATTCTGCAGGTTTACCAAAAATCGTAATTAGAGTAGGCTATGTGAATGGATTGTTACTTTAGCCACTTTCACATAATGACATTTATTCCTTGACATTTAATTTGAGGTTATAAATTTGGTTACAATAAAATGTCAAATAATAAATGTCATTATGTGGTAGTGGCTAAAGCAACGATCAAAAGCATTTTCATAGCCTACACCAATTATGTTTTTTTTCGATGGCACGTTATAGGTATGTATGTACAGACTGTTCCAAAATTAATGTCACCCCCGCAATTAAAAGATCCAATAAAAATCATCTTCCCTATAACTCGACACAATTTTTGATTGACGAATATCAATATTGTAATTGCGCTCTAAAATAAATATCGGTCAAACCTAGTGCATTCGTTTCGCAACAGAAGTTATAATGTATCTTCCATCACATCAAGCGACATTAATTTTGGAAGAGACTGTACATCCCAGTAAACGCACTGGTAACATTTACCTTTAGGAGAGGTAACAATGAGATAACGTTGCTATGTAAAAGTATTACATATAATGTATATACATTGTACGTAATATGAATATTATATTTTACCAGTTTAAGATATGTACAGTGTATATAGCAATACTCATAATCTACATATATAGGTACTATATCTCTTGGTTTATTAAATTTAATATAGTGACTATGTCACGTAATAACGTATTTTTAACAATGGAATAATCCTTTGCAGGTCTGATATCTTTGTTACAATAGCAAATAATTATTCATACAATTTAAAACAAATTAACTTAAATACATATGCAATTAATTCTGATACTTAAATAAGAAAAGTCTGAAAAACTTTGTTGTCAGGTTATATTTTAGACTGAAAAATCGAATTTTTATGAATTTGTTTTGAATTTGGAGTGCAAATGTATTGCTAAATTTAATTTCGTTTGAAATAAAGCATTTGTTAGAAACTGAGGATTTAAATAATCAAAGTTTTAATTTTAAATGAAGCGCCATTGCGGTAGTTGGCAAGTTAGGATGCGATTGAATTTTGTGTAGGTTTTCTGCTCGCGCGTTCTGCGCGTCTGTTCATATTCACTCACTTTCTATTTGCAGTGTGATGAATCTGTGGTAGTGATTAAACAGAGATTATTGACTATAAACACATATTTTCGGTGTGATAGTGTTTAATACATTGCATCTACTATGTAGCATGTAAGTATTACACCTAGAAACATAATAAATTAGACAGCTTATTGCAATCTAAACGGATTGGAAATTGTTGGCCATTTGCACTTATAGAAGCATTGCTGTCAGCTCTAACATAAATTATTAATTTTGTTAAATACATTGTAGAAAAGTTAGAACTACCTCCGATGGTTAATAATAATAATTGAATCTGAAAATTAGTTTTTTTTAGTTTGGTCTTTTGAACATATCCTCTAAATGCTTTCCTTTCCTCCTAAGACTTTATGTATATATTTTATATACATATATTGTATATGTACAAGTAGCAACTCTGTACAACTTATGTAACACTAGGAGGTTTCACTACATAAATCTTCTATATTAAATACATAATATATATATGTACAACTGAACAACAGGTACATACGTAGCATATACATTGCATCTTTATAACATTAAAGTAACATACGTTGTTACAGTGATATTCTTGGTCACATAAATCTTGGTATATAAAATCTGTATACAATGATTTGGACATTTGACGCAGATTTCATATATACATTCACGTAACAGTTTACAAAACCAGGCTAACCAGATTGTTTATCTCACCAGGGTAATAGCTATCTAATATTATGTATGTATTTTAATGGTCAAACAAATGATACTGATTAAGGGAACACAAAGCTAACAAAACGTTTATCTTTTACTTAATATAGTTTTTAATGGCTTCCTGGTTAATCCGAAAAATTCAGCTCCCGTTTGAATGCTATCATCCGAGCAAATATGTATATGTAGACATGAAGTTTGATCAACACGTAACTAGTAGGACTGAATGAAAGATCTCCAATCCTTAAAATTCTATACTTTAAATTTAGAAGCTATCAAGCTGCTTCTTCTTTCAATCATAAATTGTTTTCCTAATTGTTAACAGGCTTTTTCAAACTACATATATCAATGTTTTGATATTTGAATTCTTTCTATCCGAAAAATTATTTAAGGTTGCGTGGTCGAAAAATGGCGGGAAAAGTGCTCCAAATACGACAATGGTAAAATTTTGATGCAAGATTATTTATTAAATTACAACTATGATTGATGAAAAAAAATTATAGGAGTAAAATATCTTTGACGTTTAGTCCAAATTGAGGCATTATTTTCATCCTTTTAAATTAGATATAATTTATAATATTGAACTTTTTATGAATCGTAATGCAAAGATTACTGAAAACTACAAATTTACTTATAAACTTGTTTATGTTAAGTCTAGGTAGGTAACAAGGAATAATATTGATTACGACAATAATGTTACATTAATCAATGTTATAAATAAATCAAAAATCTTTTATAAAAATTAGTTAGTAACTACAATGCCTGAATTCACCTAAAAGCTATGTCGCATTCGGGATGTGACAGATTATTTGAGATGAAGGTTTTGGATAGTGTAAATTTTTTAATAGATGGCGCAAATAATTAACAAACCATAAACAACCAAAATTATTAATAAATACGGCATAAAAACAAACTAAAAGGTAATTTAAAAGTAGTTTTAAAACTATTCCGCGATATGTTTCTGTACTCAATTGTTATAAACCCATTTTTTTATTTAACCTAAAACTAATGAAGTGGTCGATACGTCATACATAAACGTCAACTTTAGATTTTTTATAACATATACCTTAAAACGATATTGACTGAGAAGAAACGAGTAGCATCTTTTACAATCGTTTATAGAAAAAATTAACTATAATCAATTCTTCTTCAACTATTTACAAAAAATATGGGACAACATTTTATCGTCCTTAAAATAACCTTGTGTTTTTCAAGCATTGTAAAATAATAAAACAAAATCGTTGCATTTCGTTGCGCAAAACTGAAAAATCTAGATAAAAACAATAAATAGTGTTCTTTATATTAATAATGATTTTTCTATGTTTTATTAACTAAAACAAAAATTAAAAGTATTTATTATAAATAATAAATCGTAATAAAAATTTCTAAAAAAAACCATATTCGAATTATAACAACAGAAAAATGTTTGTCTCAATGGAAACATGTTGGCTGCGCGACGAAAGATATTGCTTTTATTTTACAGGACCACTTACTAGATATTTGTCATATTTAGGAATGAAGAATATCTTGCCTTACCTAAAAAAAAATGTTTTCGCAGCGACTTAATTTTTCCCACATTCCTAATGATTATACTGACTAATGCGATCTTCCATTCTGTTGTACTTTCGTTGTTAGTGAACTGAATGCCTACATGGTATGGGGTTTTGTTACTATTAGCATATAGATATTCAGTGCATACTTTCTAAACCATTACCTACCGCTGACTTATCAATGTGCTAACTGAACATGACCATGCTGAGTGGATGTAATTGTTTTTACCGAAGAGTGATTACAATGGTAAGCTTCAAGTTTTCTTTTATACAAGGTCAGCTGCTAAGAGGTCATAATCTAATAACACTAATTATTAATTGTTATTGTAATTTTTCTTTGATTTATAGATATTATAACAGTAAAGGATGTTTAACATTATTATCACTATTAACGTCCTATTGTTTTAAAACTGTATAGGTATATTTCTACATTAACCAATTATTTCCAGACAATATAAGGTTTGATTTTTTGCTAGATTAAATTTTTTTCAATTTCCGTTCCTTCTCGGGAACTTCACGACAAAGTCTCATGAACGGATTTAGATAAATTGATCTGAAATTTGATGACATATAAGAAATTTTGTATACATCTTTTTCCTGCATTTTCACTCTTGCTACTATCTTTTTGCAGGACATTTTGAAAATTTATTAATCCGTTATATCACATGACAAAGTGACATCTGACAATTATTTTGAAAAATCTAACTTTTCATTCAAGAAAATATTTCAGAAATTAACGATAAGTTTTAATAAAAATGAAAGTGCATACAATTCTTTCTGTTTCTTCAATATAAAATTCAAGTGTTCCATTTTTAAGATGAGAAAATAATGCATTTGTGTTTTGAACTGCCCTGACCAACCGTTTTCAATATTAGCAAAATATCGCTTTTATAAAACTATCAATATAAAGAGGTCATTCCGATACAATTTCAAAATGTTTCGTGTGGAATGCATTTGTCATAATTGACCACAACTTATTAAATACTCGATTATAACTCAATGAAATTTACAGTATATAAATGAATTGTCCCAGATTTTTTTAAATTTGAAATAATACTACAAATTTAGTTCCCATATAAAAAAAATGTATGTTTGTTTTTGCCCTGGCAATATGAAAATTCAACATGTCAAAAATAATTTTAAAAAATATGTCACCCTGTATATCTTATTTACAATATTTAATTCAAATACTTTTCACTAAAAATAGGTAACTAATATCTAATAATAACTATTCAATAAATAATTATAAGTGAGAGAAGTAAATAATTTAAGGTTATAGTACATAAATGTTTCAATAATATAATCCCAGAAACTTCAATAAAACACTACACTTTATATAAACTAAAATCATCAAACACAAGATTGATTGAGCGGACAAAGTGCATTTAACGTTTTTTAATAGTTAGCTGTCAAATCCAAAAATCAATAATTATGTATGAGCAAAAAACTTTGTGTTGGTTGAATAAAAGTATTCATTCACTTTGATCGTAGCCAACATTTAATATTGTACAATTAGCGAATTTTTAGCCCTGTTATAAACCATGGAATCAATTACTTTTATCTACATTCAAAGTGAATTTGAATCACTGGCGAAATCTATACTTTTTGAATTCATATTTGTATATTTTCTAGCAAATTTTAATCATGATTTTATATTTTCCGATGAACGCTTCTTTCATTAATAATTACGTCAAAAATTAATAAAAAATAAAAATTCCATTAAACTATATTATAGGTTTTTATATAATTTGCTGTTTACTGGGATAAATAGAGATGTAAATAGAATGGTCCTCAAATGATAGCAATTATATGGAACACAAAGCTAACAAAACGTACATCTTTTCTTAATATAGTTTTTAATGGTTTCTATAATCCAAAATCGTATTTACATACTTTGAATGCTATCATCCGATCAAATATATATATGTAGACATGAAGTTTGATCAACACGTAACTAGTAGGACTGAATGAAAGATCTCCTTCCTTAAAATTCTATACTTTAAATTTAGAGCTATCAAGCTGCTTCTTCTTTCAATCATAAATTGTTTTCCTCATTGTTAACGGGCTTTTTCAAACTACATATATCAATGTTTTGATATTTGAATTCTTTCTATCCGAAAAATTATTTAAATAAGTTTGGGCAGCAATATGGAAATTTTTGTAACATTTTTGTAACTACCTTAACTTTTAAACTGATGAAATAATTAATAATAAATAATGAAATAATAATAAATTTAATAAATTAATTTAAATCCGCATATAAAACAGCAAGAGACTCCCAATTCTCTATTGCATATATGTATGTATAAATTCGGGGATACCCACAGAGCGAGTTTTCTCTCCAGAATGAGGGGTCTTCTTTTCGAGGTGCTAGGGCATCTTCTTGGAGGGCCTAGGGAGCGAACTTCTGCCTCAGAACGACGAGGCCCTTATACAGCGTGTTCGTGGGCGACCGATAAGTCATCGCGTGGCCATATATAGCGCCTGGCTTATACAGCGTGTCCGCGGACAGTAGTCCACGTCGAGGGATTGTATAAGTGGCATAGTCCCCATACTTATATAAGTCGATGTGAAATTTCGGTAAACCGGAAATGAGACAAGACCTTAATAATTCGACAAATACCTCTAACTAGTAGTTTTCAGAACTGTTAGATTTCGGAAAGTTATAACAAACTAGTTTCGTGAATAATTCTATATATTATAGTGTAAAAAATACATACCTAAAGATAATTGTCAATATGTGTTACAGTGCATAGGATTTCACAGTTATAAAAATATTGTACCTACGCACAAAAAAAAAGAAAAGAAGAAATGTTATAAATTCTATTGAAAGGATTACTAAGGTTCTACTTTTGTATTTAGTTAGTAGCTCAGTTTTTGCATTGTATTCTGTATTTATTATTAAGTTGTTAAGAATTAACAATAAATAATTATATGTTGTAATCACGGAAGATGATCCCTGCGTCATCAATCAGATTTGTATGAATCAAATCAGTACTTCGGCGTCATGTTAAATACTGTAAATATCAAAATGAATATGGCAGCTATGACATTTTTCATTTTTGCATTTTTTAAGTGCGTGGGGATTTATTGACAGACCGTAAAAATTTAAAACAAGTTGTTGCAATTGTACCTACCGTAATGTTCTAGTATGTATTGCCATTATAGTAAAAAAAATTACTTCAAAAAATTGTTAAACGAATACGTATTTGTAACGACGAAATCAATGACAGTTCCATCAAATGTCTCCGGAGATACATTAAATATATATGTCAAATTTTTAAGTAAAGAAGCGGAAATATATAGCTTAAGCGCAGACAACGAACTAATCACGTCTTTGTCTTATTCAAGTGAATTGCACGAGCCGTACGTCTGTGCTAGGCAAAGTTTCGAAATACAAACTGTCATCCAGGCTGTCCTTGTCATACAAATAGATATTTGGATATGAAAATTGTTCTTTGAATGTCGTTGATTGAGTTCTATGTAAGTGACGCAGGGATCATCTTTCGTGATTACAACTATATATATATGTATACCGGGATATTATTTGCAATCTGTGGATTGCATTCTTGCCGATTGCATACAGGCGCACGATTCGTCCCCCTCACCTCGCAGTAGTATGAACGAGGGCTTCGTTGAATTGATTGAAATTGAAAAGATCGATGTGACGATAGCATTTTCTTGTAGTTAGACAAGGGTAAAGAACAGAGAACAGAACACACAATTGTCCAGCAGAATAGCATGCGTATTTCTTGACTTTGTTAACTCATAGAAATCATATTTTCATCGTTCTTTTACTCATATAAAGAGGATCATCACATTAAAAGTTAGCAGTTGGTATATGTATGTGTATATGTTTTATTGTTTGTTGGAATTTATTGATAGGGGGAAATATAAGTGACATTAAAAACGTCAATTATTATAATTTGGAAGGACATAAAATTTTCGTAAAAAAATCAAGTATGAAAAAAATTAGTTAGGAGATGACAGAAAAGAAAAATGGAAAAGAAATTTTTTTTTAGAGATTTTTTCTTAAAAAATAAAGTTGGAAATTAAGAAAAGAAAATAAGAAAAATAAAAGTTTGAAATAAAGAAAAGAAGAACAAAGAAACACAGAAGAGGAAACAAACAGTAAGATGGAAAAAAAGAAGAACAAAGAAACACAGAAGAGGCAACAAACAGTAAGAGGGAAAGAAAAGAAGAAATAAAGAAATACAAACGAGGAAAGAAGCAAAAGTGGGTGCTATATTTAATAATAACAATAACAAGGCGAGGTTAGTGTTTAATGTGTATTTCCTTTTATCAATTTAAAAATATAAATTTTATTAAATATTTAATTTATTAATAAAATATAGTAGACTCACCCTCTCTCCCCCCCCTCCTCTCCCCTCCCCCGAGATATTAAATAACATAACAGTATATATATATATATATTAGCGCTACAGGCCATATGAAGGTCCCTGCCTTCTATCTTCTTCACCACTTCCCACCACTTCCTTTGGTCCGTTGCTCTATCCCTCCAATCACTGATTACAATTTTCTCTATATCTTCTTTCAGTTGTTGGTACCATCTCTCTTTCGGGCGTCCTCTTCTCTTCTTACCCCCTACTCCCTCATGGAGGACCCTTTTTACTACCCTATCGTCCGGCATTCTAATGATAATATGTCCTAGCCACCTACTTCTTTGCGCCTTAGTTTTGTTTGTTATTATTGGTTTTTCGTACAAGGTCTTTACTTCCGTATTTGTTCGCCTTCTCTACTGTCCATGCCGATCCTTTACACCTCCAAATATCTTTCTGAGGACTTTTCGTTTCCAAATTTCGAATTTATTTTCGCTAGCTCTAGTAGTTGTCCACGTTTCGGATGCGTACAAAACCACAGGTCGTACAATTGTTTCATAAATGCGTATCTGCCCTGGTTATATTTCTTGCCTTTAGCATTCTTGATAATGACCCCACTGCTCTATTACCTTTTAATATTCGTTGGTGTATCTTCACGTCTTCCTGGCTGTTATTGGTAATGATGCTCCTCAAGTATTCAAACTGCTTTACCCTTTCGATCGTATATTCTTTTCCATGTGCCTTAAAGATTACATATTTATTACCTTCTGTAACCTCCCTTCTCATTTCCATGTACTTGGTTTTTGTCTCATTTATTCGCAGTCCCTATACCTAAATCTGACTTTTCCATCAACATTTGGAAAACCTTTTCTAGTTCTTTCTGGGATTTTGTCATCAATACTATGTCGTCGGCGTACGCAATGCATTGTTCCTTATGGTGATAAATCAAACCCGCTCTTTGTATCTTGATTTTTCTCATGATTAGTTCAAGAACGAAGTTAAATAAATTTGTCGAGAGCGGGTCACCTTGTCTGAGCCCCCTACTCACTGCAAATGGAGCTTGAGAAATTTCCTTCTACTAAGACTTTGCTATTTGTTTGATTCAGAGTTATTTCTACCAATTTTACCAACTTATTTGGTATTCCCAGAACTCCGAGAGCCTCGATCAAATACTTACTGGAGATAACAAAAAATAATTACTCTGACAATAATTATTTTAGTTTAGATTTGTTGTTTTAATTCAGTATTCCAAATAGCATAGAGAAAAAGTCAGCACCCAGTAAGAAAATACAGATAAATACTTTGCCCTGATGCCAAATTTTTGATTTGTAGTGTATTAACGAGCTTATAGATAATGGACCTTTAGTGGGTGTAACGAATACTGTTCAATTATCATAATATGTACCACTTTATGAGTTGGTTCTATTTTTAACGTATACCTTACAAACGATTGCAATATAATGAGAATGTGAAACCTTTGACAGTAAGGCGTTGCCAATGCCAACACCAGGATTTACCTCATTTTTCCAATTGTCACCTTTTTTATCGGTGCATTTCAGCGAAACGATATCGAGTTAAATTTCGTATCGTGTCGTACTACCTTATCGAATATTCGTAATCCGAAGGCAGTTTACGATGTAACGATCAGGAAGCACCATTGAGCTAGTATACTAAGGAGACGCTATGAAGCATATTTCCTGTATGTTCAAAACGGCGCACTGGGCGGGGCTTAAGTGGTGTAGCAACATGGCTGCCTCACCAGGTACGGACTACTGAAAATTGTAAATATAATCTTAAGCCTCCATTTAACAGATGGTTCTATTTAAAATTAATTACGTCATCCCACGCCTATTACGCTCAAAGCCCATAAATGTCATAATTTGACAACATAAACGCTCAATATGTAATAGTTTATTTATGTACCTACATACAGACGCACCAATTGAAATTTTCCAATTACGGCCCTGCACATTGTTTTTATGTCAAACACGGACCTATGAAATGTTATTTTCGACGAATTCTTCTTGTTAACGCTGTTTCTACTCTTGCAACTAGGTAGAGCACAAGAAACCATTATGTCTTGTAGTAGTTTGCTATATCATATAACTGTAAGAACTGAAACAATCAAATAATACAACCATACATGACATATACACTAGAATCTACATATTTGACGTAAAGTGGTGTACCAATATGGCCGACCTGCGCCGTTTTAGCCACGTGATAGCGTCTCCCTACTTATTCTATCTCAATGGGAAGCACTGAGCACGGCAGAAATTATGCTGAATTTGTTTTCACTACATTCGTTACATTACCAACTTTATATGCACCTTAAGATCGAGCTAAAATAAGTTTGCATTAAGAGCTAGTACACATGGAGCGGTACAAACCGCGCGGTTACGAGATATTCACAAGTGCATAGGTGTGTACACATTCAACTGCGCGATTTTGGCTGCCGCGCTGTTGACCGTATGGCTAGAAATTTCTCCACAACCGCGGGAAAACCGCGAAGTCTGAGGTATGTATGTATGTACAGTGATGTGCTTTAGTACTGACTCACCCCTCGAGGCCAGTCGGCTATATATCGTCGTACATAAGGGTTATATTTACAAAGTTTTATGGCACTTTGAGTCAGTACTAAAGCACATCACTGTACATACATACGGTTGAATCTGTTCGTACAGTAGGCAGCGCGGCTATTGTAATAATTATGGTGGACGGTGAACGGTTTGATACCGATTTATTCATAGATAAAATAGAGAAAACGCCTTCAATTTGGAATATGGAGTTCTCAGAGTATAAAAACAGGGTATTGAAAAAATCATGTTGGGAAGAAATCAATAACTCATCAAAGGGTTTAATTGACATTCGAAAATAATCCAGGAATTTTGGTTCCGATTCTCCTAATTTTGGATAAAGTGTTATAAACATTCCATGAGTCAATCTATCTAAGAACTCTTGTGTTTGTAACTGTTTACACGTGGGGGATACCGAATAAACACACAAATAATATCAACAGTTTCGTAAGTAATATATTTACTATTATCACCTATTACCATGAAGTTGCTAACATCCTAAGCACAAGGAGTCTAGTGCAGTTTGGAGGGTATTTTTTTAAATATTGTGGCATTTCTCGACGTTTTCAATATATTAATTAACAAGGCCACTTGAACACAATTATATACACACACAAAAACTACACAGCGAGAGTTGCATTATAGTTATAACAAGGGATACATCGTAAGAAGTCATGCAAATAAGCACTCATAAAAAAGAAATAATGAAATAGTTAATAAATTATAATTACATATAAATCTTTCACTTCTTGTTGCTTGGATCGGAAATGTCTGTGAAATATGCTGGCTAATTTTTTGTCGCTCGTTATAACATTCCACTATGGGATACTATACTCTCAATTCTCTTACATATAGATGAGATATGAATGTTTGTGCACTCATATGCATAACATTTTTAAAATTTCTCAAATACAATTCTTGAATATTCAATTCAGTGTCAGTATTATTCAAGAAAAATGATAATATGCATATTTTCAATTGTATCATTCTATTTTGTTGAAGAAAATGCATGGAGTAGTAGGAACAAGCAGCTTAAGTTATCCTGTGAGTATTCTGCAGTAAGTAGTGTCAAGCAATAATACAAAGGCAGTAATTTATAAAAATGTATTTTAACTTATTCTTTTATAGATAATAAACTTAAGTCATAATTTCGTATTTTTATATATTTTATCTTAAGTAAACGCACGGACTTTTAAAACAAACAATAAATAAGGAGTACATGCAAATTTTGTAATATCAAAATTCTACAGACTAGTATTCCACGTTTTGATATCTTTGGTTAACATATTGTGGTCGCCTTTGTTGAAGCGATATATTTATTTCCTCGGGTGATCTAAAAACTTGTCCGACAGTAGTTTCAGGTCTTAACGTAGGGGAATATGTAACCGGTCGTCTTACAATGACTTGTTGCTGTTGTGCTTGTTGTAATCCTACACGAATCTGTAGTAGAAGTGTATAAAGAATGTATAGAACATTAAAACAAATGCATGTGGTCTTACAGGTTGTTTTTGAGGTCGTGGATTTTCATCTTCTTCTTCGTAACTGCCATAATAATTTTCAGGATAATATCTGTCTGAGTATCTTAAAGATACATTAGGTTTTGATTGGTGTTCTTCAAGGTTCAATGGTTTGTATAAGTATTCATTGACGAAATGGAATTGTGAAGACTTTTCACAAATATTGTCACCACCTGGAGGCATGCAGATCAGATGAACCTGAAGTAAAAACAAAAAAACAAAACTTATTTGTTATAGAAATATGACCACTTACCTGGTGAAACGTAAATCCTTCAGGGCATATCCACGAATGTCTGGCGTTATCCTGGCAATAATGAAATACTTCACATCCTAAATTTTCATCAGCATAATAACCAGTATTTTTGCCATTACAGTCGAATCTAGTTTGGGGAAGTAGTATAGACAGACGATCAGGTTCTTCCTTTTCTTCTTCTTCTTCCTCTTTTTTTTTCGGATCTAGTTCATCCTGTGTAGTTTATAATTTAGTTTTAATATTAGTTTTGATTTCAAGATACGATTAAACACTGTAGTAATTATTTTAGATATTATTGACAAATTTTAAGTTTGTTTGAGATCTATTTGACATAATTGCAAACTCATTCAAACATTTCGTTTTCCCTATATTTAATAAATAGTCGTTTTTATTATGACTATGAAAAAATATTATAGTTCAAAATAGGTATTTATTATAAATCAAGTAATTTAATATTAATTTATTTTTACATTTCAATTTATTTATTTATTTTTAATAAACTAGTCTATAGACCTTTTTGCATCGCTATGGCGGCATTTCAATTTGTCTAGTTTTGAGGCTAAATATGTATGTTCAGTTAGCTCAGAGTTTCAGTTGCTACAGCAGAAACATTTGACGCTTAAATATTTATATATTTATATATTTATGATAATCTGTATAGGGTCCGAGATGTATCCGTGGGTTTTCTACTCCGGTCACAAAATGGAATTTACTCAAAATATTAGTTATCACATGATATAGATGGATTATAGAAGCACAAGCTAAAATTGTATACAACTATACAAGATGTTCTGCCAGTAAGTAACAAACCAAAGTTATTTTTATTTAATGGAACACTCTGTATATTGTTGATTTTTTACGTTGCTTTCCCTCTTTCCTTAAAAAAGGTATAAACAACGTAGGTAGTCGAGAATTGATAGTTTTCGAGATATTTAGAATTGATTTTAGACAGCGCTACTTGTTTAATCGTGTTTCGTTATGTTTAGTTTGTTAACAAATACTAGGAATTACACAAAAATAATTTTTTATTAGTAATATTTCAATTATGTGTCAGTACATTTTATCTCAACCGGATTATTATACAAGGTGAAGGCATTTTCACGCAATGAAGAATATATTAATTTTTTAAATGGAATTCCTGTAACACTTTCTGATACAGAAATGTAAACACTTTTACTGAATATTAAACTTCCTACAAACTTTTGATGCGATAAATAAAGATCAACGAAAATATAACTTTAGATAGATAATTTTAGTTTCTGCTCCTATAGGCTATGTAGATTATACAGCAATCATATTTTGAGTAAATTCCGTAATGTGACTAGAATAGCCACAATAAAAAACTAACGCATAAATGTCGTGTCTCACATCTTTTTTTATAAATTTTATAGCGGCTGAAGTATTGTATGGTAATATAATGCATCACAAAGATCTTCTATTTGGCTTTAATTGATTTTGGGAACGTATGTATGTCACTATTATCTAATTAAAAATGATGTAACGTACAACAAACAAAGCCAGTGAAACCAGAGGAATACAACAATATTTTATACGTACTTGCGCATATTGTTGCCGATACTGTTGTGGAATTGGCTTTCTTAAAACTGGTTGCGGTCGTGGTTGAGGTCTCTGGTTAATTTGTATAGCATTAGGTAGGGGATAATTTTCACCGCTGTATATGGGTACTCTGGCTTGAGTAGAAGCTACATTTACAGCTTCATCTTCTTCCTCACTCACGTCGTCATCATTGGCATTCAGTCGGTTTACTGCTGACGGGACTGTAGGACCAAAACCTTTATTTTGAAGATGCTTAACCTGCTGTTCAGTCAATTTAGTATAATTTGGAACTTGAGTAGATTGTGGGAGAGATGTAATTGCGGGAATCAGCAAAATCAGTAATGTAAAGCGATGCATTCTGAAACAAAAATGATATGATAAGGTCATTTATAAAATAAGAAACAATGTTTGATATGATACAAAGATAAGAAATAAATTAAAAATATTATTCATTTAGCGTAAGTGATTGTTTAGATATGTATCTGGCAATTCAGTTATCAAGTTCTCATTTTTAGAAGTTCTAACTGTCCTATTGTACTATTTTATTTCACTTAAAAATTACAGTTTCCTCTTTATTATTAAGGAGAAATAGAAATATGATTTACAATAATTGTATGGAATTTTGCAAGTATTTTAAGTTGCCAACTAAAAATATCTAAAAATGTTTCTATTAAGATACCAACAGACTAATACGGTAATACCGACGCGACGTTTTCCAAGGTATCGTGGAATCGATATCAGTAATGGTATCGAGTACTAGATGATGTATCGATAATTCACGCAACTCTAATGGCAATCAACTCAAAAGAAGCGCAAGAAAGTTCGCGGAAATAATTTTATTGACCTGCTTAAAATACCGGAGCTTGTAACTAATTTAGTATTCAATGTTGTGGATACACAATAACTCATACTTACGTCAGTAAGTATGAGTTATTTGCTGAATATATGTATACATTTTTATATAAGTAATTCTAAATTTCAATTAGACATCTTTATGATTGCGGAAGGTTGTTTGAATATTTTCCATAATTTACATAAACTTTAGCTTTGATGATGACAAGTTGTGCTATAACATCAATAAGGTCATTTTAGTGTAAAGATATCACACTAAAATACAAATACGTTTTCCTTCTTTTGTAGAAAGCTTACGGCAGAAAATTTAGAAGAAAATGTATATTGCACGTCAAGTAGGTCAAAAAATAAAAGTTTGCATATAGTTGATAAGTTAAAAAAACAATGTTGTGCCATTTCAAAAGCTATGACGAAACTCGAAAGTAAGAGAAATTATTTTTTTTAATTAAGTTAATTTCTCAGCGTCGAGTTTTTATTGTATTGAATTTAATACGCGCATCAACAGAAATTTAATATATGTAGGTATAAATATGTGCATGGCCATGTAACATTTCATTTTCGTTTTGTTTAACGTGGAGAAATACACGTTACACCTCGAAACTGTATGTTATCAGATTACTTTCACTGTCCACAGGTGCAGAATCTCATTCATCTCTTACAGTTCTTTGAATGTGGTTCAACGGTCCACGCCCTGCTTACGATTAAATTATTTGGCCTAAAGACATTTTTTTCCTTTCATTATCTTCCGTGTTGTAATTGCAGTCTTACATAAGTGTTTACATTTATATATAAACATGCATACATATAAGTATGATACCAGTTTTTGTCTTGTTAAAATTAATATACTTACATTCTAAATTAGCTTTCAGTTTTCATAAATAAGAGTATTTGAACACGTTTCTATACTTTACATACCTATTCATATAACGACAGACTGCGTATTAGTTTAAGTTAATTGCAAAAAAAAATTAATTTCATTCTGAGTAATTACATTATAAAAATGAGTTGATAACAAACATTATCTAATGTCTTTAAACAAACTATCAACTTATTAATTAATTAATAAACTAAAATTAAAACTAGTGAATCATGCTGAATAATATAAATTACTTTAAAAAAGCAATATTAAATGTATTATATCGAGTATAATACTTGATTGTTAATAATGGCAAACATGGCATATTAGTACACCAAACACTTGAATCTCCAACATATCTGTGCAGTAGACAGGTTTAAGCTGTCCTAATGCCAAGTATGAGTTAGCTTCGAGCCTTAAACTTCAAAGTTTATATATATATATCAGTTTTTTCTAGAAAATGCAGAAATATAAAAACACCTATAATATATAGAAATACTCGGTGATTTATTTTGTATGGATGTAATCCAATATAAATTCTATTTAATATAACAATAACCTAGGGAAATAGCACATTATTGCTACAAAAGAATTTTTATGCTTTGTGTCATAACCATAGAGAACTCCATTGAAAATGTCTAACAACTGTTGGTGGACATAGTCACAAATCAACGGCTCGTATACACTCCAATGCGATTCTCTATATTTTCGAATAAATAACGCTATCGTGTTTTTTAATTTATCACGGTAGTCGGTTCAAAATCAAAGAGAAAATCGCTTGGAATCAGAAAAATTAGTCGACCGACTTAATTTTGCAATAAAAGTCGATTTAATGGAGACGATATATAAATCGGGGACATTGTTGCAAGTCGACAATCTGTTTAGTGGATACCTAGCTTTAGAGTTAACTTCTTCCCTTTTCTTCGTAGGGGTTTCTTATTTTTATCTCATTCTCATGGCGTCAATTTCTCACTTTTCAAATTCATAAATAGTTAGCCACTCATTTCTTCCTCATAATTAAGTAAAAAGTAAGTAGCGCAGTTGAGGTGCGCCGACCGTTTAAACACGATTACAGAATTATCTACTCCATTGCCAACAGTGTTTGTTATTTTGATGCCGGTATTATTGAATATGTCGTCTATGTATGTACAATTTGGTATTCTTCAGATGGCGAAATATATAAACCCCCTCCTATTGCGATACATTGTTTATGTTATTGCTTCATTGTGAGTTCTATTTACTTGTTTGTATGCATACTTACACACCCAGGTAGCATAGAATGTTTCTAAAACGTTCTAATAAGATTGTCTGTGGCGTCACTAAAAACGTTGGTGTAACGTTTTGGAAACGTCTTAATGTTACAAAAATAAAATGTTACAAAAATATAAGTATACTTTAATGTACTGTAAACGTTACATGAAAGACATTTAATTAACGTTTTGTAAAGTTGATACTGAAAAATGCACAACTTTCTTTCCAGTTTTGTAAGCTGAGATTTAAGAAAAGAAAGTTATGCTCCTGTGTTTTCATACAATTAACTCATTTAAGCCTTGACAAGTAAGTACACTTAGCATTTACATTCTTGATTTTAGAAGGTTATATTAATCGGCAACTTTTCGTATAAGCTGAATACTAAGAGAAGATATAGAATGTACCTAATTATATTTTCTTCCGAGTGGTTTATCAACGTTCAGTGTGGATATACTAACAAATATAGTTAATAAATCTAATGTGTAATTCTTTACAGATCCTGCCTAGGTAGCACGAAAACGTTTTTGAAAGGTTAAATAAAGGTTACTTGCAACGTTCAACCAATGTTCAGCGTTTATAAACATTAAAATAACGTTGCCTAAACGTTACTCACTAAACGTTAAAGTCAAGTTAAAAAGATTTCGTTATATTTGGTTACTTTGACGATGAAAATATAACGTGTTAACACATATTTGATACGTATAAACTTTTTAATAGATAATAAATAATGATACGGAGTTTACGTTGTAGAAATTAGAAAATTAACTTATAACTGTTTATTTACCTTTCTATTTTTTTGATGGCATACGAATTTACATCATATTCTTCACTTTACTGCTGTTCATTTATTTCGAATATGTTACATATTTTTGTAGTTTCCTTGTTATCAGAAACTAAGCTATGGCAATTAAGTGGTGTCAACATCTAATGTATTGTATTCCTTTTTAAAACTATTTTTGCATTTTCCAACGTTAATAAAATGTTTCCCGTGTAGCGTTTACAGAGCGTTTATGGAACGTTAAATTATAACGTTTTATTTTTGTGACATTAATATGTTTCCTAAACGTTATATAGACGTTTTTGCTAACGCTTAGGAAACCTTTTAAAAACGTTTTATAAACGTTACATGCTACCTGGGTTAGTTAGTATCAGTTCTGGAATATGGAAATATAGGAAAGTAATTATTTCTGGTACGCACCTTTTCATATTTAATTATATTTGTAATAAAACACGATGTATGTTGAACACTAAACACTTCAACCCCCTAAATACCAAAAACTGTTAACTAAACAGCGACGCGTTTCGACAAGGCGATAATAAAACTAACTAAAGTTTTATTATCACCTTGATAATGACAGCTTTGCTATCGAAACGCATCGGTGTTTAGTTATAAGTTTTTGGTGTTTAGTGGGTTGAAGTGTTTAGTGTTCTACTTCTGCACCAAGAGATCCAGTGAAGAACTTCACGATGTATGTTATCCATGTGTTTATTAGTTTTGTTAGAGAACTGTTATGTATGTAAACGAGCTTAGAAAAAGGATCTTCGAAATAATGACAGGAATGACACTATTTAAAATGTGAACAAATTTATTTCGATATTGATAAACAACTGATATCCGTTGATATAGTAACGCACGTAATTCAAAAAGGCAAAAATGTTTTCTTAAAGCAATACAATAATATATTTAATTTTGACGTCACTTAATTGCCAGCTTAGTTCCTGATAACGATGAAACTACAAACTTTTGTAACACATCCGAATTAAATGTATAGCAGTGAAGTAAAGAATATGAAGTAAATTCTTTCCCTATATGAAACAAAAAATAATGGAAAGGTAAAAACATAGGTAGCTATAAGGTAATTTTCTAATTTCTTCAAGTAAACTGAGTATCATCATTCATTATCTATTAAAAAGTGTATATGCATTCAACACGTGTTAACACGTTATATTTTCACCATTAAAGTAACCAAATATGACAATATCTTTTTAACGTTACAGTAACGTTTAGACAACGTTTTTAACGTCCATAAACGTTGAACGTTTCAAGTAACCTTCATTTAACTTTTTAAAAACGTTTTCGTGCTACCTATGCAATTACATATATTCTGATGAAGCATTAAACTATTTTGCTAACAAACATCAGAATTTTTTTATCAAGTGCACTGATGCCAGTTGTACTCAATTATGTTTTTATATTTATTAACATGTCTTCATGTTCATCTCTAGTATGCAGGTTAATATTGTGTGAAAAGTATTTTATTCCTGTTGTGTTACATTCTTTGCTCAATCAAAAAGCGATAACATTGTGATAATGTACTTAAAGGTCTCTATGTTTCTTCGCGATACAAAGAATAATAGCCATATACTAATGCATTAAGTACTGTTTTAGTAAACAGAATAACTCGTTAACAGCCAATTTAAAAGAATTTAGTAATAACATCTATCCTATAAATTGAAATTACAAATTTAATGAAATTGAAAATACAGGCTATAATATAGATGTATTAATTGAAAATACGAGTAAGTTGAAAGTGACAGCTGCAGCGACTACATAACAAAACGTTTGTAGAATGTATGCAATTTCGATAACTTCTTGTCACTTATAATTGTAAATTTTACTTCACATATATAGGTATGTATGTATACATACATACATACATAGATATATCTCTACATAACTGTTCATTTGCCAGATGGTATAACATATTGTATGTTATTTTCGCTTATTTTAAAGAAAGTGATATTAATTTTCTCATATGAAAGTTAACTTTTGCATAAATGAGCAGACTTTATAGCAGTACGTATATAATATATAATATACATATGTATACATATATCTTGGTAAAATGATTCAATATAAAGATTCTGAGCTTGAATGATACTAGCTGCGTGTGCTACTTCTAACTAGGAGAAGAATGTTTATTTTTTGCGTGTTGATTTTGACAACAAACTTTTAATACTGCCAACGTTTCGAACCTTTTATTTGTTAAAATATAAATATTTAAAGTAATAAAATTTGGTCCTTTTTCAGGGTTACCTGTTAATTAGAAAATAACTATGTTGCAGATACTACATTAATGTAACTAATTATATAATGTTTGAAAAAACAAATTGAGCGCTTTTTTTCAAAATTTATAAAACACCGTTATGTGGCTTAGTTTATTAAAAAATGGGAGGTTAAGGAGAATTAAAAGAAAAAACCACGAGTCTAAATTGAGAATAGTACAAAAATAATTAAAAATGAATTACAAACAATTAAGGTTCGTAATCCAAAAAGTATATCAAATCCTTACTTAAACTTATTATACAGTTAGAGGTCATCTCTTTCAAATTAACTGATTAAATCAGTTTATTAAATAGGTAGTATGTTAACAAATAAAAGGTCCGAAACGTTGGCACTATTAAAAGTTTGTTGCCAAATCAACACCAAAAAAATTCAAAATTCTTCTCCTAGTTAGAAGTAACACGCGTACGTATATACACACGGGGGTACCACATTCGCCTCGGTTGATATACAAAAAACGGTAACATATATTTAAAATCCTTTTGTTGGAGCATGTGTAAGTGCATTGGAAGCACGTTCTAAAATTGTTTTGAAATATACACAATGTACCAAAAGAGAGTTACACATCAAAGTTATAAAAATTTAAATGGAACGCCATGTATATTATTGCATATTTCGATGACGCAGACTAAATAAAGGCAAGTTACTGTTATATTCCCTATATCTAAGTTCAACAGTTTCTGAGATATTTAACAATTTTTAAAAATGTAGATCAATATTTAGAATGAGTAGGTACTTGGACTACGTATTTAAGTTACGTGTTTCAAGTTGTATTAACTTCATTAGCAAAACCATTTCATCTAATGCTAAAATAAAGATGCTTTCTAAAAATTATACAAGTGGTTAAAATCTTACCTCTAACTGGAGGTACCATTAATGCTCAATAACTTGCTTATTTTAAATGGAACACCTGTATCTAACATCGTAATTCAATTTTAATTTTATTTCTGTTTTAAATGTTATTGAGGTTCCCTATACCTATCTCTTATAGTTTCTCTGTAAAAGTCAATTTATAGTGTTTTATTTGGCGATTATGTACTAAAAATTTGGTTAAGTCAAGGTAGCTTTGACATAATGACAATAATTTCAGATATTAATTTTGTCTAATTTATTCTAGGTCTACTACCACTGCATTGACGAACATCGTAGACGGTATTCTAAGAAATCTTAATGCTGGCAACTATGTCGCTTGCATTGCTTGTGATCTTTCTTGTGCTTTTGATCTTGTGAATCACAACATTCTTCTCAAAAAATTGTGTGCCTACGGGGTTCGAGGAAACGCGTTGTCTTTGTTTGTTGAGTCCTATTTTTTTGGCCGCAGACAATATACCAAAATTGCACATAGAGCAGATAGTGGTTGTATAAGCCACTATAAGTCTAATAGTCGTATTCTTGAGATATCAATTGGGGTTCCACTAGGTTCAATATTGGGACCTCTGTTGTTCTTGATCTATGTCAACGACTTGTCTCTTTCTGTGTCTGGTGGTGTCACGATGTACCCAGACGACACGACGGTTACGGTTACTGGGGGAACTAGAGGAGAACTAGCAGCAAATTATATGACTGTTTTGGGGGAGTTGCTGAAATGGTTTAAACAAACTAATATTAAATATTGGAAAAACTAAAATCTTACGTTTTGGTGAAAAGCTGTTGGGATTGACCATTGACAGTGATCTACACTGGGATTCTCACATGAATTCGGTTACATTAAAATTAAATAAATTCTTGTATGTTCTAAGAAAAATGAAAAAACGTGTCATATCAATACTTTAAAAATGATTGACTATGCTCATTTCAACTCACATCTCTATTACGGTTTACTGCTCTGGGGCAGTTCTTCGAAACTAAAATCAGTATTGCTATTGCAAAAAAAGGCCATACCTACGTATAATCTGCAATCTAAAACCAACTGATTCATGTACAAACTACTTCATGGAGCTGGGGATTCCCAGAGTTTACAATTTGTTTATACTGCTAGCTTGATCTATATGTATATATATTACACATAGGACGTTCTGACCGTTCTGACATTTCCGTAGAATTTACGTTATAAAAATATTTTCGTTTAACATAGTCTAGTATGGCAGGTCTTAAATCTATTATTATTTATTTTGTATTAGTTAGCTTTTAAAGTAAAGTAAACACCATGCATAGATTTAGCTATGTTAGTATTTCACACTAAATTACCTCACATGATTGTGAAAGGATTTTGCATGCTATTTAAACATTTGCTAGAGTACAAAGACTACATTTACTTTTATAGTTTTAGTTGGTAAGGTTGGTATTTTCATTTGGCAATTGTTAAGCGAATCCATTTGTATACATAATTTTCTTATTGGAAGACTTCTCACGTGTAATGATTAATACGAGTTTTTCTTAGTCAGTTTTTATACCTGTGATACAATGTAATAGAGATTCAGTAACCCTTTATTTTACGCTATTTTATTATGTTATGTTTTATTATCTTCTGTGTTAAAATTCCTAATAAAAATATAATTTAAAATCTCAAAACAACAAATAATGCAATAACGTGCTGTACTATGAAGTAAATTGAAGTAGATATTCAAATTATATTTGAAAAGACTGATTTTTATTTTCCAATACGTGTTTCACAGTTGTCGCATCCCTTACTTACAGTTACATTATCATTAATGTAACTGTAAAGTTAAGCTACGGTTAATCCTTTCTTCGCAAGGTCGTGGTCGAACTATAGGGTCGGATTAACGTCAGCTCAGTAGCGTGGTCGAATTGACGAACGCCGATTCAAATCAACATACATTAACCAAGTTCTAGCTTGCGTCATGTAAGTACATAGGTACATTCGGTTGATTTAAAATCGACGCACCCGGCAAGCGACGTAGACCTAACGTCGCACACAGAAACTTTCAACATTTAACTGGATGTTTGTAGTAATAAAACAATTTGCTTATGAGCAGGTAAAATAGCTACGTAGTGTGAAATGAATGGGAAGATCGCTGCAGAAATATATTCTTTTTCAGATACTTTTAATACCTGCGTTATTACGTAGTATAGCGTTTGCCCCAACACCCATTACCATTAATGACATATAAACGCAAATAAAATAATAATACAAATCAATTTTAGAACCATAAGAAAAATTATTTATCAAAGCAGATAGACAGGAATCTATGTTCATCTTAAGTTTGTTTCGTTAAAAACACTGATTTTATTCGAGAATTAATAACAAAACACACAGTAAACAAATAATAATTTATTTCAAATAATAGAGAAGGTAAACGAAAAGGCAGTCAAACTGAAAACAAATTAATACACAGAAAAAACTTTTGCATTATTGGTTGGTCCTGAAGGACATTTTCTGCACCATCATAACATTCATTCTCTAAAGTATATGTAATAGGGTGAATCGAAAAACGCGTTTTTTTCTGCAATACAATTCTAATAGCACGGAAACCTTGCGCATAGGCGTCATTATAAATAAAAAAATATTAAAAAATTTTTTTTTCAAAATTTGAAATCGGACAGAAGGCCTAAAGTTACCAAAAAAAGTCAAAATCCCGGTAAATTGAAAAAAAATGCAAAAATTACAAAAAAATACATTTTTTGTTGTAATAGTGAAAAAAGTGTTTTTAAGAGTGTCCTTAATGCATACAAAAAGTAATTAGACCCATTCTTGTTTTACTGAATTCGCGCAAAAGACCTAAAATTGCGAGTAAGTAATATATAAATACATTAATTTAACACATCCCTATTCTTTTAGGAATACACAAAAGTTTTCTTTTTTTATAACATATTTATTTCTGGAACAGATCGATATTCCCAGGATAATACGTTTATGTAGGTGTTCAAAGCATTTTCGTAGGCATACTTTCTAAATTATTTAATGATTATTCATTGATTATGCAGGTGGAAGCAGTATTCGGTGTTAAACAAAAGTGAATCGTATTAGCGCAAGAAACAATTCAGTATGTTGATTTGTCCGAAAAACCTTGACATTTATGAAAATTTTAAAAATTAGCAACAGCTCTTCTGTGATGTATCGCTTGTCTTCCATGTAATTTTGCTGTAGAAATGGTAATAATGTCAATGTTGCTTTGACATTTCGACGTAACTTGTATATAACAAGTAACCGTGTTCGAAACGATAATATTGTGTAAATACTACGCAAAATAAAGTTGGATAACATGGCTTTTATGTAATAATTTCATTATAATTACATAGGAAGTTGCGCCTTATTAATTTAAAGAAATTCAAACTTACATGATATTATGTGATGAAAAATTGCTATTTATTGTATAACTGTTCTTCAAATTTGTATTCTCTGTATTTGTTATTGTAGCAGAGATATTAATTTTTTGGCCGGATTGTGAAATTAATCGTCAGATTTTTAAATGTTTACTATGCCATTGTAGTCTCACAACTGCCTATGCAATTTAGTGTCTAACTTTCCAGTAATTCGAATTTCTTAAATGTAATATATATCGTTCTTTTGTATTGATGTATAAATTACCAACGCTTTGTGTATTATTATGAGATTGTATTGTTTGAAATATTTGCATCTCGAAAAACGAATATCCTAATACATGAGCTTAATTTAACTAACAAATTTTCAAAGTATAACTCGTCAACATTTCCAAATATATTTCTAGAAAAAAACAATCCTTTAAATAGCTTTATTGATTTCTACAAAATGATAAAATTCTGTGAGAGTGATACAAATGAGTTTTGAAATTTAACTTAACATTAACTCAATTAAGTGATAAAGTTAAAACAAACCAAGTCACTTAATTGGTTAGTTGATATAAAATATATTTTCAGCCACAATTAAAATAGAATGTAACTAAAGTTAATCCATTAACTACAATAAATATAACACAAGAAGTGAACTTACAGTAACATTATTAACTACCTATTTGTATTACTAACATTGTTAGTTTATCAAAATGTATAACATGGGAAATAGTTGTTATAACATTTCTTGGAAAATTTGCAATATTAAACTGCAAAAATTATTACCTAAATCAACTATATGTAAATGATGTTTAAACATGGACGAAAATCATTAGATAATGATCCGCGTCCTGTTTTTGTGTTGGTGATGTCACTTCCAAAGTTATTATTAAAATATGTATTTAATAACTGTTTGGATAATAACGAATGCAAAATTGTAGAAGTAGAAATTATTAGAATTAGTAGTAATGATGCAATAAATGGAATATACAGAAGTAGAAGTGAATTCCGTAAATGATTTCGTCATTCCAGAAACTTGTTTGTATACAGATGTAATGATTAATAAAAGCGTTGATAGTCGCAGAATGTGCGAGTACCAGAAATCATCTTAAAATGCAATATGGTATATTTATTCAAAAACTCAACAACAACCTCTTAACTACACTTTTAATAATAATATAATATAAAGATAATTTAGAAAACCTACAGCAACGGACAATAATTTAATACCCACTCCGAACAATATTTCTCCATAAATTATATTGATACGTAATTTTTTTATATATTATAGCAGCAATTTATTTGATTTGTTTGATATTTACCAGCACGGATTAAAAGTATCTTCTAAAAACTTACGAATCTCAGAATTACTCAAGTAATCACTGTATTTAATAATAATAATAATAGCTGTTTATTGATTACAAAAAGAAAAAAATACACATTCAATCAAATTACAAAGAAAAAAAAGAAAGAAAAGGTATCGGTTAGAGTAAATAAATAATAATAAGAATATAAAAAAAATCTGCCATCAAAAGGTACAAAATCAGCTGCATGCGAAGCACACAGCTGCTCTGACTCTAGCACCTAAACTTAAACTATCCTTACTAACTAAATTCGAGTCTCAAACGCTAACTATAATGAAAAAGAAATATATTAATAAATAAAATGCGTAGCATGCAGTACAGATTGTGATACGCTGCAATGAAAAATAATAAAAAAAAAACTAGAACCCAATGCTCAACACACTCGCCTAGTCAGCCTAACAGAGTCTGTAAAGGTAATCCCTCAGGCCACGAGCAAAGGCAGACGGAGCAAGAGATCTAAAATTGTGAGGAACAGCATTATAAAATTTTACAATGTTATAAGAGTAACTTCTTTTATAAATTTCCAGGTGATGGGCGGGAGGCGTCAGTAGGCCCCTGCTCCTAACGTTAATGTTGTGCACGTCGGTCCTGAAAAGTACCTTTCTATATAGGTAATTGGGTCTTTTGAAATGAATAATTTTGAAATAAAACAGAGAAGCGAGATAGTTGGTTCTGGAGGACATGCTTAACCAATTTGCCCATTTGAGGGTATGTGAAATGTGATCATATCGCCTTAACCCATAGATGAATCGCAAGCAGGCATTCTGCACTCACTGGATTCTTAATCTGTCAGTGTAATCCAAGCAAGGATAGTACACATTGATGCAGAAGTTAAAGACTGAAAGCACCAAAGATTGACAAAGCAACTTCCTCATGTCTTGATCTAGGCAGCCCCTGCTGCCGTAAAGAACTTTCAATTTATAAAATGCGGTACTAATAAGTCGTGAGACATGTTTTTTAAACGAAGACGTGTGTCCAATAAAAGTCCAAGACTTTGAGAACACTCAGATACTGGCAACACATCGTCATTTACCACAATCCGCACCTGAGGCATGATCCTGGATACAGCAGAAGGCCGGCCAAATACCATAACTGAGGACTTGTTAGGGTTAATTATTAGAGAATGGCTAGATGATTCGGTAGTCAGAAACTGTAAATCTGCATTAATTTTCGCAATTGCATCCCGGGCATCGTCCACATTGAAAGAGAAATAGACTTGCGTATCATCTGCATACATATTGTATGAGCAATGGCGTAGACTTTTTATGATGCCGAAAGTATATATGCAATAAAGGAGGGGTCCCAATACACTCCCTTGAGGCACACCAGATACCACGCATCTGGAAGATGAACTGTTGCCCCGCAAAGACACCGCCTGACTACCTTTAACCTGACTGTCTTTAATTTTTATCATGTTTTTTAATTTTTGAGTGGACTGAATGAACACATTCATTTATTGTTAGGCATGTTGTCTTGGGGTTACCTGCGGCGATTATCTTCTTTATAGATTTACACTTATTATCTCCATTGAAGTCATTGTTATATTTTGCATTCAATCTGACAAACAATTGCGAAATATTAAATAAATACGTTAAGTTTATAATTACAATGTACATTTTTAGTTATAGCATATATTTTATAGCAATAAAATTCCGACAGACATAGTTTCATGTTATACATATATGCTACATGATAATTATTATTTTATTATGGTATTTTTCTCACGTTTCCGTGTATGATTTTTACATAAGGACCGTTTACTACCAACTGTAGCACATATAACTTTCTACGTCTATTTATGGGTCATTCATATCAAATTTAAATTTTAACCAGTTTGCCTTGCTTTGAAAGCTGAATTCCACTAATAGACAAACATTATGTAATATAAATGAAAACAAAACATTTCGGTTATTCACAACAGATACCGTTTGATAAGGAAAAGTATAGGAAACACCAAACGGTTTATTAGAATATTGTATAATTTGCATGGTATTTATGCACGGTATAGTTAATTAAATTTTATAGATTTTTAAACGTAACAGTTAACAAGCTTAAATAGAATTTGCAACAGATTCAGTTATTTTATATCATAATCATTTGCAAGCACTTTTAACAAGTTTGATTTTTTTATATTTTTGTGTAATATACATTGATAAAATACTAAAGTCAAATTAGAACGTTAAATTATAAATTGATTATAAATTAACGCTAACCGAATGTTATGTATAAGGAAAAAGAATTTATGAATATAGCGGCCATTATAATCAATTATAAGTGTCAATTTATATCTATGACTATATACGTATATGACATGACTAAGAAGAATACAGCAAATAGACCGGTTAATAGTAAGGTAACATTGATAGTATTACAAAGTATAAATAATAATACGGTAGTTACTGTAAATCAGAAATTCACACGTTAATAATTTCATTGGCTTTCAAATCATTATTATTGCGTCAAACTTCTCACTTATTAAATTTGGAATAACTTTAACATCCGGGTATTCTCATTACAAATTTTCGTAGGTAATTACATCAAATTTAATGATTCTTGATTTCTATATATATATTTATTTATATTAATTTCAACACTTTAAAGTTAGGTATAAACTTACAACATACGATAATAGCATAGTTAACGACATAGTTAAGGAACGACATTACTTACAAAGAAAGGATAACAAGCGACTATGAAATGTTTGAAATTATTTAAAACATCGTCAGTACTTTTATGCCGATAACATAAAAGGTGATTTAAATTAAGTGCGCAGTATCGGTAACTTCTTTATTTTTGAAACTACGCCATTGATCAAGTTAGAAAACTAATAGCATTTTCCCGGCCATTGTAATGGTGCAATCGAAGTAATTGAACATCGTGTTTCTGAGTTTTAAAAAGAAATATACAGGGTGCCCACCTAGTACGCGGAAGTCCAATATCTTGGTTGATAAGAGAGATAATTGAATCTTTTTAATTTCGTGCACCCCTTATACTATAAGTCAGTTTCTGACATTGTGTTTTGAAGAACCATTATTGTCTATCATTTGATCAAAAAATAGTTTCTCTGTTAATTACCGTAACCACAAAATATGCGATATTATGATTGACGAAAATTTATTAGAAAACATAGTAAGCCAAGTATCTCAGACCGTCAATTTTTTCATATGAATACTATACATGAAGTCCCTTTTATTTTTCATGTAGATTCAAAATAAATAATAAAAAATGTAGGTTTGTATTTAAAAAACAAAGTTGTTTTCTGTACAGAGAAAATGAAACACGCTGTAGGATCGGAAGTATTTTAGGTTTGTAGATCTTGAAAAAACTAGACAAATAAAACAAAAAAAGATTCAATTATCTCTCCTATCAACCAAGTTATTGGACTTCCGCGTAGGGGAGACTGGGGCACACAGAACCGTCGGGGCACAGAGGACTTCCTACATATTTTTGGTGTAATTGCTGCCATCTGAAGAAAATGCATTTACACAGAGTACTTAAAAAATGAATCTAGCCTTTCCTAATGATCGTTTTGAAACAAATCGTGGGTATTATTATAATAATACTTGAAGCTTTATTTTCCATATTAAACATTCATATTATATTATGCTGGGTGTTTAGTAATCGAACTCGAAATTAAATACCTTCAAATGATTAAAACTCGTTTATTTCAAATCGAACACCCCCGTTATTTATGCTAACTATTCAGATTTTTCCTCTCTTTCGATTCCGTATAACATTCCCTATACTTAAAGTTTATACATTTGGCTTTCTAAGTAATGTTGTACCTAAGTAATTGTGTCCCTATGTATTATATAATAATAATATATAATAAGAATTTTCTAAATTGAAGACGCTATTTATTACCTACATTTTATTTATGAATAATATTGAAATTTAAAATAAAATCCGTTACGATGAATTTTTTACTATGCTCGAAAATAAGGGAGTTACAACGACCTCAACTCTTGCGAAACTAATTTAGGTTACTATAGAAAGAAATCATGATAATATGTTAAACATTTAGTTGTTTAGACTTTTGACAAAATACCACTCCAAATTTGAGACTTGTTCACACACGGAATCGTCAGAAAAGGTCGATTTTTTGCTATTGTTATATCAGCTATTGTCAACAGAATGTCAATAATTGCCGAAATATTATGTAGAGCGACGAAGCAAACCTTTGCAATTGTAGCATGTTTAACAGATAAAAACCATCATTACTAATCAAGAAATGACCCTCTATAGGTAAATCCTAAAGGCTCACAATTCGTTTCAGTTTCTCTGTTTGGTATAGCATCATTTCAGCCTTCAACTATTGGAGCTTTTATCTATGAAGGTTCTCTCACTGGCGAAAGATGATTTATAAAAGATATTTTAAGCAAGTTCTTAGATTAGATAGATCTTGTAAATATCGAGAAAATAGTCTTCTACTGAACAATCTTTTTAATAACAAATGGATTGGAACTAATAAATTCATTTCATGGCCCCCAAAATCGCCTAATTTGACCCCACTCGATTTTTTACAATGCGATAATGTCTAGGTTTAAAAAAAATGTAGTTCGGAAGGAACTACATACATCAAAGTTTATCGGGCAGTTTAATTTTACCTATACAGATGTAGACTTTTTTTATTTAATCATCTTGAAAACAACAGAGAATTAAACTTATTGTATTGTAACGTGTAACGTATTGTTTTTTTTATTTGTGTTCACCTGCACTATCACTCAGTAAAGTGGGCAAAATTTACATACATAAACCAATATTTAAATATGGCTAATATGTAAACATGATAAGTATAGATATGCTTACCACATGCATGGCAGGATATATTTCGAGTGTTATTGGGTTTGCGATCGGCCAGCGTACGGGCGAAGAAAAACAACATTGAATTTCATATTAGTATGCAGTCGTCCAATAGTGAATACAGTGCGTAAATTTCTTCTGACAATTTAAATTAAATGCAAAATTTCAAGTTTAGCAATATGTATGTTTTCAAAAAACAAACGAAAGAAATATCAATTAAAATATCACATCACATATTTCAATATTCGTTACAAATTAATTTAAGTAACTAAACACAAGCAAAACTACAGTTACATAGGAAAAGGAACTGTAATTTATGATAAATACAGTTACGAAGTTATGATACGTAAAATAATCGCTTAAAAGCTACATCGACAGTTACTTTCGTATATATATAGTATTAAATAAAATAAAATTTAAGAAAGGAACCTTTACTATTATCTACTATTTATACTCTAAAATTAATGACTTGTAATTTAGTTTCATATATGCTTTGTTCCAAGGATTTCAATGCATTGTTAATGTGCTTTGTTCTAGTGTTTTCTTGCATGTAGTTTATAAAATATTATGCTTAGTAAGTAATTAAAAGAAAAATCGACATCTAATATATCATTTCTTAATACTTCATTACACTTTCGACAATACTGAATACGATTAGGGTTGCTAAGATGTTGGTGTTCGTGATTTATAATTACGTTGTACGGATAAATGTATATTTATAATTTTCTTTGCAAGGCGTTCGGCAACTACTAAGCCATAAATTGTGCTGACAAATATGGAAGATAAACATGTGCTGTTCATCATTTTTTTTACGGAAGCAAAGACATTACAAAAGGAGCAGCAATACAGAAGAACAGGAATATTAAAATCAAATTAAAAACAATAACACGCTACGTTACTGAACATTACTGAATGTATCATATGTTCTAACACACTAACGTTCAGCGAATACAATTTGCTGCTGTTTGTATAACTCTATTATCATTCTGCATTTTCTTTTCGAATTTAAATTTCTGTAGTTTTCGGTATTCCACGGCAAAAGCGGAAAGGTAACATCTTAAATCGATCCACAGCCGTAGGCCGTAATAATAATAGACAAAGCAGCATTGTCGTGTAATTAAGGTAATCTGTTAGAGGATGCTAAGGCATGAATTATTATTAAAGATAATTAATTATTGAAAATTATTGTCAAGTTGTTCTATACGCAAAAAGAAAGCATTTTAAACAAAGAAAGAATATTCTTTTATCACATATTTATGTAATGTAATGCTTATAAGCCAAAAAAGTTTAATCCAAACATAAGGAGTCCTGAATTAACAAATTATGTATTTACTTGATTTTATCAAACAAACTGTTTGTTACCCAATACTATATGCATCTCTTATAAAAACGGATAAAAAGAGTATAACCACTAACTTTCTGTCTGCGGTTACATTGAAGACTGTATAGTAGACTATAACATTTGTCAAATTTTTCCAAAAAGTGGCGGCCATTTTTTTATCTTTGGTACGATGGTTTTCCAAATCAATATCTAGAGGACTGACTCTTGCGAACGTAATTATGGCCATTTTGAACATTGTTGTACTGTAGTAGTAAGTACTGATAACTGTAAATACGTTCATGTCTTGTTTTATAAATAGAAGATCACGCGAACTATATCGTCAAAGTTACAACAACTACGGGAGATCTTACGAAGTACATTCATATTACTTTAATTCCAGTAAGATTTCCAGTTGTGTTTATTCCATGAACAATAACTGTAGTCGATGCAACGTTTTTACTACAAATTTGTTGTGTCCTCTATCACTACGGTTTTCTCAGTTAGGCCAGAACTGTAACTGCATCAAATTACAGTTACGTATACGTATAGGTATACCTATATATTACAGATGAATTGCTTATATTGCAGTTACAGTTATATAAATATTTGGATAAGTAACTGTGACACGAATACAGTTACATTCGACTTTCCAAGTAACTAGTTACAGTTATAAGTATCCGAAATATGGTAGGTATTTAGTAAAAACGTGAATTACATTTGCTTGTAACTGGCAAACTCTGACGAATATAAAGATAAATCATAATAATCATGCATAATGTTGAAGCTGTATTGTAATATTGACTACAGGAAGTTGGTACTCTCTTAATAAACTTGTTAATTACACTGTTCGAATTGACAATTTTCCCGAAATTTTAATCTACTATCCAATTGCAAACTCAAAAAGCCAATACTAATTCATCAATCAACCAATACTAAGATCAAAATGGGGCCTAAATGAATTCTTGGGGGATATTTGGAATATTAAAAAACACGGCTTGTAGGTCGTCTTTACATCATTCACGTTAGAATTAATAGTAAATGCAACAGATACGAACAAATTCAGTCACATGCAACTCCGCGAATAGCACTTAAAATTTACTTGCATCCGGTACCTATAGTTCTACAGTTTTTCATAGCCAACGATTCAATTGGTTTAAGGATCACTTTTCGAGAGATTTGATAACAGTGTCTTAATGGAAATCTTCACAAAATAATTAATTAATATGTTCGCAGGTTGATGAGAAAAAATACGTTTTCAAAACTTTAATTATCAGTCAGCATCTAACTTCAGTTCACCTACAGAAACATTCTTTTAATTTGGTTTAATCACTAGAAAACTATTGAAAAAAATTCTCGACGATGTAGAACTCCTTGGAATATTACTCGTCTCAATTCGATGAGATGCTATAAACCCATACAAGAAGTTAGTAGATATAACATTTCTTTTTAAAACTCCATTTTAAGAATATATTGACTGAGCAGTTATTTAAATTTATCAGGAACTGTATAGGTACCTACAGGTTGTAGCAAATACAAGTAACTTTAAAGGTTATTCGTGAGGTGCTAACTGTTGAGATGCTAAGTTCAGGTAGGTCAATTTGTTCATTAATATGCTTTGGTCTACAATGTTGAACGCTTTAAGTAAATTAAAGAAGACATCAGAAATATCACTTTATCCATCAACAATGTATAAATACATAATTATTATAACTAAAATTATTTTAAAGATTATGTGTTAGATAAAAATTGCTTGTTATTTATTATAGTTGTTTAAAATCATTTCAACGCCTTCAGAATATATGGTAACAACATATATCTAGTTGCAACAATTTATCTTAATGTTAGGTAGGTATACCATAAAAAATTAGATAATTAATTCCTAAATGTTGCGGTTATTGTATTCAAATTCAAAAATGTTACAGTCAACCGTAGGTATGTACATATAAACTTTCACTTCGTTATAAATTTATTTAATTCGATGCCTGAGAACAGTTAATTAGATTAGGTGTATTGATGGTATCAGTCGAGTGACATCGACGCGACGTATGTATATGTATGTACGTAGAAATACGTTTTTTATATAAAGTTACATGAAAGTTTCAAATTAGCTAGATATTTGAAATGTAATGAAAGAACCTAAAAGTGAAATGAAAAGAAAAAAAATGATTCCAAAATAAAAACTACTTTCGTTTTTCAAGGCGTGACTTCTTTTAACAATTTGTGAACAGCCATGAAAATGTAGCAAAGTCAAGTTCATTTTACTCTTACATTTTAGAGCGGAATAAATAGAATGCAATTCAATTATAATTTTTTAATCTTATCTTCGGTTGACTAGCTATGCACTACTTATTAGGAATGATAACTATTGCCCACAAAGAGATTTGCTGACGGTATATAGAATCAGTGCAGTTAAGTGCTTAATCTTGAATTGATATCACTCCGAAATTACAATTTGATATTATTAGAAGTTGAGGAATACGTTAAAAATGTAGTTTATAAATAAATACATTAGGTATCATTTGTTATGTGTATTTGTTATGTGTATTTGTTTGTTATGTGTGTTCGTTATAGGTATCTAAAGAAAATAGAAAAATGTATCTGTTCTAATTATCTCCTGTTGTTATATCTTGTAGAAAGCATTGTATATACATTACAACAAATTAAATTAAATTATTGAAAATAAATTAATTTAAAAAGAACTGCGTTAATTTGAAAGTTTTATCCTTTATTTATAACCAATAATAATGATGTATTTTTCCAGTTAAAACTAAAATAGGTTACCTCGAACAAAGCAATTTCTTTGAAAAAATAACTGAGTAATTTATTAATTAGGAAATGGAATATATCTAAATATAAAACATTTTATCTGAGTTGGAGGAAGTCAAGGGCGAATTTAATCCGAACAAATGAAATTAACCTAAACAAGAGTTTGATTCCATTTATTTACTTCGCATATAAGAATAGGTACCTACTGTTGCGAAAGGGGCAGCCTTCCTATTCTAAATCGAATAGCGACTATTCTGAGAGCATTGGTCAGACGAAATAGATTCGCCATTTTACTTACCAATTATTTCTAGATAACAATAATTTGAAATATTGGCGGCAATTTCATAAAGTTCTTGATTTCATTTGTTATTATAATCGATCATATTTTATACAGTTATACGTTAAAAAATTAGCTGTTTCAGAAATTTACAATAAAAATACCGCACATTCCATTTAAATAAATGCAAATTGATTTCGGTATGACGTCATGATGGATGGTATATAATCCACGTTTCTATTAAAATGTGCTTCCCTTAGAACTCTATAACTTTACCTGGTCCGATTTTAAATTTCTTATTTAGTTTGGCCATAATTTCAATGCATCATTTTAAGTGGCCCACCCTGTATATGTCTACTTTTGTGCTGTTTCGAAAAGTATATGAAATAATCGTAGTATTTTCCGTGCTGCTATTGACTATACAAAAAGTTAAAACTGTCACATTCTGAAAATAAACAGTGTCCAATAATTTTCACATTCTCAATTAACAATTTCTCTCTTTCGAGATAATGCGTATATTTTTAAGGATAAATGTAAATTTGTGGAGAACTTTAACTCCTCTCGGGATAACAGTGATTACTACAGAAGATAAGCGTTTCATTCAATATTCTTTGTTCTAACTTCATTAATTTTAACACTAGAAACAGATGGACGCGAGGAAACACCGAAAAAGTGTTAGAATTAACTTCAGATTCATACGTGTAAATTTAAAGAAAGTTGTACCTACTCAATTTAAGACTGTGTTTTTTTTTACTTAAGACAAAACTGTCAAGAAATATATGCTTTACCGATAAACTAGAAAATCGGTTTCAAACTAAAGAGATATCTTTTCGTGAACAGCTTATGTTTTCGTTTAGGACGAAAAAGCTCAAACCATAGAGACGTTTTGCCATTACGGGAAGACAAGTATTTCTTGTTTGGTTTGAAAATGTGACAGATCGAACAAATACAGGCTGAAATTCTATTATTATAATATATCAATTATTTATGTAATGATAGGCACTGCATGGAAACCTTAGCAAGATGATCTTTGTGAATTAAATCTGTATTACTATAAGAAAATGCTTTTTCAACGCTACTACTTCGAAAGGAAATCCTGTGAGTTTCGTAGGAACCAGAAACAAATTCTTCATTCATTTAGAAACCTATAACTTGCCAACAATATTGCCAATATTTATTGTGCGTATTCAAAATAACAGTATAGATAATATAAGTCGCGTTAATAGTTAGCTATTTTTATGGGATGAAAAATGTGTGCTAATGGTAAGAGTTTCTAAAGTGAATCTTCTCAGGAGGAAATTGTGGCATTCTTCTTCGGGTGGTCCAGTTCATATCTTCACTTACTTTTTGCTATTGGGATAATAATTAACCCAACACCACTTATGGCGAGGTGCTGTATATAATAAAGTCACGACACAGTTTGACAGCTTGTTAAACAACTGCTGTACTTGGTAAAGAACCGTACGTGCATTGGTCGTCTTCATTCGCGACTACGATGTTGTCATTTTGTAAATCTTTCAATCACATTGCGATAATGATGTCGGTATTATGCCTCTTGACGTAATGTAAACAGAATTATATTGTAATTAAGATAATAGCATATTATTATACAGATATATCAATAAAACCGGAACGCTCTGTACATAGTGCATTATAGTTAAGAAAAGAATTAAGAAATATAACTAGTGGAGTAAGAGAAGAAGGTGCTCAAAGATTCCGATAACGTTAAAATATTTTTAATACTTTAATTTTAAGAAATTTTTGTTCATTATCATGCACTCTTTAATAATGAAACTTACAATAATTTGCCAATTGTATCGGTTGTGGCGTCATATTTTATTATTAAACTAACTGTTGTGTGATATAGCCATATAGATATAGCTAACGATATACATACATGTAGAAAATATGTAAGTATATGTATGCGTACAATTTCGGCACAATATTAATTATTTTATTCGGAAATTAAACTTAAAAAAGAGAACCGCATTACTCAGTTTATTTATTGCCTTCTGCATATACATGCATACCTATTGCCAGTTAATGGTCAAATGGTCATAGACCTACGTGAAAGTGGGTCAGTAAGGGAAGAAATACATTCACAACATTTGTTTTGCATCAGAGAACTAATAACATGTATTTTAGATTGTATTCAATGTAAACTTTATAACACGTAATTAATACAAAGCAATGCCTCTAAATTGATTTTATTGCATATTTTCCAATATCTTTAACTTGTAGTAGTCTTTGTCGATAAAAAGCAATGCAATATTTATGTATACATACATCATCTCACATAATTATTGAAATTTAGACTAGATAACTAGATAATTGCGCTTACTTCCCTAAAATATTTTATATGGGCAATATTCCTTCAAATTTAATGCAAAAAAATTATACCCCAAATTAATTTTATTTAGTTGTTACACGTAGGTATATGTAATTTTACTGTAATAAATTAAAATTGTGGAATTTCAATTAAAAGTAACATCATTGAATAAATTTTTAGGACGATTTTGTAAGCATATTATTTTTAAACGTATTTTTGGGCTATGGATAGAGTCGGCAAAGAGGGACAACTTTTAGTGGAGTGCGGAGAACAACGTCGTGGGTCCAAGCAGGCATATCAAGGCGAGTGTTCAGTAACATTTACGTACTTGCATCATTTATGTTCATGACTTTCATGAATGAGCATAGACGATATAAACGCATGAATAAAATAATGACAAAAAATATATAAGGTGCTCTAACACTTACTGTTTTAAGAAGCTTCCATGAAATCACAAACTGGGTAGCATTTATTAAATATTTGAATCATTAAATATGTTTTCACACTTGTTTCAGTCAAATGAGTACGCTGAGCGGAATACATATTTTTTAGTGATGCAAACGACCGTTCCACCTCGAGTGACAACTTAATAGATCTTTCGACACACCTTCACTTTGTCGTAGTATGAGAAAATCTGAATCCTCTTCCGTCAAATAACACATAACCACAATTTTTTATCTTTCAATTTTGCTTTAATTCTTCTTTCAACATAGTCACAAGCAGATGGCATAACGTTTCTTATCGATGTCCGACTTGGGAATGTATAATCCGAATACTTGCTCCAGAAGGAGACAAATGTTACTTGGTTTAGGAAAGTGAACGGTAGATTACATAGAACAAAGCAAACAGCTATACCGATCAAGTGTTAATTGTTCATTGTATCTTTTGCGACGGATTGCAGAACAGTGTCTTATATTTTTTAGGTTGCGTTTATATTTCCATCTGCTGGTACACGTCAAATAGTTGTCTACTCGCTATTACGTTTTCTAGTTTCTTCGAAACGTACCTAACTAAATGCGACATTTTCTAAGTATGTGTGTACTCATAAGCACTCACAACGACCAGTGGAATAACACTGAACAAGTGTGCTTTGATACGGATGCTCGAGTTTCTGTGCCACTCTTCTACGTTGCTCACCGTACTGCATTGGAAATTATCCCTCTTTGCCAAGTCTAGTTATGTAATAAATTACACCACAAGAACTATATGAGATATACTAAGATTTTCTCTACGTCTATAGTAAGATTTTCTCTAACTAAAATTTTTAAATATTAAAAGTTGAAAACGTATTTAAATCGAATAAAATACATTTTGTTAGATTGGGGACATACCAGTTTTATTTAACAATTAAATTCCGCAGTTTCATTTATAATAATGTGTCAAGTTTCTTTATTCATAGGACTCAAATTGTCAATAACAGCCTTCTTTAATCCTGTTGATTAATGCTGAAGAGGTATTTATTTGGTATGTGTATAGATATCTGGTTCTAAGCGATTCTTCCACAATTATTTATAATATTGCACGTCACCTCTAAAAAAGATATCCTTTCTTGCTATAAATTTTGCTTGTAGTTAATTAGGTCTATTCTGTAACGTATAGTGGCTACTTAGCAATTCATTTGAGTGGTTAAAACTGAAGGTCAGTTGCTAGTAATTTTTTTTTCGAGTCCAGAAGTATTCAAGTTATTAAGTGGATAACTGAAAGAAGATTTTACATTTTTCGTTATATTTTTCCTTTTCTTAGCATACCAAAGTTTAACAGGACAAGATATCAACTAATTTCTCAATCTAAATAAAAAAAACGGTGAGTATCAATAAGTAGCAGAAATGGCGGTGTGATTACATGACAAATATTAAAATTGGTTATAAAAATGTATAGAATACTTAGAAATAAAATCGAGATGCTAAAAGTAAGTGGCTAGTAAATCAATATTATTAGCAACTGAGTTACAGGATCCACCGGATTAATACTAAAACAATTAATTAAGCGTATTAAGTGTCTCAAACGAAATATGGCGTAAATAAATAGAATGGTCTTCAATGGAATCTCCTTAAAATGTTGGCAGTGAAATTCTGTTTACACAACAAAAAAAATGTATCAGCTTTAGCACTCCATTCAAGATTTGCAAGAATTACACGTGTAAAAGAATTCACTGAGCGTGTCTTATTCATAAATCATTAAATCATAAATCTAATTTCTCAATTTGCTGCATGGACGTAACTTGTACTTATCATTTTTTCAACTACATGAATTGTTGATTCTAACTGTTCTTGTGTTAGTATGGGTTTTCAAACAGCACTTTTAATTGACTTGTAGTAATCATTTTCTTTCATTATTATACATTCATTTGTGTATGCATCTATTACCAGCAGTTTTGCTATATTTAATTCTTGTTTTTTTGTTGTTAATTCATTTTTTTTTAGAAATTGAATGAATTTCTTTATCTAATAATTGTATTGTTATTCTTATTTAAAATTGAAATAACTTCCATTAGATATAGCAGCGCATATTACTTTCACTCGTTGATATACAATGGTCACTAATCACACTATATTCTCTTAATATATGTATTAAAATCAAGAAACAGAGAAATTTGAGTGAGCTTCTTCTTAAATATGTAATAAAAGTTTCAGCACTACAAATAAGGCTGAATCATACATAAGTACACATGCATAAATTATACATAAATACAGTAAGCACCTAAAGTATGGAGTAATGGCAATAAAAAGCAAAAAAAACTTTGAATGAAAAATCCTCAACAGGTCGATTTTAATTAATAGAAATATATAACATGAAATCATATTTGAAAATTAGTAAAGTAATAGATTATAGCGTATTTAATTATTGTATAAAGAATTTAAATTTTAATTTTCATCGGTTGCAGGTCTAATACCAGAAATCACCGGGAAATGTGTGATATATTTAACGCAAAATATATACCTTGATCGCCTTGATGATCAGACAATCTACAGTTAGTAAGATTGAGTTTAAATTTAGATATGATGATGAGATATTCCGAAACCTGCTTATCGCCTAAAGGTTAATGATGAGTAGAAAATCAAAATTTTATTAAGTATTGAACAGAATCCTCATAATAGATCTTGACTATTTGCGTTAGAATATGAAGTAAGTCAAACAACAGTGATGCGTATCATGAAGAAGGAAAAATATCGTCCTTATAAAATTCAACTCTTGCACGAACATTAAGAGAATAATCCCGATGAGAGACGTGTCCTGTGCTAAACAAATCCACGTTTGCCCAGGCAAAGGTTATGCTTGGATAAGGGCATATTTTGTCGCAATGCCACACTGAATCGTCAAAATTGCAGATGTTGGAATTGAACGGTTGAGCTGCACACTCAACACTCGCAAAAATTAAATCTGTACGGGACTATAATAGTCTATAATAAAATCATAGGACCTTTTTTCGTTGAAGAAACTTTACATATTTACATCAGTTTTTGCAAAATGAGCGAGTTTCAGCGCTTGCAATAATTTTTTTCCAAACAATAATAATCTTAATGTTCCAGATAATACCATATGGTTTCAGCAAGACTGCGCAACTCTGTATTATACGTACCCTGTTAGAGATTTTTTGGCCAGTTATTTTCTTATAACGTGGATTGGCAGTTGTGAATCAATGGAATAGACAGCGAGATACCCAGATCTTACACACTCTTGATTTCTTTTTATGTAGTTATTTAAAGTCTAAGCTCTCCGTTAATAAACCAAAATTTAGTTGAACTGCAAAATCACATTAGAAATGAAATGCGCAGAATTAGCTCGGATGTGATTCAAAATGTAGAACAAGAATTTTTACATAGGCTTATGTATTATCAGTGGATGGCAGTTAATTTAATAATTATATTTGCTTGACAATTCATTTTCTTTTATTTTTGTTAATAATAAAATTTACGTTTTTTAATATTCATTTGTCATTTAGTTGCAACATTTTTATACTGTCAATTAGAGAATGAAAAGATATCTCAAAATCAAGGAAAAACATTGGTCGTTGCCATTTACAAAAACAAAAGATGACGTCAATACTAAAAAACAAAATATGAAAATCAACAATCGCGTAAAGATGTATATTTCCATCAATTAAAATCGACCTGTTCGAAGATTGTTCGTACAGTTTTTATTTTGCTTTTACTGAATTTATTACATACTTTAGATGTGCACTGTATACAGATTGGTGGAGTTATAGGTTTATATGTACCGTGCATATTACTCACACTAGCGCACGCATATTTTACATGTACGTTTCATCTGTAGGCGCAGCAAAGTTACGATAGTGGGGAGACATTCGTAAGGATTTTCGACTTTCAATCGTATTAGTGCGGCAGGAGTGACGTAAGGATGTACATGTTTGATTTTAGGAATTAGTACTGTTGCTTGATTATCTAGTTTTCCAAATGATGTATCTATGCAATAACATTGAACTGAAACAAAACTCTATAAAAATTGTAACTAAAATAAAATTCCTATATTCAAAACGAAACAAAATTCTATAATAAACTTTACAAAAGCGAGCGAGGACTGTGTTTCTCTCTTTCAAATGCATACCTCCTACGACATGTACGGCAGCCTCCCCTCTCTGTATCACATACATAGTACCTACATGTTTATGTGTGTGTATTTGAAATCGAATGGGAACCGTTCACTACGTCGATCTGTATACTTCAATAAAAAATAACATGGTGTAAATATGAGCAGACGTAGTCCCGGGTCCAACTCAATTAATACATGTTATTGTAAGCAAAATTGTATGTTTAAAATTCATATATTATGTTAGCTACTAATTATGCTCGTATATAGGTACACATTTTTAGTGCGTTTAACACATGTCTTTTCATTTCTTGTAGTTACACATATAGGCCGATAAATGAGATTATCTGCTAGACTTAAATACATTCTTTTATTTTATTATCAATACATAATAATATGAACAGCATTTATGACTGAATTCAAACTCTTTTACAGAACAAATAAGAAAAAATTATACTGTAGTCACAACAAAAACAGGTTAAGTTTATATTTTTAGTTGTCATCTTTTTTTGTGGAAGGTGTAATTTTAGGTTGTCCAAACAGGCTTTAGCTTTTAGACATAAACAATGAATTAATACTGTCACAGTAATATCATTTGCAAATTACAATGGAAACATTATACTAATTGTGTTAAAAATACAATGATATTCATACACGAAAGAGATAATAATGCAGAATTAATTTATAAGATGATACATTTTAAAAGAAAAAGAAAGTATGCTACAACCAATAATCTGTCCTAAAGCTGCGCGGCTAGTAAGGAATGGTAAAAAGTTCTCTTCATATACGACACTATACGACTCTACATAATTGGCACTTACAGTAGCAATTGCTACATTATTGCTGAATTACTGACATATTTTTAAATTAAAGCAGTAAGAAATAGAAAAAAAATTACGGTTAAGCTTTACATCGAAGCTGAAATTAGTTAGTTTTTATTATTTTATTAAAATTATCAATGCTGGTACTTTGGCAACAGCGTGATATTATTTTTGTAATAAAAAAAATGCATCAAAATTTCCATCCAGCTTTATTAATTTATTTCACTACTCCCTGATAGTATGCTCGTAAATGGACCTGCATAAACGAGCAACATCATTGTAAATACAATACTTTCCAAAGAAATATTTTAGTAATGACCCAGTTTATTTGAAATGCTATTAAAAAATGATAAAATTAATGTTGCATTGATATAATTGATTACTATTGTGGGCTGAAATAGAAATAGCACAAAAATTAGGTGGTTGATTAAAAAAAGATCCAATTTATTAAAAAAGTTCACATATTATGCATTATTAATGTTTTTATGATTATAATTTTACCTTCATCGACATCCTACAACTGACACAAATACGAAATTCAAATTTCTAAATCTGTGGTGTTTGGCGGTTGTCTCGAACTTTTAATTCTAAATAGACGGTATAAAGTTTAGCGTTATTAGAAAGAAATTTTTACATAATATAGCAAAGAAATAATATAGTTTCATAATTATTATCTAGAAAATTCACGAGCTTAGTTATGGTGAAATATATATAATATTTCACCATAACTAAAGTATTTGTTACACTTAACGTTTGATTTTAATGACATTGAATCTATTTGAACAGATAAATGTTAAATAATAATTAGAAAGTGTGAAACATTCGTCTGTCGGCACTGAAATAAAAATTTTAAGCCAATATCGAAACATGACCGACTGACATCATTTGCAGGATGTGAAATGTTGAAATGTATCGTTGAGAATCGAAAAGCATTTCTTGAAACTGCATATTTACTTGAACTTGTTCTACAATGTAACGGAAATGGAAAAAGAAAAATCGTTAGTTCCTGTTTGTATGAATGTGCAAAAAAACAAATTAAAGCACGTAATGAAGAGATTTATGTGAAATGAACGGCAATCGTGAAAAATATCGCATGCGACTATATTTAAGAGAAAATAAGAAAGCCGCTGATTCGGATATGAAAGTTTTTGTATCAAGTTAGTAATAATGTCAGCGCGCGTAAAACGAAAATTTATAGATCATATGAAAGCACTTCTAAATAAATCACATTAATTCATTTTATATAAAATCCTATCACTAGATGTTTCATATTAGAGATTAAATACATTTTTAATAAAAGTCATAGAACAGAAATACATGTATTATCCATAATTAAATCACACGTCTTGTGGATATGGCAAATTTTCATGAAATAAAGGGCGAATCTATATCATACTAGAAATATATGACCGTCTATCATTTTCAACCAAACTCATATTGTACGTGACAGTAATAAAGATATAAAAAATTTATACGTATGTATAACACAAACCTTTTAGGGTGTCCTTTAATATACACACAAACACTAACTTATCTCGAACTAAAAGCTTAACTGGGGATGTATTCCTTTTATGAAAAAGTACAAGAAGTGGGGTACTTTTCCTCCTGAACGCGGTATCTAACTTTAAGAAAAGTTGCAGATTTCAAACTTTACGCGACAAGAACAGAGTGGGGTACGCATATTTAGTGCGGACTAAATCAATTAATCTTAAGATTAGTCCGTTAAACTTTTCTTACTGTGCGATGTCGTTTTTACCTTATACTTAAACGGTAATAAATCGTAAAGTAAAATATAATTGTAAAGTAAAATAATAATATTTATTAGAATGAGAATATAAGATTGTAGTGGAATAAACGACATGTACACATAAATTCTCAATTACCGAAAGAGATTGCTATTAACATTTAGCAGTATAATATAAGTACATTTTACTGCAGGGTTAAAACGGTTTTATACAAATACATCACTGAGAAAAAAAAATAGTAATGCCAAATAAAAATTTAATTCGTGCAAGTAAAAACTACAGTTAAATACGGCACAGATAACCTGAACATGTATAACAAATAAATCGATGTTTCTAACTCAAAGTAGTTATCACTAATAGTATTTGTAATAAATAAACCTGAATTCAAATATCTTCTTTATTTGTGCTAAATATTTTTGTCATGAAATAATAAAACATATACTTACGACAAGTTGCTCTGTTATTTGTCTTAGGCTATGTGAACTCAGAAAACAGCTTTTAACTAGATAAATACATATACTGTGTTACTGTAATTGTTACAAAAAATATTTAAGACTAATATTTATGTGTCAGATAAACAGTTTAATTGATCCATTTTTCTCAGTAATCAGTCTTTTTAGTTTTTTATTTGCAATTGGAATTTTACTCCTTCAAATTATGTTTAAAATGATTAAATTTTACTTTTCAATTTGTTTAAATATATTTTACGTTTTTTAAAGTACATTTTTTTAAAATACCTATATAAGGTTTACTTTTTAATTTACAAAAATAACATTAACGAAACTTATTTTAGCTCTATTCAGTAAATTAAATTTTTTGAAGTATGGAACATTAGAATTTTATTTTTAAACGAAGGCCATTTTAAGTGTATATCCATTAGTTTGGTGTAAGATATGCGCTTTTACCTAATCATGACGACTGGTGTAAAGAAGACACACGCATAGTGTATAGTTTCTTTGCGAAAATTAATAAAGTATAAATTCTTTAATCCGAAGTAATTTTTACGAAAACATAATTGTTGTTTTTCAGAATAAATTGATTCCTGTTTTATTGGTCTACAAGTCACATGAAGTCTGGGATTAAAATATAGGTAATTAAAAGTTATATTAGTGCTGATAATCAAAATCGGTGTATACGGTGTATATCATTTATGTATACGCATTCCAAGCAATATTGTATGAATATGAATATCGACAAATGCAATAACATCGTTACCGGTGTCATACACACACCAAACTAGTTTTGTAAGTGAGGATTTACCATTATCTAATATGTACTTAAAACTAGTTTAAAACCGATTTCTAAAATTGGTTTCAAAATCGGCTTCAGTTCAAAACCGCTTTCAGTTCGTAACCGGTTAATCGATTTTAATAGGCTGGTTTGAGGATAAATCGGTTAATCGATTTCTAATATTTGGCTATTTCCCCAACACTAGTTATAATACGAGTATATACACGGTTTGACAACGAGGTGTGGACGGAAGATTACGCTTTTCTCCATAAATTAAATAAAACAGTTTACCTGGTTTTGACTTACATCTGAAAACAGCCTACAAGGAAGTCCTTATACAGCCCGTCCGCTAGCGACCGATGAGTCACTGCGTGGCCGTATATTGTACTCGGCTTATACAGCGTTTCTACGTCGAATGGTTCAGTTCGGGCACACACAGTATACCTACTCTGGGTTATTGTTGATTTGTGTGTATCCACTGCATTACTAACTGATAACCTGATTAACTGCAAAACAAATCGACATGACACAGAATATACCAGAAATGGTCAATATGGTATTTATCTGAAAGGTAAGGCTATTGGCGAATAGAATTTATAGCTAAGGTACCCCGATGTTGAAAACAAAACCCACACCTATTCAAAACATTGGGCGAATTCACAGAAACTAAAAATGTGACCTATAAAAAGAGGAAAGTGATAAATAAACCGTTAATGAACAATACAAATAAATTAGCCGTCAAGTATTGATATAATGTTTAGTATAACTTACAGATATTTTATAACATTAGAAAGACGCCAACACAAAATAATAATTGTAAATAACTAGTTTGTAAATTTGTAAACATTTAAGTATCTTAAAAATTTATCCAGCTATTTGTTATTGTTATAGGTGCTTCTTCAAATCTAATTTGGAACATCAGAGCTCCTATTTGTTGAAAATTTAAGCCTATAACCATGTTCTTAACATGTAAGAATCAGTTCTGTCTAGTGTCTGAGTGATGTCATGGCAGCGGTTGAGAAAGTCTCGAATACGTTTATGACAGACTTTTCCAACAGATAGTGTTTGGGTAATCAGAGCTCCATAGCCATTTCACAGTTCAATTTTTGAATTATGAAAAAATAAAGAAAGCATGCACTTGCAATATCTCTATCTTAACATGAGTATAAGACGTTACTTTACTAATTTAGTTAATTTAGTAGTAGGCGTAGATCGTTACGGCATAGTCATAGGCCTTTTATTCTAGCATTCTTTCAATGTCAATAGTAGGTTCCGCACTCTGAAGTAACGTTTTTATTTTTTCTAATTGTACGAGACAGCAATAACAGAATGGGGAGTCCATGGAAAATGTTCGCACATTCGACACAATCTCTGGCAGCAAGAACAAGGACCATAATTTTTCTCGTAAACAAGACTGTTGAGCTATTCAAGTTGCAAAGTACAGTGCAGAGTATTTGATGTGTAGTTTTACATAGTTTTATCATCAACGAAGGCTGCTGAAAGCCGGCCACAGATTGCGACCAAGTCCTAACAAATGATTCCATGAAGTTGTTAAGAAACATTCCAAGAGAAAGCACACAGAGATTCAGTATTGAATGTTGATCTTTTTAAGAAGTGTATAAAAGAAATAAAAACAAACTCTGTCGTACGTTCCACGTCTACGTTGATATGGTATTAGAAATACATCAACGCAAGCTCATATTATCACTGAAGAACTTATTCTACCGGCAGTAAAAATTATGATGTTAACAATAATTGATCGTAAAGATGGTCAAAAAATTAAACATCTAAAATCTTAAATTTCTTTGCCAAACAACACGATAAAAGAACATTGAATGCTGACGAATTCAAAGCAATACTCAACAATATAATAAAGTTGAAGAATCAGGGAAGTAGAACCATCTGCAGAGTGGCATTATTGTATCGTCCATCTGGGAGCATTGGTATCCAAAATGAACTAATAAACATTCGGCGACTGCGTCAAAATCATAAACATTATCACAAGTAGAATGATTATCTTCACAACTATGCAAAGAAACGGCAAGGGACCACTATATACACTCTTAATACACACTGAGGTAAGCTGGCTCTTGAACCCGCTCCAGTGAAGTTATTAATGGAGTATTAATGGATAAACATGCAAAATTCTCTAGTTCTGGAAAATTATCTCCATCAAATCTAACCAATTTTAGATTCTTACAAAATTAGCGTCACTGTGCAACGTCTTTACCATAACAATGATCTGAATATAAATTGAAAAACAATTGTTTTAGTGTTACTATTTTAAAATTAGTTGCCAATGGAAGGCTTCAACTTGTATTCAAGGAAAGCAAACTGTATAGACTTATGTTCATAGTGAGATTTGGGCGGCTTATAGACTTTGTTAATTCCATTCTCAACTGCCTACATTTGTGAGTAATATTTGTCATTATTGCTCCCAGGTAAAAATAAATAATAATAATAATAATAGTGTTTTGTTGCTCAACAGTTACAATGACCAATAACAGGACAAAAATTAAAGTAATATACATACATACATTAAATAATCTTATATATCATTTATACTATTAAAAAATATATCATAATGGAGGTCAGCAGAATGACAGGATATTAGATCTGGAAAGAGGAAGAGAAAATGAAACAGAGGAACGAGATGAACATCTAGGAATGCAAAAGTTAAGGGAAGAAAGAAGACATCGACCTGCATCCATATAAAGCGGGCGTTTTGACATTCCCAGCGTCCTGGGAATGTCATATCATGTCTAAAGAAGCGACGTATAGTCAATTCCTCGTTCTGGATATGTTCCGTCTGCCTTATAGGAGAGATATTTAAGGAAGCGACGTTGTACTTTTTCAATTTAGAGCTGAAGATAGATGTAATAAGGTGACCAGACTTGCGACACATATTCCAATTTAGGAATAACGAAGGTAAAGAATAAAGTTTTTAATAACTAAGTTCTTCACTGGATCTCTTGGTGCAGAAGTAGAACACTAAACACTTTAACCCACTGAACACCAAACAAGTTTTAACTAAAACACCGACGCGTTTCAACAGAAATGCTGTCATTATCAAGGCGATAATAAAACTGTGAGTTTTATTAACTGTTCATTTTGAAAAATTCTTGAAGAATAGAATAGAATATTTATTTGCTAATACACAAATACATGTTGTCTGACAGTAGCACTTAAAACACAGGTAGTACAATAAACAACGTTCACAACGTGGAAACGAGGTATATTTGCTTCTATGTTTAAACACCATACTCACCGACTCATAGATGCATATAGCGTCAGTATCCCCTGAAAAACAAAAAGAGAACGAAAGTGGGCTCTGTTGTCCTCCCCGCCAATCATCCTCACAGCTCTCTTCTGCAATTTTAGAATTTCAGATAAATTGGTCGTAGTGGTGAAACCTCACGAGGAAATACAATATCTCATGTGAGACTCAAATAGTGCGAAGTAAACCCCTCTGGCCGTATGCTCCCGAAGATTTTGTTTTATGATTCTTAGGGCATAGCAGGCTGATGACAAGCTCGTCGACAACAGCTGAACATGCTCGGTCCACCCCAAGCCAGTATCCACGGTAACACCCAAGAATTTAGCATTAGTCGCCGGGGATAAAAGATTGTTATCAATGACGATATTGAGGTTGGTATGTTGTAAATTAACAATTTAGTTTTGCTAGCGTTGAGAATAATTTCATTAACTTTAAACCACTCACAAACTCTGGAGATTTCGGCGTTGATTTGTTCTTCCAAATCGCCGCGATCCGAAGCATGCCAAGTCAGTGATGTATCGTCGGCGAAGAGAATCGTGTTAGCCTGACGAGCCACATGTGCCAGGTCATTGATAAATATTAAAAATAACGTAGGTCCAAGCACCGAGCCCTGTGGCACACCACACACTATCCGGCCAAGTGTTGAATCCACGCTGTCATTTACACCAAATCCAGAAACTTTGACAAATCGCGCGTATGACTATCACCCAGAATTATAATTTTATCTTTCGCATTCTCACCAGCCATTGATGCAGCACGAGATTTTGGTTTAGTGTTTTCATTATATATTTTCATATTATCAGTTTGATGGATTGTAATGTTATTCCGTTTCATCTGGTTTGATTCACATTTTTTTTTGGATTGCCCAGAAACATCCATCAGTGTAGACATTGTCTGGGTCGATGAATTTTTCGCACTTTTAGCTGACATAGTTGACTCCTCTGTCTGACTGACATGCATCCAAAGTTTTTATTTTTAATCTTAGTTAATAAGTCGTCTATGGTTTTATGTAAGTTAGTTATTGTTTCCTTCTGGTTTTCACATTTGTTTTGATAATATTTAGTCTTTCTTTTTTCTTCAATCAATTTTTCATTCGTTTCTTCTAATTTATAATTTGCAATGGCTAGTTTGTTTCTTAGTTTCGTTGTTATTTCTTGTTGTTCCTTTCATTCATCATTATTTTCTTCATCAACAATCGACACATTGTTATTCAACATTGTAAACATTGTTAAATTTATTTTGAGAGCGTGAGTTTATTTTTCTATTCATAGTTTTAAATTTTTAGCTTCAAGTTTTTATTACCATGGAAACAAAAAACAGCATATACTCAAAAAGATGCGTATGATTTACGAACTCGCTTCAAACAAAAGTCTTTTTAAAAATAAAAATAATTTTATTTTCCGCGAGCCGGAGTTATTACATCAAAGGTTAATGTAGAACTAACTATTTAAAATACAATATAAACTGCATCACATTAAAGTGCAGCGTCGCTATCTTATATTCTAAGAACAATGATAATATTACAATGATAATTTTATATACCTAACATATAGTAGCTGCAGCGTAACACATCCCCCGTTAAGTTCAAAATTTAAATTCTTTAGTATTTAAATTTTGGCGATCATTGTCAGATATAACTTTTTTAGTAAAACAATAAAACGAATTTAGTTTCCTATCTTTTACAAAGCTAATTACAATATACAACAAAATTATTATTAATATTACATACAATATAACTGTCCAAATACTAGGGTTATTGCTTATTATTGGTGTTACAGTTTCTATCTCGTCTTCTAATACGTTAAAATCTTCTAAAATTTTATTTGTTTTTTCTAAATTGATTCTTTCCAAATTTAAGGAATTAATTGTAATATTTCGGCTGCTATTCTTATCTATTTTTATATTATATTCAAATTGAATCGGTTTAAGCTGATTAGTTTTAACCAGTTGTGCATTCTTTATTAACTTTCCTTTAATACTAATACTACATCCTAAAGGGATATGAATAATATTTGTTAGTTCCATAATTCTAATATATTATCATTACAGTATGACGTTAATCTATTTTGACCTGGTGATACAACAATCTAAGTATTATTTTCAATTTTTTGTGTTTTAATATCATTCAATTTCACTGAAATTTGCTTACAATTTTGATATTGATTGGTTAACATAATTATTTGAATTTCACATGGACTTTCATGAGATATAGGTAATAATTCTACGTTATTACACAAAAATTTAGATGACAGAATTTCTTTACAATTTTCATTTAAATTACCGTAATATTGTTCATTGTATAATACATAGTGTGTGGTTGGTATTATAAATTTCATTGCGTTATTGATTGGTATCGGTAGTGAATATAGATGATAAAGATCATAGTTATGTTGGTCTACTAGTGGTACTTCTAGGAGGAAAATAATCGTGGAATCTTGTTGATAAGCTTTGATGTCGATGAGGGATTCTAATACCATTATATTTGCTGTTGTTGGATTTAATGGCAATACTAATTGAAAGTTTGTGATTGATGTGAAATCTTTTAATAGCAGGTGTGGTTCTATAATAGATGGATGCATTACATTTATTCTGGCAAATACAATAGCAGTTCTAATTTCTGATAAAGTTCGAACGATCATGGAAAAGCTATTTGTCAATTGAGAATAAATAACTGATTGAAGAACTATATCATATCGGATTATTTTTGCGATTCTGTTATAATTTTAGATATTTGAAGGATTCTGCTTTTCATTATAATCTAATTATGTTTTAAGCTTGATATTGTGTCGTTGAACGATTGCATTGCGTTTTTGGCTAACGATATTTGTTTCTTTAATACCTTCGCGTTGTTTTTCTGTCCTTCTTGTAGGTCTTGAATTTGTTGATTTATTCTTTCAGCATCTTCTTGATCCATATTTCCAGTTATTACTTTTATTATTGAGCCTAATCCGTTTATTATTGCTCTTTTCTGTCTATGATTTGATAAAATTTGTTCAAGTAGACTTTCAATTTCTTCTTGCAGGTGATTAATAATGTAACGGTAATTATGCATTTCTGTGATATACCATTTTTCGGATTTTTCTGCGTAATACGATGAGTTTAATTTATTCGCCATGGTTCGTAAGTTCCTGTACTCTTCTAATATTTGTTCCAGATTTATTTTCTTTACTAGCGTCCATGTATTATCTTTGATTTTTGCGGTACCTAATTTATATGGTAGAATTCCTGGATTATTGGACATTTTTGTAATGGTTATTCCATCTTGTTCTTGTAGCACAGCCAGTCCTATGAGGACACAGGATCTGAAACAGGTGGCTGCTTTAACCTGCTTGTATGTATAATAATTTCAGTGTTAGTTTTTAAATTTTTAACAATGGATGTATGATTCGGACGTATTTCAATTACTTCGTATGGTCCGGCATATTTGTTTGCAAGTTTCGTTCTTTTGGATTGTTTTAAGTAAACATGCTGTCCTCTTTTGAAGGGTATTTCGGGGATGTTAGCGTTTCGTTTAGTAATTACTTGTTCTTTTCTAATTCGAGTATCATTTTTAATTGTCGTATTTCATTCTTTTCTTTATGTAAATTACTATAATGTATCAACTTTTAATTACGTCGTAGAGGCGTTTCATTCTTTCTTTATGTAAATTACTATAATGTTCATAATATTCCGATTGATATTGTAGATCGAAAGTATCTAAATTTGCTGTGTGACCAAATAACAATTCAAATGGTGTATGTTTAGTGATAGACTGTTGTTATATGCAATTATTGCGTACTTCATAAGATTTGTTACTGGTTCATTTATTTCTTGCACTAATATTCTTAAATGTTCTAATAGTGTGCCATGAAAACGTTCTACAATACCATTAAATTGTGGGTTATGCGGCGTTATTGTATGAATCTGAATTTTATGATCAAGCAATAAACTTTGAATAGTTCGATTTACAAATTCTGTACCATTATCCATAGTAATAGATTTTGGTATACCATAGTGTGAAAAGAAATCTAAAAACTTGTTAAATATTTCAATTGCTGTTTTACCTTCTATATGATAAGCTTGACCCATTTTTGTAAAAGCGTCTACAATTGTTAAAAAGTTGGAATTTTGTACAGTAAAGGTGTCTAGGTGAATTTTTTCGAATGGTTTTTCGTATGTTTCAATTAAATTCAGATGCAATTTAGGCGGGTTTCGGTCGTATTTTGCTTTCTTACAAATTTCGCATTTATTAATGTAATTTGTTACTTGCGTATCCATCTTATTCCAATAATATCTTCGCTGTAAATAGGAAATAGTTTCATTAATTTTTGTGGTTTGTTTTTCCTTCGAGGTGATTTTTTATTAATTCATTCCGTTTTTCTTCATCTTCTACTACTTCTAATTGTTTCGTACATCGTATAATTTCAGGTCCGTTCTGTCCGAAAAGGTTACAATATTCTCTACAAAATTGTTTATAAGTTTCCTCTAAATCGAACATAATATAACATTTACGATTTGGTTGCAAATAACTTTTCATAAAATCTTGAATTAATTGTGAATTTTCTGTTTTAGGTATTTGAATATTATAAATTGTTTTTCCGTCTTGTATAGTAAATTTCACGGGTTGTGGATTAATGTGAACGGTTTTTACATGGATTTGTTGTTGTTTGTTATTGATTGCTTCTTCCTGAATTGGTATGCTGTTCGCCGGTCCTTCTTCCATATTAGAGTTGACTGTATCTAGTAGGTCGTTTTCGTTTTCTAAGTCATTTATGATGTTTTCGATTTCTTCAGCGGATAAGCGAATATTTTCGTCGGTGTGTAGTAATTCATCTATTTCTTCGTCGTCGATATTAGCTATCATAGATTCGGTTTCTAGTGGATTCAATTCGATTCTAGATAGGGCGTCGGCATTAGTGTTTTGAGTTCCCTTTTGGTGTAATTCCGAAAAATATGTACGTCTGAAGTTGTACTGCTGATTTGAATTTCTCGAAAAAGCTCAAGAAAGCTCATGAAAATTTGCAGTAACAGCTAAAGCAGGATGGTACAGATCCTAAAGAACGAAAGGTAACTCTTCACGTTGGATGTCCAGATCACATTCAACATTGAAAAGAACCAATCAAAAAATAAAACTCGTGCCTTTTTATTTAGTTAGATATATAAACGAGTTATTCGGTAGAGTACTTGCGAACTGCTGTCTTAGAAGACTTAAGAAACATCGCTTTTGTCTGAGTAATTGATTCCTTTAACTTTAGATAACACTTTGTGACACAATATCTAAAATATGAAGCTTATAGGTTATACGTTAAATTAATACACTCTAATGAAACGATAAAGACCCGACTAAGCAAAGTTGAGAAATCAATATTAGTATTTAATCTGTTGAGAACTGAAATCTTGTGAGTATATTTTGTACTACTCTCAAAATTGCTTCGCATGTACATATGTCATGTTTCTAATTTTGACTAGTTAATAAGAATGAAACATTATGGTATACATATAACTTATATAAACTAGCTGTTTACACTTGTTACACTTGTTAACAAGAAATTATTTTAGTTGTAAATATATTCGCATAATTAAAATTTTTCGTAAGCACATTGTAACTAACATATCAGTTTATATTATTGGATTTATCCAACAGAAAAATTATATGGCAATGTAGAGGTGCATAGACAAACGTTTTGCTACAGAGCTAATTTTGAAAACTATGGAAGCAAGAATATTACATCTTCCTGTAATTATTTTTGATCTGTGATAGAGTCGACTTCTTTCAAGGTATGAAGTTTACTTTGATGACTACTATTTGGAATACACTTTAGTTTCTTATCTAGTAATATACAGGATGCCCACCTAGTACGCGGAAATCCAATATCTTAGTTGATAAGAATTGAATCTTTTTTTTATTTCATGTGTCTAGTTTTCTCAAGATCAACGGATCTAAAATAATGCCGATTATACAGGATGTTCCATTACCTCTGTACAGCTGTTTTTTTTAATACAAACCTATATTTTTTATCATTTATTTTGAATTTACATAAAAAATAAAAGGGACTTTATGTACGGTATTCATATGAAAAAATTGACGGTCTTTGAGATATTTGGCTATGTTTTTCTAGTAAATTTTCGTCAATTGTAATATAGCAAATTTTTTGGTTATGCTAATTAACAGAAAAAATATTTTTTGATCAACTGGTAGGCAATAATGCTTCTTCAAAACGCGATGGCTGAAACTAACCTATAGTATAAGGGGTGCACCGAAAATGTTCTCAAATTTGACGAAGAAAAATGTGAAAAATCTCCGTTAATTTAAATGGAACAGCCTGTATATTATTGATTAGTAAAACGTAAATATTCTACAACTTTGCTATAGCATTCCCAACAGCTATTTTTCTATTGCTAAGTTCAACACTTTAGGTAAAAAACAATGTTTAGTATCATACCATAAAAATGGTAAATTTTTTTATAGTAAGTAATGCATCAACTTACAAATTTACTTCATTAAAAAACAAAAAAAAATTAAAGAAAATCAAAGAAATTGTTCGAAATGTTCGTACTTTTCGGAAAAAATAATCCAACAAGTTTATAACAAGTTTTATTATACAAAACACAAATGTGTATAAAGACGTGCAAATCACTCTGCCGGTGAACGGTTAAAATACAAACAAGTTGCAATGAAAAAATAAGCCCTAATTCAAAGCACATGAATTGACGTTAACCACACGCCGTAAAAATGAAACGTTTTAATGTTAATTCACACAATTTTATACACGTGTTTCACTGAACAAATTAATGTTCTCATCAAACGATTGTACGTGAACATTTAATATGAACTAACAAACGTATTCCTCATACACGTTATATCCTGAAATTACTCGAAAAATCTTGAAAATTTTAGAAGATAAACTCCAAAAATGACATATTGGGCGATAACTGGACATCAATCATTTTTAGGGTATCTCTAGAAGTTCTCCGAACGATTAAGAGAACACTCACCGGCGATTTTAAAAATTTAACGGCATCTATCGGATGCCCGATAAGCAACATAAACAAAACACAAATGTGTATAAGACGTGCAAATTTTCATGTAGATTCAAAATAAATGATAATGAGGTTTGTATTTAAAAAATAAGGTTGCTCTCTGTACAGAGGAAATGGAACACCCTATATAATCGGCATTATTTTAGGTTTGTAGGTCTTGAGAAAAGTAGATATATGAAATGAAAAAAGATTCAATTATCTGTCTTATCAACTAAGATATTGGACTTCCGTGTACTAGATGGGCAGCCTGTATAAGTAATCGATTTTAATAGTTTTGTTCTTGCTGCTTGCTACGCGCTATTAGTCCATGAATGCTAAATGATTTCTCTTTTAAAACTTATTATGTTCCTACATAACAGAATCAATTGCATAATATTAGTCTTAATCGTCTTATGAAAAATAACATAATATTTACCATTTTGCGTATAGATTTATTGATTTTTTATGATACGATTCAGTATCTCTACTAAGAATTCACCTAATGTGTTCGAAAACCAAGTAATTATTTTTAACATTATATTTATGCATTGTTGAATAATGCCACGTCTGGGATATTAAGATATTGCATAATACTGAACGAAATAGTTGAATAATTTATAATATTAGAATCGAATTTATAATTTAAACTCGTTACATAACTATTTGACTTATGGTTTTATTAAACGTTTCGATGTATAAATCGCACTAATAATAATAATATTTGTAATTACCTTTGATATTACATCTAAAGATTTGATATCAATATAAAAATATTGTAAACCTTTACGAGTAGAATTTTGCATTATAAATATTTAGATATATGCACAATAGTACAAAATTGTTAATTATTATTTTATTTGTTAACGGTGACTTTGGAATTAGGTATATTAAAAAGACCATTGTTCTGGTTTTCTACCAATTAAAAAAATATCCTATTTAAATAAGTTAGAGAGTAAATTTCGCTATTTTTTAAAAACACACAGTAAAGAGTGTGCTTAGCGAGGAATGGGGCAGCGTTATATCTTGGTAACAAATGAATATATTTAAATTCTAAAAAGTTTGTTATAAATGTACGGAAGCGTATTTCAACATAATTTTTTTTATTAAATATGTCACCGCTAGATTGCACTACCGCGTTTTTTACCATCCGCAGCACATTTCTGATAACTTTCTTTATAACAATTGCACTTTTAGGGAAAATCATAATTTTTAAAAAGTCGCGATTATGCCTAAAAATGCAATGTTTGATGAATTTCAATTGATGTGTCTAATAAGTAGACATAACTTTACCAGTTCTGGACCATTAGGTTTTGTTCCAACAACAAAAAATAGTAATGGAAATATATTCTCTTCTTCATTAGTTTTTCTCAAATTTGCGTAGTGACATTTTTTATATTTCCTTTTAAGCATTTATTTGCGAAATATTTGTATTAATGAATAAACACCAGATTCGTTAATAAATAATGTTTGTTTATCAATATTTGAAAGAGTCCATTTTGAGATGTCCAAATAAATCTCAATTGTCTTCAATTCTCCAATGCCACCAAGCCAGTGTATCAGTACTATCTTCTTGGATATATCTTTTATCATCTCTCCAACACAATGATTTTTTATTTAATTCCTCAGTATATATATTATGATCATAGCTCCTATAATAACGCATTGTTTATGATAATATTTCTTCTGATCAAACAAACAATTTTTGTAATGCTGAAATTTAATTTCTTTATCAAGTAGGTACAGATTTTTTAATTCCTTTCAATTTTTTATGTACATTATTATCTCTATATGCATATGATTTAGATCTTAATCCAACAAATTCTAATATTCCTTTTCCACCCATTTCATCTTTGAATTTTCCAATTACTTTTTTGTTTTTATCATTGTATAATTCATTATCTTTCGGATAGTTTGATGTATCAAAATAATCTGGATTATTCTTAATAAATTTATTAAAATCTTCTTTAAAATGATAGATCAATGAATCTGTGTCCATGTATATTAATTTTACTTCTTCATTATATTCTTTTTTAATTACATTATAATGAAAATCATACATATATTATTTTGATTTTGATAGATCTAGTATAGCTTGTCCAAGATATATAGGTTTATTAAATAAAACAATTGTTTTATACAAGATTTTCACCATATATTATACATTTTCTAAATACTTTTCTAAATAGTTTCTAATTCAGATTTTGTAAAATATTTATTTACAGCTCTAAATTGTTCTGGTTCAAGATTGCATGCTAATTCATTAATACTTTGATTTAGAAAACTCTAAAATCTAAGTTCAAAAACTTGCTTAACATCTTCATGTAATACCATCATACTAAATGAAATATATTTTTCTTTATTATTTGGACTAACTTTTATATTTTTGCAATATAATCCCAAATTTTTTATAACTAATGACTGTAATAATTTTTCAAGTTGTGGAAGAATACTGGAATAACTAAAGGCTGTTTTAACTTTAAATTACATTTATTATATGCAGCAATTCTGTATCTACCAGTATAATGATCATGATCTCGAACTTTTTATTATTGGGTGTAAATTCACAATCACACAAAATCGGAATATATAACACATAGGTGTTTGACCATTTTTTTGTAATTTTTAAATTTTAATTATGGTTCAATTGTTAGAATCGTCGGATTATTTAAACGTGTTACATGATTTTTAAAATCTAATACATCCGTAAATACTATTTTACATTTGTCGCAAGCATAATAAATTTTTTATTTTACAGATTTTACATACACAGATAAGATCTGAATAATTACATAATTCATTAATATGCTTATTTATTTCATTCATATCTTTAGTTTCATATTTTTCACATTCAGAGCACTTGTATTTGATACAAGGCATTTTTGGTAAACATGCTTCAGTTGTATTACATATTAATTTATGATTATTTAAACATTCTGCACTATTTGTTGTATAATTTAAACATCCTCTACAAAATAATTTCTTATGTCCATCAGAATTTATTTGTTTATTGAATAATCTGCTAAGATTTTTTATCCAGCAATAATGTGAATTATCACCATCTTTAAAATATAATAAATCTACAAATCTATTCATATATGAATTACCTCACAAATATGTTGAACTGCCTGAGATTGTTAACACAAAATCTTGTATAAATATACAAAATAGAGATAATCAATGTTTTAAATGGAGTATTTTATCAGCTTTATATCCACAAAATAATTATGGTGAAGGGTAAATCTATATAAAAGATATAAACACTATATAAGACATAAAAAAGTTTGAATCGCTAAATCAAATTAATGTTTATGTGTTTACATATTATGGTAATAAAATATATCCATTACTCATAAAAAGTAAAAACCAATATCATAGGTTTGTGTTAGGAAGTGCTATCAACCAGGTCACATAGCCAAAGACTGCAGAGGAGACGAATTCTGCTCATCATGCCGCTGCAACGGGCATCGTACAGACTGGACCAAATGTTCTAAGTTCAGAGAATTGTTGAGAGCCAAGATCAACGCAAAAAGAGTGAGCAAGGGAATTACCGCAAGTCAAGATTAACATCAAGGTCCTGCAAGTAAATCTTGGGAGGGGAAGGGCAGCACACGACATGCTCTATGCAACAGTATGTGAAAATGACATCGACATTGTCCTCATAAGCGAACCAAATGTCAAGATCTCCTTATACCACAATTATCTTCTGGATAAAAAAAAACGTCGCTGTATACATAAAAAACAAGAACGTGGGTATCCAAAGTTTCTCCTTAGCGGAAGGCTACATATGCCTAAAGTGGGAAAGCTGGTGCATGTATGCCTGTTATTGTTCCTCCAATATACCACTGGATGTCTTTAAAACATTCATTGACGTCTTGGCAAATGACATCAGATCGACAGGTCTCGACGCTGTTGTTGCTGGTGATTTCAACAAATCCCCAATGTGGGGCTCCCCTATTATAGACGTTAGAGGTGAACTTCTTGTGGAATGGGCAGCGGAAGTAGGCTTAAATGCATTAAACCTAGGCGATGAGCCGACATTCGAAAGAGGCAACAGCAAATCACACATAGATATCACGTGGGCTAATGAAGCAATGACAAGACACATTCGCGAGTGGAAGGTATTACCTGGAGAAGTCTTCACCTATCATAATTACATATACTTTGAAGTACAGCAGGGTAACGATCCCCGAGGAAAGAGCCAACGTATTTTTAGGTTTCTCGACAAAGATCTTTTCGCAACCAAAGTGAAGCAGCATTTCTCGCACAGTCGTGTACATACGTCCCCAGTTGAATTCGTGAAGATAATAAATAAATTAAATCGAGAATGTACCATCTCAGTGGCTGAGGAATACAGAAACATCCCATACTGGTGGAATGGAGAAATAGAAAATAAGAGAAAGGAATGCAATAAGCTGCGCCGCATTCTTACCAGAGCAAACGGAAACCATGGTATAGCGTCTACGGAACTGGGATTAAAAGCCGCATACGAACACGCCAGACTAGAGCTTAAACGGATGATACAAAATGCAAAGAAAAATAAGTGGAAAGAACTCATGAATGACCTGGATAATGATATATGGGGAGACGGGTATAAAATAATCATGCACCGTCTAGGGAGATTATCCCCTCCGTTCCGCCCCACCACGAGTCAACAGCTGGAAATTGTAAAGGAGCTTTTCCAGACAGAAACGCAAGACTTACTGGACTTGAACCAGACAGCGGAGCAGGTTCCTGTTTTTCTGAAGGAAGAAATGACGAGCGCTGCTGCAAAAATGAAGACTGGCAAAGCACCAGGAGTAGATCTTCTATCGACCGAAGCTGTCGTAACATTAATCCGTACGATCCCTGATGTCCTGTTAGATGTTTTGAACCAGCTACTAAAGAACCATGAGTTCCTGAAAACTTGGAAGGAAGCAAAGGTCATCTTATTGTGGAAGGGAAAGTCAATGCACTCGGCAGCGTCCTATAGACCGATATGTCTGTTAAGCGCCCTTGGCAAACTATACGAGCGCATGATCAAGGATAGACTAGAAACAGAGCTTGAGATGCATGGTGGCCTGTCTACGAGACAATTTGGCTTCGTTAAAGGTCGATCTACAACGCATGCAGTAAGAGCGGTCGTAGACAGAGTTAGGAAGTCCAAGGAGAGATGGGTGGCTGTAGTTGCTCTCGACATTAGAAACGCCTTTAATTCGGCCTCTTGGAACCGGATTATAGAAGCTATGATAAGGGAGATCCGCTGTACTTGGGTTCTGTGTCATCCTGGGCCCTGGATGTGGGTGCACTTCCATTCTGGAACACTATTATATGACGGTGTCCTTGAACTAGAACTTGCGGAAGGGGTAATTTCATTGGCATACGCCGACGATCTCACCATAATAGTAGAGGCCGAAGACCAGAGAGATCTTATGTTTAAAAGCAATGAGTCACTCGAAGTCCTAGCTGCCTGGATGAAAGACCACGAACTAGAAATAGCTCCTCATAAGAAAGCGCGACAACATCTGCTTCAATGTATTAGACAAGAAGATCCTCCCCAAGAAGGAACTGAAATATCTAGGCGTCATTTTGAACGATGGATTAACCTTTGTGCCTCACATTAAATATGTAGTCCAGAAGGCGGAAAGTAGTCTAGCCTCCTTGACAAGACTCATGCCCAATGTAGGGGGACCGGCTTGTAAAAAGAGAGTAGCATTATACGGAGTAGTCCAATCGCAAATCGCCTACGCTAGCCCAGCCTGGTCGCATGCTTTGGAGATAAAAAACAACAGGAATCTCTTAGAGCGATTGCAAAGAAGAGCACTTCTAAGGGTAGCAAGTGGCTACTGGACCATCTCTACGGCTGGAATACAAGCTATCACGGGGATACCTCCAATTGCACTACTGCTAGAACAACAAGGCACACTATTCAGTTTTAAGGAATCACAGAACTCTTCAAACAAGCGAACGGTAAGAGACTCTACACTAGCTAGATGGCAGGAGACATGGAGGGAGGAGAGTGATACAGCTGCTTGGACGAGGACTCTTATCCCCGATTTGATACGGTGGGTAGAGTGTGGACACCGTACAACAGATTACCATCTGACCCAGTTTCTTTCGGGCCACGGGCACTTCCGCACATTCACAAAAAGATTTAAAATAACACCAGAGGACCTTTGCATATACTGTAAATTAACTGATACGCCAGAACACGCGCTGTTAACCTGTAGGAGATGGGAAGACGACAGAACTAAGTTGATGTCCGACGTAGGACAAGTGGTGACCAGTGCCAACATAATCAGTATTATGACGAGATCAGAGGCACAGTGAAATATGGTGGTTGGCTACATTAAGAAAGTCATGTCAGACAGAGAAAGAATTGAAAGAAAGTTAAAAAATATCAGCAAAGAAACAAACAGTACCGCGTAATAAATAATGGAGGGCAGATAGCAGACATAGGAAGGAAAGGGCGATCAGAGGCTGGTCGTGCCATCCGAAGTAATGCCAAAAGGCGGTTTCCGGACGCACGAACGTGAAGAGAGGTGTTTTGGTGAGTAAACCGTGTATTGCACAACCCGCACGGGAGTCCCACACTGCTGTTATGTGATAGAACCAAACATACAGCGTCCATCAAGGATTTCACCTCACCAAAAAAAAAAAAAAAAAAAATATATGATAGGTTTGTAGATTTATTATATTTTAAAGATGGTGATAATTCACATTATTGCTGGATAAAAAATCTTAGCAGATTATTCAATAAATTTTCAATGAATTTTCCAAAATGATCCTTTATGATTTTGAAAATCAACTACTTTTGCTGTGAATATTTCTCTTTGATTTGTCCAATATTCTTCTAAATCATCGCTCTCGTATAGTTCAACATTTTTAAGCTGTATTGCCCGAGTTGTTATATTTTCAAAATCTTTTGGATCTACAAATTGTAATTCCATATTTTAATTGATTTTTATGTTATGATATTTATTCAACAATTTACTAATTAATCTAATAGCACGATCACTTAAATGTTCCATATAACTATATTCATTAGTTATTTTTTTATTATTATTATGTTTATATGTAACTATTCTAGATTTAAAACTGGTTTCAATTTCGAAAAAATCATCTGTTATAATATGTTTTGATTTATGTGAATTAATTCAATTGTTGCAATTTTTCCCCATTCATCACATCTAATTTGTTGTTCGTTGAATTCATCTTCAAATATTTGATTATGATTTAATTTAATAATATCTATCATTTTATTTATGCAATCATCTTCTTTCGCTTTTTTAATTTCTTCATTAGAATATATTGTTCTTAGACCTTTATTTATATTTTTTTATAATAATCATTTAATAAATCTGGATATTATTCACTTATTCTTTCTATTAAAGATTCTCTATTTATTTTAAAGTATTTTATAATTCTACCCTTTGCTATTCTTTTTAATTCTTTTACAGTAATCTTCAATAAGACATTTTTATTACAAGCTATTAATCTTTCAAGAGTACCATTTATCTGCTCTTTTTTTATGTTATTCAATTATTTAACTATATATATTTTTCGTAATACTTTTTCCAATTTTTAATGTAGGTTTAATTGTTTTAATAATGAGGTTATCATGTCTTACTTTATTAACAGCTGCTGATGTTTTTTTTAAGTTTATGTATTTTAGTAATACATATTTAGATTTCTGGCAATTGTCCTAAGCTCTTTCAAATTCGCCATCTATTTATTATATTACAAAAATTTATTAATATTTCAAATTGGAATGAGTTAGTCGAACACATTTGGTCTAAATTATATTGAATTATTGTGAATAAATATATTACGAGATTTTTTTAAAATAATAAATGTATTTGTATGAACTACAAACTATTGCAAAATCAATGGAAATTAAAAATTTATCAAAATATAGAAAAAAATCTGATTTAAGTACGTGAGTGTATCGATAAACAAAAAGAATTAATAAGAAAATCCAATGAAACCAAAGTATTAGCAGATTTATTTCTTTTTGATGATGATATATATCTGAAAAATAAAAAACGTCAAAATAAAATTAAATGTAATATCTGTAATAAATATTTTACTGAGAGAGAAATAACATATCATAAATTTAAACATAATCCTAATATAGATTTTAAAATAACTAATATTGAAGCTAAAGGTAAATCAATTTCTTACGTTCATTTAAATAATGAATATATTGAAACTCCCGATTATTTAGAGATTATATTCGATAAAATGAATAATATATTTACATATTTACTAACATTTAATCCAACCTTAGATATTTAAATGCAAATAGAATATCAGGATGATGAACTAACACATGTACTTTATTTTGATACAATTAGCCCAATATTTATTTTCACGGACAAGGGAATAAAAAGTATTGATGATTTTATAAAATATTGGAATAATAATAAAAATATTGTATTATACTATTGCTGTAATAGCATTATAGCTCATGTTAAATTAAATATTTATAAATGAATAATCATAAAGAATTATTTGAATTATTATATAATCAAACGAATAAGAATGATATTATAATTGGAGAAGGAATAATATCTGATTACATATTTCCATTCTTAAAAAATATAAAATTTGATGTAGGTAAATTATCAGACTTTGTTAAAAAAATAAAAGATCTTTTTAAATCAAAAAATTATACTTTTGATCACTGATACTTTTGATGTTTATAATTCCATTCCTAACGAACATTCTGAACTTAAAAAATCAATAATATCTTTGATTAGTAAATACAAATATCAATGATTTTAAGTCAAAATGTATTTTTTAAATTCCAACAGAATAATAAATGCATGAAACATTTGAAAACAATTGATAATAAAACTATTAAAAGATTAATATTAAAACATATACAATGGAGATGTTATAATTGTAATGATTATTTAGAATGAAAGGAAAATATTAGGGGTGAAAATAATTTTATATGGCGGATAATTAATCGTGGCTCCATGTTGATATTCCTATTGAAAATATAAATTCAAATAATCTTATAATTGAACTATCATTAACAAATTATAATGAACTCATAGACGTTAAAAATTAGTTATATATTGATCTAATCACATTTTATGAGGTGTAACTATTTTTCAGATATAAATGTCATTATTATCAAAAGAAGGATTATTTTCTTCATTAAATGTTTTAAGACAATATACTGATTCATTTGAAATTTCTCTTAAATTATCTGCATCAATAACAAGAGAATTTCACTTTGGAACAAATACATGTTTACAACTAGATCATGTAAATTTATATTTATCAATAAGTAATCCAACTGATAAAGTGATTAAATTATCAAAAGATTATATTCAAGAAATTATAAATAGAATATCTGTTAAATTAAGAGTGTTCAAAGAAAAAGATCATGCTGATATAATTGAAGAATCAATTGATTATGATAGTACAGAAGCCCATGAATTCTTCGATGGTTCGAAGACGCCGCCCCCTTCCATATCTCCGATAATTTGGGCCGCTTCGTCTCTCTTTGTTAACGGTAACCGTCTAACAGTAACGATTTGGCTTCGCATCTCCTCGGTGTCGTACCACATTGGTTTTTCCGTTGGCACCATCTTCGATGTGGAAGATATCTTGATAATTTGCTATCAATGTTCTCACTGCTCGACGTTGTTCGGTTGTTAAACCCTCACAGGCCGTGTCAACAAGTTTGTCCAATAGTTTTGACGGTTGCCCAGATATGCTAGCCATACTGCAGGCTCGTTGGCAATCGAAGAGATGTCTGAGCAGCGTCCCAATGTGGCCCCTCTGCTTATTTTCACCGGATAATCGTTAAGGTTCATCAGTCGAACAGGAAAATTTGAGTTGGCTTGGATGATCGTCTTTGCAAAGAGTACTCCTTGATGCAGACCATTATTTACTTCCAGTTCTAACAGTAGAATTTGGCCAAAAACGCACGTGTGGCAATATCTTTACAACGGTTCAGTACAATGTCTTCTTTACTATCAGCACACCTCCTTGAAGGTCTAGTTTGAAGCCAAATCCTGCCATTATATCCATGCCAAGAATTATGTCCTGCTCTATGTTGGCCACCAGTTTGCGATACCTGAATTTCGTATCGCCAATTTGGAAGTTGACAATCGTTTCACCCAGGACGTTGACCGACTCCTCAGTGGCTGTACGTAATACCATTCTTGTTGGCAGCGTTTCCGTTTTTTCTTTTAGAATCTCTGGTAATCGTTGCACTAGTGTCCAGCAACATATTTCGTGATTGACCATTGACTATCCGTTTACAAAAAGACTACTGGCTTGGCACTTGATGGATGCGACAGTTACAGATGTTTGGGGGCGCCAGCAACACGGGTCAACGATTCCTCCTTCACGTCAACCCGTTTTTGTTCCGCTTGCTTAGGTGCCCTTTGTGGCTGAGTACAGTGGTTCTCCAAATGTCCAATCTTGCCACAATTCCAGCAAAGTCCTGCCTTTCTGGGTTTCAGTACTTCCAGTATTTTGATGACAAATTCTTCTACAGGGTGCTATTCTATCTTCCAAAGTTTTTGCCATCAAATGTTGACAGCTGTTTCCGGCTGGATGAAACTGTCACTGTCCGTTATATTTATTTGACCCAATCTTGTTTCAATTCCCTTTATACGCTCCTCCAGTTCTTTCGTTCTTGTTGTTCTATGTTACCTGAATTTTCTAGTAAGTTTTGATCAATTTCTTCTTTCAAGATTCTGGAATTTTCTAGCATTTCTTTCTTTAGGTTTTCTCCTATCTCTTTCTTCAAGCTTCTCACATCTTCTTTCAAGCGTCTAGAATTTTCTACAATTTCTTCTTTCAAACTTTTACAATTTTCTACCATCTCTGCTTTCAAGCTTCCCACATCTCCTTTCAAGCTTCTAGAATTTTCTGCCACTATTTCTTTCAAGCTTCTAGATGAATTTTCTGCCATTTTTTCTTTCAATACCTACTCTTTCAACTCACTCGTACCACCATCCACGTCGAATACGTGATTATCTGGATCCTCACCATTTACTCTCATGACTTCCAACAGCCACTCTCGAAGTCCATTCTTCTTTCCGCTGGTGCCTTGGTCTCTCTCTTCAAGTTTCCGTTTGAGATCCGCCACTTTTAGGTCCTTTAATTTATTCCCTTTCGTAGCCATTTTTACAATTGTAATGTCCACAAATATCGCCAACCCCACAACTGACACCAATTGTAAAGTTTTCGCGGTTTAAATAAGTTCGCAGGCGATATTTCGTAAAAACAACGATTTATTTCTAATAATAATAACGTGGTAACAATATGACACTAACAATTTACTAACACTAAGAGATTATTTATGTCAATACACTATTTATCTGCACACGTCAACGTTCGGTAATAGACTGTCCCCCTCCCTGGTTCGTTCGTTGGTTGTTCCGTCCCTCTCTTCGGATGGGCTCTTCTTCTTCCAGCTTCACTTTCTGTCCGGATGTCCTTCTGGTGGTCTTCAGGTGTTGTCGGATTGGTTCCTTGGAGTCTTCTGGTGAATCTCCCTCGCTGTTGGATATCTGAAATCATAAAACAGAATTAGGTATTAGTGGTGTGTATTACCGTATCACATTCGCCGGAGTGTTTCCGTAGTGGTACGGTGTTTGGTGGGCCCCGTTGATTTTTGCGCGATGGCGCTACTCATCGCCGGGTTGTTGCTCGACAGAGCCTTCCCGAAAAGCCTCTGTTGACCTTCCTCAGGAAATCGTTCAAGTCCTGGGCGTCTGCTGCTGTTAGTTCCCGGAGGACGACCAGCGAGGTGCCTCTAGGAAGGCGGAATACGAGTCGCAGGACACGATTTTGTACCCTCTCCAGTGGTGCGATGAGTGATGGAACCGCCGTGGCCCAGGCTGGGCTGGCGTAGGTTAGGATCGGGCGGATGTGCGTTTTATACAGCATCGCGCCCGTTTTGGGACGAAGTTTGGGATTTCCTAGGATAGAATATAGCTGGTGCAGTCGACCCAGGGCCCTGTTCCTAGCTCTACCTAAATGCAGCCTCGACCTCCTTTTATATGTCCTGGTGTTTCCCGAACATTCTATTCTCGAATAATCTAAAGTTTCTCTATACGTCTCTAGATTTCGATGTTTTCTCGAATGAGTCATAGGCATACAGCTGTAATAATATAATCTATAAAGCATATAAAAATTCTGGGGCTGATGATGCTAAGAAAACGAATGTTATAACTGGTAATCAAAGCTATATTCAACTGCTATTCAATGTATTATAAATGATTTTAAATTATATAATTAATAAATGTAATAAAGATAATGGAAAACCATTATCAAATATTACTATTTTTATTAATTACTAATATCCTTGTAAACATATGTTCTGATAAAATACTAACATACCTACCTATGGGTTGAATAATTTGCATAAATATTGTATATTTTTAATTTAGATTGGGAAACTGGAACACATTGGTTTGCTATGTATATAGACGATGTTAATAAAATAATTTATTTCTTCGATTCATTTGGTAATTCATTACCTGAAAAATTTATATATATAATATAATAATTTTTATATATATTAATATAAAAAAAAATACTCGTTTATAATTTTGTTTCAAATAATCGAGAATCTTGTATATTTAATAATTTCTTAATTTCCTCAACTTGTTTACTTTTATCAAAACACAGTAATGGTATATCATCATCACAATCTGAATCGTCTTTGTTAGTTATATTCATGAGTGCTCTAATATTGTTTTCTATTGTGTCTTTATCTTTTTGAGATAATACTTTATTTATAGGAATTAGCGGCTGATTCGGAATTTCTAATGTTAATCACTTACCACTTACCTTGTTAACAACTTTATTTAAAATATTTGCTAAGACTGGTCCAGCAGCTGCAGCTAATATAGGAATTAAAAAATGTATAAAACCACCATTTATTTAACCTCTTTCAATTATTTTTGCTTTATCTTGTAAAATTATTGATGATCCTTTTTTAATAGTAAAACTCATTTATGTAAGTAAAAAAATAAAAAAGTTATAGTCAAATGATTAAAAAAAATAAAATAGTGCAGGTAAATTTTCCATATTTACGTACAGTGTCATCTTATGGTTATAATTGAAAGTTAGTCACAGTTCTCTCTCATGACGTGAGTAGGAAGGAATAAGTTTATTCAATAAATGTAAATTAGTGTTGGGCGATACCACTAGAGGTATCGAAACGCGGTATTGATCCGTATAGTTTTAAAAACTATCGATACATGTATCGTATCGCTCCAAAAGTATCGATCTTCAAAATATCGATACAAAATATCGATAAATTTATTTGTTTTTTTTTTTTTAGTAAATAGTAAAAATTTATTAAAACAAGAATACGAAGTACAGTAGAACCTCGATTATCCGTGCTGGTCGGGACTGAACCAAGCCCGGAAAATCGAAAAGCACGGTTAATCCGCACCTACTTATTTTAGTAAAAAAAGTTGTTTTACAAATTAATAACTTGGAATAAATATAAAATTAAGGTAAAGTTTATTATTGCAAAGAAAATATCAAAAAAACAATATAAAATTCTCAAAAAACATAACACATAACATATAGATATAAAAAAATCAAAACATGCTTTTCTAATTACAATAATTGTGTAAAAAATTAAATCAAAACTTAATTAAGAAAAATAATCAGTTAATTTCATTTGTTTTTTTTTCAAAAAATTCATTTTTATTTATTAATACGAGTCGATCGGAATGCTTCTTCAACTTTCATTGACAATTGAATCGAAGAAAGTTTAGATTTCGAAAAAATTCCAGCGACAAACTCGAAGATAGAGAACTACAGAAGTTTTTAATGAAAAAATTATTTAGAAAAAGTTAAAATTGTAGGAGCTATTGCAAAACGATTCAAGGCGTTAACGTGGAAAGCAGTATAAGTTGTACGATGTATACGATGATGGTACGGCGAATTGACGTGCACCGTTTGTACTAATTCGCATTCTGCACGGATAATTGAAACCCGGATAATCGAAGCTGTTTGCTAACACGGTTAATCCGCACACGGATAATCGAGGTTCTACTGTAGTATAGAAAATGAACAAAAAAAAACAAGATAAAGAACAAATGTAGGTAACTACTCCTTATTTAAAACCATAGACCTACTAATGATAGATAGAATAAGTAGGGAGACGCTATCACGTGGCTAAAACGGCGCACGTCGGCCATATTGGTACACCATTTTACGTCAAATACGTAGACTCTAGTGTACATGTCATGTATGGTTGTATTATTTGAATATTTCAGTTCTTACAGTTATATTATATAGCAAACTACTACAAGACATAATGGTTTCTTGTGCTCTACCTAATTGCAAGAGTAGAAACAGCGTTAAGGTGGGCACAATACCATAGACGATTCGTAACAGATGATCACGTAAAAAAATGGCCGATTTAAAACATCTAGCAGTATATAGAGGACTCTACTAATATCAATCTCAACAAATATATAACAAATATATTAAATTAGCTAAAATCAGTTTCGAAATATACATCGCTGCTTCCAAGGTTGCATACCTATCAGGTAATAGAAAATATTGTTGAGAATGTAATCGTACGATCTGTATGGCCTTCGCGTATTACCTATAGATACCATAACTTGTTGCAATTATAAATATCTACAATATAATCGATGGTTTTAGTCGTTTTTATGATTAAATTAAGTAGTTTAACAAAGTAAATATTATTTCTTTTATTTTACAATATTTGTACTTCACATTTTCATTACATGGATCTAACGTAAGTGTAGAATATAAACTATTGATATCAAGCTGTAAGAAATGACCGGTTCTGTACTTCCAGCAAAAGAATGCAAATATCTGGTTTAGACTACGTTTTACAAGAAATGTGTATTATGCATACCTATACTATGTATGTACAGTCGAATTTTTGGATCTTGTCCGTTGCGTCATTAACAGGGTAATTTAACACAGATATACAGGGTGGGGAGAAATTGGCGTAAGAACTGCACGTAACAGTATTCTTCATTCAATTCCGAGTGAAAAGTTTTAATACTATTAGTGTGTATTATCCTTCGTGTGCCTTCGGGAACCGCTTGAAGAAAACATACATTTGGCAACAGTGTTGTATGTATGTATAGTACTGAAGATTGTATTGATTTGCGCTGTAATTGAGGGTGCACAGAAACCTATTGTATGAAGTTTTGCACTATTAATGTTATTGTACTGTAATAAATGGAAAAACAACGCCTTTTAATTCAATAAGTACTTATTTATCGAAACAAAATTAACTTCGAAAGTTTTTTTTTATTTAAAAATTACAATTCAATTCTTATAATAATTTTGTTCCATTTTCCATATGTATTGGTTGACATTGTCCGTTAATACTGTTAAAGGTAGACATATAAGAAACTGAAGCTCGTATCTTTCTCGTTAGAATTCAATTGATTCAAATGAAACAAAGAATTATGTGAACGAAACCATTGATGAAATGGTATAATGAAAAACTGAAACGTATGAAACGATGATCCGAATCTGTCAATATTGGTGAACCGGTTCAATTGAATCAGCAGTAAGAGCAGGTTCACTGAATCAAATCGTTCATGAACGACACAGCTCTAGTTCATTATAGAGAGAAATGTCAACATGATAAGTCGATTCATACTGATATTACTCATGACGTAACGAACAAGATCCAAACATTCGACTGTACATATCTAATACTACTAATGGATAATTTTATATTTCACCTATGTTAAAATTTACGGAAGCATCAAAGGAGGGAAAATACAACATTCTGTATTGTTTATCTCTCAATGTACTAAAGCAAAAAGCGCAGATTCGGGCAGATGGGTATGATATTCGCGGTAAATACAAACTTTTTTTTATAGGAACAAAATAAATAACTCTGCCAAATTAAATTTTATTTATTATTTTATATTTAAATAGCATACATTGGATATACGTATGATGTCTGGCATACAATGACAAACACATATGTATGTAAAATAATCTACTCTCAACGTACTTTTCTTTGATATCTTGAGTGATGGCACAGCCCTACTTTTTAAAGAGAGACGATTACTTAATTTCCGTATGTCGACCACCGAATTGGCAATTTATATGCAGTTTAACGGAAAGTACAGGTTTTACTGAGTCCAAAACAGCCCCCATTTTCTTGCGGAGATTAGTCAAAGACACCTAAAAATCGTTATAAAAAGTGTTATTACTAGGTTATGTTTCACTATTGTTTCGACATTTCTGCGAGGATTTTCAGTTGATACCAGTCAGAATTACGAAATATCGGGCGGCAATTTTAAAAAACTTTGTTCAGGAATATAAAAATAACAATCATTTTTTATTTTGCAGTATCTTTTAATACAATTAATAAGTATATTTCAGTGACTAAAAAACAGTTCTTCTTTTGTGTTTTATTAAATTTACCTACACAGTGAAATTTGATGTTAAGGCATAAAATTTATTTTTAAACTAATTATTTACGTGCTATTAATTGCAATTAAAACTAAACTAATTCTTTAGATACGTTCCTATTTTACATAATGCATTTGCACTGAATTTAATAAAATACAAGAGGAGATACGTTTTTTAGTTGCTGAAATCTTTCAGTATTAAAAGATACTATAAAATATAAATGACGATTTTTTTCATTCCCAAACGACGTTTTAAATTGCCGCTCGATATTTCGTAATTCTGACTGGATCAACTGAAAATCCTCGCAGAAATGTCAAAACACTAGTGAAACATAACCTAGAAATAGCACTTTTTAGATCGATTTTTAGGTATCCTAGACTGATCTCCGCAAAAAAGGGGGGTCGTTTTGAACTCAGTAAAACGTGTACTTTCCATTAAACTACATATAAATTAATTGTCAATTCAGTGGTCGACATACGGAAGTTTAGCCGTGCGCATTGTGGCCTTGGTACACTCGAAGATAGAGACATGCAGCTGCATATAGTGCTATCACGGTTTGATTTCGGATATTGTGAAGATCACCCATATTAGTATATAATAATACAATTCTTCGGTGTAGCGGGTGTAAGGTATTTCGAACGCTACCTCGCACTGCTTAACATAAGGCAGCATATTTTCTGCATAAACGTAACAGTGTATATCAAACTTATCTTATTTTCCTATATATTTTTTATTGAAATGCACAAACATTTTGATTTCTTTGTAACTTTTGTTTTATGTAGACGTATATAAATTTTAAAAAATATATCAAATTTTCTATTTCATCCATAATATATTTAAAAGTTTGTTGTATTTGATATTTATTTCATACTGCATGTATAATTTATGCAGAACGAAATAAATTATTTTTAGTATAGATAAACTTTCAAATACAGACATACACAACGTTGCATAAAATTATGTAAACAATTTTGAATTTAATTTTTTTGTGTTTTCTCATAAGATTTTATTTGTTTGCACTAAATAGAAAACGTACAATTTGATAACTTGCACACATTGAAACACCTATGTATTCGGAAAACATTTGTTGTAATCCCCGCCTATATCTCCATATCTACATTAACGTTACATAGTTATGATTTTTTTCAACTTATTCTTATAAACATTGTTTTCGACAGCGATTTCTAAAATATTTTCTGTCTTATTTCTTAAATTTCTCAAATTAGGCAACCTAATACGCACAATCAATTATCGACATCTTACAGACAAGTGCCAAAGTTAATTTGACAGATATTAATCAAATACATATGTTGTTGTAGCTACTGACATAGCTTTTGCAAAAACTAATGCTTTATTTACAATTTTCGCAATTTGTCATTCATATACGATTTTTTCCTTATATTCTAAATGCAAAATTATTTCAATTCATTGCTATTTACTCGTTGTTTGAAATAAATTTTGACGTTATTTTTACCAAAAACAATAGCTTAGTCCCTCCGGAGACATCATATCTTCATGTTTAATACAAAATATACAATTAATTCTTTCTAAATCGGCCAAAAGCTATAAAAGTTTAATTCGGTTACCGACTGAGAAAAATTCGTCGAAAATAACATTCATAGGTCAGTGTTTGACATAAAAACAATGTGCAGGGTCGTAAGCGGACCTGGTGAGGCAGCCATATTGGTAAGCCACTTAAGCCCCGCCCAGTACGCCGTTTGAAGTTTCACTGTTGCTCCGGTGAGGGCGCTTGTTTAGTTAAACCCTTAGACACAAGATGGCAGCAGGGTGAAATAAATTTTTAAGGTATTTTTATCTAAGCATTCTATAAGTTTGTAAATGTATGGTAAATGTTATAATTAATTTTAAATGTGTGCCAATGTGTGAATAAACCCGCCATTAGATGTAATGGAAAATTAGCCTTACGATAATTCGTTCAACTTGTGACAAAAAATGTTGGTATCTCGTGGTTCGTGAAGATATCAATAGGTGGAATAGGTAGTGTGTATTGGTGTGTACAATTTGATGTGTATACAAAAAATTGAAAGTGGGGTATTTTATGCTTTGTTTATGCTGTTGTGGTTATGTCAGGTTATGTATAGTCAAGTATATATTCAAGCAGTCTTATAAAATTGTAGAGGTATAGTCATTAGGTGCTTTCGTTTTACATGCGCTTCTGATGTTTTGCCACTTCAGTTACACAACTGCATTCTTTTAAAAATCATATGTGGAAATGCCAGATGATTTGAAGGATTCAGATGAATGTGAAGTAACTATAGCGCATCACTTGTAATATCATTTGTATAAGAAGCTTCGTTTTTTTTTCACTTGTTCAAATCATTTCACGTAAATAAATGTAAGAATATTATGTTTGTTTGGAAAAATTTGGAATTGGATTGTTTACATTTATCTCATCTGCATTTATCGTTTGAATAACCTTAAATTTTTTGTCGTGTTAGAGAATTCATGTAATTGAACTTTCAAAATTTTGTTTTTATAAAAAGTGATCTTTTTTGTGAATGCAATGGAGGCAATTTTAGAAGATTATATTCAGTTTCAAATGAAACTGAGAAAGCGCAAGATGGAAGAATTAAATATGTATGTAGAAATCAGTTATAATAATATAACTGTGGTAGGCAAACTACTAAAACGTCACCATTTGTTAATTATACAATTAGAGAAGGAGGAAATAATTCTGGATAATGAAACAATAATTGGAGGCTATAATGATATTGGGCAGAGACAAATAAAACTAGTTCATTTTCAGAAGGGTGAAATTACAATTACATTTCGAGACAATCTCAGCAGGGATGGAGCAATTAACCTATTGCGAAACATCTTCAGGTAATTAAACATTATAAATTATTTGTTAATTATTTGCAAATAGGTACACCAGCTTCATTTAATGATACGACAATAGATGTGACCGTCCTGTGACACGACAATTGCAGAAGCTATCGCTCTTTCCTAGCCCCTACACCTTCAATGCTTTTACTATGAGCTATTATTGATAATTGATATACATATTTCTTTTACTCTCAACCAGTTCATGAAGCCACCAGATGTCGCTAGCGCTGAGTGCGTAACTCCTAATGTTATGCCTCGATGGCCGCAGCGGACTATCGTTGTGAGAGGACGATAGGCGCCGGGGTTCAATTCTCTGGATGGACGGTGACATTTTTTCAGAGAGTTTAATCCCGGATCGACTTGCCATTCGCTGTTGGGAGCAAAGTGATTAACAGCGCGGCATCATAAAAGGCGATATGATGCTGTCACAAAGCCAATTGAAGACAACATACACACACAAAACTACACCGCGAGAGTTGCAGTGATAGCCAGACAAGCGATACAGCTTACGGAGTCACTGCAACTAAGCACCCACCACATTAAAAAATATATATATTTGTAATTAAGATCGACACTTATGCAAGTGTCATTAAAAAGACATTTTATTAAAAATTCTTATTAATGTTGTTTGTATCTAGTAAAAGTAGTAATAATTTTTTTTTAATTCATCAGTGGTTAGGCAACAAAATTGTTGAAATTGCTCAATTCTATAATACAGTTAACTGGTGAAACAGTCACACTTTTCTTTAAGTTGGCTAATATGAAGTATAATTAAAAACGTTCCTAGTTTTATATTTATGTTTTTATTTACTGGATAATTATGTTAGTCAAAGATAATTTTCATTGAAGTGTGTTGTATTGATAATACTTTATTTATACTATTACTTATGTATGTAGTTATTGATTGAAAATAAATCATTTAAACGAAACGCAATATGTATATATATGTACATACATAGACTAAAGTTTGTGAGATATTTTTAGAAGCACGGAAAAACCTTAATTTAAAGTGTAGTGTGTATTATTAAATGTATTCAAAAATGCAATAATATATAGGATGTTGCATTAAAAAAAGTGACTTTTGTCGATGTGAACTTGGTTGAAATGAACGATAATTTTGGACGACCGTGTATAAATTATGATACATTTTAGGACGTAAATTTGATGTATGCTATTTCGGCTAATAACATATGCCAAATATAAGGTCTTTAGCTGCAATGATTTCAGAAATACAGAATTTTGAACATAACGTTGCAATTGGTCCTATATTTGAAAAAAAAATGAATAACTCAAAAACGACTGATTTTTTACATAGTGTGTCTTGGTAAGTTTTGATGCAGTATTGTATGCCCGATACAAAAAACTCATAAAAAATATACCATGCTATTTAAATTAAGAAAGTTGACGTCAACTTCCGGTACATCGGAAGTGGTATAATGACGTAAATAATTTTGCTGATGAGGTCAGATGATATCAATTATAATTACAAGTTTTCAGAAATGTTGAATTTAAAGAACATCAAACAGTTCTAACGAACCAGTTCCGTGAATGACCATGTACATATATTTGTACTTCAATATCGGTGGAGAACCTGAGCAGCAAGCTGTCTGTCGGCCTTGAATGTAGGAGAAAAATTAGTGTTAGCTTCGGCATATCTCGTATTCTAAGACTGTGACAGGATTGTCCAAGCAATAAACAGGGCTGGTGTACCTATCTATAGTAATAGTCGATGTTTCACACAAAATGTATTGTGGTTCTTGCAGTGATGAAAGCAGCGATTCGGGTGCATCGTCATCAAGATTAGTTTAATTAAGTTTGTTTTTCTTTGTTATAAAATAAAATTTTTGTAAATTAATTGTCTTTCATTGTGATTTAATTTTTTGAAAATTATAAAAAATGTTTGATCATTGTAAACATGTCAAAAATTACAATCATTTTGTATATAGATACATATACACTGAGAAATTAAATACAAAATTATTTTCTTCAAACTAAAACTGACATTTTTTGACTGAGTAGTCGGCCGCAAAGTGTCGCTTTTCCTCCGCCGGAGGTTTACTTTTCCGCCGCCGGAGGAAAAAGTGCTATTATAGCAACGTACAAACACATAATTTCAATGTTGACAGTGTCCACTTGACAGTTTTATGACGAGTTACTATAGAATCAAATAAATAAAAATCATCGGTCTAAATGTCCAAACATCCTACCAAACCTGCTTATCTTCAATTAAAAATAGATATTTTTGCATAAATTTGCCGACGTTTGAAGAAAAAATAGCATATTTTATGTGGAGGAAAAGTTACTTTTCATGGCTTGCTCTCTATTAGCTCACTTCGTTCGGCTGCTAAACACGAGCGCGCCATAAAAAGTATCACTTTTCCTCCGTATAACAGTATATTCTTCAACAAGCGTATAATGACAGCTATTATTAACGAGGGTGGGAATTATAACGCGAGCCGTAGGCGAGCGTTGTAACTACCCGAGTTAATAATAGCCAAATTATACGCGAGTTAAAGACTATACTTTCTCTACGGTTGCAGAATTAACTTAAAAAAAGAATGGATAGGTACATGATAGATACTCAGAAATTAATGTTGTGAGCCCTGTATCTATACATGTTCCTAGAGTAAATTCTTTGGTCTGAAGAATACTTTCCAACGTGCTGGCAAGCTTACAGGATGTTTCTACTTTGTGGTAGCAGCCCACCTCTAGTGTAAACTTTCTATCAGTTTCTACAAACTGTTTTGGATCTGTTGGGTCAGTTGGCCTTAAAGATAATCCCCCGAGCATATACGACCCCTTACCGGGTTTAACTATGAATATAACTATGCTAGGTACTGCTAGTCCCAACTTTTGTGTTTTGGGTAACACTTTTATATTAGGAAAAGATGTTCCGCACAGTAAGTTCAAATCAGTTATCTTTAAATGCCTACATGAAAAACCTCATTTTTAGTGGAAATGAGATCTGGAATTGTTGTGCTAAAATAATTAAAATTCAAATAATTTCGGAAACTAAATAGTTTGATTTGAAGAATGTGTTAATAAATCGCAAAATTCCTATTATCCAACAATGTAGTATAGCATTGATTGTATTGTGTTGAAGGATAGTAATAAGTTTACGAATATATTTAGTCTTTTCTATAATTAATTGCAAAAGTTTGATAAATTTGTAATTTATTGTACATCAATTCGGTAAGCCGATTTTGCGTTAGTATAATGTAACATGAAATAATTTCTTTTTTTTTAACATTAAAGTTTCGTAATTCTAAGACGGTAAATTAAATTCCTGGAAGCTATTTTCATATCATTCAGGAAACAATTCGAAGGGTTTCGATATGACGGTTTTTAGATTAAAAAATGGTATCCAAAAATAACAGTTTTTTTTCGAAACTCGTGTTACACTTTGACCGTTATAAGAATATCAATCACTTGTGTGTTAGTAATATACACAAAAAGGAGGCCAACAAGTTAATACTCTGCTATATTAGACCCGGAAAGATTCCACCCCTTGTAGGTACCATCGACTTTCCTTAGGGATTCCTGCACGGTATCTCTTCCATGACTATTGTTTAACTTAATGACTTATTCTACTCCGTAAGACTGATTGTATACGTGCTTCAATCCCAGGTTATTTATACCCTAAAAAATTTGCGTGTTCTGCTCTCAATTTAGTAAGACCTTCGTGCTTCCATGTCATTGTAGCCTCTCATTGCCTGAAGAGAGCATAGATAGATAGATTAATAATATAATCTAACGTTAGTCATGGTTATGGTCTCTGGCAGATATTTTCAGTCATTAAATCTCACTTGAACGTGTTGGTATTCCTAGTAGGGCAGATTCCGAGTCCAGTCTGATGGTGCTGCCTATAGAGTTTCCAATCAGTCAATTTTGTGTTTTTGTAATCGCTAGAACAATAATTATTTGATTCTTATCTGAACTGAAAGTATCTGTGGTCAGAGAGAGATGGCTTCTCTAACAAATCCGCGTACAGCTGCCGATAAACTAATGAATTTTGTAATTGGTATCCGGAATGATTGTAACCTGAAGATTCTTAAACTAATATTAACAATAATAGATTAACTCATCCATTCATTGATGGAATGATTACTAAGCTATACTGTTCATTTGCTAACAAATGGTGGCATTAAATATTGCTCGTATGGTGACTGGGCAACGGTTAATAAAGTTATTCTCATTTATTGCATACATGGTTATATTGTTTATTTCATACATGCCAGAATTAAGCACGAGTGAATATTGCATAGATGTAGTATATTTGTTATATGTGCTGGTATGGAGTTTTATCATTATTGTCAAATATCACTATACAGATTACATACAACACTTTTTAATGCAGAAGGATCATGCAATAGCTGAGCATGATGTGGACTCACTGTAGTGATCTTTTTTTATCACTGAAGTATTGCTGGCGATCTATATAATTATTTTTGGTACTTAATCTAGGATATAATATATTTAAATTCCTGAAATATTTCCACCATAAGGAATTGAAAGATAAGTACATAAAGGTCACAAAATAGATATATTAAATATATTTAAAGCGAAGAAATAGGAGGTAAAGAACACTTCGACAGCCGTCTTCGCCACCTTACCACTTTGACATTAAGTCTCAAATTTACAAGCATGTAATTAAAAAAATATACCTATAGTTTTGTTGTTAGTATGATTGATATTATATCACCTCTTCTTGCGCCGTAGTTGAATTAAAACACAGTGTCACAACATAATGACCTTTAATAAATGACAGTTACATGTGTATTCATGATGATAAGTTGTGCATGTACTTACAATATGATGTTTTATGACGTCTTAAAAATACATCAACTGTTAGCTAAACATTTAACAATTAAATGTGAATCACATACATGGTGAAACACCTAAAGTATTTTACAATCAGTGGTCTTAAAGAATCTTTAGCATATTTACAGTTGCAACAAAATATTTGTAGCAAACGCTAACATGTTAAATATTCTTCATTTTCTTTTTAATCGAAATGAAACTTCAAAGTGTATCCATCTGATCACGTTCAAATCTTGATTGTTCAGAGCTTATACGTGTGCATTTTTTACAAGTGCAGATAGCATTATATTAAATCTAGTATGTAAATTTTATTGTATAACTGTAAAAGTAATAACACTGTACACTGGAGATTTGTAAGATTATATTATATATATATGTTTAAGTAAATATACAGTATATCATATTATTTAATCGTTGCTATATTTTTTATTTCACATACCAATTATTATCGTCATTAGAATTTATTACTTGGTACTTCTTATGGTCGACGATTTTACGAATATATTAGCAATAAACTAATAAAATTATATTCTTCTGAAAAAGTCTAGGCAACAGCATAAGATTCTATAAACAGGCACCACTGATTAAATTATTCTTAGGTTATTAAATGTATCTTGGGAAGCCTCTCTTACAAATATATTTAAAAAAAATCGTAGAGCAATATAAAAATTACAATTTCATATTGCTGACACTGAATTTTTAGAAAATGTGATACAAATTTCTATTGTTGCAGTTAAATAGGGTAATAATACTGCGTTCCCAATTTATCAAGCTACATATTCGTCTTTTTTGACGAGATATAAATTTTGTTTTGTATATAGGTATTATTAGTTAAATACATAGCATATACATACATTATTGAAGTTATTTTTTTAGAAAATAGTGAATTTTAAAAGAATTCTGATATTTACAATCTATATCTATGTTAACATTTTAACATAGAAAATTATTTACATTAGTAAAGAGATCAATTCTTAGTTTGCTTTTCAACATCTATTAATATAAGTAACTGTGAACATGTTTTGCTGATCGAGTTTCATTCAATAACTTCAGGCATGAATTTTATCTATGCTGCTTAGTATGCTAGTACATATTGCATTTATAACTAGAGTTTCAAATCAAGTGAACAAATTGGACATCTAAGAAACATCGATGAGATATATTATTACATCCCATAGATATTCTGGATATCTATAATAGATATCTACTGGAAGTACAGTAGACATTATGTGGTACGTGGAGTCCTAACGATTTCGAAAATGCAAAGAGATCTAAAAGTATATAATTCTATTTAAAAAAAAAGTTGATGTTAATAGTAGTAGTAATATCCGGAAGTACCGCCATCTTAAAAGTATTTTTGTAAACAGATTCAATTACCCTGTATGTATATGCAACTTTGCAAACATGTATTATCATTTATTAAATTTGTGCTAGTGGATATGAAATAAAATTTGCACCTGTTCTTGAGACTAGCGATAGTAAGAGTTAATTGGATTTCATGTTTATACCTAAGAGTATTATATACATATCTTACAATGCATACTGTCTTCATACTGAGCGTAGTGTTATAGATTCTTGTAAAAACAAGCAATTAAAAGTAGGTACCAATCAATCTAGTTTCAACTTGAATTGACGGACGCTATGAAAAAAGTTGCAAATTTAATGATGAGCAAATGAATCTATTATCAATGCAGCGAACATATTTGTAGCAAATTTCAAATACACATTTTTTTAATAGATACCTAAATTGAGAAACTCAAAAAATTGTTTAGAGCAAAAGGGATAAGTATACAAAAAAGTTTTGTAAAATGATCAAAAGAAAAGTGATAAAATATTTCAGCAATAAATCAGTTATTAATCAACAATGAACTCGTTATAGTTTTTTGTTTTTTTGAAGAAACCTGAATTTCAATATGGTCACACTCTGTGTACTCTTCCATTAACAAGCTTCTGTGAACATTTAGTATATTATTCCTAAAATTGAGCGCGTGCAGGCGTATAGAATGTTATCAAGTAATAAGGCGTAAGTATGTTAGTTCTATTCTAGGTATGGCTTTTTGGCCAAATAATGGTGAGGTTGTAGTGTTTCTATTACCACCACGTACGATTCTCTACTAGGAGATCATAGTATCGTGGTTTTGGATAGATACCTACGAGTTAAATCTCCGTGCTGTACCCTTCCCGCGAAACCACCAAATTAAGTAAAGAGTACAATTAGTAAACAGAGTTTAGCAAGTATGCAAACTTGAAAAAAACTTGAGAAGTTTGAATAAAATTTACAGATTATTACATCATTTGGTTGCTTTTCATCTCTAGAATCAAAAGAAAGTTCGTGCGGGAAATACTTTACAATTAGATTTTTAAAAATCTCTTTAGTTAAGAAATTTTATAGATTGTGTGGTAATAAATTTGAGAAATGTTTGTACCAACTTTTGGTCATTAGTTCAATTCTTTCAAAATGTTTTAAACTAAGAATCACTTTGAGTATACGCGTTGCTTTAAACGAAATGATATAATTATATATATATATATATAATTACATATATATATATATAATTATATATATAATATATTAAATTATATTATTTACTATCTATTATCTTTATACAGTAGTTAACTTCTTACCATATACAGGATTTCCACGGCCAAGTGGGACATAGGCAGAATACATGTAAAATCCGTTTTCGGTGAATATTATCTCCCTAATACTACTTCATTCAAAATTAAGGGCCGCATATTATAACTAGGTTAACAATGAACATCTCCACAATCATAGTATCCGTGCATTTGCGTATTAAGCCGTCGCGCGAATCATTGTGCCATGGACGCTTGCACTAAGTCACGTATTAAAAGCCTTATAGGAATTCACGAACAATAGATTTAAAAATAATAATTTTTTGGCTTTATTAAAATGACTTTCTTTGTACTATGATTGTGGAGATGTTCATTGTTAACCCAGTTATAATATGCGCCCCTTAATTTTGAATGAAGTAGTACTAGGGAGATAATAATCACCGAAAACCGATTTTACATGTATTCTCCCTATGTCCCACTTGGCCGTGGAAATCCTGTATATACCTATACAGGGTGCCCGGATTTCGTAGGGACAACATGGGTAACTCTTTTATTTGAAAACATAGAGAGACGGTTAAATTAGCAAAAAGGTGTAGATTCAAAAGCTCACTAAGAATCAATTTTCAAATTTTACTTATCATGCTTCATTTGTTTAATATTGAAGAAAAACTGAATCTACTAATTTCTTTTATTTGCCGTTACTTTTTTGTTACTTGAGATATTAAGATGCGGTTTGAAGCAATTCAAATTGTAATCTAAATACTTTTATTGACGCATAATAAAGCAAATTTCTTTTGCGCAAATTTTTAGTAATCTCACCTAACCTCAAAATTTTGAATTGGAACCGTACAATTTTTGTGGCTCTTCTAAACGGAGATTTTTTTCTGAATACAATCATGTATCGCATGATATGGAAATTTTGTCAAAATTTGGAAAATTAAGCTTATCCTGATTACGGACAGACATCACAACCTTTTGTTTATCACGTTATCTGTGAAAACGACACGGTTATCAGCATACGAACCTGTCAGAAGTGGCAATGTTATTAATTCAATTTATAACGGATAATTTTGAAAAATAAGGTGTATTTATACGTAGGTATATGAAACATATGAAAAGCGTAAAACTAACATTTAATAACACAAATTTTATGTGTGCGTATTATTAGTAAGTAACTTAAATCTCACCTCAAAAGTTTTTAGTTGAACTATGCAATTTTTTTCTGAGTGCAATTGTGTATCGCATGATTTGGAATCTTTTTGAAAAATTATGCATATTGTTTTTAGGAAACAATCTCAACTTATTATTTATCAACTATCTATGAGAAAAGCACGCCGCCATACATGTACTCACAGAAAACGATAACATACCGTACTTATCACTGCAGTAACTTTCACGGTGACGTTAGGACAGTATCTGTCACTATGGTAAAAAGCACGATAAGTATCTGCCGGCTTGCAAAATCACCTGATTAGAATTCTTCTGATATGTCTATCTAACAGAATTAATTATTATCCACAAAATAATAAATAGTATTCAAAACCGGTGTTAACATTCCATTGTAAATGATGTGACCTATTTGAGCAATTTAATATTGTTGTTCATTATTTAGTAGCACAGTTGTATTTTGTTTTATTAAGTATTTAAATTACCATGCGAATTAGTTCAAACCGGTTTTTTTATGTATGGTGGATGCTTAAAAAGAATGTTTTTTTAAAAGGGCAACAAAAATTGCAGTTCAAATGAAAAATTTTGAGGTGAGATGAGGTTACCAATAATACGCACACATCAAATTTATGTTATTAAATGTTAGTTTTACGGTCTTCAAATTTTTGATATACGTACCAAATGCATCGTATTTTTCAAAATTATCCGCTATAAATTCAAGCAATAACATTGACACTTCTGACAGGTTCGTACGATAATAACCGTGTTGTTTTCACAGATAACGCGATAACCAAAAAGTTGTGATGTCTGCCCGTAATTGTAATTAGCTTAATTTTTCAAATTTTGGCAAAATTTCCATATCATGCGATACATGATTGTATTCAGAAAAAATTTCCGTTTAGAAGAGCCACAAAAATTGTACGGTTCCAATTTAAAATTTTGAGGTTAGGTGAGATTACTAAAAATTTGCGCAAAAGAAATTTGCTTTATTATGCGTCAATAAAAGTATTTAGATTACAATTTGAATTGTTTCAAACCGCATCTTAATATCTCAAGTAACAAAAAAGTAACGGCAAATAAAAGAAATGAGTAGATTTCAGTTTTTCTTCAATATTAAACAAATGAAGCATGATAAGTAAAATTTGAAAAGGGATTCTTAGTGAGCTTTTGAATCTACACCTTTTTGCTAATTTAACCGTCTCTCCATGTCTTCAAATAAAAAAGTTACCCATGTTGTCCCTACGAAATCCGGGCACTCTGTATATGTACAATAGCTATACCCCCCTGCGGGGTACGCAGCAATTGCTTTCTAGATTCATTTATCAGGGCTAAATCAGTCCCCACCTTTCTACTGCTTCCCTCTCTCACTTATTCTTTTCCATTGTGGCCTGTCCCTTTTAACTTTATCTTTCCACCTCACAATGCCTATTCTTCTCAAGTCCTCTTGCACCTCTTTCAGCCACCTGGATTTAGGTCTTCCTCTTCCTCACCTACCTTCCGGCTCCCACTGAGTCATTACATTCGTCACCGCCTCTGGACTCTGCCTCCATATGTGCCCTAGCCATTTAACTCTCTGTTTCTTTATTCTTCTTACTATGTCTTTCCCCTATAGTTCTTGTATTATTTCATGATTCATTTTGTGCCTGTACTCGTTCGCTACAAATTTTGTTGGACGCAATATTACTAATTATTTTTCTTTCAACTATTCTTATCTCCTCTTCTTCCCGCTTTGTCATTGATATAGTCTCCACTGCATACATCATCATTGGCATTATCACTGTTTTGTAAATGTTTATTTTTGTCCTTTTTGAGAGTACTTTACTTTTTAATAATTTCTTCTTTGCAAGGAATGTCCTATTTGTTGCAATTATCCTTTCATCAATCTCTGTTCTCCTTTCTCCACTGCTTGCAACCGTAATACCCAAGTACTTAAATTTATCTACCTCCTCGAATTCGTAGTCTCCAATCTTTATTATTCTATGTTCACACTCTTTTTGGTATCTCAATAATTTTGTTTTATTTTGATTTATTTTTAGTCCTAAGTTTTCGCTCTCCCCTGGCAATTCTACTAGCATTTCTTCCAGGGTATTTTTCTTTTCTTTGGTATTAATATATATATATATATATATATATCGGCGTATGCAATTATTTGGTGCCCTTTTTGCGTACCTGTCAATATGTGTATTCTAACGCCAAATTAAACAAGGTTTCCGACAAGCAATCTCCCTGCCTTACTCCTTTGTTAATTGCAAATTCTTCGGTTTCTCCCTTTTGTGTTAGTACACTTGCTCTTGAATGATTTATTGTCACCCATATCAATCTTCTTAGTTTTGCTTGTACCCCTAGGTGCTTTAATGCTATCATAAGTTTATCTCTTGTACTCGAGTCGAAAGCTTGCTCAAAATCTATAAATAACATTCGTTCGGCTTCTTCCATTATTTGCTTTATAATCTGTATAGCATTTATTGTCGATTTTCACTTAGTAAATCCACATTGGAACTTTCCCATTGTATATCTTGTTCTATTTCCCAATTGTCTTTGGATTAGTGTTGACATTATTTTATATACAGCGCTTAGCAGTGTGACTCCTCTGTAATCTATGCGGTCCTGCTGGTCCCCTTTCTTGTGAATTGTTACGATTTGTCCTACTTCCCATTCTTTAGGCATCTTTTCCTCCCTCCATATTTTTTGTATAACTTGATAAACTCTTTCATGTAATTTGTCTCCACCGTATTTTATTAATTCCGTATTTATATTGTCCTTCCCTGGAGATTTCTCATTCTTACTTTTCTTGATAATTTCGATTACAGTGGACGCTCCATTAACTGGCACGTTCGGGACCACGGCCGTTCCGGTTAACCGATTAATCTATATACATAAAAGCGAGTGACGTTAGTTACTACCAGTTACTATGCTTATAACTCAAGACCGCCCAATGCAGACTGGTCTCCGGCCAAACAATAAGAATATCCAAAAAAATTCCCGAAAAAAAAAATTATCAAGAAAACGATGCCATCTTTATGATAGATGACGTTTGTTTACGTTACGTTGTGTCAATTTTTTTTTTGAGAATTTTGTGACAATTGTTTTGCGGGACACGGAGGGTGGTACGGGACGGGCCGTGGTACGGGACAGGCGGTACACGGGGGTGGTACCCGTAACAATAAAACATTAAATATCTAAATCAATACTTTTCTAGGCAGAACGGTCTGCCGTCAGCTAGTAAAATATATATAGTATTTAATGAGAATAATAACTCCATACACACAATAGATTGGCGGGAAGTGTTTATTTACGTCTGCCAGCGCCAGAGGCGGCCCGAACGTAACCGCAAAAAGCCGATCGTGAGTCGCTCGACTGATGCCGGTTAAAAGAGCGTCTATTGTACTTCGTCCTTTGTTGAGGGGTGTCAATTCCTGTTCGTCCTTATCTCCTTCATTCTCATCCATTTCAATTACTTCATTTCCGCTCTGGGATGTGTCGTTTAATAGTTCCATAAAATGGTCGGTCCATACTTGCCTATATTGATCTTCTTACTCAGCCAGACGTCCATCTCTCATCTCTATGCCTCTCACCCTGCCTTTAAATACTCTATTCTGTTCCTTTATTTTTTTATAAAATGCTCTTGTGTTTCTATTTAACCCTTCGTGTTCTATTTACTTTCTTCTTCTGTCGATACACTCTCTTTTTGCCTTTCTTATAGCTTTATTACAATCATTACATTCGTTGATATTCTTGCGTGTCCTCCTCATTATTTGTTCTTAACCATTTTAGTCTGGCTTCCACTTTTTCCTCTACCATTTGCTGGCATTTTTCGTCGTACCATTCCTTTTCGTATTCTCTCTTCTTGCTTCCCAACTCTATTTCTGCAGCCCTCGTCGCACACTCCTTCAATCTATTCCATTCATCTTCCACACCTTCCTGCACATATTCTTTTCTTTTCGTGATCAAGTTGTCTGACGTTTCATTTTTTTCGCATATTTATTCTGTTATTGGCGCTCTCTATTTTTTGTTTTAGTGTCGCCATCACCATAAAATGATCAGAGTCAACGCAAATACTCTTGTATGTTCTTACGTCTCTCAACGATGATTGCCTTCTTCTATTGATAAGTAGATATGGTCGATCTGTGTACTGGTTTTCTGGTCTGGGGACAACCAAGTTATTTTATGGCGTCTTGGATGTTGAAATATAGTGCTTCCTATAACAATATTTGTGCTTTCCGCCAAATTACATAGACGTTGCCCATTATCGCTTGTTTTCTCGTGGACTGTATATTTTCCTGCCACCTGCTCTAGGTGTTCTTCCTTTTCTATTTGAGCATTAAAGTCTAATATCAATATTGCATCTTCCTTTGGCATTCTATCAAACTCCTCCTCTATTTCTTCGTATATCCAATCCTTTTTTCCTTAACAGCACCTTCAGTTGGTGCGTATACATTTAACATCGATGCGTTAACTGGTTTTGCCTGCACACTAAGGTATGCCAATCTTTCGTTTAAATTCAAACACTCCATCCATCGCTCCACCCAATACCATGAAGCCTACTCCATACTGCCCCTGAGCTTTACCTCCCGAGTAATAAAACGAAAAGTCCTTCCTGTCTACGACTCCATGTTCCTTCCATCTTACCTCCTGGAGTGCAGCTACGTCTACTTGATATTTCTTCCACCCATATCCTATTTCACTTATTTTTCCTGCTTTTAACATTGTCCCAACATTCCACGTACCTACTGATTCTAACGTTCTTTCTCTCTTTATTTTTTCTTTATCTTTCGTTTTTTAGTTTTCTTGCTTTTCTGTTTCTCTTTTTAACTTCATAATTTTACATTTAGCATTATTACCTCTATTCACTCTGTCCATTCCATTAACTGATGCTCCTCCTTTTCGTTGCCATATTGTCTTCCCATTTTCCAGTTCTCAGTTTCTTGCTCTCTTTTCTTTCAACATGTCTTTTTCCTCATCCCATATCATTTCCTTTCCGTTTAGCTTTCGTAGCTTCATATACTCCCACTTTACTTATTTTCCCTCTGCTCGAAGCTTTTTAGCAGCTATTCTTATCCTCTTGTGAGTCTGTCTTTCCTGTGGCATTAAATCACTATCAAGGTACATTTTTTGTCTTTAAGCCTATTCTTACACTTAAGCACTTCTAATTTCTCCTCAAAGCTTTCCATTACTACTACTACCTTGTTTTGTGATATCTTTTTAGCTTCTTTCACTTTCTTAAATACTCCTATTTCTTGCTCCATCCATCTCTCTACCTGTGCAGCCGGTTCTTTTATTTCTAATCCTGTAATAATATTATTTCTGCGTTTCTTTTCTACTTTTTGTAGTTTCTTCTCCAACGTTTTAACTTTCGCTTCCATTGTATTATATTTTCACTTCCATTTTTTATTTGTTAATTTGATTTCTTCTCTAAGAGCCTTCACATCCGTACTGTTGAGTTCAATTTTTTCTTTTTCTTCTTCTTGATCTTTCCTCAGTTGCTTTATTTCTCTCAACATCTGTTTACATATTTTCATTATATCTTCCCCTGTATTCTCTTATTCGGTATTTTTATTTCTGGTTTTGTTGGCGTTATTTTCTTCTTCTTCTCCTGATTCCATAATTATCCTCTTTTCTTTTTTTTTTTAATTCGAGATAGAGCTCTCAGAGTCAGACATCTTAACTCTTTATTATTTATTTATTAACTTTAAATCGATACAAATATGCCTCTGTCTTTGGTCAGCCCGGCCAACCCATCGAAACTTGACGTATAGGAATACGAGCTTATAGTCGCTTATTTTTATCGCCACAGATGTTTTGCTGTACCGTGAAAAAAGCCAAACTCCGGTCTACCCGTCAGAAATTTGACTCTTATTGGTACTTCGGCAATGTCTATTAGCTGTTGATAAAATAATTTTACCTTATTCATTCACACCAAAGATGCAGTACTCAGTACAACTTTAACGTACACTTATAAATTAAATAACTCGTAATTTCCCGAAAAAGTCAGGACCGGACTATAAATAATATAATTATTGTTTTAATTTTTTATTTTATTTATATTCGGTTCCCTATCTCGAAATTCAATTTTTTTTCAAGTTCAAGTTATTTACGATGTCATTGCAATTGTTGTCATTATACATTCTTCACAATTAAATTGAATATTTACTCCTACTCTTAAAATCAAGAAGTTCTGTGTTTATAACACAGAATACAAGAATGTAAGTTTCGAATACTACCATAACACACGTTGTGCAACGTTTTTATAATTTAGCTGCCCATATTATCTTGCAATATTACGTTACAATATACATGTCATAGTTCAATATGTATTCGAACACTTTGATTTTTACGTACAGACACTATGAAAAAATATTAAGAATTTACATACAAAGTTCACGCATTGCAACTCACAATTTTAAATGACAAATTGTTTATTACCATATGTTAAGTTAAAACAAAAGCTTAAAGTGAATAAGGTATTTGAACATTTAATTTCTATATCAGCAGCACGCGCAGTTCAACTAGAAATTGCAGAAAACCCAATATGTTTATTTCTCTACCAGGCAGAATTAAAAGCACAGCAATACACAACAACAATAAAGCTCTTAGTGGTCGTGCCAGATCTTAAACAATTACGACGAAAAAGAAATTTTGAGTGAAGTGACGAATAATCCACGAATTAGTGCAAGAACGTTAGTCGCTGATATCGAATCAATTGCCACAAACACGTAAAAAACAATTTAATTTAGAAATAGAGAACCCTAGCACAAATAATTTAGAAATGATATATACAGTATATTAAAATAAAATTATTTCACTTCACTTAGAATAAGAAATTATCTAAACACCGAAATTATTTTATGCTAAATATATTCTACAATAAATCACCTGGTACTAAAATTTTAGCATCAGTTTAAGTTTGTCGTTACTAGAATCTCTGAAACTTCTAACTCCAAACTTATGTGAAATATGTATATTTTGTAATCAATCAACGAAATATTTGTATACTCGTATTTCATATTAATTAATTTGGTATAACTTTGCTATTCTTTTAATTGCATCGCACAAGATAGCAAATAAAATACAGCTCATTGCAACAGGGATTGCTTACTCCACTATTTGTATTGTATTATAATTTATAAACGCTTTCAGGTAGTATAACACTTATGTTATAATATATAAGTACATGCTCTCAGTTTCTTATATTTGTAATCGAATAAAACTTTAAAAATAAAAGAAAAACTTAAATAAACGCATTTATTTTATCAGGAGCATTTTTTTTTTTTGTAAACCTATAATAAATTTAATAATATACAAAGTTGTAAAATATTTACATGACTATCAATTGCTTATTTTTACTAATAAAAATATGTATCAGTAAAACTAAGTAGAAATAATAAATACCCTAATGTTACACAACACTGATTTGATATATACAGATATATTTAATTTTGCACTATTTGTTTAACAAAAATAAAAATTGAATATTCCATTCGTTAGCGTTATTGTGAGAATTCGTGTGCATGTTTGCAATTAGGAGTTAACATTGATATACACTGTTTTAATTAAATGGAAAGTAAAATACTGTAAGGGCATCCCTATATTAATTATATGTTAATATCAATTAATATTAAACATTTTATCGCTAATTTTATGGAATAGTGAATCTCCACGTTTTGAATGTATTGTATACCTTTCTTTTCTACTACGTCTGATTAATGATATACATATATCTAATTTTTATTACGATACATACATGTGGTAACTGAAAAGCAAATAAAGTTTTAAATAAAGCAAGTTCAACAGTATATATGAATATGTCACGATAAAAAAAACTAATACAGTAAGCGCTACTTATTAGAATCACGTCGGATTTAATCAATTAAATGGTTATTTGTATGTATTCTGGAAGTGGGTTTTATATCGTACGTCATATACAAGTCCAATTTAATTAATCAGCAATCAGTGATCTAAATAAGCAGCCCTTACTTCGTTAGAGTATATAGAAATCACATGATTATATTTTATATATTTATTGTATTATGTACTTAACTATAACAAGTTATTTCCCATAAATATTGGTCTAATTTAATGTAACTATTGCAAGAATATTTAATTTTTATTTAATAAATCACAATTAAAAATATAAGTTGTAAAATCGAGCTTGTCTATTATTTCTCTACATTGGATACTTTATTTAATTTACCTTCGCCAGGGGGAATCGGATGCATAACAAACTGTGAATAAAGAGTATGAGAACGTATGTACTATCGCGAGCATTTTAAACGACTCAGACTTCAAGGGCTATGGCCGTATACAGCTACTCGAAACATTTGAGAAGTAGCACTGGGCGACTGTAATTAGGGGTCGATAACAAGCAGGTAGAAAGATTTGCAATAAATTATATATTCTATGATGATTGTAATACATCCTACATGATTATAATATGATTGGTATTTATTGGCGAAATTTGCTATGTTTGAAATTATGTCTAGAACATTCATACGCAGTGTAAGTTTAAAATATATTTTTATATATAATATTACTATTGTATTTTTAGGAAATCCGATGAAAGAAAAACAATGTTTGCAAAACATTAAAAAATGATTAAAATTGAATATCAATTTAAAGAAATATTTATTTCTGAAGATATATTATTTTTTTAATAGGGCGAAATATATCTAAGATAATTATCAGTTGATTTACGAACATTACATTGGACGAGACAATTGAAAACGTATTACACGGCACCTGATTGGTCTTTATAAATTAAACATTTTCCAGGTACTTAACGCATAACATAACTGTTATTGGCTTTAAATTCTTATCAAATTAATATAACTGTCCTATTTATACAAGTGTTTAAAGTTCTTAAGAATCCGGCAAAACAAACACCGACAAATATTATCATTAATCTTCTTTTATATAACCATAACGTGCATCTATAAACAACTATCTTTCTTCATCAAATTTTGTATTGTTAATATTAGTAAATTATAAGTACTATTTCAATTAAAACCGACATTTTAAATCAAATTTCACAAAAGGCTAAGAAATATAATATTTTAGTATAAGAAGTATACCTTGTTTAATTTGAGACTTCTTGTAAAAAGACGTTAATCACATAATATTTATATACGTTATTATCTATTATCGGCTGTTTCAATTAAAACATTGACCACATACTAACAAAATAATATTAAATTCTTTCCATAATTACGTGTCCTAATCTGTAAGTTCATAATTTTTGCAATAATTGTTGTTAGATCAATATTTTCCCTGAGAAAAATGATGTCATTTTCTCATTATTCAATTAATTCTAGTACGGTCTACCTTTGCTCAGTACATCATATTCATGTCAAATATATTCATAATTCTTTTCGCTTAGATTTTTTTTAATGCCTACCCTCCGGCCTGCGGCTTATTACAGCTGCCCAGTTATATTTACCTGAATATTGCTCCAAGTAAGGAAAGCCTACAATAGATACGTTTTATGGCAGTTTGAGTCGTTTAAAGTGCTCGCGATAGTACCTACGTTACTTGAATGGACTACTTGTCATACCTTGTTCTCATTTCCGGACGTGAACGCTATATTATACATATTATGTATATCTGTAGGAATAATTTATCTGGCAAAATATATCTCAAAGTCTTTCGCAAGAAACAAGCACTTTAACAAAATTAATACGTGAGCGTATAGGAAAATATCACAAAAAACTGTACTTGCTAATTTCAATTAAAAAAAGCAACTACGTAAATGGTTGATGCCAGTTGTAACTACAATGATGAGAAAGAGCTTTTTCATTATTTATTTTGTCGCAATTTTACCTTATGTACGAATCACCGTCTCTTAGGTCTATATATTTTATATAAAAAAAAAACACCATTAGATGAAATGTCTCTTAGAATACAGAAATTAGCGTATACGTTATTATTATATTCTAAAGCCATATATGAAAATGTAGACAGACTCAAAAATACTATCACAAAAAAATCATATTTTACAATAGTTAAAGATTACGTCATGCAAAATGGAAAGCAAGAAAAATAATTTTCAAGTAAAGAAATTCCGATATTTCTTTACTTGAAACGATGTATTTCTACACCAAGATGTACTGGTTTATAAAAACCAACTTATTATACTGCTTTTCGATAAAATGGTTAAACCTTACTTGTCAGTCTCATCAAGCTAACAAACAAAAAGCACGATCATTATCAAGGAATGACGGTTGATGCCGAAACAATATTTTAAATAATAAAATATTTCAATAACTGTATTCAAGAAGAGTTTCTAACTTCCTTTCATATCTCACAAAAAACAGGAAGAGGTTTTATGCCATTATGTAGTATATCACACGACATGAAGCACTGTAAAACATTACGTGTTGTTAGATAAACTAATACAAAACTCTGAAGTGTATACTATTACCTAAACTGTTAAAAAGAATAAGGAGTAAAACATCATTACCGGTATCGCTACATTAGACACACAGTATAGACCTAAAATACTGTATACATAGTGCCAGAATAAAGTAAAAAGTAAATACATACATATGTCAAATTAGATACAAAATTATCATAAATCAACTATGTAATTCGAAGCTGGCAACAATACTAATTTTCAAATTTAGTAAAAATAGCATTCCACGTCATTCATTATTTTACAGTGATCCAATCGAGTCTCTTGCAACAGATTCTACAAATGGTAAAAACTACACTACCTCAATCCTATACAGCATTTCAGGGCTTGAAACAAAATTGACAAACCAAAACTAACTAAAAATGTTGCTGCTAACACAATGATGAAAAATTGGATCTCACTGTACTTGTAAAATAGTTGGTTCATTCAATCAGGCAATAAATAACAATAGAGATGTCCGCCAAATAGTTGGTTCATTCAAACTAGCGTATCAGGCAATAAATAATCAAACATGGACTAGAATATTATTGCAATGTCATCCATTCGTTATTCTTTTATACGACAATTCTCGTATAAAGCTGAATGTTTTGTAAAACCAGTACTAAATTAAATCAATCTATTTAAATTTTTCCTACAAAGAATTCACAGCGTATTATTAGTTTATTATATACGCTTTGTGGAATTTTATTGAAGAGTGTACGGTGTCTGCTACAGAACCACTTAATTTAAAATCAAACAAATTTAGACTAGTATAATGGGACGAGCAATTGCATTAAATGCCAAGAAAAGGGCAATCAATATCACAAATAGTAGCAATTGTTCTCGTAAATTATTAACCATTCAAAATGCGAAAGATTAAGCCCCGTTCAACCTTATTCGTCGATTAAGTCAAGAAGATCCCTTTCGCACAGCTACACAAATAAAAACCGAATTTAATAAACAATTCGATCTAAATACATCTACAAGAACAATTCGACGTCGACTACAGCAATCTAACTTACATGGGTGTATTGCAGTGCGAAAGCCACTTGTGTCAAATAAAAACCGTCAAAGAAGATTACAGTTTGCAAAAATGCACAGAAATAAGTCACTCTCTTTCTGGAAATCGGTGCTGTGGACAGATGAGAGCAAATATAACCGACTTGGATCCGACGCAAAAAAGTATGTACGACGTCCCATCAATCAAAGATTTAACCCTAGGTATACTATAAAAACGGTGAAACACGGTGGAGGAAGTGTTATGGTATGGGGCTCAATGTCATGGCGTGGTGTAGGGCCGATATTCAGAATTAAAGAAAAAATGGATCAGTATGTATGAAAATGTGATGGAACTGATGAATACACTTTAATGCACGATAACGATCCGATATTAAACAACAGATTCGAGTATTAGAATGGCCTGCACAAAGATTTAAACCCCATAGAGAATCTATGTATGAGGCTATTATAAAGTCAAATCTCCAACAACATTAGACTTATGGAGTATTATTGAAGAAGCCTGGTATAATATTCCTGTTTATTGACTTGTAAAGGATTTATTAAATAGAAAAGCAAATAAGACTTATTTCGTTAAAAATTCAAATTATTTATATTTATTTTTTATTTTGTTTATCTGAGAGTTTTGTAAAATGGTACTTTTACGATAAACTGTATGCTATCTATTACCAACATTTAGAAACTTATTAATTCATCCGTTCATGGAGTTCAATCTATTTTAGGATTTCAACGTTGTAGGAGACACTAGTATGATACAGACTGTACGGTTTATTTGTTACTTAAAAATTATGCTTCTTCCTTTATGCCCATGTTCATGGAGGGATGGATCGAATCTACACATTTCATGTAGGTTATACAATTATTGCCGCCGATTAATATTAAAGTAATTATTACATACTATAAATTAGAACAAAAATAGCATTGCTTTAATGGATTGCGGTGTTACTTAAGAGCATTTCAGTGACAATATTCGAGATTAAATATTCTTTGCACTAGTTTTGTAAATGATAGCCATTATTCCTCGTACAAATTGACTAGTTTTTACTGTTTTTCCACCTATGATTGTTACCTACAAGGGTTGTGTTAAGTATTCCCTTAGTACAATACACAACTACAATTTACGGCAAAGTCTAGTTGTCGGAAGTAATATATATTTTTTTACAAACAAATATGAAATTACTTATGTAGCAGGAATATTGTATCTAAAGTATGAAATGAATTCAAATTGTACAATGGAGATGCTTATTTCGTTTAAAACAGTTGGAAATTTACTTTGATGGAATTTGGAAGTTACTAATATTTTAAAAAAGGAATGTCAAGAAAAACATTGGCAATTAGTTACTATTGCAAGAGTTGACAAAATTTTGAAATTAAGAATTGGTCAATATACCGACGGCATCAATATTTAAGCAATATTGACTTTTATTTAACGCCGTTTGGTTACGTTTTAATGGTAACAAGCAAAGCGCGAAATGTGTGTACAAAAACCTTACCTGCATTTTATATACGATTTTCAAGGATCTGTTCAATTTCAAATATTTAACTTTAAAAATAATTTTGTCACAGTAAATAAACTACGGACTGTTTCTAATGGGTCTTTACAACATAATACCACTGAAATTGAAAGTAAAATAGAAAGTTATATTGTCTTTTTATTATATCATGTTTGATACCTATAACTATTGCAAAAAAATTTGATAGTATGGGTATTCCAAAATGATAACTCTGATCATTTTGGTCTACGTTGAAGACAGAGAGTCACCTACGGCATTTTGCATCCAGTTGAAACGAGATCACTTTTGTATGTATTGATATACAGTATTTGTATGATGAGCGCTTGCCGTATGTCTATGCAGAGGGCATGCGTGAAATAAAACTAACGGCTTCAATGTGCTGATGACATCTACCTACCGCTGATAATTATTACAGTATACAAGTATTATAGTCCGTACTTTCATATCAAGCTGTAAACACGTTCAAACGATGAGTGCCGCATATAACAAACGATACGAAGCAGTATTTTGATGTGACCATCCCAAAGGTCCTAAATAGAGTGCAAAATAAACTGCAAAATATATTAAAAAAGACAAGTCATTCGTCAGGAAGTGGTGCAGGCGATTTAATGTCCAAAATAATGTCGACGACTTGCCAAATCATGGTAGAACTCGCAAGACCAATAAAAGACCAGGTAAAGCCATTGTTAAACTTTTTAAAAGAAATTCGCTATTAACATTGACAGTTGCAAAACGAAAATTATGGAAAAAACACATCAATGTGTCACTAAATACCATACGTGAAAGACGTTTGGAAGAGGGTGTCACTAAGCGAGGCACTTAAAGAAAACCGTTACTTTCCGAAAGACATTGGTTGCATTGACAACAGTGTTCACGGATGAATTATCTTGTTGGATATATTCTACCGTTAGGCGTGCGTGGACCAAAAAATTAAAGGTTTGTCGTACGAACCGTCAAGCATCCAGAAGATCCATGTTTGGGGATGTCTGAATCGAATGGATTTTGGACGTTTGATCATCTGTAGTGGAAATCTGAACGGCCGCTGAATGATAGTTTAACTTTAAAATGGATTGTTGAGGTCTACAGACACTTGGCTTGGAAAAGGAAATCGTGATTGAATCTTGCAAGACTACAATGATCCAAAACATACAAGTCAGATCTGCACGTCTTCAAAAGAAGAAAATAACATCAACTGTTTGGAATGGCCTTCACAAAGTCCTGATGCAAACCCCATTCAAAACGTATGGGATATAATGAAGTAGAGGCTAAGAGGAAAGAATATTCACAACACCAAGCAACTGACTGCTACGTTACGGAAAATGTGGAGAAGACTATGCCGAAAAATTAGTCAAAAGTATGGAGAAAAGATGTAGGTTTATGATTGAAGAAAACGGAGACTTTACCGTCTATTAATAGTAGTGATCGTTTAGCAATAAACTATAATTTATTATACAATACAAAACTTTTATTTTTTGTTACCGACGCCTTAGATATATAGCGGACGTTCTTAATACAAATACTGTATATGATTTCTCTTTTCATAAATTCTGATTCTAGGATATCTTTTACGTTAAACAAAATAGATCTATCTAGTAACAACAATTTTTTGTAACGTTATAATACTGTACCTTAGACACTATAAATTTTTGGACTAGAGTTGGGTTAGGTTGCCATATTTTACCTATAAGACTCCTGTAGTATCACTTTATACAAACCCTTTAGAGACAACTAGTGTACGTGCGTGTATATTCTCGTTACTCCATTTAAAACGTTTTGGACAACAGTCCTACACATTCGATTATATTTCCAAAGTAAATTTTAATAATTATATGACCATTTTTACCATGTAAGATGAAGTAAAGTCAAATTATTTATTCTTGCAATAATTTAGCCCATTAAGTACGATATCATTTGTTCTCTCTTAACTAACCTGTATAATAAAGTATTTTAATATTAAAACATCGAAAATAAATTAAATCGAATAAAGAAAAAGAGAAACTATAACTTACAAAACTTATAAAATTATTAATATTAGAACCAAAATGATATGTATTACTTACTTGTAACATTTACATATAAAGCTAAAATTTAAGTTTGTAACAAATGGAGGTCAGTCGATATAATTTAACAGATATTGGGAACATTTTTCTGAACACCTTTCTTGAGAAATAAGAAGGCTCCTTATTAAATATTACTTTTTATTATCTTTCTTACTTAATTTTATGGCTAACGCTAAATCAGCTTCTTCCTGTTTTTCCCTCTTCTTGCGATCTTCTTCAAGCTTTAAGCTTTCTTTTGCAGCCCACGCTAACTGTTCGTCCTCGGGTGGTACTTTTTTACTCAAAGGTACAGAAAGTCTACCAGTATCACTCAATAGGGAATTAGTATCCGGTAACGGTGCAGATTGGCGACCATGTAAACCGAACGGATCAAAAACGTCGTCCCTTTTCGCAGACCGACCCAATGCGTCTGCACTGCTTATTTTCTTTTCTTCTTCCGTAGGTTCATCGTCGAATGTAATATTGAAGGGATCTTCGTACCGATAGTTTCTAAATGGGTCGTCAGTGAATTCTAAACCTTTCGCGGGCGCTGGTTTTGGCTTGTCGGAGAACTGAAGAGGAGACGTGAAGATTATTAATGCTGAAAATTAGCGTGAGTGTGTTAGTTTTGAACCCTGGAACCGCGCCTCGTTAGTAAGGCTGTAAAGAAAAAATATATTTTCGACAATCAGTGGGTAAGTACTTGCAGACTACTACATGGCCAGGTGCTCTTTAACGTGTCTTGACTAGAGGATAAAAAGAGCTAAATAAAAGAAACAAAATTAACAAATTAGTAAAAAATATACATAATACGAAAAATAATTGAATTGAAAATTTGAAAGTTTGTATGAAATTATAGTAAATCCAACAATTTTAAGCTACTTATGTATGCAAAAATGTTTAACATTCATTTAATAATTTAGTATTAATTCCGTTTTAACTAGATCGTTAAGATCACTTTATAAAAAAATAGCTTTCTTTTGGTACCGCAGAAAAAATCGAAGTTTTCACTTAGTTAGCAATAACTTTAGTTTAACTATCGATTATTTACCAGATGTTTGACACAAACTTTGCGGAATTCGAAACTGACCGCCATTTTGAAAGATATGTTTTTGCTTACTCATGTAGGCTAGAATTAACAGAGAAAATTAATTGGCGTTTTGTACTAGGAAGACAAGGATAAGCATATTGATATTCCAAAGCGACAGCTTTGCCTGTGTTGATATGTAAATCGTCTTCGGAAACACATCGGTTAGCGACGATACCCGATTAAGTTTTACAGAGTACCTATTTCTCATATCACATCAAAACAAAGCGATATTAATGTTACAGAGTCCCACAACTGCTTGATACTGCAATTTAACGGGTCGAAAGCCGCAGTAAGAGAATAGTCGTCTACAATGGTTTCTCTTCTGCAGATGTTAAGTGCACGTTCGAAAGAGTCCAATACAAGGAATACCACGACTTTAGTCCCATCGAATAACCGCAAGAAGAAATTTATTATATTGCCGTTCCACCCCATAACTAAAGGATTGAGCCACGTTTTTGAACAATTCAACGTAAATGTTTGTTATAAGACCAACAGTACGTTAACAAATATCTTAGGCAATTCGAAAAATAAACAGGAAAAGAAAGTGGAATTTATAAAATTGTATGCAAAGACTGTAATCAAATTTATATTGGACCGAGAAATAGATCAATAGAGACTAGATATAAGGAACATATGTATAAAAGGGAAAGGGATACGTCTGAAGTAGTGGAACATGTAATCGAAAATGGACATCATATTGAAATAGACAGTCTTAAATTATTAAAAGCTGTTGATAGGCCACGAGAGCTAGACGTGTATGATACAGAACCATCGATTCTTGGAAAATCGGTCTTGTTCAAAGGTTTAAGAAAGAACGTCCTTTTCAACATATGTTAGCAATTAGTTCGCTTTTAGGTAAAGAGTCGCGGTTTTTAATACTTGAATAGGGGATGTTTATATTGCTGGTTTTTAATTTTATTTGCTTATTCGGTATTCGGTTGATGATGTGGTCTTGTGAGTTCTCATTTCCCATTTTTTATCTGTAATGACTCAGAAGGATATGCAATAAAAAACTTAATCTTAAACAATAAAAATATTGTTTAGGTACGGTAGGTATTGGGCGACTTCGATATATTTTTCTGCATATATTAGGCAATTAAGTTAGCACATTTATTACCTAGATAATTATTAGCTTTCAGAAATCTTCGTTGCTAAATTCAAATCGCGACGTTCCTATTCAATGACAGAAATTTTAGGTAACCACGATTTGTGATAGCTGCAGATTAAATCTCTAATAGTATTTTTATTGAAAATGATAGTCACCTAGTGCGGTGTTTCTCTAGCAATTTTTCTCGTTTCTCTAGAGTCGTCAGCTAGACTGTAACTGCTATAAAAATGTTCCTAATCACTAGCAATTTGAGTATCATTTGTTTTTATTTATTTATTCATAAGCTAACTTTTGTAAAGGATTTTACAAAATAAAATTGATTACATTTTAGGTACAGGAAACTACAGTTATCCCAACACATTACATGCCCCGCACAATAAATAAGAAAATATATAAATATGCACCTTCTCCGCTTAACCCGAAGATGTCTCGACCACACTGACCCCAATATAACGTTTTCGCAATATTATTTATCGGCTTCTACCAATTTCATGCATTTAACATGTGAAATGTGATCCGGTCAAAAATGCCGAAACTGTATATGCCAACTGCCACTCACGCAAGTTTAGACACTTAGTAGAAAATTATTAAAGAGGTTATCATCATCATTTTCTGGATAAATTTTGTGAACGTTAAAATTTTAAATTTAATCGAACTATCACAAATGCATTTGTTAAACACAAGTATGGAAATTGTTTCTAAGGTTTTCTTCTCAAAATTGGGTTTCTGGTTATTTTGATAAAATTGTGAAACTGGACCATATCGTGTGATACATCATCGTAATCAGAATCAAGAGCTTTACTCAAAAATGTAAAAATCCAATGTGGTGCCCATAAGAAAAAACAAAGTAGACTACCGTAACTTTTGAATCTAGAACGTCTTGAAAAAATGGATGGCACATTTGGATTCCTTGTAAAAAAGTGCCTTAATAATGTCTGAGTTAGAAACGTCTACGTTGATCGGTTTTCGATATACAAAGTTAAAACGAAAGTTTAAAATTTCACTTTTTTTCAAAAATCTCAGCAACCCATGAAATTTTTTTAAGTTTCTCGGCAGCATATCTTTTCTCTCCCAAATGCGCAACTTTGCCCTAATTTAACCGATCTCCTATCTCTTATAATAACCGAGTTACCCATGCTTGCGCTCGAAAAACGGGCACCCTGTATATATGCAGATATAAACTAGCGTATTTTATACATATAGTATGTAAAGCCGTATACCTGAGACGCACAGTTGACCAAACAAATAGTAAATCAGAGATTAAACCGCTATCGCACCCCGCAAAATAGGTGATTGAGTTCTATTGTCTGCTATAGTATACAGGGTTTTCAAACTTAAGACGGTACTATTGCTAACTTTGTTATTATTGGAGCTACAAAGTTGGTTAAATAGGCAAACTAGTGTAGTTTTTCAAGCAAATTACAATGGCATTAAAAAAAACAATTGACGTACTGGGTCACGTGATATTGTGAAAAACGTAATTTTTTAAAATGGGACACCCAGTATACAGTTCTCACGGTCGACAGAAAATTTAATTCTGAACAAAAACTTTCCTATGAACTTTTATCCTAAAGTCAATAATAACAGAGTTATTGATGATTGTTTTTACAGAAACTAAAAACAGTATTGTTTATTTTAAGTTATTTTATTAGTTTCGAAAATAAAAAAACAAGAAATTTTAAATTCAGAGCAGATGCTCAAAAACATCACCCTCTTGCTCCAAGCACTTTTGAACCCGCCTGTTAACGCTTCTAGTAGCCTTAGCAATGATTCTACCATCAATATTATTAATAGCATGGCTGATGCTTTGCTGGAGATCTTCAAGAGTATCATACCGTCTTTCATACACTGCACTTTTGACAAATCCCCAAAAGAAGAAATCCAAAGGTGTTATGTCCGGTGATCGGGGAGGCATACGAATAGGCCCGTTAGTTGATAGATATCGGCCATCAAAAAGGTCATGTAATAAGTTATGAATTTGGCGAACTTTATGGACAGGAGCGCCATCTTGTTGAAAGAATATCTGTTGTCTATCCATTAAATTCAGGTCATCCAAGAATTCTCCAAGGGTAGCGGTTAACATTTCGACATACCTCTCGCCAGTTAATGTACCTTGATAAAATACGGGGCCTACAATTCTTGAATCAATCAAGCCACACCAAACATTAACACTAAAGCGTCTCTGCGGATTACAAGGACGGAAAAGCATCGGGTTTTCTCGACTCCAATAGTGGCTGTTCTTCCTGTTATACATACCCCTGTTGGAGAAATTTGATTCGTCACTCCAAAGAACCAAACGCCAAAAATTATGGTTAAGTCTAACTTCATTAATGTACCACTGACAAAACTGAGTCCGTCTTTCTTGATCTCCCGGTACCAGCGTCTGAATAGGTCTGTGTCTGAACGGCACAAACTTATGTTTTATTAGAATATTGTGAATAGTTCTCAAAGATAGTCCACTTTCTTCCTTTAAATCATTAATTGCATTATTAGGATTAGCTTCAAAGAAAGACGTTAATTTCAGTTGCTTCACTTATTATAAATTGTTTTTTGGTTCTAGTTTTGTTGAACACATTTTCATTTGATCGAAACTTACGGTACAAAAGTAAAAAGTACCTTCAACCTGGCAAGTTGCGCGTAGGAAATAAAACACCGTAACGTTCACGAGCTTGCAGGGAATTTTTATTACAAACGATGTAACATTCCATCATATCACATTTTTCTAAATGCGTGAAAGGCATTTTTTCATCAATAAACACAAAATGTTAATTGCTTACTGACAGAGGTTTAATGCAATATTTCAATGTTGATGACATTTGCAAAACAATCGAATTTTGTTTATGAAATAACAGCCACCTTGGCAAATTTGAAAAATCATCAATAACTCTGTTATTATTGACTTTAGGATAAAAGTTCATAGGAAAGTTTTTGTTCAGAATTAAATTTTCTGTCGACCGTGAAAACTGTATACTGGGTGTCCCATTTTAAAAAATTACATTTTTCACAATATCACGTGACCCAGTAAGTCAATTATTTTTTTTTAAATGCCATTGTAATTTGCTTGAAAAACTACACTAGTTTGCCTATTTAACCAACTTTGTAGCTCCAATAATAACAAAGTTAGCAATAGTGCCGACTTAAGTTTGAAGACCCTGTATATATCGCGCGGAGTCCATATCGCACAGGTGTGCAATAAAGTCGTTAATTGATAAATGTCGACACGCTTCAAAGATAATTATAAATAATAATTTGAAGTGAAGAAAATAGTATAAATGACCGTACTGATGTTGCTCATTTATCTAAAATATTCTACTCTCCCTTATTAATGACTTAATGTCCGTGCCCTGTTCATTGTGTCCCCATGCACATAACTATAGGTTTTTATCCGTTTCTTCGTTTTTCGCTTGTTTATTTGGTTTTTTTCAATTTAACCTTGTAGCTCTATGCTTTGCAATACGCGTTTCAATTTTATATATATATATTATTTGTCTTCGTATGTCTTAACTGTAAAAATGTCTCTGTCTATTTACAATTTTATAACGACAATTAACTAAATTGAATAATTATTTTGACTCTACAAGTACAATGGTTCTAATACCATTTCCTTGTCTAACAATTAAAATACAGGTAATATTTTTATACATTTATAAAAAAAAAGATAAATGCTTTATATTATAAACTAAGGTTACAATACTTTTACTTTTATATTATAGTTCTGAAGAAGGCTTAATGTAATTTTGGTTAAATAAAGAAAAGCCGAAACGTAAACCTAATTACCTATTTTATTCAAGCCACATATCCAAATATTTCACTTCAAATTATTGCCAATTATGGCTAAACAACTACAAAATAGAAAATTATAAATAATAACATTCTGACAGTCGTTAGAGGAAATTTGTATTCCGGTAGTATTTGGGCAAAATACTACAAATAAATTACATACAGTCCGCATATATTCTGTAAGGTGTATGCATCATAATCTTCATTACTTATACAGGGTGACTGGTAATGAAACGGTCATACTTTACAGCGAGTTAGTAAAGATCATTTGCAATAGATACAGCCCAGTTTGCCTTATCCAAAAGTTATCCGTTTTCGAGATTGTGTGGTTTTTTGTTTAATTACCAGTCACCCTGTATATTATAAAATTCGAGGTCAATTTGATGGCTCCAAGAAAAACCGAGATTATGTCTACATTTTAAACCTGCGATAAAATATAAAGTTTTAATTATTCTATTATCTTTTTTGACAACCTCAAATAAATAAGTAATTTCACACTTTCGCTGTTCGTTTACAAAAGGCCTATTGTGTTCAATTGATATTTATTGCGTGAATGAGAAAAATAATTTTTCTTGCTTAATTAAAAATTGTAACCGTCTAGAAACAGTTATTACATTAACAATACCCAATTAATTCCATAGATATCAGTAAAGCTATAAATACATTTTAGGACTGTGCATTGATTAAATCGTTCTTAACTTCCGTAGAAAAGTTTTCTAATTTTAATCAAAATGGTGCTTTTAGTTGTAATTGTTTACGCAATTTGTGTAGGATTTGCAGTTATGGTTAACTATGCTGTAGAAGCGTAAGTATATTTCCGATAATAGAAGGTTATATGCTAACATGTTTCATGTCTTGCAATAGGAAACCTGCCCTCGATTGTCCCGGAGGTGCACCGGAATGTTTCGTATCATCTGGATAATATGCTGTAATCTGTTTCTTCTAATCAAGTACCGGACAACGGCAATCGCAGTTGTCCAGATGACGTCCCCTTTGCTTACTGTTTTCCTACATTTTATTCAAACAATCTGGTTCCAAGTACTAGTAAAATATATTTCAGAATAATATTTTTGCATTTAATTAATTGTACAATCTACAATAATGAGAATAATATAGTATAATACCTAATTCTGCAGTACTTTGTGAACTTTTAATGATTACCCGTAACAATAAAAGCAATAATAAATCCTTTCAATGCTGAAAATGCAATATGTGTAACATCATGTTATATTTGTTACGCAAGCTGGACAACGGATTTGAAGAAATCATTTACAATAATGGAGTAATTTGTGAAGAAATGACGGCATATATTTCACAAACATGGATTAAAACTGTTTTCTAAAATTTGTATGTTATTACAAAATAATGCTTTTATTTCCTTGTGTTCACAATTGCTATTTTCGATAACTCTCAATATTTAGCGGAAAAAACAGCCAGGGATCACGTGATACGTAGAAATTTAATATAGACAGAGACCAATCTATTCAGTCTTAGATAAATTCATAAAAATTCGATTATTAATATCGATTACATATACAGCGTTGATGGTAGTACTGCGGAAATTGCCAAATATTAAATATCGATTTTTCCTCAAACCGGTTGAAAAATCGATTTAAAACGGATTTAAAAAACCGGCTTTAAACTCGATATTTGAAATTCGCCGTAAAATTAGTTTTTAAAATAGATCGGAAGAGTTTTTCGATTACAATGTTTGTTTTGATAGTAATAAATCGTCACATACAGAACCAGTTTGGCATAAAATCAGGTTTGATTCACAGCCCTAATGTATATGTATAACACCGGCGACTATGCTTTTGCATTTATCGATAAATTGAAACTAGTAGAGAAATATTTTATTTATTGGCAAACCATTTTGCTTGTTTAAAACATGCAAACGCGTGCGTAAATCAATCATTAAAAACGCGCGTTTTAAACTTACTAGGGACAACGTCAACAATTAAAAAATAAGTTAAGTGTAACTATTAAGTGATCTGAAAAAAAACAACCTTCTACAAATAAAAAGTTATTAATAAATATGTCAAAAGCTACAATGAGATATTTTATAATAATTTTATTAAAAAAACTCTTACTTTAAATGAATGTGAAATGAGCAATTGATATCGTTTGTAATATTAAATCCTCGGTTTTTTTAAATCAGATACACCAAGTCTGTACGGGTAATAGAAAATAAACAACTGTCATGGTGGTCTGTTTGCATCGTTCGTGATTAGTTTTGTCTTCTTGGTGTTTTTTTTATTATTTCAGAATTTATTGTTCTAGTTTTTCTTTCTATTTCATGATGTTTTGAACTATATTTTACGGACATTCGTTTTGGTATATTCTGATCTTTATTTTGTATAAGTTAGTATATATATATATATAGTTTCATGGTTTTACCATTTGAGTGCATACAGTTTCAATATGAAGATTTGTATGTATTTCAATTAGATTATTTCCTTTAGTGTAGTCAGAGCTGTGCCAGTTACAGACAAATGTAATTAACTTTTTTTCTAAAAACATATTTCGGATACTTATAACTGTAACTAGTTACTTTGAAAGTATCATGTAACTGTATTCATTTTACAGTTATTTCCTCAAATACTTATGTAACTGTAACTGCAATATAAGCAATTCCTCTGTAATATATCCGGAACTGTAACTTTAATCCACTTACAGTCCTCGCCTAACTGAGAAAACCGTAGTGGTAAAGGACACAATAAATTTGTAGTAAAAAGGTTGCACCGACCATAGTTATTATTGATGGAATAGACACAATTGGAAATCTTACTAGAATTAAAGTAATATGAATGTACACTCAAAAAAAAGAACTGGGACAATTACGATACCCCCGCATAGCAAGAGTAAAATAGGAGACTTGCATGCCCCGCCCCGCGCTACCCGAACATGTCAATCCGTCGCACTGCCATTAATATTATATCCTTGCAATTTTATTTACCTGCTTCTCTTGATAAATATATCTTGCATAAATTAACACATAAGAATTTACGAATTTGGTATAATGCCGTTGCATGCGTTATATGCATTTGCAATTTGTTTATTCCAATTGATAATATATTATATTAATTTGAAGTTTGAAGATGGGTTATACGACTTTCAAGTATATAAATTTAATAAAAAGAGAAAAATATTAAAATCACATTGATAGACTTAGCGGAGAGGTTTAATTTTACACTCAAGAGCTTTTTATTGGACATTAAAAAGAAATTATACAACCAACATTAAATATTTTCTATAGCTAGCGTCCTGTAGGATAAATATGATGGGTTTCTTTAAAAATACGACAAATTAAGTTGAAGGTAACAGTAAAGAATAAACAAAAGAGATTGTTAAATGTAATAATTTCATAATAATAGCTACGTATAACATGTAATAGTATTCTGATAATCAAAATAGAAAAATACGTAAAATAGATAATAGAAAAAAAAAACACAATAAAACTAATAAGAAAAAGAATATAAATAAAAAAAAACTAAACACTCCAGTGTATAATGCTGCTCGTTCTAAGCCGAGATAAAGTGGGAAGAGTGAGTAAGTTGCACCTTTAATTCAATTTAAGTCATGCATGAAGTGATAGTTCGAAATGCGAATTATTTTTTAACGAAATCTATTATATTCATATGTTAGGATGCTAGCTTTCTAAATAAAATATATTTGTTTTATTTATTGTTTAATTTCTTGTTAATGAATAGGAAAACAGCGTTTAAGTTTAACTTAACTCCATAAGCCCATCAATATAATTTTAATAAATTCCTCCTTATTTAGTAATCTTATACACTTTAAAAGATCTATGATACGAACTTAAAATTGTTCGCGTGTGCAATATACATACTGCAAACACATACAATGCATGTAACGGAGAGACGAGTTCATTGCTTTATGCCAAAAGTTGAATTCATAAATTCGTAAATTTTAATTTACGCAATGTGTATTTACAAAGAGAAGCATGTAAATAATATTACAAGGTCGTATAGTACACTACTATCGATGCGATGGATATATAATATAGGATTATGTTGTGCTAATTTTTACTGTCTTACTCTTGCCGTGCGTGATCTTCTATTGAAGAAACAAGACATGAATGTATTTAGATATCAGTACTTACTACTACAGTACAACAATGTTCAAAATTGCCGCTAGTATTTCAATTTTGATTACATAATTAAAAGGGAGAGTCAGTCCTATAGATATTGATTTTGAAAACTATTGCACTAAAGATACAAAAAATGGCGGTCACTTTTTAAAAAAATTGACAAATCTTGTAGTCTACGACAGTGAAAGAGCAGACAGGAAGTTAATAGTTTATAAAATACTCTTCTTATTCGTTCTTATTAGAGATGCATATCGTATTGGTCAATAAACAGTTTGTTTGATAAAATCAAGTAAATATATAATTTGTTAATTGAGGACCTCTTCTGTCCGGATTAAAGTTTTTTGGGTTATAAGCATTAAATTACATAAATATATGACAAAAGAACATTCTCTTTGGTTTAAAATGCTTTCTTCTTACAGGTAGAACAGCTTGACAATAACTTTCAATAATGAATTATCGTTAATAATAATAATTTATGCCTTAGCATCCTCAACAGCTTATCTCAATTACACGAGGCAGCATGGTCTATTATTATTACGGCCTATGGCTGTGGATCGATTTAAGATGTTACCTTTCTGCTTTTGTCGTGAAATTTGGAAAACTACAAAAATTCAAATTCGAAAAGAAAATGCCGGGGTTCGAAGCCGGTACCGGACTACGAAGCAAGTGCACTAGTCACTAGGCCTGTTGAAGATTCTGGTTTTAAAGATGATAAATTATGAACACTTCATGCTTTCATTTATATTACAACTGTATAAAAGTATACGGTACAAATCTTGCACCTATGGTGGATGCTTGGCTTAGTTACGAATAAACTGGCTCGAGAACTTCAAAACCGTAACAGCTAGAATACTGCTCTGCTCGACATTTTGTAGAAAATTTCATGCTCTACAAAAAAAGTCTAACAAGTTTTCTTGATATCTTTTACTGTTAAAGCTGGATTCGCAAAAAAAGAGAAAATATCGCAAAAACAACCCTAATTGTCCCAAAAAAAGTACCAAAAAACTTTTAAGACTTTTTTTGTAGAGCATGAAATCTTCTCCAGAAAGTCTGTGAGAGCACTATTCTAACTGTTATAGTTTTTAAGTTATCGAGCTAATTCTGTTCGTGATTAAGCCGAGCCCCGACCATAGATGCAAGATTTGTACTGTATACTGGTATCAGAGCCGCGCCTAAGGTAACTAGTTACAGTTACTCATTCGCTTTTATTGTGTAATAATATTGTATAGAAGCAGCTGTGCAAAAAGCAACTTTAAATGTAACGCAATTAGTTTTTGTATGTAAAGCGCACAGCTCTGATTGGTATTTTGTTTATCTATTGTATCATATTAATATATATTAGAAACTAAATTACTGTAAACTATGTATATGGTTTTTGTATAACTTTTAATTATTTTAATTGAGCTTAACTTTCTTTCTTCTTTTGTTGCTTACATTATGCTGCTGTTTATATTTATTTACGTATAATCACTAAATATTATTCAAATAGAATCATATAGGTATAGTTAGCTTCAACAAAACTTGTTAACACTTGTTCATCTGATGTTTGATCACACTTGCCTCCTTTTTCCGATACTCCAATGTTTTCACTGCGTTACTTTGATCACTTTTTATTGACATCACATTAAGCTGTAATAGTTTATACGTTTATATGGAGGCATATTTTCAATGTGAAAATATATGATTGATATATGATAAAGCTAATTTAAACCTGACATCAAATCATTTTAATAAGGCCTGTACAGGTCTGTCATAGCATCCACCGCAGAGTTCGAATACTATAAGAAGAACACATACGTCATCATGCGTAGTATACACTGATATTGGTTTGGGCGAGTCTATTAATTCATTACGGGTAGAGTAACTCAGTAGTCAGTGCGTACAGGCGTGTCACTCACAATCGAACCACAGATGCGTTCAATAGTGCTGTTGCTGGCTGTGCCGCCACTGACTTCAGATCTTACGCATATCTGTATGTGGCGTATATGTACTTTTTAAAGTATTTGAATTCTACACGTATATCTACTATTCCCAATATTATACCTATTTCCACAGTTTTGTAAAACTAAATTATGTCATTCTTTTATCATTTAATTTTTATTTTAATCACGAATCTAAGTAGCTACTATACATCATTGTTACCGCAAGATGCTTTTATTTCAAATACATTTCTAATAAACAGATGTGTTAAGAGTATGTTTTTATTTGTTATTATAACATAATCACACTGCACAGATTCATGTGTCCAAAGATATAGAATTGGACTATGAAATAATAGTAGTTTTTTTTTCGCATAACCGAAATTGAATATCATTATAAAAACAATACCAATTTGCCCACCACATAATTTATGCACTTATAGTGACCCTGAATATAGAACATTCATATTCAAACTGCAAATTACATGCATTATACATCCATTTCTCGCATTTGATCTAATATTTTCTAGTTTTCTTCCGAACCTTCCGGCTATAATTCATATCACCGTGATATTTGATGTTATTCTCGTTTTGATATTTGCGATTTATATGCTTCTTGTTTGTGAGTGTTGGTAAACATATTCATTACTATTCGTGTTTTGGCTATAATACTTGATACATTTCGATAGCTTATGAATTTTCTTTTATAAAATGCAACGGATCTACCACAAAAGCCTCTGTTGTATGAATATCTATTACATGTAGATAGTTATCAGTAGAGTGGACCAATACGAAGCAAAAGCAGAGGCGTTCTTCCTATTTGTGTACACAGGGTTATAGAAATTTACAATACCTTTTACAGGTATACTTGTGTTTGACTACTATTACCTTTTTTCTCTCTCAATATACTGGGTATTTGTAATTTTGGGCTTTTCTTTCTCGACTAATTCATTTTTCAGAAATCCTATCTTTTCTACATCTTGTAGAAAAGCGCGGTCCCCTGCGTGACTCTCTAAGCTTTGCCATATACGCGGTGGCGCAATTAAGACCGTTTTCCATAGTGTCGGGTGACCTCAGGGGAGTAACCCAACCGACTGACTAGCTGGAGTAAGGCACACGCAGGTAGGTCCGAGAAGGAACTTAGCGGTTGTTAGATTAGTTCATTTTATTTTTGATTATTTTACTTGCATTTGAATTTCACCCGATTTATGTAGCTGGCTGTTAATGTGCCCGCGTGCGTAGCAGGAATTTTGGCGCCCAACGTGGGGCACGAACCCACGACCCCGAGATTAAAAGTCTCATGCTCTCATTACTCCTGCTACTATTATATCTGCACACACGATGACCGGACATGGACATGGATAACATACTAAGCAATCATATGTGCGATGGGGCACGCGGGAACCAATTCGTTAGTTACGTCTCTGCTTTCGCTCCGAATTGATCCACTCTATTGATCAGTTTTGATTGCTGCCCATTGATAAGGAATAGCGAACCGAAAATACAAGTCATGTAGATAGTGAAGAATTGTTAAGAAAAACTGAAGCGTATTACCTCTTTTAAAAAATAATATTTTGATATACAGTAGAATCCGCTTACTACGAACACTGTTACGACGAAATATCTGTTTTTGCGAAGTAAGCTCATGATTTAGGTTGGTTCGGTATTAGATCTGATGTATTGTATTTCGGATACAACGAATTCTCTTTTACTGCGAAATTTCGCTTTCAACAAACTATTTTTCAATGAATATTTATTTAATTTATTCAACAAATTTTTCTGCAACGTCATGAATTTGTACCTTCTTTTTCAGTATGCATTTATTCGTTGAGATGTTGAGATCAGTGACAGTGTTTGTTTTATTAAATAAAGTAACACATTAACGTATAAGATCTCTGATAAAACAGTAAAACGAAAACAATAGAATATAGCCGATAAAATTGCCACAATAGAACAAGTAAGTTCTGGTGCTAAAAAGGCAGACGTGTGCCGTAAATATAATTTACCCCCTTCTTCGCTTACTACCTTATTAAAAAATAAGGACAAATTGATTAAGGTTTTGCTTACAATTCCAAGGAACGAAACAGAAAACTATAACGTTCGAAGATCTGGATGAAGTTCTGCTTAACTGGTTCAAAGAACAACGGAGCTCCAACATACCAATTAGTGGACCAATCCTTGTAGAGAAAGCAACCTCTTTTGGTAAAGAGGTAGGGTTTGGCGATGACTATAAATGTTCTATGTGCTGGATTTCTAGACGGAAGAAACGACGTAACATTGGACTTGGTAAAATATCTGGAGAGGCTGTCGATGAATAAAGGAGTAACTTCTGATTGGTTAGCTAATATATGGTCAATAGTTAAATCCAGTTACATGAATTGTGATATATTTAACGCCGATGAAATGGGGTTATTTTATAAATTAACTCCCTACAAAACACTGAAATTTAGAAATGAGAAATGTATAGGGGGTAAGTTATTCAAAGAAAGAATTACTTCTTGTAACGTAAGCTACTGATTATAGGAAAGTCCAAATCATCGAGATGTTTTTAAAATGTGACCAACTTAATGCGTGGATGACATCACACATTGTGTGTATTAAGTGTTTAAAATAAAATTTTAGACAAATGTTGATAGCTACTGCAATTGATTGATGAACCAATACATCATATGAAACTGAAGGGAATTTTGCATAAATAGGGAACTATTTTGGTAATTTTCTGGAAACGAGGGAAAAATATTTTTAATATTTCTGATAACGTGTGTAATAGCAAAATGGAACTTAAATGACAGCGATTTCTCCATAACATAAACTTGTATCTGCTTATTCTGATTGTTATGATCAGAGTGGACCAATTCGGAGCGAAAGCAGAGGCGTGACTAACAAATTGGTTCCCGCGTGCCCCATCGCACATATGATTACTTAGTATGTTGTCCACGGTCATCGTGTGTGCACGTATAATAGTAGCAGGAAAGTGTATTTACGCCTCTGTTTTCGCTCCGAATTGGTCCACTCCAGTTATGATAGCTATGCACACTAGGAACACTTTGTATTTGTACACCATGATGCTCAACATTCGTAGGATGAATAGTAGACAGCTTATTGCATACATTGCCCGCGTCAAAATATGTATACTTGAGTTCAAAATATAGTGCAGTATCATTAGTAAAACTATTACGAATTCATTGTGCTAATCCCTTCATAATCCGAGAACTATAAACATAAATTTTAAGTACCTGGAAACTATCTGGGCCGGCCTAAGGATATTAAGAAAATAAAGTAATTAATATTAAGGTATAACTTTAATAGTCAAGTTATCAATAAATGTAATTACAAAGTCACTAACAAACATTGTATAGTAAAGCTTAGGTCTAGTGAATTATATCTGAACCTCATTTAGATATTTTCATCAATGTCCATAATAGTTTTCTAATAATCCCGACATATGTATACATACATATATTTAAATAAATAGTGAAATAATGTTTTCAAATCAGTTTATTTTAAACAGTTAAGGTGATGGAGTATTATAAATTCACAAGTGTACAATGTTCAGACCTTGGGAAAATTTTTACTACGGTTACTTCAAGAGATGTTCCAGTAGATGTGGCTGATAACGACGGACATGAAGTGTGTGACAAAAAACATAGACAACATTTGTCTATGGATGCAAAACAAATTGTATTAAATGCCTACAATGGTTTAATGGAAAACATTTATAATAGACCCATAGGTTTGTTAGTTATAATCAAATATTGATAATACGGTCCTGTAGCTTGTTTGTCATATCGCTTACTTTTATTGCCTACCACCTACCGTGCACGGGTAATTATGGGAGCTTACCGTTCGCACAATAGTTTGAACCGGACTATAAACATAGATGCGATTTCTGTGTATATTTAAAAAATGCTGTAGCTGCATTTATAAATGTAGAAAAAAGCATCTATTATTTAACGTATTTGACTAGGAAGAAATTTGTTTGATGTTTCAAGTATTTCGAATAAAATAATATTGTAGTCTTATTAAATTGTTTTAAAAAATAATTTCATTACTTTTTGCGATGAACTTGTTTTGTAGTTGAACTAGGGTAAGATCTAAACCAAAAGCATGTTTATTATACAATAAATAATATCAAAGGTTTAGTACTTTTATTTATTTAAAACATAACGAAATAATTATAAGTATACATTTATGCTGAAATGATGATGCTTATTAATGAATGAATGTGCGGTTTCTGTGTCTATTTTAAAAACGCTGTAGTGCATTTATGAATTTACAAGGCCGATTGCATCTTTTTATTGTGGTCTTTGCGTAGACATAGACAGGTAGGCAAAAAACCATATTCTGTATTTCTGGAATCTTTATTTATGCGAATATAACAGGCTTATTGATAAGTATTCATACACAAGACAATAATGAGTCATATTAGACACTGACCTACTATATGAAAGCAAGCAGACACCACAATACGCGTGTTTTCTGGTGACGTCAGAGACTGGGGTAGATCATGATCTCATATCCAAACAAAGGCTACTTTTGATTTTTTCCCGTGTATTTTAGATGGTGTTAAATTTAGTGTTCGTATTTTAAGTAGTTTTTCATAAAATTGTGATTATTTAAGGACCTCTTTTGTGTTAGGTAGGTTCTGAAAATTGTAGTGAATCATTGAACACAATATTAAGTGTAGGTTTTACGTATTTTCAGAATTATGGACGATTATTCAGTGGTCATGTTCAGTTAGCAATACGTATACGTTTACTATAGTGTGCTATTATGTATTTTTATTTTTGTAAGTAAAAAAATTACATTTTCCGTTGTTTATTAAAAGCAGATTTTTTTTTTTTCACAACATCTGCAGAATCAATAGGAAGAGTATGTTTTACAGAATTCATTGTCTTTTTTCCATCGGGAAACTGTTTCTTCAAATATACAGTTGCAATAATAGGTAGCAGATCATAAAGATTCAGAAAATATTACTAATTTTGTATTTATAGACAAGGGTTTGTACTAAGCATATCATTAAATTATCAGCACTTGTTAACTTTTTATACATACACTATTCTTTACGTAATAGGAACTTCACTGATATTTAGTAGACAATACTCAACAAATAAATGTTTTAGATTAGTAATCTCTTCCTATTGATTGTGCAGCTGTTAGAGAAAAGAAACGTTTCTTTAATAAATAACGAAAAATATACATTTTTAGGTACAAAAATAAAAATACAGAATAACGCACTACATTTTCTTAAATAACACGTTGACAGTGACAATGAATAATCGTCTATAATTATGAAAATACGTACAAACTAATACAAAAAAGGTCCTTAAATAATCACAATTCTATGAAAAACTACTTAAAATACAAACACTAATTTTAACGCCATATGAAATACACAGGGAAAAATCATAGATGGCCGGTGACTGGATATGAGATCATGATCTACCCCAGACGTCACCAGAAAACACACGTATTGTGCGACACGTGTATGCATTTAACTGTTCCTAATGCTGTATAAAGAACTGAATATTATTGTTGTGTCTGCTTGCTTTTATATAGGTCAGTGTCTAATATTATTCATTTTTCGTGAAAGACTATTTTCGACATTTATCTGGATTGCTTGTTTATGAGTACTTACCAATAAGCCTGTGTTATATTCACATAAATAAAGATTCCAGAAATACAGAATATGTTTTTTTGGCCTACCTGTCTATGTCTACGCATGCAAAGACCACAATAAATAGATGCAATCGGCCTTGTAAATTCATAAATGCAACTACAGTGTTTTTAAAATAAACACTGAAACCGCACATTCATTCATTGATAAGCATCATCATTTCAGCATAAATGTATACTTATAATTATTTCGTTATGTTTTAAATAAATAAAAGTACTAAACATTTGATATTATTTATTGTATAATAAACATGCTTTCAGTTTAGATCTAACACTAGTTCAACGAAAAAAAATAGTTCACCGCAAAAAGTAATGAAATTACTTTTCAAAACAATTTAATAAGACTACAGTATTATTTTATTCGAAATACATGAAACATCAAACAAATTTCTTCCTACTCAAATACGTCAAATAATAGATGCTTTTTTCCAGATTTATAAATGCAGCTACAGCGTTTTTAAAATAGACACAGAAATCGCAGCTGTGTTTACATATTTTGACGTGCGCAATGAATGCAATATAGTCTGAAGTGAGTAAATGCAATACTGTCTACTATCCATCCTACGTATGTGCAGCGGCAGGTCGTCCAATCAAAAAGTATTCCTAGTGTACATAGAGGTAACATATTATTGTTTATGTTGTGATTTATGTAGGTAGCTGTAGATCATAAATAAATTTGCGCTACGATAATGAATGTTTTCTGCACTAATCATTTAACTAATAATGTGTATATTGATGATAATATATTTATCATCTTTTACGTGATTGACTTCATTTGCACAAAAATATATTTATATCTGTTTCCTTAGTGTGCTAGTCTTTTACAAGTATTTAGCAATTCAAAATTGCTTTCCACGGCTGTATAAGTCGAGGTTGTAGTAGAGATTTCGTATGCGAAATACACATTCATGTACATACATATTTCAATTTCTACTCCGATCAGAGTTTCCACGTTTTCCTGTAAGTTGCAATAAATGGTAGAGTAATTTAAGAAGAAAGACGCTTGTTAAAAGTAATAAAACATGTATTCAATAAACATATTATTTACAATCTCGTGTTTTTCTTCCATTATTTATTACCTCTCAAATATGAGTTGATTTACTAAGCACTAGTTTTGAACTACATCATAAACTTTAGCCATAAATTATAACAAATTTACTTTTTACATCTTATAATTCTTTATTTACAATGATATTTTTTATTAAACATTTTATTAATATAAATACAGATAAAGGCTTTTTACTACTTTGCAGCTTTTACTGCTGTATTCTTGCATAATAAATAAAGCGATAAAAAGAAAATACTTCGTTGCCTTCATCTTTTTATTAGTTGCTTTTAGATAGTAAAATTTATTTCATTTATAAAATTGTTTTTGGTTTTCATTTTTCTTTAATTTAATTGTGGGATTTTATAACTTTACATAATATTCTTGCAATTTACATTCAAAAAACTATTAAAATCGATATAAAATGATATTCCAGATAAACGTTTTATAGGTATGTACTTAGTTTGTCATCAAATATCTTCATAAGTATTCAATGATTCAATTCAAACAATTCCAGGTCAATCAACAGATTACAGGTTTCTTTTCTCTAACTACAATTTATAAACCTTAGCTGCTATGCAACAATGTATACGTTACTGATATTCTCCATCTCATTCTAACATTTTGTCTCTGTCGATGCATTGGTCAATCAGCTGGTAGACGACTCCTCTAACGTAAACCTGTTGTGTTTGTATGATGCTATTCAATATCGGATATTCGAACAAAGTTAGTTATGCTAACAAAACATATACGCTAGATATGAATATTCGCACGTGGAGAATCGTTGCGCCATCTACTCACACCATATATTACAGCGAATCAATTCAATTAACGGGAGTAAAACATATAACGTAGTTGCGCGTCTCGGTTGTCTCTGGTATAAAAAAACTTTAGCGGGGTATATGTAGTTTATGTAAACACTGAGTGTCTATTTCCCCACATGTTTATTCGGAAATTGAGGGCAATAAGAAATTGCAGTGAAGTCCAGCGAAGTGCAGACAATATTGTGCATAAAATTTTGTTACTTAATTTTTAAAGTGGCACTTCCTCTTGCAAATACAATTTTATGCACATGTATTTATTTCAGTTGGATTAAACTGCAAACTTTATCGCCAATAGTTTCCGAGTAAATGTATTGAATAGATGTGAGACACTCTGTATATTCTACATATACATATTTATATTATATGTAATACATCTAGTGTTCACCATTGCTAACTTCGTTATTATTGAAGCTACGAAATTAGTTAAATTAACAAGTTGGTGGTATTTTTTATTCTGATTCAGGTGGTGAGAACGGAAAAACAATTGAATAGTTTGTTTCCGAAATATTCACAATAACTAATTTTTTTATTGGAATGTTCTGTATATTTTTAGATATTTTTAAAGAGACCAATATTTTAAACACAAAAAAATTACACTACTATTGTGAACCTAAAAAGCAAACAAAGACCATTTGTAGTGAAAGCAGTAGTCGAATATTGTGGACTAAACATAAATTGGGGTAACTTTTCTTTATAACTTTTTTCTCTATTTTCAGAAGTATCAGATATCTAAGATCCACGTTGAAACGGGACAACTGTACATGTTATTTTGTACAAGTTTCATTAAGTATAGCCTACACCTATCTTTAACACTTTAGAAGGTATGAATATTGGAAGATCTATTATTTTCTTGTTCATTTGGAAACAATCCACTTTTACCAACTCCAAAATCTCAAGCAATACGAAAAACAGCGAGACAATTTTTATTTGGAGCGACAATAAACCAATACTATATCAACTGTACGCTGAATTATATCATTAATTTACAAACAGACTTTCATATTTTCACTTTAGATAAATATTTTAATGTGAAGTGCAACCTACCGAAGGAGCGTTAGGAAAGGGATACTGGATACGATATCTACGAGATTTTCTTCTTTTAAAGTGCGGATAAGGAATTTTAGGATACTGGGTAATATCTTTGGAGTATGACACATGTGGAGGCTATAAAATAAAAAACAACCGCTAGCATTAAGCGCATGCATCACAGTAAATTTAATTTGATTAATATACCTTAGAATCAAAATCTGCGAAACTCTCGAAACCTCCACCTCCCGACGAAAATGGATCATTTCCAGATGCTGCAAACGGGTCTTGTGTTGGAGGCTTAAATGAAGGCGGCTGCATTGGTCTAGGCGGTGCTGGTCTCGGCGGAGGTTGTTTACTCTTCTTAGGTGGTAATGCTGGACTAGGGCTCACCGGTCGTCCAGGTGGGGCACCATCTCTTGTAGGTGCATGTAATACAGCAAATGGATCACAACCAAACGGATCTTTATCAGGCTACAAAGTAATAATGATTAATAGAGATGATCTATAATCAGACAGGTTACTTGTACCTCGGCTGGAGTAGAGGAGGTATTTTTATTATCACCAAACGCATTGAACGGATCTGCTTTACTAGATGTGTTATTAAAGGAAGAGCCAAAAGGATCTGAGGCAAAATTATCCTAAAATACAGTTTTTATGTAGCAAAATCCCAAAAGAGCAGAAAGACCATTTAAATCTTATAGCTAAATTGATACGTCATTGAAACAAATATATGATTTTTTCTCTAGCAGCATTACATATTTGAATTAAGTAAAACAAATTAATTCTTGATAAGTTACACATACAATCATTCTAACTGATCTCTACCTACAAGTCATTAAATTTTATACATATGAATAATATAAATAAATGCTCGTATAAAAATCACATAAACTCAAAATTTTAGAATTGTTAATAAAAATGTAAGCTGACTAATAATTCTCAATTATCAATTTGTTCCATTGAAGACATTTAAAATGAAAACAGATTTTAAGTTTGTTTAGTTGTTGTATTATTGACCTAAAAGTGGAAATATATCCGGAACTAAAAGATAAGTAGTTAAGAGTCATAATAGATTTATACTGTCAGTTTTTTTTTATTAATTCATATGTAAAGATCTTGAACATTATTGAAGTTGTAAAGAAGACTTACGCCAGCAGGATTCGAAAACGCAGACTCAAAGGGATCACTTGACTTAAAGGCATCAGTGCTGTTTTTAAATGGATCTGAAATAAAAATATAAGTTAATTAATATTTGTCTTATTGCAACGAATATCAAAAACGCCTGCCATATAATATTCATTTTAAAATGTTATTACTTAAAGTATTAATCGTTTATAATGGTTTTTCAATAGTTTATAAATCGTATCCATTTTATATTTGCTCATATCACATCATCGCATTTTACTTCTTTAAATAAATATCATATACTACATTCTTGAAGTAAAATTATTATTTAGTTTCGAAGATTGACGACGAGAGAAATTGACAAAATTGCCAGCCTAAAACGAACGAATTAGCCCAAATTATTATCTGTTGTGCTAGTTGTTCTCTTTACTAATCCCTATTTGTTAAATACTTCAATGTAAAAAACATTCGGTCCAAACTTGCAAAGACTCTGCATGCGACAAATTATTTTCAAACAGATATAGAACTTTATGCATTAAAATATATATTACCCGTCTGATAGATAACATTGAGCATGATTTCATAATTACAAGCATATATAAATTCTTTTTACCGCTTTTAAATGGATCATCATCAAATCCAGGCGTACCATTTTCAGGTCCATTTTGGCTGGCAAACGGGTCATTTTGACTATCATCAAAACCATTCTAAAAATAGTTAATTTTAGTAAAAATATATAAAACTGTATTATTGTTAAATTACTTGTATTTTATGATCTCCATTAACCATACTTAATTTTCTATACTGTGAATCGCGAAAATCTGGTGTTATCCTTAGTGATATATCGGGAATGCTAGCGGCATCACCAGAAGTTATCGCAGTATCACAAGCGCTAATTGCGTCGTTCATCTGCCTCGTTTGTTCTTGTAACTGTGTTATCATTGCTTTTACCTAAATTAAAAAATTCAATGATTATCAGAGAAATAATTAACTCTTAGAATATTTACTTACTTGACTAATATTTAATTGAGTATCCTGCAAATTACTCGTTAATTTGTCTAATTTTCTTGTGTTATCATTTTTCACTTGTTCGAGTCGGTGTTCTTCTTTTTTTAGTCCTTCTAACTGCTCCTTCTTATTTGTCAGTTCAGCTTCTTGTGACGATATTACTTCTGCTTGTTCAGCAGCCTGGAATCGAAGCTTGTCAACCTAAATAGATAAATAAATGAAAGAATTGTAGAGATAAATACAATAAATATACGTATAACATTGAGACTATATACAAGTATATTATATAACCCTTGACAGTATTATATAACCCTCGACAGTAATACTAACAAACATGAATCAACGCTACAATTTTACTTTACACAAATGTAATAAAACACTATTCGATTTACCGTATAAATACTCCTTTCTACATTTGATTTCTACAATATACGATTTGATTTCTAGGACAAATTAAGAACGGGAGTATAAGATTTTAAAATATAAGTAAAACTAATTTACGATAAAAATAGAGGAAAAATCCCTTTAGATACGCTCAAAGTAAATGTGATGCTGTAATAAAAAATTTGACGGCTTTTGTATGAATCATTTCATACTGTTATAATAGTAATAATACAGTATATACTATTGGAGATCAACAACACGGTTTCGCTAACAATAATTCTATACAAGACGGTGAATGCCCGATTGTCATGTACCTCCAGTTTTTGATTGTGTAAAGCATGAGTATATCTTAGTTTGCTAAAATTAGGTATGTGATGTATGGGGCAATGAGGCCATCTAGGTCTTCTACCCTGCTATTAAAGATAGGTGTTCCTCGGGGCTCGGCCATGGGACCTGTACTCTTTATTGCATGCATTATTATTATACATTATACATTTTCTAAAATTCTATTGTCAACTTGTTCCTTGTGTTCCATGTGGAGATATGGACACGTTCCAGCAAACTTTAAATGATTTATTGGAGAATTGAGTATTTAGTAGTTCGAACTCAAATGATGTAGGTTGCACTGCACGTTACTCGGTTCGTAAAGGCTCAGGTTCGATTCCTGACGACGCTAATATTTTTCCATATTTGTAAATTATAATTCCAGGAACATCGAGAATGAGAAACAATATTTATAAGAATAGAGTGCACGATATGTGGATGAATTACTCGATTATTACACAGAACATCAGTATATTTATTTATATCAATTGAGAATGTAACTATAATTCGATGTATCAATGCTTTCTTTGTTTTTTCGATGACCATGGCTATATATTTTATTAGTATCGTACTGAAGAAGTATTGTAAACGAAAACATATTAATTTATATTCTGGAAAAAAGACCTAAAAGTAGAAATACACCTGGGATTGAAAGAAAACATGAAAGGAATAATGAATTTAGCGTATCAGCGTTTTCACTTCTAACAATTTATGAATGGACTGGTATTATAAAAAGCAAGTACAAGTACTTTTAGGTAGATATAAATTGACATAATTAATAATATTTAAGAACGTTAATAAATATAAGAAGTTTGTGTGGTATCATCGACCGTAATAGTAGTTATTACAGTGTTTTACTTACACAAACCTTTACTAGGAACTACTACATAAATATTTGCAATGCATTTATGTCTATGAGCTTATGTAAAGGGGTAATAAACGAAGGTCATTTTACTTTTTATTTTAGAAATTTAAATTGTGACCGTTAGGGAAGAATTTCTATTGTAAAAATATGCTAATTGTAGTAAAAATCAACGAGCACGGATAAAAAAATAATAGTGCAAGATGCTCAATGGGAAGTTTCAATAAAATATGTAGAGCAACACCTGAGAAAAAGCTACAAAATTGTGGAAAGAAATAACTATTAAATTACATTATTGGGGGTTAGGACAGATAAACGTAGAATAATGAAAGACTTCGTTAATCGACTGGAAATATAAAGTGAAATTTAGCGCGTAATTAATAGAAACAGCTACAGCACAAACTGTATGAGGGTCTCCATTAGAAAAGTACGTAACATCAATTGAAGAAGAACTCATACCCATAATGGTTGGTCTGCGGTTGAAGGTGATTTCGTGGTTCAAGAACTTGGGTTGCTTGTTGCTATACCTGTGGAAGTAGTTACAAGTATGTATATCAATGCAAACATGCCATAGTCACTACAAATACCACCAATAGCAGTGAGAGTAGATTACGCAAAACAGCATAATCAGTCATAACGTCAATACTCGGAAAACAGAGGAAATCAACTGTGGTCAACTGAGACGACGGAACCGCCATCATAGATTCCAGAAAGAAACAATGGACGTTAGACATATAGATGAATTACCAATATTAAGTAATACAGAAACGAACGACCAACAGCCATTTGGAAAATATTACCGCATCATTATGGACCTTTGCGCTTCTTATATTTTCAATTCTTAATATTCCTCTTATTCATTCAGTATCACTACCATACTCAAATTATAATTTTAGAATCATTAATTATTTCAATTTAAACTTATACTAGATACTTATTTACTGAACTTAAACACAAAATTAAATAATAACTCGCGACACATGTAAAATTTAATACGTTTAAATGCCGCGAAGTGTTTACAATAAATGTCAAACACCCTCAGATATTTTCAAAATGCGCGATGGTTTTAGATCGAACTCTAATGAGAAGTCGATACTTCTATCTTCCACGAGCCTTTGTCGAGATTTCCTTATCGATTGCATGGTTGCGATCTTGCCATCGCCTCGACAAACTCCAGGTCGATTCTCCTATCGATGTCGCATAGTACGGCCTTGATTTCAACTTTTTGAGGATACCTCGGAAGTTGTTGCAAGGTATGTGGATTTTCGTTTGCACAGATCCAACAATTCTGCTTATTAACCGAGTCGTTAAGACGGAAGTGCGGTTCGATACTAAAGTTGATTTTATTGTGGAATAAATCGTCAGACTGCAGTTGTTCCAAGACCCAGTTGGGAAAGTTCCTACACTGTCTATGGTCGGTAGGCTGTCGGTATAGCTATTGAGTCAACTGGATCTTGTAGCGATTAAGGTGTAAATCTTTTGTCATAATTCGTTCGAGTGTTTCGGCGAATGTTCAATTCTTGGATACAATGTCAGAAGCAAGTGTTTAGTTCTTCTGCGAAACTAACATAAGCCATATTTTCGGCAGATATTTTGGGGCTTTGATGGTGAAGATCTCTTTCATATTTTAATAAAATGCTCTAATTTCTGGAACAAATTTTCAATAACAGACCGTAATGAGTAATTTACGAATCATCACTGGAATATTCTCTCCATTTTTGTAATACGTTTTCACTATTAACAAAGTTTCTGTCATACCTAGTTTAATAAGATATTTTAATAAATTTCAATGTCTAGACTAACTAAATACCAAATATGGCTGATTCAACAACTAACAAACAAAAATGGCGCGTGATTACAAATGCTAGTTTTTACCGAGTTGCTCTCTATTATGCAAACCTATGAAGTAAAATATATTACTTGCTTAATAATCCGTAAAATCTACAGATTTCCTTCGTTATGAATAGTGTCTAAATTTTTGTCGTAACACTGATTTTAAAATCTACTTTCTTAAATCATTTCAGTAGCAAATAATAACAGCAAACATGTCTAATAGGAAATATATTCTGTTGAATTTTCATAAACAATTATTATAATTACGTTAAATTTTTGTTTACTTATTATTATACTATTAACAAAACGGTATTAATATCAAAAGTGCAAACGAAAGTGTACATAGTATTTCAAAACTGGGTGAAACTAATTGGTGAATTTAATTGGCTTTTTAAATCATTGGAAGAAACAGTAGGATCACTTTGAATTGTCTTTTAATTCGTAAGTTGTCTTGTCTTATAGTTTTTCGCGACTTTTCTCCGGTATGTATAGTAGAAATGTGACTGATCTAATTATTAATTAGCCGCAAGATCGCTGATCTGTTTACCGAATACTTTTTACTTAACTTGTGTCGATATAAACCGCTTCTCCAGTCACTAACAATTTTATTTTTAAATTCCATTGAAAACGTATTTCTTGCCATTTTTATCGTCTTAACTATCTGCACAACTCTGTAATACTAACTAACGATGATCTCATCGATACGTGTATTTATTTTGTTCAGTGAGGTCGCTGATATCGCATTTTCCGTGCACTTTACTTTTCCATTTGACAGAGGTGACAAAAAGTGAGGGGTGATTTAGTTTTGTCCACCTAATTTTTAACTACTGTGTAAATGTTTCGTTTGCACTTTTTATATTTAAACTGTTGAATAGTTAATAGTGCACTAATAAATAAGCAAAAAGTGTAAGGCCCGGTTTATTCACCTTCTAGTACAGTAGCGAGTAACCCTAATCGACAGATAAAGCCTTACTTGACAGATTAAGTATTTAAATACTTAAGTAAAATCTAACCGCGTAGTAAATTTAATTGCCAAGTAAATTTAATTGACAAGTAACTAACAGAAACTTTACTGGAAGGTGAATAAACCGGGCCTAAATATATGTAACTTTTTATATTGCTGTAATGCGGGCTAATTTAGTTATGGCCAACATTGTGTAGATCGACCAGAATCCCGTGGCAGTTACGCTTAAGTCAGAGAGGTGCCGACAGCGCTCATTCACGCTTGTTATGTTGACATATACGCTCCATCTGTATGCGCAGAACGCGTCATCACTGTCACGGCATTCTGGTCGACCTAAAATTGCGTAAATAACCAACATTACTGAAAATGTATATTGCAGCCGTGACAATAGAATTAAATAAGAAAATATAATATAATTAATCCGTTGCTAATTGCCATATGTAATCTTACAAAATTCTCGTTGTATATACATACAATTAATATATCTACGTTATGACCTGTAAGTACTTATCTTTCAATCCCTGAAATATTTCCACTTTTACCAATTAATTTATTGGAATAAATTAGTATTTAATTAAGTGTTTTGCCGGATAAGTGTCCCAATAGGAAACACTTTTTTATTATGGATGTATGAAAAAATATTCTTTGTAAAAGTTTTTGCTTGATCTGAAATACACAAACCATACTAGACTTCTAAATTATTATCATAATAATGCGTAAAATAGTTAGTTTTTATAAATTTTGGAGTCACATTTTTCCAAGTCCATATGATATTGTACTCACATCTAGTTGCATTGAACGTAATTCATTGCATCGTGTTAGGCATATATATATTAGATGAACTACTGTCACGCAGTATTTAATTGTCAAAATGCGTACACACGAAAAAAAACTTTATTATGGGTTTATAAAAAATATATTCTTTATTAACGTTTTTTATTAATACGCAAATAATGTTTAAGTTTTAAAAATCTTAATAACGTACAATAAGTACCTTTTAGTAATTTTTTAATATAATGCTTTTAAGTCCGTACAATATCCTAACTTTTATCAACAACTCTAAAAATAGTTAGCAAGACAACAAAACACAAAATTTTTATTTTTGCTTATTCTATAATGCCTCCGCCTTCCACAGCACAACTCTACTCCTTTCCGAAACTCATAACAATTTTGTAACATTTAGTTTTGTAACCATTTGAAGAGCTATAGTGTTAATAGCTTGTGTTATCCGGATTTTCAAACTATTTTCATCATTGAATAGGATGTCATTATTAGTACAATTTCTGCTTAAGCTACTCCCATCATCATCGCCAGGTTCAAGTGTATGCCGAAACTTTGGTTTATACGACTTTATTTTGTTTGCTGCATAAACACAGCAGAGAAATGATCCGCTGTATTTAGAGTGGATGCATGTTTTCTTGAAGATATCCTGGGATTTTGTAACCGAATCCAAAGCTAGAAGACTGCCAGCATCTTCATCATCAGAGGTCTTTTTTGATTTCTTTTTAGGAATGACACTTTCCGTTTTTTCTTTTAATTCCTGATTTATTTCCACTTAGAGGTCAATAAAACAATAAATACCAATTTATTCCATAACATATAATAATACGTTTTCGTTAAATAACTTCTTCAGTGGAAGAAATTGACATTTACTATGTGTCAAATTACTAATAATATAAATATAAATTGCCATGCCTATCAACAAAATTATCTAAAAAACAAAGAATTCATTGATATATCGAATTTTAATTATATTCACAAGTAATAATGAAGGAATAATGATTTAATACAACATTAGAAATTGAAATTATTTAAATTATTCGTATATCAATCTATTTTTTGTCAAGCTCTAACAATTCTGTTCAAGGACTAGGGAAAAACATGGCAAAAAAACCTAGTCAAGAGCTTAAAATTAATAAAATTCAGGCGTGAATTAAATTATTATAAATAACGCTTAATTTATCAATATCCGTTCTAAAATTTACCGCGTTTTCATCTTTCTTAATGTATATCATTTCGTAAATTAATCTTTTTTTATAATTATTTTCCTTTTTTAAAATTTTAGTGTTTTTTCAAATCGTTTCACTAGTCTGAGCAGGGTTTTACAATGAATGACAACATCAGAATACTTGTTGTTAAATTTTTCAATTGCATATCTTGCTGATATTTCGCCTATACTATAGCATTGTACCGCATAAACTTTTTGTGGAAGTGTCATCATTTTGACAATTAAATACTGCGTGACAGTTGTTCATCTAACACGATGCAATGCATGACGTTCAATGCAACTAGATGTGAGTACAACATCATACGGACAAAATTAAAAAAACCAACTATTTTACGCATTATTATGATAATAATTTAGAAGTCCAGTAGGATTTGTGTATTTCAGATCAAGCAAAAACTTTTACAAAGAATATTTTTTTCCATACATTCATAATAAAAAAGTTTTTTCCTATTGGGACACCTACCCGGCAACACACTGTATAGTTGGGTATTAAGTATATCTCGACCGAACTTAAATGACCGAGTTGTCGAGAACGGAAAAAAGTTTGATATGCTCTTCAAAGGGGAAGATATTACTTGATACACAAACTGTACAGGGTGGGCAAATTTCGATGTTTTAATAACAATTGACAAAAATGACTTTTACGTTCTTCAGGCACTTTTTTGATTAGAATGCAATGGCGTTAGAGAATTTTTGAAAAAATTTTCAAAATTCGAGGTAGGACAAAGTTGTATTTTTTTTGTATGGAACATATAGTTGGCTATAATATCATTAAAAAGAGTTTTTTTTTGCCATTTCAATGATATACATATATCATGTGGGTTCTTTTCGTTAATTTTCACTGTATTATAGCAAAAAATTAACATTTTCCATTGATTTTCATCATTTCATTGCTTTTTGTTAGTAGGCGTGTGTCATTCAACATACATGAATGTCAGTAGGTTTATAAATAGTATCAATAGTTTAAGTAGATTATTTGATTGTTGCTTCACCTTAAAATTATAAATTTGCGATGGCTTATGAAAATTACGAAAAGTATGATATGTTGGAATGCTTTATTCTCACTAATAATAATGCTGAAGCTGCATGTGAAACATATTTTAATCGTTACCCGGAAAGAAGGCAACCTAAATCTATTTTTGGAAGACTGACAGATAATCTCATTAATTTTGGCACATTCAACAAATCAAGATCGAAGAATTATAATAAGGAAAATACTGAGGAAGTTACTGTCAATGTTATTGGAATGGCAGTGGCAAATCCTTCAATCTCAAGCCGGCAAATTTAAGTGGAATTGGGTATATCACGACGGCGTGCGTTATCAGTTTTGAAGAAACATAAGTTTAGCCATACAAAGTGAGGAAACAACAGCAGCTCCTATTGACCGAACTTGAACGACGCTTAGAATTCTGTAATTGGTATCTTCAACAAATTCAGGAGGATCCATCATTTTTTAGAAAAATTATTTGAACGGATGAAGTCTACATTAGCAGTGCCGGAATTTTTAACCGACACAATGAACATTGGTGGTCTGATGTTAACCCCTACCGTGCCGTCGATGTTCAAAATCAGCTTTTAGTGTTTGGTGTGCCCTATTTGACAATCGTATTCTGGCATAACGAATTTATCACGAAAAATTAAATGGTCAACGGTATTATAACATCATAAACCAACATGTAGTCGAAGAATTTTTGGAAGAACTGCCTTTGTATGAGATGAGAAATGTATTTTTCCAGCAAGACGGCGCGCCGCCCCATAACACTGAAATAGTCTCAGGATTGCTGATTGAAAATTTTGGAGACAACTGGATAGGTACGGGCCGACCAATAAGGTGGCCACCACGTTCGCCAGATTTGTCACCCCTAGATTTCTTTTTCTGGGAACTTCTTAAAGACCGGTTATACAAACAAACTCATAATAACATTAACGAACTGAGAGAGAACTTTATACAGTGTCTTAATTCTGTTTCTTGTATTCATATTCACAATGCACTTCGGAGCGTTTCGAGACGGTGTGAATTATGTATTGTAAATAATTTTTAATCATGTTTTAATTTATTCTCAACATAAAATTTAAAATATGTGTGATTCGTCGATCTTGATTTGTTAAAAGTTCTAAAATTGATGAGATTTTCTTTCATTCATTCAAAAATAGATTTATTAGGTTGCCTTCTTTCCGAGTAACGATTAAAATATGTTTCACATGCAGCTGCAGCATTATTATTGAGAATAAAGCATTCCAACATATCATACTTTTCGTAATTTTCATAAGCCATCGCAAATTTATAATTTTAAGGTGAAGCAACAATCAAATAATCTACTTAAACTATTGATACTATTTATAAACCTACTGACATTCATGTATGTTGAATGACACACGCCTACTAACAAAAAGCAATGAAATGATGAAAATCAATGGAAAATATTAATTTTTTGCTATAATACAGTGAAAATGAACGAAAAGACCCCACATGATATATATCATTGAAATGGCAAAAAAAAACTCATTTTAATGATATCATAGCCAACTATACGTTCCATATAAAAAAATACAACTTTATGTCCTACCTCGAATTTCGAAAATTTTTTCAAAAATTCTCTAACGCCATTGCATTCTAATCAAAAAAGTGCCTGAAGAACGTAAAAGTCATTTTTGTCAATTTTGAAAAATAGCCGAGATATCGTGATAAAACGAAAATGGGGAAAATCGAATTTTCACGGATAACTCGAAACCCAAAGCCGATAGCTAAATTTGGTTTTCACCATCATCCTCATCCTTTTCTTAAAAAAACAGATCGAGGATGCGTGGTCCGTTTTTTGATACCTCTTATAGTTACCGAGATCCCCTATTAAAACATCGAAATTTGCCCAGCCTGTACATACAATACAAAAAAATTAAATACAAAATATAGTGAAAGAAATGTAGAAACACAAAATCTGCTAAATATAGTTAGTAGATTTCATATTATTTTAGTTTATTTTTGTATTGTAATTATATTACACCTTTATAAAACAGTCACAACCCGGAAATCCTCACAATATATACTTGTTATTTGTTAATATGTATTTATTTGTTATCAAGTTACCAATTTCTATATTGCATAGCATATTTTAGCAGACATAATAACGAAGATTACTATTGTACTAATGTTACATACAGGAGTAGTCTTCTATTGTTATTTAGAAACACTGGATTTAAAGACTATAGGTCAAATAATTTAGCAGTTAACTTTCCTCACAAATGACGTGCAACTGAGCAGCAACAATTTTAGATTATAGCGATACCGTATTATAAGTAACATTTCACATCTAGAGGTTTACAAAGTTTGATGTGTTGCCGTTGTGCGCGCGTGTTCTGTTAGTTGTCATTTAATGGCTACAGTATGTTTTGATCGCTCATGTTGTTAATTTTGTAATTTTATTTACTTTTTTGTCCATCGCATTTCGGTATTGTTCCTTTCAGAAGAAATACGAGTCTACATAAGATATTAATCATCTCAAAAGCGTTGCCTATGGATATGGAGAAGTGCATTGCTTCTATCATACAATTCTGTGAACAGGAATGCGATGTTGGAGCCCCACTCTGTTCATTAACTGCTGTCAGAGAGGTAAAATTAGTTTTATTAAGGGTCATATTTATAGTCCGTGCTTGAGGTCCTGTCGATGCTTGAGCACGCGATTTTGACAGATTTCTAATGACATTTACGTCAAAATCGCGTGCTCAAGCATCGACACTACCTCAAGCACGAACTATAAATATGACCCTAAAGCTGCAGTATACTTACTGATTGTATACTTGGAATTTCAGACAGTTACAGCTATGACAAACGTCAGTGTTACTTCGACATGGCAATCCATGCAGAATAACGAATGTTTTACTTGAGTAAAAAGAGCACGTTCTAAAGCTGTCACTGGAGTTGATAATACAACACAAATTGCGATTATGAACACAATTTATCAAATGTATAAAAACCAGCAGCATATTGAAAACATTAAGGGAAAGATTAGGCGACATAGATATAGACGCTAACAACTTGAACTACGAAAGCCTATTGATAGGAGAGGGTGGTGGGAGTTAAAATTAAATGTATTCATTCTAGTATGTATTGTCAACTTTTAATATTACAGGAATGTCAGTGGTTATTTCATTTACTTTATGGAACCATCAAACTTTATCCTAAGTGTTATTAAAACGTTGCTGGTTGCTTATTTAGCTATTTAAAATATGTTTTTCATATTATGGTAGTTCAAGTTGTTATCCTGTATACCATATACTGGTACCCACGCTTTCCTGGTTACAATTTTTTAAAACATTGGATTCAAATGGACAAAAGGTCATCCTCGGAGAGGATTGATGGATTTACCTCAAGTTGTTCTTCAGTAAATGACATTTTTTAAATTACATCATCAATATAAGCAGGCCAATGTACATAATTTTGTATTTCTGGATGAACCATGGATTTTCTAGAATGGTACGATTACTCGTTCTTGGCAAAATGGAGATCTGAGATTCGTTGAAAGTATAGAAGTTGATGGTAAAAGACATATTGTCGGGCATGCAGGAAGCAAGAATGGTCTTATTCCTGATGCGAAACTTGTATTTTCCTCTAAAACTAAGGATGCATCATACCTCAAGATAAACACATCAACCCTTGCATGAAACCTATCATTCTCCTGTGCGTTCAGGTTTCCTAAAATATCAGAATTTTAGATTTTAATCAAATTGCAAGATGTGACAGTTTCAAATAAACATAATCGCAATTTGTACAGTTTTTCCAATAGTGTTCTCCAATTACTACTATTTACAATAGAGTTGCGTTTTTCTTATGTTGGTATATTGAATATGTTTGTTAGCTTGAAAATTTATTTCGAATAAGAAGACTGTGACGCAGTGCTTGAGCTATCTACAAGGACCACAACCACACTCCACAATGCTTGATGCTACCAAAATATTACATGCTGTACATGAAGGATTAGAAAGACCTACGTACCTTCTCTTGAAGTTCTCCTATTTCTTTATCGACACCAGCTAGTTCACTGTCTACTTCTGCTTTCTATAGGAAAATTAAAATAAAAATAACATGCTAACTAGTAAAACTGAAAAAGATCTACGGTGTGATGTTTAAAAATTACAAATATAATGCTAAAATAGAAACTATATATGTGAAGATCTTCAGTAACTTAATATCTATGGTTTTGTGTTATAAGCGTTAAATATCGCACCATTAACATACATACAAAGCAACAAGGCAAAGCAAAAATGATTTACTAAATATATAACATTAACAATATACTCAACATTACCTGTGCTTTGAGATCGTTCAGCCTCTTTTGTGCTTCTCCTTTCTGATTTTCCAGTTGCTTAAATGTAGCGGCTAGTGTATCTAATTCACTCTAAAAAACAAAAACAATTAATGAATAGCTCTTATTAAGTAAAATATAGCAAACGTTTTATATGTACATATACATTTTTAATATTAATATAATATAATACGTAGTGGATTCATGTAAGTTCGACGAATAAACTGGACAAGATAGGAAAAGAGAAGTAGATGAATATAATCATATCTGAAATACATAATAGGGCTATCGTATAGTGAGCCAAGTCCCTCGCATCTATATTGTCAGGCAATAGACCGTAACAAGCGGATGGATATTGTCGAATTGGGCGTAATTGTGTGATGGCATTAGTAATAAAGTAATAACAATTGCCTCGAATATCAGAAGTGCGCTAGTAAGCGCACATGTATACACATTAAAGATATTGTAAACAAACAAATAAAATAAGTATAAAGTAAATAAAAAGAATGATAATTGCAGCAGGTAGATAAGAACACTATAAGTATTATATATGCAGAGGTCAATCACGCACTGGTCAGTCAAATCAGATGATAATGACAACTGAGCAATGTATATATTGCTGAAACAAACAACCTAAACAAAAGGAACTCTTGTTGTTTTGATTTTGGCGCATTCACTTTGATTTATTTCTGTGTAGATAAGCACTCGTACTTTGCATTTTTGCATCGGTTACAGATTAAACAATTCACTAAGCCTGAGATTGTTTTAAAAAATTCACACTTTAATTTAAAGTAGATTTTCATAACAATATATAGACGCAAAGTCTGTATAGTTGCAAACAATTCTAGCACTATTTCCTAGTTCAGCAGCTGCGTAGATACAAGCGTGTTAAGTGATCACCAGATATGGGTAATATTGAAATTTGTATTGATTCAAACATCTTTTTCTGGAAAGAAAAAGTGAAAAAAGAGGGTTTGCGCTTATATTGTTTGAAACTTTTTACGAGACCGTAAGATTTTGGGTAAACCACTGTCTGGGGTACAAAATCTACTGAGATACCAGAAGACACCAATTAACTCTATAATATCGTTCTGATCTACAAGCTAGTAAAACTTTATGGGTTAGCAGCCATTGCTTACGCAGCTTATTCATCCAGTTTGGCTCCTTAGAATATCCTATCATTTCCAGAGTAGAAAACGTTCTAGAATGGAAGAACTTTAGCTGCAATGATAAATATCCATACATTGGACTTATATTTAAGAAAGCTACCTTAGGAAAGAAATCGAGAGAAATCTTACTCCAAGTGTGACGAGCTGTAAAGTCATTATGTCGAATCATATTGGCCGCGTTCAATTATCACTTCCGTAAATTACTAGCAGGTAATGATGAGTGAAGTAATGCACTGAATGTCTACACTGTCCTGTACTACAATACCTACAGCGTAAATATACTGTACACCAGCGGCGGTTGCTGCGTGTCACTTCTCGGGGCACAGAAGTTAGCGGCACATCGGCTAGCTATGCATAAATTCAAGATTTGCATAGGTAGCCGATGTGCCGCTAACTTCTGTGCGCCGCAAAGTGACACGCAGCAACCGCCGCTGCTGTACACTACTTCATTAATCGGTACCTATCGGTCACTTACCAATATACTGAACACGACCATTCATCACGCATTCATATTTCAATCAAGTTATTTACTGGACCATCTTAGGCAAATGTGTAATGGTCGTGGTAGAGTATTCATAGACTACTCATCGATGAACCAATTAACTGCTATCCTATTCTTCTTTGTGTAGGAAGTGATTATCTGTTATTATGCGTTTAGTGCAGGTCAACACAGATCAACAGATTATGGAAAGTTTAACATGTAAAATGTGTAAATGTAATAATAGATCATGTTATACTGTTATAACAATATTACTTTTTTCAGTATTTTTTATTATATTACATCTTTGCTTATAATTAAACATGGCATATTTGTACGACATACATAGTGGGAGACATTTCGAGCATTATCGGGTTCGCGATCCTAGCTAGCCTTAGCTGAATTGGAAATTAGTCCGCAGTCGTATCGTGTATAAATATTCCACGGTCGGCGAGTTCGCTTAACCGTCCTATGTGGATTTTTATTTCTTATAATTTAAATTAAATGCAAAACTGCATGCGTAGGCTGCTGGCATGTGTACCGAATTTGCAATGTTTACTTATAAGTCTAGCTGTCCGAAAATCGTACATTAAATTTCGTCGCTAGTAAATAATTGAAAAACAACATTATATTTTCATATTAATGGCATTGATTATATATGTATAATTTAGTTTGATGCGATGATAGTCCTACTTAATTAAATATAATGTCAGGCATGTACCACATATTATACTTTTTATTAAAATCTTACCTGTAAACTCTTAATCTCGCCCGATTTAATTTTTATGTCTGCTTCCTTTTGTGCAATATCCGTTTCTAGAGCGAGTTTTTCTCGGGCTAATTCCTCGATGTCTTTACTAATCATGTCTAATTCAGGATTTGAGTAGCGAGTATTATTATTTTCCTGTAAACAAAACAACATCTTAGACACGTACAAAACTGCCGAATTTATTTAAGACTTATTAAAATTATACCGTGAGGAATATAATAAACAAAAATAGAAATGTAACAAGTTAATTATGGCATTACAATGTACTAAATAAAAGCGTGAGAGTGCTTTGAAAGAAAATTATTTGTGCGAATAAATTTAATTTTTATATTTCTATAACTTGTGCAGCTATTACATATTTTCTTGCTATCCTGTAAGGTTTTGTTAACAATAAACAGCTTAACAGTTTTTAGACACCCTCAATTTTCAAGTGCTAAACACACGATTCAATTGTTGGAAGTTTACATTTGTTATCAAAACTTTTTACAGTTTATGAACTATAAGAATTATAATTATCGTATCGATTTATCAAGTTATCCGCAAAAACTTTCAAAAACTACAAGTAATGCCAAATGTGACAATTTAAAAATAAAAAAATGAAGTTACAGTCAATTTTATATATTATATTAATATTTTGTAACATTCAAAAGTCTAACGAACTTTTCAAGAATAGATATATGACTAACTTAAAAGAAAAGGCCAAAAACTATTATAAAAGTAAGTTTGGTAAAAAAGGTTTAAATTTTTTAGGATATGATATGTCGGAGTATCCCGGGAGCAGCAAATTATATAAAAAAGAGAACAAAGATAAATGGGATGAATATTACAGTTGCCTCAATATGCAAAAAGATAATTTAGGATATCATAAGTCCTTCATCCCTGAAGCCGTGCAGAGTACAGAAGGAAATTCTGTGAGGTATAACGTATATCTTTTTAAATTGTACTTTTTCATTATTTTACCAGCTATCTACAATTAATATTTTTGTTTTATATTAACTAAAGTTAAATCAAATTATAGGACATTTATACATCAATGCTTTACTTTTCTGGAACATTTTGACAGTAAAATGGGAAGAGATTGCGTAGAATAAATTAATCTAGGTTTTAAAATATAATGAGATTTTGAAAGCAATCAGTGACGTACCGTTTCTCGCAAACAAAATGTTTGATTGGTAGTAAAACATTTTTTTTCAATACCATGCTGAATTGATGTATATATTTTTAAAGAACTTCCAACTATATGTTAAACATCTAAAAGAAAATGTCATAGAAAACACTAAACCTTATTCTAGCATAAAGTATTACATTCTACACACTAAAGCATAAATGTATGTATGTATACTAACTTTTCTCGCTTTTAGAAACAAAAATATTTTCATGAGGTATACTGTGTAAACAACCAAACTAACAAACTTGTGTTGATAATTCACTCTGAATTGATTTTCGTCGTTACAAATCCACAGACAGGCATAATAGCAGCGGCAAGCTCGATTTCAAATCATATTCTAAGAGAGTGAGACAAATTCAGAGGAAGGTATGAATTTGTATACAAAAAGTTATGAATTGAAAAAAATAACCCACCTTTAGAAAACGTTCTTCTGACTTAAATTGGAAGGATATCAAACGATTTAAAGCCATTTACATATTCTATGGTACGCAATATACAGTGACCAAAATAAGAATGAATTGCATGAGAATCTCGGGAACAGTAAGGGATACAAAGTTGTTTAAATATTAAAAAAGTTGTGCATTTTATTACCTTTTATATGGCGTTTATATAATTGAATTATGTCAATATAAAAGAAGAAGATGGTTTCTCAAAACTAAAAGGTCGGTTATTTATTTAACTTGTAAAATAAAGTCAGAGCGGAACAAAAAAGAACATCTTTTTAAATATAGCCGGTGACACATTTATTAGGCCCCCTACGTTTTCTCAGTATAATGGTCTTTATCTGGTGGTTCCTAGAATTGTAAATGGTATTTAAAGAAGAGGAATTGGAAAATTTTCCCAAAAAACTCGTTGGCGGGCGTATCAGTGTTTGTTAAGTATTTAAGTTTCTATCCGTAAGTCGTACATTATTATAGAATAGGGTTCTATTTACGAGTTTGTTGTATGTGTGTATAATAACATGCCGAAAACGTGTGAACTTACTAAGATTGAACGAGCAAAAATTATAACAATACATTTCATGGAATTTTCGGCAAGTAGTGATTAGTAAAAAGTTAAAATGTTAGGAAAAAATGTAGGAAAATGCGATTACAGTGGTTGAAAAAGTATCCGTTAGGAACAGAAGCTAGCTGGGCTAGGGTCATATGATCTGATGAAGGTAATATTGTGGTAAGTCTTATAGTATTGTATAGTAGTATGGTATTAGAAATTATATAATTAATATAGCAAAACGGTTGAAGAACAAGCTTACAAAAATAAAAAAATAGGCAATGATGTTGAATATTAATTTTGACATAACTTCTTAGATTTTTAGGAGACGGGGAACGGTCTGTGCGTCGAGACCTGGCGAAGAGTATCGAGAAGACTGCATGACGGAAGGAGCATTATTACATGCGAGTCTATGTCATCGGCTGGTGTTGGAGAGATGTTTACTTGCACCAATTCGTATAACGCCATGCTGGAACAGTTTTTATATCCGTCAGTGGAAAAACTATTTGGTATGGACACTGAATTGGTCTTCTTCCAGCTAGATAACACTCCGTCATACTGCGTCCTCCAGCAATGCATGGTTTTAGACGAAGGCGGTTAAACTTTTGGAGCGGCTACCGCAAAGCCCTATCTTTACCCCATTGAAAATTTGTGGGCTATTGTGACGCAGAATGTAGTTGAGCACAAATGTAAATCTAAGTCAGAATTAGAAGTAGCGATTAACGGTATCTGAAGCAGTATGTTAGAAAGTGTATGCCAGAAATTAATCTCAACCTTGCCGAATCGTATAAATCTGGTTTTAAAAGCACATGTAGGTGCAACAAAATATTAATTCTTCCGTCATATTTAATATATATTTGCATATATTACACATGTTTTTATTATACAATTATTCAGATTTTATAAAACTCCAATGTTTAGAGGTGGCTAATAATTATATGCCTGGCTATAATGCAAAAAATAAATAATAGTTAAATTACGTAAATGCCGTGTCACTAAAGTGCGCAACTTTTATCTCATTTAAGCAACGTTATATTTCTTACCGTTGCTAAGGTCTCCATATAGTTCATTCTTTTTTTGGTTGCGAATGATTGCCAAGTCGCTGGCCATCGTAAGCAAACTTCATAAAAAAAAACTAACTTGCATCGCTTACTGTAATATATTATTGATTTTACTTCATTAAACGAAAATTTAACACTTTTCCACATAACTAATCAAATAATTTTCATAGATTTGATTGCAAAATATGTATTAGTCCGATAGAGAGGGACAGTGCAGAAGTAGTAGAATGGCTATTCGGGAAAATTGATGATAACTACCTATCACCAGTCGAATTTACTGAACATGTTATGGTATCACCTGAAGATAAATCTTTAACGATGTATAACTTACAGGAAGAAAACTCAGGTCAATACATTTGCCGAGTAGGACAAACAATGATAGCTCCTGTTTATTTAACAGTTACGAACTCCAGCCAAAATTTCACTGAGGTACATTAAGTTTGTTTTAATTGTTACGATTATTATCTAAAAAGGGTTTTCTTAGGTCCATCCTTCTTATGCACCGAAAGGTCCCCATTCCACTCCTATGACAACAATTGGGAAGTATAACGTTATTATTGATACTGTATGGACAGACTGGTCACCTTGTAGCAGGTGCGATAGGGTTGGTAAACGACATAGGTATGGGTATTGTACTATTCGTTATAGTAAAGTGGAGCATTTAAACAAAAACAGAGCGGTTACTTCTACAACAAGTGCGACTACGCATGATTCTGTAAGTAAATAATAAAGCATTTATTTGTAAAGTTCTTGTAAGAAAACACAATAATTTGAGGTTTTTAAGTAATCATATGGTCAAGACCGGACACGGGAAAATTCAGTTACAGCATCCTTGGAATTTTTTATCATAGGAGCTATAAAGTTGTTTAAAGTAGCAGGTTGGTGATATTTTTTGTTTTGATTCAAATTGTGAAAACGAAAAAAACTATCGAATATAAGATGTTCACAAAAACATTTTCTTTAATGGAACGTTGTGTATGTATATACACTGCCGAGCATAAAATTAGGGTCACCCCGTATTTTGAAGATATTTCAGAAATTCTTTGTATTTTCGACTATAGTAACATAGTTTACTAACTTTATACGATTGTTTTGTCGTGTTTGCGTGAACAAGAAAAACTTTTTTTGTTCTTTTGTCAAAGTTTCTCTGATTTAAGAAAAGTTTGATAAAAACAGGGTCCCTCAACTGAATTCCTAAAAACCATTATCAGCATATTTTTGGTTTCTATGGTTTTATCTGTCAATTGCAAATTGTTTCTATAGTTGTATCATAATTGTAAGTGTATTACAATGTGAATAAATCCTGTTGTTGCGGCAAGAATTGTGGCGGCTATAGAAGATGATCGCGGTCAGCGCGAAATTGCGAGAAACGTTGGTGTAAGTCTCTCGAGTGTGCAACGAGTATTTCAGCGGTATGAAGGAACTGCTTTGTTCACTAGAAGACCTGGTTCAGGACGAGGCAGGACTACAACAGCTAGGATCGCTTTCTCGTTTTTAGTGCTTTGAGAAACCGAACAGTCACAGCAGTTTCCCTTCGAAATAATCTACAAGAAGTGAGAAATGTAAACAGAAGTGAGTGGACAGTTAGGAGGCGACTTCATTCTGCTGGATTATCTTCTCGAATAAGAGCTACTGGATCGCCGCTTTCCCGTGAACATCGAATTGCTAGGTTGAATTTTGCACGAGAACAATAGCGGATTGGACTCGCGTATTGTTTTCCGATGAATCGCGATTTTGTCTTACGGTTTCAGATAGACGTGTTAGAGTGTGGCGACGACAAGGCGAGACATATGCTCAAGCTTGTATTGCCGAGCGGCTTCCATTTGGTGGAGGTTCAGTTATGGCTTGGGGAGGTATATCTTTTGACGCCCGCACGAAGTTAGTCTTTATCGAGAATGGGACATTGAATGCGCACACATATCTGACACAGGTTCTAGAAGGCCATGTTATACCGTTCATTGTTGTTCTTGGAGACGACGCAACCTTCATGCATGATAATGCACGGCCCCACACTGCTCGGATGATTACTAAATATCTTGACAAGGTTCAAATCACACGATTTGCTTGGCCTGCTCGCAGTCTGGATATGAATCCAATTGAACATGTTTGGAATGAGATAGGGAAACGTTTACGAAGACACGTGCCGGCCCCCAGAAATTCTGGAGAACTTCGCTACATACTGGTGCAGGAATGGAACAATCTTCCGCAGAATGTGAACCAAAATCTGATACAAAGCATACCTCGTCGTTTGCAAGCTGTTATCACTGCCAGCCAGAGGAGTCCTGAAAATGTCTTTTGTTTCACTAAAGTCCTGAAAATGTCTTTTGTTTCAACGTTTCAAAGTTCCGAAAACAAACTGAATTTCTGAAATAACTTCAAACTACGGGGTGACCCTAATTTTATGCTCGGCAGTGTAATAAGATATTTTTAAAGAACATAACATTTTAATGAACAAATTATTACAACATTACAACTGTAGTCTTAAATAACCAAATCAAAAGCACTTGCACTTTATAATTGCCAAATATGTAATGTGCAAAATAGTCAGTGACCACATATTATGGAATGAATAACACAGGTTTTCCTAGCAGTTAAATAAACATTCTGTGGCAATTATCTACTTCATTTACTCATTAATACATTATTGCTCTTAAAATGCCATTTACTCGTTAAAAAAACTGATATACTGAAAGTATAATTAATTTAATTTATGAATAAATAATTCTTTTGTACTCAATAAGCAAAATGTTTGCGTTTATACAGAAACTTGCGAAACAATGAATCCGGTTTAAGAAAAGTAGGGAAAACAAAGATTTTATGTTGGACCAGGAAATAAAAGTAAGCATGTTAGCTTCTTTTAAAACTCCCAGGAAGTCTATCAGAGATGTTATTATAAACGCAAAAAGTATTGCGTATTTGGTACTGGAAGTAATTCTATAATGCTTCTAGTGTATTTTATCTATAAACTAGCTGGCCCAGCAGACTTCGTTCTGCCTAGAAAAGTATTGATTTAGATATTTAATGTTTTATTGTTACGGATACCACCCCCGCCCGTCCCGTACCACCACCAGTGTCCCGTCCGTCCCGTACCACCCCCTGTGTCCTGTCCGTTCCGTACCACCCCCGTGTTCCGCCCGTAAAAAAAATTGTCACAACGTAACGTAAACATAAACGCCATCTATCATAAAGATGGCGTCGTAAAATCACTCCATACAAAATGTATGGGAAAATGAATTTTCTTGATAAATTTTCTTTCGGGGATATTTCCGGAATTTTCTCGGGTATTCTTCTTGTTTGGCCGGAGACCAGTCCGAATTGGTGCGCATCATCGAAATCGGTCCAGGCGTTCTTGATTTATAAGCGTGGAAAATAACGGCTTTCTCTTTTATATTGTTATGGCCGTACGCCTATGACTCATTCGAGAAAACATCGAAATCTAGAGAAGTGTAGAAAAGGACCACCAGGACATATGAAAGGAGGTCGAGGCTGCACTGGGAGGACAGTCTATTACCGAACTTCGACAAGTGTAAATAAATATTGTAAAAGTAAATAGTGAGCGGGCATAAATAATCTTTTAGCGTTAGTCAATCGTTATTGTTCTATTTGTTACCACGTTATTATTATTTAGAAATAAATCGTTGTTTTTATGAAATATCGCCTGCGAAGTTATTTAAACCCCGAAAACGTTACAATATACATAGATAAGATACACTTCTACCACATCACACTTTTCGAGATGAGGCAATGACATTTTAAGAGCAATAATTTACTAAAGATGAATAAATAATCACTATCACCTTATTTGACAACTACTGAGAAAACCTATATATTAATTATGTTGACAATTATCAGAAAGTGCAAATATTTTTATTTGTTCATTTTTCGATTTACAGTACTAAACTAAACTACAGTTTTCTTTACGAATATCTAAAAATATACAAGGCGTTCCACAAAAAAAGAAGAAGTGTATATGTCGAATATTTAGTTGTACACCTATTTTTGTCGTTTCAATTAGAATACAAAATATTACAATTTATTAATTTAAGGGGGCATCCTGCTTTAGGAGGCCTTAAGAAGGCGTATTTGAGGGAATTTGTTTAGGACAGAAAAAATTAGCAAATCTAGCGAACTCTTTAGAGTACTTTGCATATTTGAACATTAAAAAAAAATTTCGAGAAAAATATTAAAGCGCAGCCGTTTTTTTGGGCACATTTGTGTAACCCGGTAATGGTAAATTGACAGAGAATCTTGCCAAAAGTATGATATGAAAAGAGATAGAAATAACACATCAATGTTTTCTTAATCAGAAATCTTTTTATTTTGTTAGCTACGTAAACGTCAAACGAAATTAACCTCCTGTCTATCTGTATTCTGTCATAGTATTTATTTTCATATTTCTTTGTTGAAATGTTTTGTATCTCACTGCAAGAATAATTTTAAAATCAATCCGGAAAAGCGTCTTTATTTCCAACATACATTACAAAAAAATCAAAAGTAATTCTATATTAATATTAATAATGAAGCGAAAAGTGGCAGAGTTCAGATATATCACTAAAAGTTGACATCTGCTCTTCTACTCAACCGTTCTATCTAAACCTAAAGCCTAAACACAAAAAATAAAGTAGTTACATGTACCAAAAATGAGAGTACTATACTAATTTTTGTGCATATCTTCGTTTCTTTAGGGCGTTTTGGTTTATAATTAGTTATAATTTCGCTAATTCTCTTCTCATACTCTGGCTACGTCTTAGCTACGTCTAGATAGTTTTTTATATTACAGAATTAGAAACGCCTCGTCTGGCACAATATGGATGTCGGCTTTAAGAATGACTTTTACTTCAGACGCGAATGTTTTTATTAGCGCATTTCCTAATCCTTTTACCTTTGAGTAAAAGTCACATCGTTTTTCTTTTTACGTGTTGACAGGATTATATGCAATATAGCACTATTAACAACTTTTCCAAATTCTTGCTTTACCTATACGTTTTTACATTCCCGTATTTTAGTACACAAAAACTACGCATTAATGACTGAAAGTTCTATTACATATGATTGCACAACATAAATGTATTTCATATACACGTCTTATCATCAAAACGTCTTTTTTTAAATAATTGTCACTGTCAACACATCTATTCCCTACATGTAACAATGCTTGTACATTACTAACGTTTGGCGTTGTTGTAACAAGTTTGAGCCAAAAAAAAAGTACCATTATCACGTCACTAAACGCGCGATTTACAAATAATCGGTTTTATTTTTTGTTTTGTGCAATTCCAGTAACACTAAAATTATTATTTTTGCTATTACCTACATCAGACTATAGTAATCTTTCATAATATAATATTTATTAACACATTAAAAAAAAACGGAACGGCCCCATTGCAGTCTAGAATCGGCGGGAAAGATGAAGCCCGTAATTTTTGTTTGAAACAAAAAGAGCAAAGAAAATGTTAATTCTCATATATTTTCTTCTACATAGATGAACTAAAAAGAAATCCAAAAATTTTGAAATTTTAAAATTTTCTCAGGTTTGAAAATAAATGTGCTTTTTGCAGTAAAAGAAATCATTTCAGCTTGCTAAAAAAGTGCTAAGAATTTTTTTTTCATTAATCTTTTTAGTTCAAATCGAAGAGAACAACAACTGACGCTAATAAAAAACTTAGTTCGTTTTGATTGATTGTCTAGTTTTCTTGCAATTACGTCCACCAGTTTAGAAAAATTGTAAAAACGAAAACTCGAGAAGACGCGCTCTAAACTTTACGATTACAAAAAAAGTTAATTTTCGATTATTAACAGTACCAATACGCTAATCAGCTATTCCTACGCCATAAATTAGACCTTCAACTTCCTCAAACAACTCATTTTGATGCAGTTGCTCGAGTCTACGGACCGTGCGAGCTTCCCTGCTGGAAAAAAGATGTACGCCGGTTTTGTCTCTCGATCCGTTGTGCGTCGACGTTATCCATAATAATCTTACATAGCCGGCCGAGTTTTAAATCTAGCAGCTGCATTGTAGTTAAAACTGCAGAAAATCCTTCATTGAACAATCCTGCAGCCATGTTCGCAGCGATTTCAAAGATTTTTGGGCCAGAATTCAGATGTTTCGGGCTCATGTGCCAGACAGTGGACTTGAAAGATTCGTTCGAATTTTGCGTGTGCCCGCCTAAGCATCGTATCAACAGTTCGTCGTTTGAGAACTCTTCATAGATGGACAAATATGTTTCTCCACATTTTCGTCAATCAATCGAGAATTCGTGGCTTCAGCTTTGCGCCATCAACTCTCGGCACCTGCCAGATAATTCTCGTTGAGAATTTCTTCTCAGTACTGCTTGTGTTGCACTCTGCATTGTCCGGTTTATTTGTGAATCGATTCCCATGGAACCTGCGTTTTTCTGGCTTCGCAGAATGACAACTGCTCAATCTTTCACCTTTGGGATAACTTGACATGATATAATAGCGATGTGCACTCTATAAGACACAGACCAAAATTAACAGTTGACACTAAAAGCACGTGAACAAAAAAGGAATATTTCATTATAAGATTATACTATAGCTCGACACGGTACTCCTGTGAATTCAAAATATTATTGTTTCGAACAATCATTTGAACTTTTTTAAATACATAGTTCGGAGTTATTCGACTGAGGGAGGAGCGCGTAGTTCATCTGCCCGAGCACTCGTATATCAGCTCAACACCTCACTGCGTTTAGTACTGTATCTTTGAAAATATATTGAGAATTAGCCTCTATAACTTTTCATACATATTTTTAGATATATTAGGAGTAGATTTGAGTAATTTAAAAGAAATCGATTTTTGAGACTTCTAAATTTGGTTCATTAAGGGAGGAATGAACCAAATTTTCGGAAGGAGCTGTTGGGTTGGCGGTCTTCCCTAGTTATTACATCTAATACTACTTTATTACACCTGTCCTACTTCTATCGCTATTTTTATTAATTTTATTACACTTTTTTTTTGATATAATGAAATCGATTACTACTTTTTTGCTTTATACAGGGTCGGGCAAAAAGAGCGGAACACCGAATTTATGGCTTAACTAGTGCTTTTTCGTAAATTTAACCTAAATTAAAGTTTTTGTATATTTTATGTATTATTTATTGGTGTTTGCAGATTTTCGGTTTTTGTCACATTTTTGGAGATATGATGTCACCGGATAGTATTTTAAATGAATCACCCTGTATTTATTTTTTTTTAGTAGATATTTTTTTCCTGAATTCACTAATACCAGGTTTAGTGGGTCTCTGATTTTGGATTCATAAGAAAAAAATAAAATATAATGGTATACCTACTGCGATAATTATTTAGGGCCGATATCATAATAAACGTTAATGCTGCATTAAAAGTTAATGTCACCTTTAAGCGAGAAATGAATTTCATAATCATTTGTTAAAGTTAATGGACGTTTTAATGAATAGAATTTTCTGTTATTGTTGTTCGGTTTTTATTAAATAAATATTTAGATGCCACTATATTTTATTTTTTTCTTATGAAACCATAAGTCAGAGACCCACTAAACCTGGTATTAGTGAATTCAAGAAAAAAATATCCACTCAAAAAAAAAAACATAAATACAGGGTGATTCATTTAAAATACTGTCCGGTGACATCATATCTCAAAAAATGTGACAAAAACAGAAAATCCGCAAACACCAATAAATAATACATAAAATATACAAAAATTTAAATTTAGGTTAAATTTACGAAAAAGCGCTAGTTAAGCCATAAATTCGGTGTTTCGCTCTTTTTACCCGAGCCTGTATATTTACCATAAAAAATTTGAATTAGCAAATATTTATTCAAAAGAAGTAAAAATAAACAGTATTTGTATTTCTCAATCATTGAATGTGTAAATTAATGACCTATTACAATGTTTTAGAATAAAAATATTTCAAAAGACGAAATTGACTTAATACGTATATTTAAAGATGGAATACCTTGTCAATCACATATACTACCAAAAGCTCTCAAGGACTTGCCAGAAATAAAGGCTAGAAATACTGAAATTATGATAGGGTATTGTAAAACGCGTTGTCCAAAACCAAAATTATTTGAAGTTAAGGATCAAGCAGGAAGAGTATTAGAAATTGCTAATAATTCAGCTGGGGTATATTCAATGTTACAACCTTTACCGCCATTAGAACCTACAATAAGAAGAGCAGTTGAGTACCATAACAGTGGTAACAAAATAACTCTTTCTTGTCCGGGGTAATTAAAACAAAATAGTGTTCTATATTCTAGTAATTAATATTTTTCTAGAAAATTAAATTCTGATGCCCCAGTTCAATGGCAGATCGGAGGTAAAAATGTTATTCCAGAATTAATTAAAGAAAAATCAGGAGGAAGAATATTTGTCAGTGTGTTAGATAAGATACATATAGAAGATGCAAAAACCGCTGATAGTAATTTATATAGGTAATTTTATAAAGACAAACAATATATTGACAACCCAGTTCCATTCATTTTCAATAATTATGTTTAAGTTGCTGGCAAAGTGAAGCATTAGCTGGTACTGTAAGACTTGTTGTTGAGAAAAGAATACAAATGAATTTTAATCACCACATTATGCTAGTTGGCTGCGTCATAATTTTATCTACGTTTCTTTATGTATTTTTTAAAGCCTTCCTTGGAAGAAAATACGCTAAAACTTATTAAAATATACTCACAACAATTCCATCGGCAGGTTTAGTCGACCTGAAGCTAGGTGGAACCATTTCCGGGGTTAACGTTGGAGGAGGTTCAATTCCTTTGAGACATCGAGCAACAAACCACATTGCAAGAGCAAATTGTTCGTTATTTAATTTTCCACATTGTTTTATATCACAAAGTGACCTGTAACATGTCATATATCATGTAGTCTTGTTGTAAACGTTCTTTTAATAGTTCTACATATAGGATATAACATTTATACAATATTATTTGATATTCCTATTACTAATGTAATTACATAATTATTTAAATACAAAAGTTTTCTATATTTATGAACTCAACAATATACAACTATTTCCCGTTATGTAAGATGTTGCATTCGCTTGCCACGGTTAACATCAGTTTTAAATTAAAGATTGTAGATTTTCCAGACAACCTTAAAGTAGGTGTGTGTAAAATAATTTTCTTCTGTGACTATTCGCCAACATTGACATTTTATGGAATGCTTAAAGAATTTGTAGCAATAGTAATTGAAAATCACAATTTACCAGAACCATTATATTTGCATGTCTTAATTGAGAGCAGAATACAGTTACCCAATATTTTAAATAACACTTAATGTCTTAATGATAGTATTTGAGACATTTTAAATTTCTTCTAATTATACCTACAAGTAATTATTTATTGTTATTTTGAATTAGTTAGGCAATCACATTCAGTAATTTTGTAAAGTATACCGGGCTTTCTTTACCAATTCATTAATAAATTGTGAAATATATCATTCAAATAGTTCTACACGTTTCTTGAAATAAGCGGCAGTTCCGTCCCATTAAAACTGGGATCTTCTTGTAATTATCAGAGCAAAAATATCTAAATGTAGTATTATATGGTAAGACAGTCCTTTATTACATATTCATTTTATGTAATGTTGCCTTATCAATAAACAAAATGGGACTTATAAAACTTCAGGTCTTTCCGTTTTTTATCTAACACCCAATAACAAAAATTAATATTACTTTGAAAGTTATTTTCACCTAATTCTTGTATACAGTGTAAACGATAGTAGAGTTAACAAATTGTCCATCATAATTTCATAGTCGCTTGCTTTATATGGCGCTTTCTTTTATATTCCACTGGTAGACTAAATTGTAAGGGTTAAAAAAGATTGTGTATTTCCAAGTACTCCACTTACCCAGTAGGCAGTTCCTCGAATTATTTCTGCATATTAACATACGAAAACTACAAAAAATTAAAATAGTAGTTCAAAAGTTATCACTTTTAGCAATATTTAAAGCTTATTTAAACTGATAGGCAATTATATGCTGCTTTCGTTTGAGATATTGTACTATAATAATTCCATTAAAAATTAATGTTTTTTGCATTACAAATGAGGAAGTGTTGTCTAACATATTGTTTAATGTATTTAATTTCAAATCTGTTTATTATTATTACTGTGGATACTTCTACCATTGTGTAAAATGTACAACGTAAATAAAACCTGAGCACCCTTGATACTGGTGTTTTCAGGAATGCATACATATGAAATGTAAATACCTAGAGTTGAAAATTATGTATCTATATTTGTATTAAACTTATTTAGGCAATCCAAAATATACTTAAATATACATATTTAAATTTTTGAATTTAGTGTTGGTTACAGGTGAAAAGAATATTCTATATAAAGAACAATAATTCTATATTGTAGAGTACTTACATGTAGAAAACTCTTGTAAATATTTGGAAATTAATTTTTTCGTATACACGGTCTTTCCCGAAACTCGTTAGTTAGAAACTTTACGGAATCTACTCTTAGTACAATTGTGAAATTTTGAAAGTTACATTTGTGGTATAGGTTCTATCTACTATTTTAAAATATTTTCAACGAAATTTGACTTCCGATTATACCGGAAGTAAATAGCAACTTTGTTATTTTAAATAGAATCGTATAATTTTTTTCAATCCAATCGATTCTACGCATTATTTGCAAATATTTGGTATTAGCGTTCCCTATCCCTAAATTAAACTGTTTCAAAGATATTTACAATTTTGCTTAATATTTTGCTATTGCACCATCTTAAAGAAAAATTAATATTGTAAAGCCTTTTGAAGCGTAAGGTACCAAACTTCTGCAAACAAAAGCAAAAGATATTGAGAATTGTCGTAACTTTCAACAAAATTTATACAGGATATGCAAAAATTAGCAACCAATTCAGATATTTTCAAACATTAAAAATTCCTTTTTTTCAAATGGCACATAGTACTTTTTATTGTAGCACTTAATTCAGCAATAAATTCTACATCGATTCCTATTAAGGTCTCATATACCTATCTTTATTAGTTTTTGAGTTATTAGAGATTATTGGCTCTAACTACGGAAAGTATACCTACCTACTATTAATACCTGTTATTTTTTCTCATAGTTAGCTATGAAAATAAAATATTTCGGTTAGAGTTGTCAAATGAGTGACAGTTTTGTTCCTTTTTATTTACACCAAATATTACTTGGTTTCAGTTAGCCACACTTTAACGTCATTCCATTTTCTCGTAAATAATGCATGAGTTATTATAAAAAGAAGAGAAGAAACTATTGATGTTCTACATGTTTAGTGTAAACGTTGTAGGGTTGCATCAAGAGCAACCATTTAAGCCCCTATTTGCACGCCACAGTCCCAACGAACGGCGTATATTCAAATTAACGCTTTCGAATTGTCAGTATAGATGGCAATATGTGTCACAATTAAACTATTAGATTATATAAATAGAATTAATGTTTGGAAAGAAGATACTCCCTTAATCAAAGATATTATCAATACAAAATCTATCACTTGTCATACACATACAATGAGATTTCCTTTTTAAAAAATTGTTATATGTAGATTTTCTGTTGTCCAATGATGTAAATTTGATCTATTAATCAAACCCTCCCGTGTAAATTTCGATTCATTCAATCCAAATAATTGATTTCTAAAAGTTTTCTTCTTCCTGCATTTTTATTATCATAAATTCACAAAATTCAACTTATTTAATATTGTCTCCTGGCTGTAATTTTTCTAATAATTGAAATGACTTTCTGACAGTCCGAGATCAACTGCGAGTGTAGTGATTGAACTTTTTGGAAATATATTAAAATCACGTAATATGTTCATTCGCTTCATCATTGATGACAGGCGTGGAATATGGTCTTTTGATGACTTTAATAGTTTCATGATTTAAAAAGTTGATTTCAATTCTTTAAATTTCGCCGCAGTCATAAGTAGTAAATTGTGGTCATATTTCTCTATTAGTATAATTTTGGTGATTAATAGTCGGACCAAGGAGTCTACACTATAAACTGTCACTCATTTGACAACTGTTACCGAAATATTTTATTTTCATAGCTAACTATGAGAAAAAATAACAGCTAGTATACTTTCCGTAGTTGGAATCAATAATCTCTAATAACTCAAAAACTAATAAAGATAGGTATATGAAACCTTAATACGAATCGATGTAGAATTTCTTGCCGAATTAAGTGCTACAATAAAAAGTACTTTGTGCCATTTGACAAAAAGGATGTTTTAATTTTTGTAGATATCTGAATGGGTTGCTAATTTTTGCACACCCTGTATAAATTTTGTTGAAAGTTACGACAGTTCTCAATATCTATGACCCTTTACTTTCGTTTGCAGAAGTGTGGTACCTTGCCCTTAAAAAGGCTTTATAATATTAATTTTTCCTTAAGATGGTGCAATAGCAAAATATTAAGCAAAATTGTAAATATCTTTGAAACAGTTGAATTAAGGATAGGGAACCCTAATACAAAATATTTGAAAATAATGCGTAGAATCGATTGGATTGAAAAAAATTATACGATTCTATTCAAAATACCAAAGTTGCTATTTACTTCCGGTATAATCGGAAGTCAAATTTCGTTGAAAATATTTTAAAATAGTAGAACCTATACCACAAATGCAACTTTCAAAAGTTCAGAATTGTACTAAGAGTAGATTCCGTAAAGTTTCTAACTAACGCGTTTCGTGAAAGACCCTGTATAGTAATGGAGACATCAAAAAATGTTACCTGTAGATCGCATTAGCACATTTTTGTATACATTTATGGTATTTTGTTTATAGTATTACATTAAAAGTTTACTTATCATTTAAAAGCTAGATTTATTATTTTACTTTTGGGTACCACTTTTATGCCAAATACTTCGTAAGTTGAATAAACTGACATACACTAAATGCCACACAGTTTCCGTACTCATTAAAACAAAATCCTAAAAAAAATCGTTGATATAACGTAATATTAATAAAAAATGCAACTGAATGAAAACCCAATTACCAATAAACAAATTAAAAGTACGTACATTGTTAAGATAAAAATAATTGATCCTTGTTAAATATTAATAATACTGACTCAAACACTACGTAAAAAAACGTTGATATACTTTTTACTATTTGCAATAGGAGGTAATGGCGCGTTAAATTCAAATCTTTTTAAAGCATTTATTGAGACGCTATGCACAAACGATCAAAGTACAGCATAAATATTTTCAGTACTTTGTACTATTCTCTCTGTACAATTCAACTTACCAAATATGAGCCAATACTGGAGGAGGTACACCAGACTGTAAAAACACGTCCTTTATTTCTTGACCTGATACAAATCCGTCTTTATCGACATCGCTTTTAACGAAAAGAGCGTCAGATTTGTTTTTTTCTTCAGGTGCTACCACCCAAGTTAAAGTTGGTTGTACTGGCTGCACTGGCTTAACTGTCATGAGAGGTTGTTGAGGTAAATCGGGCTTTACTCCGTCGATTCCACGTGGAAGTAAAGGTGGCCCCATAGGCACAGAACCTTTTCTTTTAGCAGGTGGCATTAACTCAGGCGGTAAAGTGCTAGGTATTGCATATTTTTCGAGTGCTTTATAAACCAAGTGCATCGCCTGAAAAACAATATTCTTTTACATAAAATACTACTAAATGTACTATATATACTAAATATAGTGGTATTACTAAACGAAGCATTAAAACATCTTAATAATTACCGTTGCAATACTGTAAATTACTCTAAATTATGTTGCCGGTTAACAACATAACAACAATAACAATTTAAATAAGTAACGCAAATTTTATTAGACCTAATCACACTTTTTCTTTATTGATTTCATTCTTTAAAATGTTACGAACATTGAAAAAGTATCGACAATTTACATACTATACAAGTTTTTAATAATATACAATTAACTATATAACACAATAATGTGCTGTTATCTATAAAACAACTTTTCACTATGATATTTTTAAAATATTGGTGTATTTTGTATGTAGATCTAAGTAAAAAAAAAAACAAAAGCAAAACAGTCTATTACATTTATTTATGTTTCAATTAATTGAATTAACTACTAAAAGAAGTATTTAATAAAAAAATACAGTGACACGTCAACTTTTATTCTTAGATTAACAAACGAAAGACCAGTAACAAAAAGAAAATATTTAGGTCAAAGCTCTACTGAGACAGGAATTAGAAAAAAGGGTCGATAGTCGGTCAAATCGGCAGGCACAACATTACATTCTTTCTAGCCGTTACTCGAAGCTCGCTCTATCGTTGTATGTAACAATAACTACAGAAGAATAAAATATTAACGGAATTACCACTACAAAAAATAAATCATTTGTCAATATTCGAAATGTGAACGAGGTAATTTACAAACAAGTCATTATTAGGCCAAATATACTTAAAAAGATCTATGGCCCAATCCACATTATCATTTTAAAATCCTGAAAAGGTTGTTCAATAGAAGAGACCGTAATCAGTAGTCATTTTCATGTAAAAAACGGTGCCCCTTGAGAATAAAAGCGGATGTGTCACCGCATTTTCACACGAAGTACTTCTCTTCACAATTATTTAATAGGTTTTTTGTTAACCGGGATACTATTATAAATTAAACTGAACAATTCTTTTACTTACAGCAACGAATTCGTGTTTGTCTAACATGCCATCTTTATCTTGGTCGGCAAGATCCCAAATTTTTCCCAAAGTATCGAGTGGTAGTTTTGAATCCATTAAAACACCTTTTACCTAAAATATTGCATCATTTGTAAACTACATACGAAATTACCATAACTAGCTAACTTTATTTCCTGGTATGTAACCATTTAAAGGTTGAAGAGACTCAAATAAATTTTCGTATTTTTCTCTTTCGGTTGATTTAATTGTCCAATCAACAGCAGTAGGTGGAAGAGATGTTATCAGAGGTGTATTCGATGGTAGAGGCGGCTTGGCTGGTTTTGGAAGGGAAATATCGCCCTAAAAATGCAAGAATTTATACATACATACATATAAAAATAATTCGAAAATTAAATGTTTGAATTTGTTTAATATGGCTATTGTGAATTGCTTTGCATATTTTCTTTTAAAGCAGCACTAATTTATATCTACCATAATTTTGCGACGATTAAAATCCAACGAAATATATTCAGCAAAATAATTTGAATAAAAAAGTACAAAAATATCACGTCTTTTTTAAAGTTAGTGAGATATTGATTTTGTAATTGTAACACGAGATTAATGATAAAAAATACACAATAGGTGTACATAAAATTTCATTGTATATATACATATATACCAAATCGAAATCTAAACCTACAGCTTTATATAACAACGTTGAAAAATCAATATAAATATACTATAGTAAAATACTAACTTTAACCATTCGTTTATTTTCTTAAAAGCACAGTACTAACTATTATGTCGGATATTGTAATTAATTACTGTAACAATGTAATTCCTTCAGAATAATTAATATTAATAATAATAATAACCTGCATTCATGCCAATACCACAAAGTGTTTACATAGTTAGAATACAGAAAGGAATAGACTACATAAAAATAAATTACATGGGTGCCTCCAAATCATTGAAATTATTATTCAAAAACTCATCAAAATTATAAAAAGCTTTTGATATTATTTTTTTTTTATTTTCTTTAGAGACCACAAAGGTAATCTTTTGATAGATTCAGGCAACACATTAAAAAACTTTATAGCAAAGTAATTAACACCGTCTCCACTTCTTCTTAGCCTATGGTATTTGGGTCTTATGCACTCCTTAGATCTTGTTAAATATCGGTGATAATCACTGTTTGGTCTGTAGTGGTTAATATTTTCCTTCACGAAGAGTACACACTCCAATATATAGACACATGGAGTTGCTGTGTGTGTATTTAGTTTTATATAGCTCAAAATAAAAAGGAGGGTGAAAGATACGCATGAGTAATGCCTAAATATAAAATTTTGTGATTTATGTATACGGAGTAAAAGCAAATGATTTTTCTTTAGTCGAGTCCGGCTCTGGCACATCTAATATACAGGAATCGCCACCCGTCGATATTCAGGATGTCCGAGCAATAAAAGGACGGACAAGCAGGAACGATAAGTGCTAACAGCAACAAACCTAAATATACCGTAATAACGAGAAAATGAAAAATTCACTTTTTTGTACATTTTTGAATTTTTTTTTAGATAAGAAATTTGCATTACGGGCCTGCTTATGAATTTATATTCATAAATACAAACATAAGAATGCGTTTGCAAAATAAGGAAGAACGTTGAGCTATACGTATACATACGAAAACACTATTGATAAGGCGCTTCTCGCAATGTATTTGGCCAAAGCATATCGATAACCTAGGTACGTGGTAGGTCTGCTCTTTACATGGCTGACCGACTATACCGCTGTCAATGAAAGAGATTTTCGGTTTTAAAACAGTGCAATATTGTTTATTGCACTTGAAAAATGAGTTTGAGGTAAGTAACAGCTGATAGAGAAGATGGTGTGTAATTATTATTGATTATTGTTAATGTAAATGCTTTAGTAACCTCGTCCGAGGACGTGTACGTTTTTTTCCTCATATCAACAAAAGTCCTGAAAAGGACGCATTGTTAATGTGAAACAGGTGGACTATTACTATTCATAGTAAATGTTCGATGTGTCCGCCGTGCGCACGAATACAGGCGTCCACCCGTCGGAGAAGATTATCACGGACTCGTTGAAAGGTACTTGCTTCATCACGTATGTGCTACAAAAATACGTCGCCGAAGATCTTCTTCGGTGTCGATATTCCCATCAAACACCAATGTTCGAATGTAGGCTTTCACGGCCACTGTTCCATAAAGATATATCTTTCGGGTATTGCCGTGGTTGTTGTAACAAACTTGACGTTTCGCTGATCATACTGTCAGCTTCTACAGTATTTCTCTAAAGACAGTCTTTAGACTGCTGAACTTCTTACAACAACCACGGCAATACCCGAAAGATACATCTTTATATAAACACCAATGTTTTCATATACCCTCATAAAAAAAAATCTAATGCATTTAAATCCGGACTGCGTGCCGGCCATGGTCTTTGTCCTCCACGTCAATCCATCTAGGATACGTAACATTAAGATAATTCCGCACTCTCTGTGTTCTTTCACCGCCCCTACCTTCGTAACGTGGATGCAGTGTTCCTCGTTCTCTTAACCTAAACACCGTGTCCGTAATCACTTGATATGACGGACGCCTGCGATTAGGAAAACGTTCCGCGTATAAACGTTCAACTGCTCTTCCGTTTCCACCTGTTTCACCGTACCGGGTGTCCAATTTTCGATGGTTTTGGGGAGTATCTCACTTATTCATAAAGATAGAGAGTTGCGGTTTTCGCATTACTGTGCTACTTTTTTTGTGAAACGAAAGATGCCGTGAACAAAATTTTCATAGCTCACTTCGTTTTCGAGATACAGGATGATTTTGAAAATATTGCATTTTGGAACCCCCCTCGTATCTCAGTTATCGTTTAACTTATAGAAAAGGTAAAAAATGTTTTCTATTCAGTTTTTTTACGTAGACTCCAGTGACGTAGATAGATTTTCGCTGAAGACTGTAATTGTTTAGATATTAGTCAAAGTTATGTTTTTTTAAATGAGACATCCTATATATTTTTTGATGGTTTGGTTAAGCTTTTTACAAGCTTTTCAAAAATATATAACACTTTAGATATATTTGCATTTGAATGAAAATTCTAATTAATAACTACATAACTTACAAAAATAAAACACAGAACTTAGTTTTACAAGGAATTTAAGAATTTCGAATAATAATAAAAATAATTATGTTTTTATAAATATTGTTCAAATTGTTTCCCATTATATCTTACATAAGTTTCACACATAGTGCGTATGCGCCTTAAGGCATTCAAAATAATAAATGGCCGCGCCTGTAAGCTTCTAAATGCCTCTTCAGTAGCATTCCTTAATTCTTGCAGTGTTTGATACCGCACCTTATAAATCTTGTTTTGTAGATATCCCCACAAGAAAAAATCCAAAACGGATAGATCCGGTGACCTTGGTGCCCATCTTATGGGTCCATTTGTTCCAATCCAGTGACCTGGAAACTTATTGTCAAAATATGTTCTTACAATTTGCGCATTATGAGCAGGCGCTCCGTCTTGCTGCAAAAACAAGTTATTAAGCCGCGCCAAAGGAAAATCTTCAATTATTTCCGGCACAACATTTTCCAGAATGTCGAGGTACTTATTCGCAGTAAGGCTGCCTTCGAATATACGATTTTACTTCCGAGAATAAAACATGAAACATTAAAGCCAAACCTGCCTTGCCGTTCACCTGGAAATATAACATAGTTATTTTCCTGTGATCAAAATCTACTATTCTGCCGGTTTAGTATACCATATGACGATTCTTTCAAAATTATTTTCTATGTTAACCATTTGCAAATACCAATTACAAAACTCTATCCGTCGTTGTGCGTCACCAGGATGTACATTTTGGACCAAATGGTACTTATACGGTTTAAATTTGTGTTTTTTTAAATTGTTTGAACTCTTGATTTAAAAACTCCGACAGAATTTTCTATTTGTCTACAAGAACTGGTTGGAATTGATTCAACAGAAGCCAATACATTTATTTCATCAATCACACAATTTTCCTTGTTGTAGCTTTTAGGCCGAGGTTTAACGAACGATCCGTGTTCGATTGAATTCGACTTTAGTCTTAAAAAAATCATATTATTTGGTTGCCTTCTTTCTGGATATCTACAGGGATATCATCATGTGATTTAAGTAAAATGGAAAAAATATATATATATTTATTTTATTACCTATTGAAATATAATTCCAATGCCTCGCCTGCGTTTTCGTTACATTGGATATAAGTAAAAAGCATGTCGAACTTTTCATTGTTTTCGAAGACCACGTTGTCGCCCATGATAAAGAAAAGTGTCTTAAAATTCTAACACAAAACGGTAAATAATAAATATAAAAATAAACAATGAATATTCTGACCGATTCTGACACAAACCACCTAAAACTCGTAAATTGACATAAGACGCAGTTGTTTTTTTATTCGCCATGGCCTACTAACAAAAAAATTATATTTTAAATTTAAAATGCAAATATATCTAGTGTTATATATTTTTGAAAAGCTTGTAAAAAGCTTAACCAAACCGACAAAAAATATATAGGGTGTCCCATTAAAAAAAAAAAACATAACTTTGACTAATATCTAAGAAATTACAGTCTTCAGCGGAAATCTATCTACGCCACTGGAGTCTACGTAAAAAACTGCATAAAAAACATTTTTTACCTTTTCGATAAGTTAAACGATAACTAAGATAGAAGGGGGGTTCCAAAATGCAATATTTTCAAAATCACCCTGTATCTCGAAAACGAAGTGAGCTATAAAAATTTTGTTCACGGCATCTTTCGTTTCACAAAAAAGTAGCAAAGTAATGCGAAAACCGCAATTCTCTATCTTTACGAATAAGTGAGATACCCCCCAAACCATCGAAAATTGGACACCCGGTACAGATACATCATAGCCCATAATTCTTGCGTTGTAAAAGCCATGTCGATACCTATGCATAAATGTACGTTGGCCCCTTAAGACATACGGAGCATCTGTGCATCTATCGGCGTTGCTACATTTCTGACTCGACATAATACATGCATGCATGCGATTTCCGTTCGCTCTATGTGCTCTCGTCCAGGCCCGGCATAAGGGACATTGAATTCTTTTTTTTTCTGCTGTTTGCGTACGAATAAAGACTTTATATTTTGGATTTATACTTTTTAGCATTACAGCTTCCCAATTCTGCTATTCCGTCTTTTTATTGCCTAGACACCCTATACATTGAACGCTGCGACTTACATTTAGTTTAGTATGCACTTAGTATTCGCTGTGTATACCGACATGATCTTAATTTATGGAGAAAACAGAGCAAAATAGTCTTGTAAAATTGTATGCAAAACGTCATCCCTCGATTACGACGATTGTGGAAGCAGTACATCGACTTACGGAAACAGGTTCAGTAATTCCGCGTTACGAAAATCGTAGCCTCGAGAAATCACGCAGAGTACTCCAAGCAGAAGACGAAATTTTAAACATTGTAGAAGCCAATCCCGGCGTAAGCACAATAAACCCAGCACAGCAAGTAAATGTGCCTCGAACTATTGTGTATATTTTGAAAACGAATTTACTGTATCCGTACCATATCCAACGCGTACAAGGCTAACGGGACTAGATTTTCCCCTCTGAATTGCCTTTTGTGAGTGCTTGCGGCGCAGAGAAGTTCAACAGCCAGATCTTGCTTCAGTAATTCTCTTCACTGACGAATCTACGTTTACCAAAGATGGTATTTTGAATTACCATAATATTCACCATTGGGTATATAAAACCCCCACGATATACAACAAAGCTCTTCGCAAGTTAGAATAGTCGTAAATGTTCGGGCAGGGTTGGTAGGCGATCAATTACTTGGACTACATGTGCTTCCACAACGATTAAATGCAGCCTCGTATTTACAAAGTCTCCAGGATGCGTTACCCGGGTATTTGGATTACATACCATTGGCAATACCACAACAATTATGAATTAGGTACGACACCCGGGCATAGTAGTAGCACAAGCATTTTTAAACGGAACTTTCTCACATTGCATTGGAAGTGGATGTAACATTCCGTGGATCTAAATCCGCTAGATTTTTCTGTCAAAGTTAGCAGCAGTTAAGCATTTAAGTACGCATGGAAAAATTCACCCCTACTTTGTGGTGAAAGTTAAACCCTCTGTAACGCGAGTCGCACGCGATTTTCGCCTCTATTTCGTACAGTAAAAAATTCATAACTTTGAAACCAATGCAGATAATTAATTGAAATTTTGGATTATCAAATCATACTCTTTCTTTTAGTGATATAAATTTAATTCAACTTTCACCACAAAGGAGGGGTGAATTTTTCCATGCGTACTTAAATGCTTCTAACTTTGTTCATGATTAACTTAATAGAGAAATACTCCACATTTAAGCTGTTCTTGTCGTTAACGATCGATTTGTGAGGAAAGACATCATTTTTCATCTTCAATTTGTAAAACAAGCGATTATTTTACCTGTACGAAGACTTTTTTCCTCCACTGTAAGTTAAGCAACTGCATGGTCGTGTAACAGTTAGTGGTAATTGCAGCAACTAAGATAAAAGCTGAACTAGGGCTGTAAATTAGTTCCCGAACCATTCAGCGCCGTTTAGTAGAAAAAGGCCTATACAGTAGACACCCAGCAAAAAAAAACCTTTATTAAGTAAGAAAACGAATAAACCGACTTAATTTTGCAAGAGAGCATTTGAACTGGACTGTTCAAAAATGGAATGTGTTATTTACTGACGAATCTAAATCTAATCTGGTAGATTCTGTGCCGCGTAGGACGCCGCCCTGCTAACAAAAGACTTAATTCCAAATATTACAACACAAGTGTAAAACATGGGGGTGGAAGTGTGATGGTGTGGGTGTGTTTTTCCGGCAATGGTGTAGGACCGTTACACGAAACAGATGGAATAATGGATCGGTTTGTATACCGAGACATATTGCAAAACGTCATGTATCCATGCGATGCCTATAAGATGGATATATCAGCATGATATGACCCGAAGCATACGGCAAAAGTGAATCGTGGTTGCAGAACATAACGAATCCGTTCTCAATTCGCTTTCACAGTCACCGGACTTAAACCCAATTGAAAACCTTTGGCAAATCCTTAATCGACGAATTAGAAACAACATTAAGTATTCAAATAAAAACGAATTATTTTCGGCCCTTGTTCAAGCATGGACAAAAATTCCTCAAGGTACAATACAGAACCTTGTAGAATCAATGCCACGACGGTGCACAGCAGTAATAAAAAACAGCGGTTATGCTACTAAACACTACTTATTGTATGGTTGCTTCACTTTTGTGGCGCTATTGTTAATGAGCGAACCGTCATTTATTATTGATATTTCCAATATTCTTATATAAACAAATGTTGAGTTGTTTTTACACATTTTGATATCTTTATTTCCAAATCTCTACATTAAATCATCTACTGTTTTTAACAGTCTTTGATAATTATTGATATCTATAACGAGGGTGCAGTTGCTTAAGTTATGTCCGAGACTGTTCAATCCATTGCAATCTGATACCAAACAAAATATAAAAGGAATAGAAGAAAAAAATCTACGCAGAGTGAAATTTAAATAACAATTACTTCAAAAATTATCTACATATTTTACTACAGGCAACGAAACTAAATTACCTTGCATAAAAGTTAAATAGTAAAAGTTGTACAGAAAAGCACAATTTGCACATGTGTTGAAAAAAGCAGATATTATCAACATAAGAGCAAAACCATAAGCAATATCCAAAGCAGCATAAAATACAATTATAATACAGTACAAGGGTTAATGTGGCATATAGTATGTGCCAGACTTTGCTTTTTAACGTTATTATATGGCATATAAAATGGTAACGTCACAACTTATGCGATACCACACTACCGACAAACAGACATTGTTTTATCAATTCATTTTCAAGCAAACTGCATTTTTTAAAGTTATTTTGAAAGTAAAATATAAATATCGTTTGACAGGTGTAGATCAAAACCGCGTTCTATTCCGCAATAAGCGGTATACCACCCTAAATTAAATATAACATACGATACACTAAAGGTTTGTTCGTTGCACCTACACTAACTACAATATTGTACACAAGCCTACGCTCTTTACTGCTGTTACAGTGCAGTACAGAAAATTGTAGTGTACAATATTGTAGTTAGTGTAGGTGCAACGAACAAACCCGTTGTTTCAATGTTTGCGTAAGGCTGCATGGCTGCAGTGACAAGTGGCGCGAAGTTCTCGCCACATACAGCAATGGTATGTATATTATATTTCTTAAATTTTGATGCAAGATTTTTTTTAAATTACTGAAATATGTGATAGGAGGAAATTAACTTAAAATGTTCTTTGTACTAGTTGCTCTTACATTTTTAAATTTTTAAATATGTGATTACCTCTGTAACATTATGATAGTTGCTGCAGTAATTCTTTTGTATAAATAATTTGTGTAACTGTTAACAAAATTTCAAAGAAATATATCATTGCCGTATATGGAGAAATTTTGTGCCATTTTCCACTAGCCGCGCAACCTTAATGGCCGATCTCACCGACAGTTCTTAAAGGTTAAATAATGCTTAAAACGTTAAGTATCATTTATTGTGTTGCACGAAGCGTTTAAGTAAGTCTTAACATAAAATCAAGTCTTAAATTTAAGCCGACGATATTCAGCGCTAAACTGTTACTAAACCAAATATATTAGAAGTTACAGTTGACAGTTGTTTATGCGGTTATTTATTAATATAATTGTACAGTGGCCCAAAAAATTAATGTCTCCCCCCTTTCAATACGCGTATATCAATATTATCTTCCATTTACCGGCGTAGGTAGTTCGGTGAGTCTCGGATATATCCTACCGCCTAAGGCGTGAATATTAAACAGTAGAACAATTGTAGCAGGTACATATATTTCTACGGGAAAAAGTTTTCAATGCAGTAGTATCAACTGCCGCTGAATGTGTGTACGATAATCAAAGCACGATATTCAGTATTTTAAAATACAAAGGCTCTGCATATTCGTATCACTAATAGGCATACAGATCAAACAGCCGCCCTATAGTCGGGGCATCGTATGTCGGAAGCATTCGGGAGTAGAGAAGTAGGGATGCATTAGTAGGCTTAACTCGACAGCGCACAGTTGTAATGTATTAGCGAGATAAAGTAATTCATGCTATCGTAAATATACGATTATTATTGTTACTATTACTGATGCTGATTGTTCTGTAATTCATTATGAACATTTTTACCCTTCAACAAAAGAAATAAGTTACAAAACAACATCATCGTGGTTACTCAATAAGAGATATTGTACGCCTATTTAACGATGAGTTCCAACAAACTATTTGTTTTGAAACAGTTCATCATATAATCAATAAGTTTGAAATGTGTGGCTGTTTAAATCCGTATAAAACTTGTATTTACAGACGAATCTTCGTCTGCTTCACATGGTCGACACAACCCAAGTGTTGCAAGGTATTGGTCACAAGAAAAGAGACCTTGTACTTATGACGCTCGAACACAATACTCTGCAAAATTAAATGTTTGGGCTGGCCTATTACATAACAACATAATTGGGCCATTTAATTTATTTATTTATGAACAGAAATTATTGTCTTCGTTAAGTGTGTAATTGCTTCTCTTATTTGTGAGTTCATCATCTATATTTTTACCACAAACTTCTGTTTAGTTTATAAAGTTTATAGAAATTTTGAGAATAAGCAAACAATTATTGTACAGGGTCCGGCAACGAAGCGGGGACGGAAGATTACACGCTTATTTGAAAGTTTGTCAAATATTTAGTCGTCGGATATTCTTCCGCACCATCAAGTGCACGTTTTAAAAATATTTTGTTTTATACAGGGTGTTCCAGATGGCAATGCCAGACTAAAGTTGCATTTTTTTAAATGGAACACACTGTATATTAATAGAGAAAATGATCCGCGCTTGAAAGCCGGTTACAACGATATAATGTTGTATAGATCTAAAGTTGATAGTTTCTGTGTAAACAATGATTTTACTTGATAAATTGATACATTGCAGTAGGCTATTCTGCATAAGATTTGATAAAAACAAAATATTCGAAACCAACGGAGTAGAATATTTTCAAAAAGCAAACACGGGGGAGAAACAAATAAACCGCTAAAAAAGAACTGATAGATCGAGAGTGGGGCGGTTGTAAAACATATACGGAATTAACGCATTGGCGAGCGTGCTATTCCGTATATGTTTTACAACCGCTCCACTCTAGATCTATCTCTTTTCTAGCTGGCCTTAGTCGCTCTAAATGTTCTGTATGTGGAGAGATGTAAGTATAGATGGTATTTCAAAGGTAACAGTTATTGAAAGTAGGAGCTTGCGTTTGTTGAGTATCTACTAAAATTAGTCATTATAACAATTTCTTTTAAAGATTGAACGAAATACTGTATAACACAAAATGAAATTTTGTACAACTTGGTTATTAGTATACGCTTAAAACTGACACCTTTACTTTATATTAAATTAATGTTACCTTTCACCGCTGAGTGAAAATCAATTGTTTCTCATACTAAATGGAGTTTCTTCTTGTTATAGACCATTTATGGGTTATTTGTCGAATACCCGATGTTACAGTAGGTTTGAAATGCAAATTAGCTTCTAAAAATACAAGCATTTCTCATTAATTCAACTTTAAAAAGAAATAATTAGAAAATGATCTATCCTAGGTCCATCAAATGAGGTATCAATAGAAAGCGTAGTAAAAGGGTTTTCCAATGAGCCGAAAATATACAGGGTGTTCCATTTAGAAATTTCGAGATTTCTTCGATTTCGCAAAATTGTGAACACTCTGTATAAAGCGAGCAGTTGCAGAATTTATTTCACATAGTAACGACAATCCATACTAGTAAAAAATATTCTACTCTGTTGGTTTCGAATTTTTTGTTTTTCCCTATGCAGAATAGCCTACTGAAATGTATCAATTTATCAAGTAAAATCATTGATTACGCAGAAACTATCAACTTTAGACCGATACATTATATCGTTGTAACCAGCTTTCAAGCGCGGATCATTTTCTCTATTAATATACAGGGTGTTCCATTTAAAAAAATGCAACTTTAGTCTGGCATTTCCATCTGGAACACCCTGTATAAAACAAAATATTTTTAAAACGTGCACTTGATGGTGCGGAAGAATATCCGACGACTTAATATTTGACAAACTTTCAAATAAGCGTGTAATCTTCCGTCCCCGCTTCGTTGCCGGACCCTGTATTATGCATATGTATTGAACAGAATACAACCGTGTGGTCTCGAGTGAAGCGTGCATCTAACTATCTACTAATACATCCCTACTTCTCTATTCCCGAATAGTTCCGATATACGATGCCCCGACTATAGGACAGTTGTTTCATCTGTATATCTAAGACTAAGAATAAAATGAGTTGTAATGGATCTGTACCTATAATAGTTTCCTATCATTTTAGTATACAATTTGTATTTTCTTAATTACTCTTAAATTTTATTTTCATCAAATGAATCTAGAGATAAATATGTAAATACCTTTCTTGCGCTTTGTTCTAAACACACATCTATAACTATTAATGATGTTTATACTAACAAGTTTATAATTTACAGCGTAAAAGCAGAATTAAGTGATACCTACACAATATGCATAGTATGAACTATGAAATTATTTATTATCCACATATCATTTCTTACATACAGCTAAAATATATTGAAAGTTATAAGTCAAATCTTAGTAAATTATTTAATCAATAGCATTTATCTTTTTATTCCTAAATTATTTCCACTTGTAGGTCAATAAAACAACAAATAATTAACGTCACCGCTGAAACTGCTTTATCTAAGCACTCAAAAGATAGACGGCATAATTTTGATTTTCAAAACACTAAAATTTTAAAAAAGGAAAATAATTTAAAAGAAAAGATTAATTTATGAAAGCGTTATTTATAATAATTTAATTCACGCCTGAATTTTATTAATTTTAAGCTCTTGACTAGGTTTTTTTGCCATGTTTTTCCCTAGTCCTTCAACAGAATTGTTAGAGCTTGACAAAAAATAGATTGATATACGAATAATTCAAATCATTTCAATTTTTATAGTTGTATTAAATCAATATATCCTTTATTATTACTTGAGAATATAATTAAAATTCGATATATCAATGAATTCTTTGCTTTTTATATAATTTTGTTGATAGGCATGGCAATTTCTATTTATATTATTAGTAATTTGACACATATTAAATATTAATTTCTTCCACTGAATAAGTTTTTTAACAAAACATATTATTATGTTCTGGAATATTTAATTATTTGTTGTTTTATTGACCTACAAGTGGAAATAATTCAGGAATAAAAAGATAAGTACATAAAGGTCAGAAAATAGATATATTAATTAATTAATAGCATTATTTTACTAATTTTAAACAATAACTGGGATATTAATGTTTAATGAAATACTATACAGAGTTTCTCAATTAGTTAGTACAGTGCCTTCATTTAATCCCGAGTACCACGTGACCACTTTAGTGCAGTCTACTAGTTTTTTTTAGTTTTCTGATATTTGTCAGCATGATCTAACCAAATCGAAATCACTAAATATAATATAAAAATGTCAAATGTGTATCATTTTGTTCATTGTCGTCCCGTCGTGTTAGTTTTTAGTGGTGTTTGCAGTCAAATTTATCAAATCTTAAATCGTTATTAATTAATACCAGTGCTTTTCAGAGCTTCTTATTTCCATTTTGTAATTAGGTAATCATATTTACATTTCCAACCGATGTAATTTGCATTACAATAATAAATATATTTCTTTTAAAACTGATTAGAGAATTTAGTGATACGCCACTGATGTACTATCGCGAGCATTTTAAACGACTCGGACTTCAAGGGTTATGGCCGTATACAGCTACTCGAAACATTTGAGAAGTAGCACTGGGCGACTGTAATTAGGGGTCGATAACAAGCAGGTACAAAGATTTGCAATAAATTATATATTCTATGATGATTGTAATACATCCTACATCATGATTATAATACAAAACAGGTCAGCCAACGGTGTAGGTTTGGTTACATACGTTTAGTAGTCACGTGGTACTCGGGATTAAATGAAGGAGTCCCTGCAATTACAGTTTATGAGAGAAAACTAAATAAATGTAGTAATTCTCTTTATATAAAATTCATTAAGATTAATGAAAACGTACACTATTTACAAAACAAACGCATTCACAAAGTACTCAAACTCTCTACTTACTATTACACATATAAGCAGCGGCGGCTGCTGCGTGTCGCTTTTCGGTGCACAGAAGTTAGCGGCACATCTAGGTAGCCGATGTGCCGCTAACTTCTGCCGCCGCTGTATATAAGTTTGATATTCGTAAATGGAAACAAATTACCGAATCTTAATTTTAAATTAGGCTAAATTTAAATAAATATTAAGAAGTGTTCAATAAAAGATTTGCGATAAAAGCCTCCAATATAATAGAAACTGATCGGAATTATATAGAGATATAGTTGTATTCATTTATATATATGTTACATCATTACACATAATTACGTAAGGTTAATAAATGTACGCAATACAAGCATAAAAACTAATTAAACGTTATACACATATTAGAAGCATCATCCAAGAAAAAGGTAAAAGTACTAACACAATATTGCAAGATGTGAATTTCTAGCCAATTGAAAAATGCAAATTGAGCTCAATTACCTCCTACACCAAGAGCGCCCGACTCGAATAGCCTTGGCAGGGGAAGATAATATCAATATATATTCGTTTAAAGGGGGAGACATTATTTTTTTGTATCACTGTACGTGAATACATACACATTCCACGACCCAGATACTAGGCATTGTAAATAGCATTAGATACATGCGATGGTCAAATATATGTATGCGTTAGAATGACGAAGATGGTGATACAAGGTTTTGCATATGTCAAAAATATTTTATTTCCACGAAGTTCGTTATATTTATATTTTAGTTACTATAATGAATACCGTATACCGGGTGTTCCACAAAAATTTCCAAAGGCTGTAATGTCTTTATTTATCATCTGATTTTAATGATCTATATATGAAACTGTAGGGTTTCGTAAAGACTACAAACAGCAATGCAAATTATCTGTTTGTCAGACATGATTCGCGAGAAACGTAATTCAACTTTTTTTTTCAAATAGATATATATATATTTTTTTAACAGCGCGGCATCATAAAAGATTTTTATAAAAGAACATTTCCTAACGATTCGAATAATGTCATGAAAACATACACTTAAATAAGGAATAATGCAAGAAAAAGACAAGTTTTTGCACATTTTTATATGGCAAATCTAACAGTAGGTCATGAATTGGGGTACGCAATTAAACAATCACAGCGTCTTTTTTAATCAACTATTGGTCACTGTCAGTTTGAGTGATCAACGCATTTTTCAAAAACACCGTGCATTATAATAAACAAGTTTGTATAAGTTTAATTTTGATTTATTTTAATATTAATAGAAAATATGAATTTTGAATATTTAACGGATATGCTTGAAGTTTATTTTGAATGTGGGAAAATACCATGTGACGCTATTAGAATTTATCAGGAACGTTTCCCTGATAGGGAATCACCACATCACAAAAAATTTGCACGACTGGAAGCCAATTTGAGGATGTACGGATCTTTTAAAAAGCCAAAAAAAGACCTAAGAACTACAGATAAAAATTTAGATCTAAACGTTTTATTGATGGTTGCGGAAAATCCTAAGACGTCCGTTAGAGAGATTGCTAACAACATTGGATCATCCACTACAACAGAACATTCTATTTAAAAAAAAACATAAATTAAAACCGTACAAACCTCAACGGGTCCATCATTTGCTGGAAGACGATTATCCACGAAGAATGCTATTTTGTAATTTTTATTTAAATAAATTACGAGAAGATCCACTATTTTATTGTAAAATTCTCTGGTTAGATGAGTGTACCTTCACGAATAATGCCATATTTAATAGAAACAATCATAGGTATTGGAGCAATGACAATCCTGGATTTCTTATTGAAAATAATATCCAGCGAAGGTTCTCTTTAAATGTTTGGTGTGGAATTTTAGATTCTGGATTAATTGGACCATATTATATTGACGGTAACCTAAATCAAGAAAGATATCCTACATTACTCGAAGAAATAATGGACAATCTAGAAGAATTGCCCATTGCTCAATACGCACAAATTTACTTCCAACAAGATGGAGCTGCTGGAGCAGTATTTATAGGAAAGTGCTTTGGAGTTTTTCATTTGATTATTTTGTCTGATCTAAACAACAAAAGTGTTTATTTTATTGTCTGTATTTTTCATAATTATGAATAAAAATGACGTTGTGATTGTTTAATTGCGTACCCCAATTCATGACCTACTGTTAGTTTTGCCACATAAAAATTTGCAAAAACTTGTCTTTTTCTTGAATTATTCCTTATTTAAGTGTATGTTTTCATGACATTATTCGAATCGTTAGAAAATGTTCTTTTATAAAAATCAAAAAAATATATATAGTGCAATTTGAAAAAAAAAAGTTGAACTACGTTTCTCGCGAATTATATCTGATAAACAAATAATTTGCGTTGTTGTTTGTAGTCTTTACGAAACCCTACAGTTTCATATATAGATCATTAAAATCAGATGATAAATAAAGATATTACAGCCTTTGGAAATTTTTGTGGAACACCCGGTATACTCGCGTATAAGTGTTCCGCCGTATAAGTCAAACCTTATTTTTTTCAGTCTAACTTTTGCTATTTTTCAATGTGGTTCCTATAAGTTGAATGCGAAAAATTAGTCTTAACTGATCATCCCTCCACTTGCAGCACGAGACTCACGCGTTGCACAATAGCGCACTCCCACAAATATCGGTTTAAAACATTCAGTTATTATATTAACATATTTATCATAATAGAACATTTTCAAGGTAATATTCTTGATCGGTTGTATAAGTCGAGGCTTGATAATAGTACCGGTTTTTTGCGTTTTAAGATCGACTTATACGCGAGTATATACGGTATTTATACAAAGAAAGAACGCATAAGCATTATTAAGTGGTACTATTCATCTGCGAGTGCAGATGAAGGTAGTGGGCGCTACATCTTTTCTTTCCTTAATTGACCAGTCCCATTAAGCAATTTTAAATATTGCTCACCGATTTGAAAATACGGGCTGTATTACTGGCTACTCATAATGTAACAACAAGCGTAATCTACAAGAACGGCCACTTACTGAGGAAAGAATAGCAAAGGAGGTCAAAGTATGTGCTCTGGTGGAAGCTAACGAACCTTGTCGAACCGAGTGCTCAAATTTCTGAATGTGTTGATACCCGGTTACATTAGTCCTCATTATCTCACAAAAGGACTGTAGGCTATGTAAATGGTTTTGATCGTTGCTTTAGCCACTACCACATAATGACATTTATTATTTGACATTTTATTGTAACCAAAGTTTATAACCTCAAATTAAATGTCAAGGAATAAATGTCATTATGTGAAAGTGGCTAAAGTAACAATCCATTCACATAGCCTACTCTAATTATGATTTTTTTCGATGTGTCTATACTTAATAACTGTGAAGTGATAAACAATATTTAAAATTGTTTGAATTTGGTTTATTTTATGAAAAAACGCAATCAATATTTTTGACATATGCAAAATTGTAACCATGTCACAGATACGAGAATACAAAATGCAGTAATTCCACTTTGTCAAAATCGTATGTCTATCTCGTATCACCATCTCCATCATTCTAACGCATACATATATTTCACCATCGCATGTAATGCTATTTACAATGCCTAGTATCTGAGTCGGTCAATGCATGCTACATACCTATCCATAACAGCGCCACTGCAGGTGTAGTATGGAAATAACATTTCAGGCGGCAATTTTAAAATAAATTTGGGTGACGTATTCTACAGATTAACATACTGATTTATTATATCATGTCATGCATCATCATTTATATCTGATTTTTTATACTTTATAATACGTTTATAGTTTATTTATATATATTATTTAGGTTTTGTATTGTAATCAGTTACAATTAGTAGTGTAAGTGTGATAAGTATGGTATTTAAGTGTTGTGTACCAAATACTCTTACACCGGTATGCCATTTTCTAGACGAGTTTTCTCCAAGGATGCGCTTGTCGTCATTGCGAAGCAGGACTAAAGCATTTGTTTACATCAACATTGTTGAGGTTAGTTCGGTTAGTTATCGCAGATGTTACATACGAGCCTGAGCTAATTTTGTTTTGTTATATAGTTGTGCATTTACGAGAAAGAGGAAATTTTTGAAATATCGTAAACTAGCGTCGACATTTTTTACGACATGGCAACATTAAATTTGGAGATTTTTAGACAAAAAGTTTCAAATTGATCTTGCTTTATTCACATTTGGGAAATGTTTACTTGATCTTGAGCACTTACGGCTTTCTTATCACTGTGTAGCTAAAATAATAAAGCAGAATGAATGCAATGCAATTGTATGATGTAGTATGTATTGACTGCTGTAGACAATATTCACATTAGAAATATGAAATAATAGATACGTTTGTTACAAGACAAAATAGATTTTTGTACATTAAAATTTAATTTTTTTCTTTTCCAAGTAATCAGTTGCTTTCGCCAAATTTGTGCTTTATTTGATTAGCTATTATCTGGCACTGAACACTTTCTAAATTACACTCAATTTTTTCTAATTAAATACTTAAAAAATACAAACGAATTCATGTTTTGGTACTTTAAAAGGCCCGGTATAAATGCTTCGCACTGACGTAATAAGACTATGCGCATCGGCATACCGGTATAAGTGTATCGTGGTGTGTAGTATAATAGATTCCCATATATACGGGGTTAGTCAAAAGTATGGAATAGGCGGTTTATTTCCGTAAATATGAACTTTATAACAAAGTGTCTTTAACAAAGGTTTTTTTATATGGCCGCAGGCGGCTGACTATTGTCGTGAGAGGACGATTTTCAATTCTCAGGGACGGTGACATTTTTTCAGAGAGTTTAATCCCGGATCGACTTGCCATTCGCTGTTGGGAGCAAAGTGATTAACAGCGCGGCATCATAAAAGGCGATATGATGCTGTCACAAAGCCATTTAAACACAACTTACACACACTAAACTACACCGCAAGAGTTGCAGTGATAGCCAGACAAGTAATACAGCTTACGGAGTCACTGCAACTAAGTGTGGTGGGTACCACACATTAAAAAAAAAAAAAAAAAAAAAAAAATTAATTATCCTCCATGTCTTAGACTACTCGTGGTTTTTTTTATGTCAACGTATTTCCATGGAAATGTATTAATTTTTTTTTTTTGTAATGGCAACCAAGTGATTTTTTGCTGATTTTTATTCCTCTTTTTTCTCTTGAAATTACCTGATATTTTTTTCATATGCTTTAATAACAAAATTTCTATATAAAATCATAGTTTCCAATAAACGGCAAAATGTGATTTCATATCAGATTCTCCAGTTTTTGATACTTCTTTTTATTCATGCGAGGACAATTCTACAAAAAATTATAGTGGCCTCTGTTTTCTTAATGTCATTTTCCATGTGATTGTGAAATACCTTTCAATAAGTTAAGTTAATTTAATCAAAATAGTTTCATTTTAATTTGTAAACATGGTCAAACTCAGTGAAACTGAAAGATTTGAAATCTTAATAATGGTAGGCTATGGAGATCGACAACGTTCACACCAAGATGTTTGTCATTTATTTAATAACGTTCATCCGCAGAGAAATCCTATTATACAATCCACAGTGTCTAAAGTTCATATTTACGGAAATAAACCGCCTATTCCATACTTTTGACCAAGCCTGTATAAACTCTCTAATCTATGGATGGTTGGATAAAATAATGTATCGCACTTCGTACTCGTAGCTTGTCTGTTTTTGCTAATGACTTATTTCCCTTATAACACCCTTGTACCATAAATTACTATAATTATATGTTTCTTGTTATTTACAAGAATAATTAGTAATTTTTTTCTCCTCTAAAGTATAATTGGAGCTTGTTATTCCTTTTCGTTGGGTTTCCATTTTACCTTATATATTAATATAACCCTAAACGTGACTTAAAGTAGATGGTGCAAACAAGTACCACTAATTTTCCTAAACTAAGTAATAAAGTGCAACGCAAAACAAATTAAAAGAGATAAGATCAATCTATACAGATAATAGAAAATAAGGAAAAGAAAAAAAAATACGATGATGGTCAAAAATTAAAAGCAGATGGTGCGAAAAACTGATGAGATCTTAGCAGCGATGTGGAAATAAAATAAACGAGCTAGCTAATGGAATTCAACAGCAGATCAACCTAAAGACTTAATACTGTGAAACAGGCAAAAGAAAAAAAAACAACGAAAGAGGGCAAAATAAAATGAGAAAAAATAATAGGATACACATAGCAAGCAAAATTCAGGCTCGTTCAAGTTTATTTTCTAAAAATGAGGGTTAGGTGTCAACTACAGTACTCCGCCAAATTAATAGAACCACTACAGAAATATGAGAAATTATGAAATATTTTTCTCTTTCTGCGAGATAGGACAAAAGAATAACGGTTTTAGTAAAAATAAGGCACAAATAACTGTCTTCTTCTCTACCGATATGTCGCATCCTCGACCCAGTATCACCTACCATTTTAGGTATAGGAACACATAATACAGATTAAAAGAGAATATTATGTAGAATCAGAATATCTAATAAAATATATACCTTTCCATTTCAAAAAATCTACTTTTCGAAGATTGAACTTATTTATAAGCAATTAAGTTTGTAAACACCCTGTATAATGTTACAGAGAGGAACTTCAAATGCTGTGTAACTACACAACATCAGCTGTGCGTATGTAAAATTTCATTCATTTAATAGGTCATCGTGTATTTTACATTTCACAGAATTACGAATGTTTATTGGATAGTAAACGGGCAATGTACGCGCCTGCAACCTTTGTTTCTCGAATTCTAAGAACACTTTACTAAAATTTACCTACTGGTTCTATTAATTTGGCGGGGTACTGTATACTTTCCAGTATGCGTCAGCAGTTTATTAATGGTTTATTGAAATTCAAAGTTACGCTCGCGTAATACTTATACACCATGTGAACGTAACTTCAAATTACAATAAATCATCCTTTTCTGTCATTGATTTGAAACAACAAAAAGGAACATATTTTCTGAAGATGGGCTGCAATTTATAATCATGTATTTAATAAAATAATATCTTACGGATAAAGTATTTAAAGAATTTAAGTTTAGAGTTAATATTGCTGAATCTAAAACTGATATTTCATTGTTTTTCAACTATTTTCAATACAAATATTTTTACTATTTGCAAAACAAATGTGTGTGTGTGTTATTTAATTATGTATGTATAAAATAAATGTACGCATCAATGTTAATAATTACTTAATAAGTTTCTCTTTTATTTTGCGTTTTTTTCTTGTTGATAAAGTCCTCCTCTTAAATGATAACTAATAAAAATAATATACAATGTTAGTTAAAAGTATGGAGACGGTAATTTATTGGCGTTAATATTTATATAGATTTTAGGAAAATGCAATAATTTTTTATGACATTTTTATCTACATTTGAGCATACTTGATTTTTACTTCCATTATTCACAAATCACCGTCTCTATACTATTAATCCAGTGTAAGTATTACATTTAAGCAATTTACAAATTCAACTTGCGTAAAATTTAATTTATGACCGCATAAGCGCTGCGTACTTAAAGAATGACAATTAATGCTACTCGTATTACAAATCTCCTAAATAGTCTTACAGTCTACTTCTTAAACTCTCTTTTTATTATTGCATATTAAAATATGGGATAGAGCATTATTCTTTTGTTTTACATTTCAGAGTGGTATATCTAATTTCAATATCACTAGATATGATTTATGTGTAAAAGGAAAACGGTTCTCTAGGCAGTATATGAGTGCGATCGCGCTGTCGATTATAAAAATACTTTTTAATCTTGTCTTTCAACTTTCAAGCGTTTTAAATATTTAACACCGTTTTTACAACATGGCAAATAATAATCATAAAAACTCTAAAATACATTAGTTACCTCGCAATAACAATCCATTTGGACAAATTATACACTGACTTGCGGAAATTACTATTTATCAGTGTATTTATATCCGCAGGCGACCACATTAATTCTAGGCATTTTACGAAATTCGCGTAGTTCGTGGTTTTTAATTCTTTAATTGCCTGAAATAATATCACTAAATTTTAACACAGAAGTTTTTCTTGGCGTGTACATACACCCGTGTGCAAAATAATAGCAGTACAGTATATTTTTTCACCACGGTCCCATAACACGAAACTAAAAATTCTGTGTAAAAAAAACTTGCATAGTAAGGCATAGTAATATGTAATATTTTTTTAATACGTTAATTTTTAAATTACGGGCACTAAAGTGTGTCGGTGGAAAATTAACTTTTTTGTGCTAGAAGCAAAGTTAAATTTATATTAGTAAAAGAAAAAATGTAATGTGTTTATACAATATTCATAATTTGGTTTGATTATCTGTAGCGATTCCAAAATTATGAATTTTTTAAAACTACTAAATAGAAGCGAGAATTATTTGCAACTCTAGCCGTATGCAATTCTCGCATCTACTTCGTAGTTTTAAAAAATCCATTCTCAAATACCCCTACATATGCAATGTCTGTGGTAATCAACAATGGCCGTGTTCAGTCAGCTTTTCTGTAGACTATCGCTGAATGACCGGTGATTTGTTACCGAACCTGAATATACGAGGCGTGTTTTTAGAGTAAGTACCTTTTCGAAATTCCGCTGCTGCAGCTCTGCGATCGGCAGTTCGCGCATACGCATTGCTATCATTCATCTGTTGACAAGCTACAGACGCCATTACGGCAACAATCGACCGTGTTTGCACTCTTTTGTGACTATTTAAAATGTCTCCGCCGATTCAAAATCCCGCCTATTGTGAAGTACGCGCTGTTATCCGCATTCTTAGTGCTAAAGGCGTGAAAGTGTGAAGTGTATGGAGAAAAAATTATGAGTCGTGGAATGGTAATGGAGTGGGTTAGAGCTTTTGAAGATAGCCGGAATAATGTTCATGATGAGGAACGGATTGGACGACCTACTGTCATTACTGACGATTTTATGCAAAAGTCGACAAAAATGTGAAAGAGAACAGGCACTTCACGATCTCTTCGTAATCTCAGACATTGTCTCAAGTTTCAAGGAGTGTTCTGTATGAAATTATGACCGAACGCTTCGAATCAGGCGGCAGACTTTTATGACAACATACACAAAAGTTTGTTGTTCGATACGATAAATGCAAAAATAATGGCGGCAATTATGTGGAAAAGTAGGTTAAAGTACAGGATTTCAGATAAAAAATAAAAATGTTATAAAAAGTTTCTTATACCTCATTCCAAATAAAAGAAAGGAGCGTTATGAAGGATAGGGTCTAAAATAAACGTCTGTGATTGGTTAAAATCTAGTGCACATTTACACAAGAACAATTTGTCAAAATTTGTGTTCTATTGCGATTATTGTGATTTATTATTTTTTTTATTATTCATTTTATTTTGATTCTTTATACAAAATTAGTTCTGAATCATAATATTCACATATTGAAGGTACGAATTGAACTGTTTTCCTTAAATTTTCTTGTTTATACATCTTATGCTTTTGATAAACGTCAATTTATACGTGAATTATGGCTAATGCTGCTCTCATAGGTTCCTCAAAAAATGCAAGGTGTAGGCATGTAACAAGTGGGCAAAAGCTTCATCAGACAGCAAATGAAGTTGGGATTAGCAAAAAGACACTGTTTGATACCATCAGAGACATAGAGACGCCATCAAAGAAACGGATATGTCAAACGAAATATGACATTGGACGAAGCTCAAATAAGTGCAATAAGAAGCATTAAATGTGTTTTATTAGTGTTCGTGAAGAAGGTATTCTATTTAGTGGACAGCCAATTATAAGTCAATCAAAAACAAATTTTAAATTTACCGCGATTTTTGCAAATCACAACCTTGGTCGTGGTATGTGTGGTATGCGTCATCTGCTCCATTCTTATTTGGACTTTAGTTTTTTAAATATTTTGAAACGGTACTTACTTTAAAAACACGCCTCGTATGTATACGTCATCTGTCAGATGATTCGATAGGTTAAAAAACCGATAAGTACTCACCGGCTAACCGTATTTTAAAGGCGGTGAGAAAAATGGCCACCGATGGAACTAACCCGTAAGCAATGGCAGCTAGTACATAAGCGCTGCAGTGCTGCAGAGCTCCCAAAAAATCTGCTATTTAACTGAAATATTTCCTTCCTTTTATCAAATATAAAATTTATAACATATTTTGTAAGACATTCGCATTGTCATAATGATAAAAAAAACTGTGAACACAAGCCACAGCTTGAAATAACAAACCAATTGCCGGCTAAGCGTAAAGCGTAAGTAAAGTCCACCAGTGGTATAACCAACCTATTTCGCCCGATCGTTGATATTTTATATAGCTGGGCCATACGAACGTTCAAACACTCGCAATATAGATATAGAATGAGGGAACACAAACATTTTTCAAATTATATATAATCACATAGATAAATTTAAAAAACTGTCTCTTTATTTTACTACATCTTTATTATATTGAGATATAAATGCTTAGTTTTGTTTTTCACTGTCATTGTGAAAATGCGGCCGACTATTGAAGTACAAAGACTACTGACGTCACCCAGGATATTTTTTTGTGTTGGTTTAACTGCAACTTTGATGATGTTTATTTTCTGTTATTAGCTACAATGAAAATATGTTTGATATGACAATCATGACATGTTTTTGGTTAAATTTATAGAATTTTAATTTGTGAATGTGCGAGTCACACTAAAAACTGTAAATATATATTTCATAGATGCAAATTATGATTAAACAATGCCTAAAAAAAGTTGTTTTTTTTTAATCTTGTCCGAGTACATCGACAAATATTTATTACTGTACCAAAGAATAAATTCGAAGAAAATGGTACAAAGTGAACAAATGACTATTCTATGTCGAATATCCTCCTGTTTCACAACATTTTTCAATATAAGTCCGAACATAATTTAACAGTTGTGTATAAGTATCTGACCGTTTAAAAAACTTGCCAGAAATTTTGAAAGCACTGATTGAGAAAATAAACCTATTCTCCAAGATCAAATTTTCGACCCGTTCTAAAGTAACTTTCTGTTATAAACTGTTTGTTGTTGTTACACGTTGTGTTGTAACATGTTAATTAATAATCAAATCTAAGCTCACAGATCACATACAAATTCATACCGAGCTCTATGAGAACATTTGGAATATTTTGAGGAGTAATGAGTAGTCTGTGGAGCAAGGGGAGTTATGTAGGTTAGGCAGTACAAATAACACCTGTTTCACAGTAAAGAATAACTTTCAGAGAAGAATGATAGGCCAGAGTATTATGTATTGCCTATTTAATAAGGCAAACAATCCATAATTAGGTCTGTATACCGGGTGTTCCACAAAAATTTCCAAAGGCTGTAATATCTTTATTTATCATCCGATTTTAATGATCTATATATGAAACTGTAGGGTTTCGTAAAGACTACAAACAGCAATGCAAATTATCTATTTATCAGATATAATTCGCGAGGAACGTAATTCAACTTTTTTTTTCAAATAGCACTATATATTTTTTTTTGATTTTTATAAAAGAACATTTTCTAACGATTCGAATAACGTCATGAAATCATACACTTAAATAAGGAATAATGCAAGAAAAAGACAAGTTTTTGCAAATTTTTATATGGCAAAACTAACAGTAGGTCATGAATTGGAGTACGCAATTAAACAATCACAACGTCTTTTTTATTCATAATTATGAAAAATACAGACAATAAACTAAACACTTTTGTTGTTTAGATCAGACAAAATAATCAAATGAAAAAATCCAAAACACTTTCTTATAAATACTGCTCCAGCAGCTCCATCTTGTTGGAAGTACATTTGTGCGTATTGAGCAATGGGCAATTCTTCTAGATTGTCCACTATTTCTTCGAGTAATGTATGATATCTTTCTTGATTTAGGATACCGTCAATAAAATATGGTCCAATTAATCTAGAATCTAAAATTCCACACCAAACATTTAAAGAGAACCTTCTCTGGATATTATTTTCAATAAGAAATCCAGGATTGTCATTGCTCCAATACCTATGATTGTTTCTATTAAATATGGCATTATTCGTGAAGGTACACTCATCCGACCAGAGACTTTTAGAATAAAATAGTGGATCTTCTCGTAATTTATTTAAATAAAAATTACAAAATAGCATTCTTCGTGGATAATCGTTTTCCAGCAAATGACGGATCCGTTGAGGTTTGTACAGTTTTAATTTATGTTTTTTTCAAAATAGAATGTACTGTTGTACTGGATGATCCAATGTTGTTAGCAATCTCTCTAACGGACGTCTTAGGATTTTCCGCAACCATCAATAAAACGTTTAGATCTAAATTTTTATCTGTAGTTCTTAGGTCTTTTTTTGGCTTTTTAAAAGATCCGTACATCCTCAAATTGGCTTCCAGTTGTGCAAATTTCTTGTGATGTGGTGATTTCCTATCAGGAGAACGTTCCTGATAAATTCTAATAGCGTCACATGGTCTTTTCCCACATTCAAAATAAACTTCTAGCATATCAGTTAAATATTCAAAATTCATATTTTCTATTAATATTAAAATAAATCAAAATTAAACTTATACAACCTTGGTTATTATAATGAACGGTGTTTTTGACAATGCGTTGATCACTCAACCAGACCAGTAGTTGATTAAAAAAGACGCTGTGATTGTTTAATTGCGTACCCCAATTCATGACCTACTGTTAGTTTTGCCATATAAAAATGTGCAAAAACTTGTCTTTTTCTTGCATTATTCCTTATTTAAGTGTAGGTTTTCATGACATTATTCGAATCGTTAGGAAATGTTCTTTTATAAAAATCAAAAAAAATATATATATATATCTATTTGAAAAAAAAAGTTGAATTACGTTTCTCGCGAATCATGTCTGACAAACAGATAATTTGCATTGCTGTTTGTAGTCTTTACGAAACCCTACAGTTTCATATATATAGATCATTAAAATCAGATGATAAATACAGACATTACAGCCTTTGGAAATTTTTGTGGAACAATCGGTATACAGGCTGGTTCACCGGAAACCGCAACGATCGATTGCGGAAAACCTCTAGCTATAAATGATCTAAAATCTTGGCACTATACTAAAGTCGATGGAAGCCATTTGCATAAAATATTTTCATATATTCAATATTTCAATATTAGCGACACTCCCGGATATACCGAAAGTATGTACCAACTTCGTAATTTTAAATGGAATACCCTATATATTGTTACGTTTTTAGATTCTAGGTGAAATTCTAAATATATTTCATATACAGCTTGGTGGCGTTATAGGTTTATATGTACCGTGCGTAATGCGTATTAGACACACTAGCGCACGCATATTTTACATGTATACGTATTATCTCTAGACGTAGCAAAGTTCCGATAGTGGGGAGACATTCGTAAGGGTTTTCGACTGTCAATCGTATCGCAAACATTCAGTTCAATTGAAAAATTTAATAATTAATGACTACGCTCAACACTTCAACCCACTAAACACCAAACAAGTTTTAACTAAAACACCGACGCGTTTCCATAGCAACGCTATCATTATCAAGGCGATAATAAAACTAAATTCAAACAATTTAGTGTTTAGTGTTCTACTTCTGCGCCAAGAGATCCAGTGAAGAACTTCCCAATGACTATACAAAAAAGGCTTTTCCCAGAGACATTTGTAAAAAATTTTCTTCAAATAAATCAGTAAGTTTCATTATAAACAAGTTTAAAATTAATGGGAATGTAGAAACTTATCATCGTAGAATATGACCTAAAGCTACAACACGACAAGAAGAATCACGGATACTTGTAGAATTAAAGAAGTATCCGGACAAATCAGCGTCAAGCATGGTTAAAGCCCTAAACTTAAAGATAAGCAGTAGAACTGTACAAAGAGCATGTGCAGGTGGACTAAAAAGTTATACAGCAGCTAAAAAACCATTTATTTCAGAGAAAAATCGATAAAACGTTTGCAACTTGCTCGAAAGTATACAACTGGTTAGTGAAACGTTTGAATACTGTACTTTTTTTCGGATGAATCAAAGTTTAACTTGAAATATTTAGACGGAATCAGAAGAGTTCGCCGTCCATCAAATAAGCGCTTAGATTATCAATACTGTTAAGGGACAGTTAAGCATAGAGGAGGTAGTATAATGGTTTGGGGGTATTTTTCGGAATTTGGCGTTGGACCCTTGCACCGAATTAATGGCATTATCGATTTATTTATACACAAGGATATCCTTGAAAGTTTAATGTTTCCCTATGCCGAGTAGAACATGCCGCTTTCATGGTCGTTCCAACACGACAGCGACCCGAAGTACACCACGCAACTTGTAAAAAGTTTGATCAGAGTTACAAAAATTACTGTCTTCAACTAGCCAGCTCAGTCGCCGAACCTCGATCCAATTGAGTATCTCTGGGAAATTGTGAACAAGTGTCAACGGAGACAAAGACAAGCTATTTGAAGCTGCAAAACAAGCTTGGTTAAGTATTCCACCAGAAGTCATTAGACCTTATAGTTTCTATGCCAAAGAAATGCAGTGAAGTTATTGAAAGAAATGGTTATGCTATAAAATAAAATATTAAATAATAATTAGTCCAATATGTCTTGTCGCGCCGAATATTGAATATGGGTATTTGTTTTATGTTATGAAGTGAAGTAAATTCTAAGATTGTTTATGTTTTGATCAAATAAATATTTGTTCTTGATTTTTAAATAATTTTTTTATATTATAAATTTTGGAGACAACTGGATAGGCACGGGCGGACCAGTAAGGTGGCCACCACGTTCGCCGGATTTGTCACCGCTAGATTTCTTTTTCTGGGGACATCTTAAAGACCGGTTATACAAACAAACTCATAATAACATTAACGAACTGAGAGAGAACTTTATACAGTGTCTTAATTCTGTTTCTTGTATTCATATTCACAATGCACTTCGGAGCGTTTCGAGACGGTGTGAATTATGTATTGTAAATAATGGGCAGTTCGAACATCTATTGTAAATAATTTTTAATCATGTTTTAATTTATTTTCAACATGAAATTTAAAATATGTGTGATTCGTCGATCTTGAACCGTTTTAATACCGTTGACCATTTAATTTTTTCGTGATAAATTCGTTATGCCAGATTACGATTGTCAAATTTTAACGACTGTTAAACAAAATATCATTTTGTTCCAAAATTAATGAGATTTTCTTTCATTCAGTCAAAAATAGATTTATTAGGTTGCCTTCTTTCCGAGTAAGGATTAAAATATGTTTCATATGCAGCTTCAGCGTTATTATTATTGAGAATAAAGCATTCCAACATATCATACTTTTCGTAATTTTCATAAGCCATCGCAAATTTATAATTTTAAGGTGAAGCATCAATCAAATAATCAACTTAAACTATTGATACTATTTATAAACCTACTGACAGATTCATGTATGTTGAATGACACACGCCTACTAACAAAAAGCAATGAAATGATAAAAATCAATGGAAAATGTTAATTTTTTGCTATAATACAGTGAAAACGAACGAATAGACCCCACATGATATATATAATTGAAATGGCAAAAAAATCCTCTTTTTAATGATATCATAGCCAACTATATGTTCCATATAAAAAATACAACTTTATGTCCTACCTCGAATTTCGAATTTTTTTTTTAATTCTCTAACGCCGTTGCATTCTAATCAAAAAAGTTCCTGAAGAACGTAAAAGTCATTTTTGTCAATTTTCATAAATACCCGAGATATCGTGATAAAACGAAAATGGGAAAAATCGAATTTTCAGGGATAACTCGAAACCGAAAGCCGATAGCCAAATTTGGTTTTCACCATCATCCTCTTCTCAAAAAAACAGATCGAGGATGCGTGGTCCGTTTTTTGATACCTCTTATAGGTGCCGAGATCCCCTATTAAAACATCGAAATTTGCCCACCCTGTACATTGCACAAAACGCTTACACGATGTGAGATAGTTTGCGTCTTCCCTTATATAAAAATTTCTATGTAACTAGTAAGTAGTCCGATGTAACAATACAAAAATTATGTCATTTTATTTTAAATCTTTAGCTCATTGTTAATAAAATAAATCTACCCAAATTCTCCCGAGGTATTATACAATATTATCCTGCTATTTAATTTGGGGAAAATGTTAATATGAATACTACAGGCTACAATTTCAATTACGTAATAACAGCCAATATTAATTTAACAAGTAGGAGTACTACTTAATATGTCATATGTGCAATATCTTATATTTTGTACAGCATTTGTCAGATAATTAACTCATATTCCTCAAAACATATTAAACTTTGTTTTATAGGTTATGTAAAGCATGTAAATACATACGGATTCGCGTTTTCTATATTGTTCTTATTGCTGCTACATAAACATTATTCACTGTAAGAGATACTTTTCCTTCTGTTCCAGAAGTTTGAATTATTTCAGCATTGAATTAATTGAGAAAATGGGATGATTCACTAACCATTTTCGGAGGAGGCAGATCCATATTCAGGTTCGCAAGGTTAATATCTCTACCTTGTTGAGCTAAAGCAACCAGCTTTAGAGCTACAAACATGCCAGCTTTGTCTAAACATCCTCTTCCACCTGGGTCCGAAAGGTCCCATACTCTAGACAATACAATATCACTCAATCCAGACCTTTTAAGAAAGCGAGCTGCTTCCGGGGCTCCAACTGTTCCACATCCATTTGGATCAACCTGTAGAGAAATAATTTACATACAAATATTTGCCAAGTGTAAATATATGATATAATCAAAGATATCAGATAAGATATGTTTAACATTAAAGTGGTACTTACGAAATTGTAATATGCTTCATATATGGCACTGTGATTTCCTGCTACCTAAAAAACAAAAGGTGTCAGAAGGCCAAATATATTAAATTAATATCATTACAAAATGTATAATATATGACGTACTTTATTTTCAATTAGTCAAAAAATATAATGATTAGTAACTCTTGATATAATTTAAAAGAAACAAAATTTGATAACTTATTGACGTTTCGAAATGTCATACGTGTTCAGTGACAGTTTACCAAAGATCTACAAGAAAATAATATATTTGAAAAATGTAGATAAAAATAAAGGTACACGAACACATTTTACAAATTGTGAGGTTTACACTCTAATGAATTTAATTATATTTAACGGAATACTGCTATACCGCCCACTAGAAGTCAATAGTATAATAAACGTTTTTCTATAATTGCTTTTATGCAAGAAAATGAAACCACTTTCACTGTCACCATACATTGCATATTTATGTTGAAAATTAATGCGTTAAAATTTGTTTAAACAAATTATGTCATAAATTCGTGCTAATACCTGCGTTGGAGACGGCAAAGCAGCCATCTTTTCGAACACTGAAATGAAATCGTTTATTGGTCAGTGCGTAGAACGTCAGCCAATCAGAATAACAATCAATACAATCTTAAACAATTCTACCAACTTATAAGCATTAAGCGGGAATATGAAGTAAAATTAATTATGCACAAAATTTATTACAGCATCCTTAAGTTCATCAGATACAATAAAGGGATCTTCATTTAATGTTTGATACAAGTGTTTTTCTTTAAGGAATACGTCACTGTTTCCGTATTCTTCGAAAAGAACTTCTAAACAAGTTTCTTCATTATCAATCATTCTCATCAATTTAGCTTTTTTATTTAAATCTTTTAATATCTCGTATAAAAGACACAATTCATTTTGATTATATTTGTTGCTGTTTACCATTTTCCAAACTTTCTCCTTTTTATCATTATAATACTGCCTTAAATAATTTTGATTTTTGATGACAAATTCAGCACATATGTCAAGCAAAGCTTTATCTATAGAAAATTTAAACGTTATAACGTTCGGTAATTACGATGTTAGAATATTTACCCTTTTGTTGACATTTAGCATTTCTTCGACGCCACGTCTTCTGAGTCTTTTTAGGTCGAACAAATTTTGCGGGCGAAGTACAATATTCACTATCAGTATTATTAAAGAAGTTGCTCATATGAGACTTTCTTTCAGGTTCTTTCTTAATCGGTATTAATGGAGGTATTTTACTATTCAAATATTCAATTAACTTAGAACGAATACTAAAACATTAAAATTTTGCATACAATTATAATTACTCAAGATATAAGTATCACTTTACCTGTCAATTTGATCGTCATTTGAATTAAGGACATGACATTTAAAATCAGATTCTTGCTTCGGCAAAGGAATCATATTGAGAAAGTATAGTAATATATGCAATGGTAAATCATTCATCTTAGCACGAAGCGTTTCCACAGTCTGCAATTAGTTCAATTGTTAAGCATACACTATTGAACTATAGTTTCAAACGACTACGCCTACCTTTTCATATTGCTCAGCAGTTGAATCTTGGCTGGAGTATTCCTTAATTATGCGTAGGGCTTCGTCTAATATCTGCGGACGATCCCGAAAATGTTGTTTTAACACCATCATCAATAACGTCTGGTTATCTTCCATGTTATGGAATAAAAGTATAAAATTAGATTAAATTATGTGAAAGAAGTAATGTTTTAAGCGTTTTTAAAATGTTGGAAGTATTTCTGTCAACAGACTTGATTTCATGTGTTTAAATTGTCGACGGCATTATAAAAAATAATTCTTATAGGTCATAATTTGTATATTGGATCTATGGAAACAAAAATAGTTAAATAAGTAATTGCAGATGTATACAAACAAACGTGTCTCTGTATAGGACGATTATGTGGGATAGTTGGCCTTCACCTGAAGCACGGCAGAAATTAATTTAAACTAAAATAAAATATCTAATAATTATTTAAAAAAATATGGTAAAAAACGATATGCCAAATATATATGAAGTTAACTATAATGGATTACTGAATGATATAACAAATACAGTCAATTATAATTAGTTGTATATGACATATCGTTTTTAGCATGTTTTTTTCTTAAATTGGTTTAATTTTTAGTAGTCAGCCTAGACAGCATTTTTAGGTCAACTAGTGATAATTTCTGTACAGAATAGAAATCCTTCCTGTTCATTTCTAGTACATATTATCATATTATATGTATGTATAATGGGGTGCAAAGGTATCCGGACACGTCTAGATAGAGAAATACCCTGCGCTCAATACTGTATTCCAAAGAGCCGCAGGATAGCTTAGTACCTGCTGGGTGGGATCGTATTTTGTCACTCGTACAATAACGTTCTATTATATAAACGCATATACATATGTAGACATATTATATGAATTAAAATGTTAGAATTTAGGACGGTTGTTCTATATCACGGATATTTTCCGAGTTGTCCGTTTTACTAAAAATTAATAAATATATGACTCCTTTATTGAATTGTAATCATTCAACCTACTAAGAGGAATAGCATTTTTTGCAAATATACATACAAAAATAGAGATTGTTGTCCTCCGATACAAAATAGTAATATATGTATGTTCACATTATATATCTTCACCAGGTGAAAAGCTATCAGGTGCCTTTTGTTATAAGATGCAGTAATGAAGCGTTCGCGAAAGAATACATTATCAACTTTTTTTATCTAGACTTTGGTGTACCTGATTATTTATGTTGCAAATTCATAAAATATTTTGTGAAGTTATAATTGAAAGTAAATTATTTAATTGTTTAATTCTGTTTAGTGAAAATAACTTTATTTATATTAACAATTTTTTAACATTAAGTTAGTGTTCATTCATGGTTCAATATATCAATGATTAATTTGGTTATAAATATTTTTAACAGGCATGTCTTGAAATTTTGATATTATTTGTCATTTACCATTCAAAGAGAAGATGACGATAAAGTTGTAATCGAAGATGTGAACTAGAATAAATTTAAGTTGTAATTAATAATAGGTAATAAAAGATAAATAAAACTTAATAAAAAATGTATATTGTTGTGAATGTTTGTGTATAAAATAAATGATTAATGTTCAACAGAATACTACACTTTAATTCTAGAATAAGATGTATAGATTAATAGAGTTGTGTTTGTGGATTATCCAATCATAAGCACCTATGAACTTGACAAATCTCATAACATACATACATCATTAATCTCTTCTTACGTTTTTCTTCATATAATATGTATATGTAGGTATTTGGGTTTTAGTAATACTAAGAAGTATTTAAATGAAATTTCTAATTAAATAAGTTACCTGTTGTTACCTGCGCTTGTATTAGGTGAATCATCTTCAGATGAAAAATGTTTTTAAAACTAGGGTACGGTATTACTAAAATTATATTACTATACGGGTACATTTGGTTTTACACGTAATTCGTCAATACGCGTTTGTATATGTTTAAGATGTAGTTTTAATTACAGCAGCATCCTTATTATATGGAACTGGCTATTTTTGAGAAATTTTGTTTCAAATTTTGTGCTGATATGAGGGTTTTTATATTTTCAGTAAGCGATCGGCGAAAGCTCCAGATTGCTTTTATCATTTTAAACTATATTTATCTACTATTTATACTAATTATAATGTAAATGAAATATTTTTATTCTCAATATGTAATTGAGTTAAAAGGTGTTAATCTGTCAAAACACTTTTAGTAAGTTGTTCTCTATTTTACCTTACAACTAACCTAAAACTCATACAACAAAATCGTATATAGAACCATAAATAAGAACACTTACTACATTGCAAAAATATTAATAAATATAAACACATTACTTATTATTAAACTGAATTGAATTATCTCTATATTACTACCTTTATGAAACCTTAAAAATTTAGTTTCGATTATAACTTCTATTACAGTAAGTTGAGTGATTTATTATTAACTAAAGGAGTAGTATGTATATTTTAAATATTGACTAATTTTCGTTAAAACTAACAAGTCAAATAATAGTCGCGATATTCATCTCTATATTTATGTAATGCTACTATAAGGAATAATAATATCATCTACTTGACGCTACAAAAGCTTAAATTCCTATATTTTAATTTATGCTATATCCGATGTGTATATACGTATACGCATTTGTATATGGCAATGTTATTGTAAGAGCGAAAAACTACGGTTACACTCAGCAGGTAGTAAGTGCCCTGCGGCTCTTTGGAATAAAGTATTGAGCGCAGGGTATTTCTCTATCTAGACGTGTCCGGATATCTTTGCACCTCACTGTACATACATATAGGAAATGTCATCACTGACTAGCATTATGAGCTGCTTAATCATACATTAAGGGTCTATTTTCACTCCTAGCGAGCACATCTAACATCGGCTGTCATTACAAATAAATTGGATAACAGAGGGAGCTAATAGTAGCAGTTGTCGATCATACTGCGAGATGAAAGACAGCAATATAGAAAATGAGATAGCAAGATCGTGACATAGGGGCATGTCGTGAAAGGGGTGTAAGCACGTAGAAAGGAATATAAAGTAAATTCGAATAGCAGTAATTGCGGCGATGATGTGTCCCTCTTTTAGAAAGGTGCCAAACCATTTGGAATGTCTACAGTTATCTGTTTTACTACCGGATACGTTTCTTGCAATACTCTTTTTTATTTAGCATTATATTTCTTTTTATAATGTACACCATCCTTATTCCCGTTCATATTTAGTGGACGAATAAGTTTATAACTCTTGAAATACTTTACTTTAAAAATTTAAAAAAAAATCTTTTTTATTAAACACGTAATTTCTGTCACTTACTATTCGTCCATCACCAATTTATAATTAAATGTTAATATTCCAGTAATAATTTCTTGTTTATAATCATTCTTCACAAAAATTATTGCAAGTAAAAATAACGCAATTTCAAATTTCCCACCAACAACTGATAATAGCCCCTTAATAAAGCAAAAGGAGTTAAGGAATGAAGGAATTAATAATATATACACTGAGAAAAATAATCTTAATATACTGTATAGCTAAGAAGAGTATAATAATTATAGGTGCATTTTTATTTAGTTTAATTTACTTGATGTAACTGCTCTTGGTAAACTTGTTTTTCTATTAATGGTCTGCTAGGATAGGTGATCTATGCTATATTTTTAAGTACACAGTTTAATAATATTTGAAAATAATGTCACTTTCAACTAACTTATAAACTAAAAGCTAGTATACTGTAGTGTAAGAGTAATAGTAAATGAATTAAGTATCGAAAGTAAAATCAGTTGTCAATGATTCTCATTACACAAATTAATTGAACTATCGGACACATTCGTAATATAATCGGATTGTGCGCCTGCGCATGAGTGACCTTGGGACCAGTGTTGCCAACCTGGAAAACCAAAAGTCGGTAGCACCGACCGTAAAAAATCGGTAGATATCGGGAAAAATAGGTAGGTTGGAAATATCAAGATAAACATGTTACGGAAAAAATACTTTTTATTAAAAAACAAATGCAAAAATAAAATAAGAATTTAAAAAATAAAACAACTCAAAATAAACGTGGTATCTAATCTTCGCTTGATGAACTACTATATAAATTTTGTTTGTTCATAAATGTCAATAATTTTTGCTCAACAGGAAAATTGTAGCAACTATTATTTCCTATATATTGTTTAGTTTGTAACAATCCTATTATTGATCCGTGTTTAATTTGTTCCGTTGCTTTGTTTTCATTAAATTTATGGAGGAGAATACTCTTTCTACATTAGCCGAAGAGTGTGAGAGACAAATATATAACTGTTTTATGAGTACTTTTTTTGATATGTCTTATAGTTTTGGAGATATTAAAGCAAATAGCGAAGGGTAGCGTTGTCTTTAGGGCGTTCCACCCCCGAAAACGGGCGATTTAGCACCTATGAAAGTTACCGTTGTTCTTACACTGCATCAGTCTACAAACCCACCAAATTTCATTTAAATCGGTCACCACCACTTGCCTGTGTTTCCTTGTTAGTGGATAATATTCTGCTAACTTCCATTACTTTAATAAACTCTCTATAGTGTTCATCTTTGTTGAAATACTAGAACTGAAGTTATAACTTAAATGGATGAATTGATTACTCGATGAACCACAGTATCGCACAATGCACTGCTAACAAACAGACGAGAGAAACGTAAAGCCATCAGTACATCAGTAAAACGCCAGTATAGCCGATGAAATTTGCACATGGATTTGTATGTCCCAAGGTCACTCATGCGCAGGCGCACAATCCGATTATATTACGAATGTGTCCGATAGTTCAATTAATTTGTGTAATGAGAATCATTGACAACTGATTTTACTTTCGATACTTACTTCATTTACTATTACTCTTACACTACAGTATACTAGCTTTTAGTTTATAAGTTAGTTGAAAGTGACATTATTTTCAAATATTATTAAACTGTGTACTTAAAAATATAGCATAGATCACCTATCCTAGCAGACCATTAATAGAAAAACAAGTTTACCAAGAGCAGTTACATCAAGTAAATTAAACTAAATAAAAATTCACCTATAATTATTATACTCTTCTTAGCTATACAGTATATTAAGATTATTTTTCTCAGTATAGAAATGGATAATAATTACTGTATAATATTAAAACTGAGCGCGCCTGAAGCCATGGCTGATTTTCTACTCAATATTGAAAAAAAGGGCAAGAACTAAGAGACGAATTCATTCAAGAGTGTTCGCAAGATGAAAGCAGATTTGAATCTGCTATAAAACAAAATAAGATATTAAATTTTGCAAGTTGCAACGAGAACAAAAAAATTAAAATCAATCATAAAATTAAAAAAGTTCACATGCAGATATTGAAAAAATGTTATCATACCCGATGACTCCAATGCCCACATCTTTAGTCATGTAGATGGTACGATCTCAAAAACCGATAAATCAGCTAGGTGTATTATGAAAATTTTGCGAACTGGTAGCAGTTTACCGACCCATATCGACGTAGTCATTATTGATGGTTTCTTTTTAATACATTGTATGAAAGATGTGTCTCAGTCATTTGGTAATATTTCAAAAAAAATATTTGAGATTCTCACGAGTTACAATGCTTTGCGCATACATATAGTTTTCGATCGTTACTGTTCACCGTCTATTAAAGATTACGCACGATCGTTGAGAGGTGCTTCTGAGAGCAGTTTCACATATACCTACTATCTCTGGTTCGGAGAAAACTAGTGCGAACGATTTTGCAAAAAGAGCTGAAAAATGAAAAGTTCAAAGAAGCTTTAGTCAATTTTTTACTTGTTTACTGTAGAAGTGATGAGGTAGCCCCTTTTATAGGAAATGAAGTTATATTATTCAATTTTATTTACGAAATTAGAGTTGATGGTAATGGGAATGCTGTTCAAACAATAAATCACGATTATAGTTGCCCTTCGCTTGAAGAAGTTGATACAAAAATCATTTTTCATGCGTCGAAAATCCAGGCAAACTACAACATCGTTATAAAATGCTCCGATGCCGACATTACTGTAATATTCTTGGGAGATTTACATAAAATAACGGCAAGTATTTACATCAATTATGGAGTAGCTAAAAATCGGTATGTTATAAATGCTGCTCACGAAGAGCTAGGATCAGATCTATGCCGAGCTTTGCCTGGATTTTACGCACTCACAGGATGTGATTACAACCCAGCATTTTTTCGAAAAGGGAAAAACGTTCGTTCAAATTGCTTCAAGAAGATACGGTATATCAAAAAGCACTTGGAGCTTTAGGGGAGACATCGACCGAACTAACTTTCTACAATTTGGGTGTTACTGCACAATGGTTTTCATCGTATCTGCGCGGTAGATTACAATTTGTGATAATACGATTCAGGAACTCCAATGGTCAGATCCAGACAGCGAGGTCTCATTGCGTGCCTGTGAGCAGCGGCGTGCCTCAGGACTCCGTGCTGGGTCCTGAGTTATTCAGCATTTTTATTAATAACATTGTGCTATATTTCTGTCAGATGTTTGTGTGACACTATATGCTGATGACATATCGTTGCTCATCACACCGGACACTAGCAGCGATATTGAATTTCTGACAAATAATATATTGAAAACCCTCTGTCAGTGGTTCGAGGAAAATAAGCTCACATTAAGTCTGGAAAAGACCAAATAAATGTTGTTTCACACCCGCCAAAGAAACGTTAGTTTGCTGGACCTGCATATTAATGATCAGAAGTTAACGGAAACCATGCTATTAGATTTTTTTGGGTTACTCTTCAAGATGCGCTGCTGTGGACGGATCACTGCGATGGCCTTTCTAACAAAATTTCCAGCAAATCTTATGCTTTCCGCTGTTTAAGATCGCAAAGGTCTCGACGTCGATTTTATCGTCACTATATTACTCGGAGATCCAGTCGCGAATTCAATATGGTGTTCTGTTCGTCTATCGTCGGGTGCACGCCGAGTATTCTTGTCTCAAAAGGCAGTCGTGAGAAACATCGTTGGAGTCCATTATACCGATTCATGTAGACCTATATTCCGGAGGCTTAACATATTACATTTGCCTTGCTTACAGGAACGTCGAATCATTTCAAAGAAACTCAGAAATTCATGACTACGATACCCGAATAAAAAATCAGATGCATTATTCCAAATGTACGCTACATGTTACCAGTCTAGGTGTCAATAACATCGGCATTAAAATTTTCAATCGTATTCCCAACCATGTTAAAGAGATCAGGAGATACAACTCCTTTAGGGCCAATTTTAAAGCGTTTCTGCTTCAGCAAATGTATTATTCGGTTGACGAGTTCTTGTAACAATTATTGCAATTGTTATGAATAATTTTTTTTATTTGAATTTATTTGATGAATCTTCTTCACTTCGAATTTGCTTGTATCTGTTTCTTTTCTTTTTAAGTAGAGTTATATCCTAGTATTATGCTAAAATGTTTATATAATTAACCTTTAATTTTTGTTATGTGACGAGTTGTATACACATCATGAAAGTGTCTTAACAATAAACGTATTATTATTATTATTATATAAATAAAGCATTTGTATGCAATAGGTATACATATATGGACATAATTCCATAAAAAAATAGACTATGTACAGACCAAATGTTTCTTCGCAGCTTCAAAGTTAAAAAGACCGACGAAGCTTTCTTGAAAAAAAAAAATTACGAAACTTCGATGCTTCTTGTTCGCCACCGTGCTATTCCGAATTACTTCAGCAAATAAAAAGAGCCCACTATATTGCGCACCTTTGGAAAAATGCAACATTAGGTACCAGAATTAGTCAAATTTAAACCAGAAACATTAGGATGGACATTAAAGGAAAATAAATATGAATTTCTATGGTTTGAAGGCCTACAATTGCCACCGTTGCGCGTTGGTGAGAGATATAATCTTAGATACTACAGATTCGGAAGGTAATATTTGTGTATTTCGCTACTCTTGAATGTCGATGTTACATATTTTATTTATTCAACTATTTATTGTTTTCGGATGATAAAGAATCGGAATATGAAGTGACGACGATCGTAAATTTGATTAAATTTTGTTTATCGATGTATTTCGATTGAATAAATAATAATTACTTATTTTTCCAATAATTACTTATTTTTCGAAACTCTTTTATTTCTCAAACTCACTCTTGTAATTTGACATTAATAGATTTTTAGTACGAACCAACCCGATAGAGGCGCATCATTTGTTCAATTTATAAATATTTGATTGATTTACTTATCACAAACAAAATAACTATAGCTACTGCTCAAAACAATTAGAGGACATTTGGACGATATAATTATGTATTGATATTATAGGTACTCTATTTTTTGAGCAGTGTTTATTAAAGATACCAATGTACCTTTTAATATAGTTTAATTAAGTATTATAGTATTATAATCAAAATAATTCGGAAAATCTTCTGAATTAACTTCTAACAATTTCCAAATAGCTTCATTTATTCGTCAAGAATACTCAGAAAATTTGTCAGAAGTGCACTCGATCATGTAAGTGCGAAGTTAGAGAGAAAGACGATCGATGCTGCTGAGCGCGGCGATATACTTCGCCGTACAATAAAAAATAATTATCTCTTCCACATTTTCTTGTGACATTTTGCAAGCTGTTTTTTCTACGCATTTTCAACGTAATTGCAAATTGTCAGAAGTGCACCTTAACATGTTGTATTTCCAAAATTTTTCGCATTTTCATCAGCTTCTGACAACCCTTTCTCTTCCACCTACCCTTCTGACAATTGTTTTCCTGTTTTTTATCATTATTTACTATTTGTACAAACAAATTTCATCCATGCACCTTTTCGGTTTTTTAGAAATGAAAATTGACAGTTTTCACCGCCCCCACACGCCTACATCTTCCAGAGCACCTTCTGACGATTGCACTATCTATTTGTCGTTGCTAATACTACCCAGGTGAGACTGTCCGTACACTTTTTCATGTCGACCGACATGTAGCCAGCTCTCGGGCTATACTCCAAAAGACAGTTTCCTAGACAACATCAGACTAAAATTTGATAAAAATGTATTCATTCATATATGAACATAGTAATAGAACAAAATTTTATTTCATTATATACAGTATGTCTCACTAAGTTGAAACCATATGGAAAACTTAGGTTAGCCCCTCACTATAGTCAATTATAATATATCTTGTCTTTAATCGTTTGTAGATATTTGATAGCGAATTTCCAACGTTTGATAGTCAATAGTTTTGTGTGTCGTGTTCAGTTAGTATATCGGTAAAAGTCACCGGTAGATACAGAATAGTGAACTGAATACCTTCATTGTAGGTATTATAGTGCGACTAAGTAAACCTGACCCCTCAAGCAGCACCATCGATTTGTCGTGTACATTCCCAAACAAAAACTTAGCGCGCCAAAATTTAAATGTGATATAATCTTATGTGAATATAAAAATACATAGCATAATTCTCACAGTCTAAAGAAAACAACATAAACTATCATCATTTATTCAAGCAAAGGAATGTTATATAAAAATATTCAATATTTATTTATTTATTCATGTGAATAGGACATTGTACTTACATATATTACAAAAGAACAATAAATGTAGATATCATTAAAAAAGAAATTTGAAAGAACAATATACAAAATTGTAATGTAAAAGTTACTTCGCCACTCTTCATTTTGCACAATATACACTGGTGTTAAACACTATAATTATAGTTCATCGTCAGAGTCCAACCAGTCCGTATCTGACTCCGAATCTGAATCATTTAATCTAATTATAAATTCTTCTTGTATATCCATTAGGTTGTCACTATGGATGTATTGGTTTTGTATTCTCCGTACATGTTTGCATTCTGCTTGCCACAATTCTGGAGTAATTTCAGCAAACGCCTGCCTAGTTAAGGCTTCCACATTACAACTACCATCAACATTTTTTGAGGCTACCTTTCTCTTCACCATGCTCCAAATCATCTCTATCGAATTAAGCTCACAGTGATATGGAGGTAATCTTAATACGGAATGACGTAAACTTGCTGCGTAATTGTCAATCTCATATTCCGGCTGTGGTTTATTACGTCTAACAATTTGAAGTAATTCACATTTTAACATGTCTGGATGATGCGGTATATTTTTCAACAAAAGCCACGATATAATATCTGCTTTTCTGGATGCAGATGTTGGTGCCCTATTAATTTGTACACTATGGTATGGTGCATTGTCCATAACTATAATGGAATTGTCTGGTATATTGGGTATCAACTGTGTTTTGAACCATTTCGAGAAATTGTCGTAGTTCATCTCATCATGGTAATCTCTGCTTTTCGTCTTTGATTTGAATAAAATTAGTTCGCATATTTTCCCCGGGCCAGATTAACTTGGTTGCGCTCTAGATACTATTAGAATGTAGATATTCAGTGCGATACTTCACTCATTACTACTTAGCGGTGACTTTAACCAATGTGCTACCTGAACACAACCAATAAAACAAATTCTCAAAAAAATCTGTGTGATGTTAGCCCTTTATGTCGTCATTTTACCACCAAATTCAATTTCATTTAAACAGAATCATTTGTGTTTATTATCTAGCAAATTTACAACGTTTGATAGTTGATAATTTATTAATCTATATATGTATATATGAAAGAAAGTGACGTTAATTATAGGTATAGTACCTACTAATCTTATAACTCAAGAACGCCAGGACCGATTTCGATGATTCGCACCAATTCCGGCCAAACAAGAAAAATGCGCAAGAAAATTCCCGAAATATCCCCGAAAAAAAATTATCAAGAAAATTCATTTTCCCATACATTTTGCATGGAGTGATTTTACGACGCCATTTTCATGATAGATGACATTTATGTTTTACGTTATGTTTTGACAATTTTTTTTTGCAAATTTTTTTATGACAACTGTTTTGCGGGACACGGTGAGTGGTACGGGACGGGCGGGACACGGAGGGTGGTACTCGTAACAATAAAACATTAAATATCTAATTCAATACTTTTCTAGGCAGAATGAAGTCTGCTGGGCCAGCTATAGTAAATAATAAAACAAATGTAGTAGAATATTAGGCAAGCAACCAAAACGACATAAGAAAAGCGTTTTAAGGGCAACATGTAATATTAACTCATTATGGCCACATTTGCCATCGAGTTTAATGTGTGTGCATGTTAACGCCACCCCCACAATGACAAATTAAAATTTTATATAGCACAAAGTTTTGTGCTAGTTTTGTGCCGTTTTGTGCCGCAAACCGGAAGTTTTGTGCTGCTTCCGTTATCGAGATATTTGCATTTCTTTGTGGGGGTGCCGTGGACATGCCAGCACCCCGACGGTCGAAAATTCAAAATCTAATATGGCAAAAGTTTTGTGCTAGTTTTGTGCCGTTTTGTGCCGCAAACCGGAAGTTTTGTGCTGCTTCCGTTCTCGAGATATTCCGCAATTATCGGTGACCGCCGGCACTATTGTTGGAGATGCCAGCCGCCTTTGTCGGCGGCTTTCGGCGATAAGCGCAGCCGCGTCATATTGAAAGATGAAAATAATCGGTTAAAGGTTTCACACTTTTAAAACGTATTTCATATTCAAAATGTTATTTTCATTTTCAAATTTTGAAACGGTTAAGTACCAACATATGTACGTGTGTATGTACAAATTAAAAAAATTCAAACAAAAATTTGTTAGTTTCTAATTCATTCATATCTAATATAGATGGCGTTTGTATTATTATGAAACTTGTATTCAACTTGTTTTCTTCGAACAGAACATCGGCGTAGTTTTTATATTTTTACAATCCTCCTGAGATTTTAGAATACCTTTATTGAATGTTTTCGAAACTACCTAGAGCGTCCAAATGATGGATTCAAAGTTTGACAAATTAGTTCGACAAAAATCTGAATAAAAGAATTCACATAGATTTCCTAATATGATTGTTAATATGGCAGAGGGAATCTTTTATAGAACTCCAGATGCATGTGCCGTAACAAGATCGAGAATTTGAAGTAAATCTGATTCAGAATGGGCCATTTGGAATAGCTTAATATGGGGTACGAGGTGCCGTAAACATGCTAAATTCCAAAATTTTTTGCGGGAAAACGGGGGCAGCACAAAACTCGCTCTCAACGGCACAAAACTCAGTGGCTGTAGCACAAAACTTTGGCGTACTGCAAAATCCGCTATCCTACGTACTTTCGCAGATATAGGATATGGGGTGCCGTAAACATGCTAAATTCAAAAATTTTTTGCGGAAAAACGGGGGCAGCACAAAACTCGCCCTCAACGGCACAAAACTCAGTGGCTCTAGCACAAAACTTTGGCGTACTGCAAAAACCGCTAGCGTACGTACTTTTCCAGATATAGGATATGGGGTGCCGTAAACATGCTAAATTCAAAAATTTTTTGCGGGAAAACGGGGGCAGTACAAAATTCGCTCTCAACGGCATAAAACTCAGTGGCTATAGCACAAAACTTTGGCTTACTGCAAAATCCGCTATCCTACGTACTTTCGCAGATATAGGATATGGTGTGCCGTAAACATGCTAAATTCAACAATTTTTTACGGGAAAACGGGGGCAGCACAAAACTCGCTCTCAACGGCACAAAACACTACAAGCCTACAGCAACATTTTGGCGCTAATAGATTTTGATTTTGTTGGTAGGGGTGCTGGCATGTCAACGGCAACCCCAAAAAGAAACGCGAATATCTCGAGAACGGAAGCAGCACAAAACTTCCGGTTTGCGGCACAAAACGGCACAAAACTAGCACAAAACTTGCCATATTAGATTTTGAATTTTCGACCGTCGGGGTGCTGGCATGTCCACGGCACCCCCACAAAGAAATGCAAATATCTCGATAACGGAAGCAGCACAAAACTTTCGGTTTGCGGCACAAAACGGCACAAAACTAGCACAAAACTTTGTGCTATATAAAATTTTAATTTGTCTTTGTGGGGGTGCCGTTAACATGCACACGTTTAATGTTCTTTGGGCAAAATCGTTTGTAGGTGCTGTAGGTAGTCACACAATCAATACAGTTTAAGAGGCCATGCAACTAGCACTCACAACAAAAACACAGTCGCGCTGTCAAATACGTTATTCAATAAAATCAAAAATGTCGGTAAAATTTAAATAGTATAACAGTTGGTGGTCACCGGACTAGATTCCATCTGATTTTAAGCGTACAACATAGAGTACATTCATCTCATAACAAGGGGAGCGGATACAATATCACAAATTACAGAGCTCAATACAATCTGAATCTACATTTGTCGTTGCCGAAGTTAATTTCACTGTGAATCGATTAACTGATGAAGCTAAACTAAAGAAATTAAGGCTGTGTCCGAATTCGCATTTTTCTTGCATCTAGTATACTGTATTATTCACTTACCTATAGCAATCTATCCGTGTCTGTAAATGATCGTACGCGAATTATGTTGGTACGTCTACAGATTTTTGAATTTGTAGTGGCTACAGTGTCGCTTATGTCAATATAAATCTGATTTTGACAGAGCACATTGACGTACCGTGGTTTTGTGTATTATCTGGCGTCGATAATTTTATTAAATGTTTACGACTGAACATGATGCATATATTCTTATGGCTCACTTTCGGAGTGCATCTCGAAATCAAGATGGAACATGGTCATATAATTTGCGGTCTTGCTTTGAACAATTCGTAGAATAATAGGGTCAATTTTATTTAATCAAACAATTAATGCAGATAGATACCAAACTGTCATTTTGCAAGAATTTATTAATCGGCTCCATGATGATGAAATAACACGGGGTTGTTTCCAACAAGACGGAGCCACTGCTCAAACTGCAGGTGCTAGCATAGCATATTTGCAGCAGTTTTACGGTGATCCTATTATCAGCCAAGGCCTGTGGCCACCAAGAAGTCTAGATTTGACACCACCAGATTATTTCCTTTGCGGACATGTAAAGAATAATGTTTTCAAAAGCACACACAATTACACACATTGGAGGAACTTCAAGAGGCAATTACACATGAAATTGAAAACATCACTCAGGAAGCACTTCATCGTGTATTTGAAAGTATGAAACGACGAGTAAACTTGTGTTTACAAAATGATGGTGGACATTTTCAATAGTTTCTGTAAAAATAAAGTATTTTTCTACTCATCAGTGTTTTCATGTAATAAAGCATTTGTTGAATACTTATTTAATAAACTCACATAACCAGCATAACCTTAGTGTTTATTATTAACATTTTTTGTCAACCCAAAGATTTACGCTACGCCACTGAAAGCCGCCAACTGTAGAAAAATAAAATCCATAGTACCAACATAATCCACGTACAGTCAGAGAAAAAATAGTCGAGACAAACTTACCCTATACGCGCAGTTTACCGTCTTATTCGCACACGCAGAGAATGTAAAACTCGGTAGAGGGTGCGAATGAGAAGGTAAACTGCGCGTAGTGTAAGTTTGTCTCGACAATTTTTTTCTCTGAGTGTACGATCATTTACAGACACACAGTATAGTCAGTTAGAATACACACGGATTGTCTATGTGTGCGTTCGTGAGGTGGAGTAGGAAATCCGTAACTAAGCAACGATGCATGCGAATCTATCCCCACCTACGTACTGAACACATCTACAAGCACAGCGCTGCCCATAGGCCTGTGGTTTTTACTGTATATCTACTATAACCACAGCATAGTATCTAGCCAGTAGCGTCACACGCTAAAAATTTGTGTTCTTACCCTTACCTGTTGAACGATGTGTCAAAGCCGGTGCGCATTAGTAATGTACACTGCTGCTCTTTATTAATACGAGCGTAAATGACCATTGCGCATTTATTCCCTGCGCAAACAATTGCGCATTTATTCCCCGCCTGTATATTCGCCCGCTTATGTGCGAAAGCCAATGCGCAAAAAAAACTCGGTCCCCGAAGATCAAAGGTGCCGACAGAGAGTGACTCTACTGGTTAGATACTATACGACGGATGTGCTACAACCTAGTCAACAAGTCCCACCACTATAGTAAGCCACGCCTCTCCGAATGCATATGAACTAAAATGTACCTATAGGTACTAAAATGTGAACTAGAAGTAAGTAAACCAAAATGTAGGCTAGAATGTGCACTCGCAGTTCTACCAACTTCGCAATAATAAGTTTTTCACTGTTTTAACGGGTTTTAGTTCATAAATGAGCTATATTTATATTCGTTTGAAGCAGTTGTTCTGGGAATTACTGGTTTTTTGTCTAAAGACGTTGAAATTTATTTTATTTATTTATTGTCATAGGTATTTGTTATGACTTAAACAGACCTCTATCGGCTTCACACGGAATCTACCTATTTTCAAGTATAGACACATCAAGTAAACGCGTCCAAATTACTTTGGAATACATATAGGCTTGACATGTAGGTATACTTGGTGGGGCAAGTTTACGTGACGTCACAAGAATACTTCGCATACATACTAATATAGGCAATTCGGACGCAGCCTAAGTCTTGATCAGGCAATGGACCTTGATTTTTAGGTGATGCTTGAGAACACGAAACCAAATTACCGCATGGAAATTCCCTGCCAATGGAAAGAACAATAAATAATAAAATTTTACTTTCTCAATACTTACTCTCAACTCAACGTACTTTTTTATGCTACAGTTCCTTACCATGTTGACAAATATGGAATAAATGATATAATGTAATAATAAATGTATACGAATTCCAGAATAATAAACATGAAATAACCGAATCAAAATGATAAAACTGCCAAATCCAAAAGCATATAAACTCATACTTGATAAAAAAAAAATGAACATAATATAATTGGTGGATATAGGTATGTAAATAACCTCTACATGAATTTTACTAAATTTATTTAGTGGAAATTTGTATTTGTTCCTCACTCAATTCAGACAATTTAATATACTTATAAAGAAAGATAGAAATCCGAACATATAAACAATAAAATAGCTTCAGACATAACTTGGACATAACAATGGCACCCGGTCATATCTCAGGAACGTCTTATAGAACAGTTTTAGGCAAAAAATTTCACTGACTAGTGTGATTACGAAAAAAATCGGAAATTATTTAGGCAATCGTAGGATGACCGCTAAATGGCGTAACCGATCACAAAAAAATTTACAAAATTTACCAAAATAAGGTTTATTAGAAATATGAAAATCGAAATTTTCTAAAAATTTCGTATATTTTACGCTGGAAGAAATGTAGCTATTTGACCGAATAAGGGTTAGGGAGGGGGGAAGAGGTTGTTTTGACACACAACATTAATCATATACTGTTGAAACGCCACGAAATCAGATCTAGACATTTAAAAGATGTTTCTCTTATCAAATTAGTAGGGTTATGAACTCTGTTGCTTTTGCATTTTCTTAATTTATTATCTCTACGAATGTTTAATATTAGGTGCAAACTGGTACTTCTTGCTACTTCGACTGCGTTTCATTTATTTATACGTCTCTCAATCACTGTTCTATTTATTCCTTCTGTTTTTGGGCTTAACGTTACTTGTTTCAGTCACTGTAACTATAGAGTAATGGTGTAACTTTCTAATAGCTGTATTGTATTGTACAATAATGTATGCTTTTTCTTGCCTACCTTTTCATTATCTTAGATAATAGTTTCTTTTATTTTGAAATGTGTATAATTAAATTAGACTATGTTTGATGTATTCCATTTGGTATGTGTATGTCCACATGTATATGTATATATCAATAAAATGATTTATTTTTATTATTATTATATAACATAGTTGCTAGGTTCTCCTTTGTAGATGATGATTCTATTCCTTTTTAAGCGTTCCTAAGATTTCGACACAACGATAGTGTGTAGAAATGTAGTGAAAGTTTTTAATTTACGGGATGTATTTTCAAACAATCTACAGCAATTCTTGAATCTGACCAGAATGTACATTTTAGCGATTCTTCTATATGTTTATACAATCGCGAAAGCAATAGTTCTGTTCATAGCTCTAAAAGCGACCTTGTCAATGCTTTAAGCTGTGCCACCTTTGGCTTAGAACACAACATTTGTACTAGTGTAATTCTATCTCTATTAACGGACCTTACATAAATGCACGATCCATAGCTAATTTGTAGTTTTAGCAAAACCATAAAGTTTAATAAAAACGGAATCATTAAAAATAAATTCTCCTACTATTCTTGGAAATCGTCTATCTCTATTAGCAACTAAAATCTGTCTATACATTTTAGTCATCATGCCAGTCGAAATATATTATAGTTATATTTTCTAGATTGTAATATAATAAAAAAAAGTTTTGAAGCAACGCTTATAGCTCAGGTTCTGTTGAATCGAATTTTGCAAACTTTCTAGTTGAAAACAATTCTACTTCACTAATATCTAATGCTTACAAATTCAAACCGGTTTAATAAGTGACGTATATGCTAGAGGGTGCTTTCGAAAATTTTAGCGTAAAGTATTGTACAATTGAAAAAGTCGAACTTATTCCACTCATCAAATTCGATGAGAGTGCTATTAACAAAAATGCGACAGGGGTGTGGAATTTTCAATGTGAGGATAAATAAATTAACTTGCAGATAAAATTTTATTCGTAAGATAATTACAATATTGAGTGTTAAATAGAAGTTATCTGAAAGATAAAGCATTGTAGTTGCTAAATTTTATCTGCCAGTTAGCAATATCTGTCGGTTACTTAACTAACACTTTTATCCTCACATTGATAAACTCATCCTAAGGGTAGGTTTATCAATGTGGGGATAAATAAATTAACTTGGAGATAAAATTTTATTCGTAAGATAATTACAATAAAACGTTTATTGAGTGTTAAATAGAAGTTATCTGGAAGATCAAGCATTGTAGTTGTTAAATTTTATCTGCCAGTTATCAATATCTGTCAGTTACTTAACTAACACTTTTATCCTCATATTGATAAACCCAGCCGTAGGGTGGGTTTGCTAACTGGCAGATAAAATTTAGGAACTACAATGCTTTATCTTGCAGATATCTTCTATTTGACACTCAATAAACGTTTCATTGTAATTACCTTACGAATAAAATTTTATCTGCAAGTTAGTTTATTTATCCTCACATTGATAAACCCACCCTAAGAAAAATAATCTATCCAGCAGTACAAAAAATAACTAAATTCAGGTTAACTGCGTTTAAATATAGAAGATGAAGTTATTGAATTTCTTTAGATAAGGCAGTAGAATTTCGTACACTTGAAGAACAAACATGATATGCTTGTGAGTAGTGCTTCTTGTTTGTAATAACAACTGCGGTACTGAGCGTAATATTGAAAAAATACTACTCACACACTAAGCAGAAATTATATCGGTTCGTTCAACTTTTCATTTTCAACAAAGTAGCGCTCTCTACATACCTACCGATAAATACAGGGTGTCCAGTTTAAAATGCAGTACATGGGGATAGCGTTGGAGATACAACGTCGGTTAAATAGGAGAAAAGTTGCGTATTCATTTGTCCGAGAATAATCCGACATCAGATTTTGAAATTACGTAATTAGACGTACGGGGATTTTCAACTACTGCTTGAAGAACAATATTTTCATTATTTTCACTGTTTTGCCTTCTTTTGGGTTTGACAAAACTTCCATGCATTTTCAAATTATCTCGCAATCGGCGACAAATGCTTTTTTCTGGCTGTCGCCTTTCAGGATACCTATCGAAATACATTTCTGGAGCCAATTCATCATTTCTTCCACACAAAATCTATGAAATAGAGGCGATTTTCGCCTCTATTTCATAAAGTAAAAAATTCATAACTTTGGAACCGCTGCAGATAATCAAACCAAATTTGGAATGTTGGATGAACAAATCATACTCTTTCTTTTAGTGACACAAACTTAATTCAACTTTTACCACAAAGCAGAGGTAAATTTTTCCATGTCTATTTCAATGCTTGTAACTTTGTTCATAATTAACTTATTAGAGAAATATTCCACATTCAAACTGTTCTGGTCGTTAGTAATCGATTTGTGGCGAAAGAAATCGTTTTTCATCTTCTAGTTGTAAAACAAGCGATTTTTTTACCTGGACGAATATTTTCGCGGGTAGCTGTATAAGTATGTGACCTACCTTCTAGTTACTTTTAAGCATTTGTTAAAAATTTCACTATTTTGCTTATTACTCAAATACTCAATATTATGCCGCTCTGATTTTTTCACTGTTCTTTTATGGAGGACCATTACGGATCGTTAAAAGGAACTATTGCTGTTTTATGGATTTCAGAAGTATACGCAGCCGACACTGTGGGTAATTGAACAGTGTTCAAACTTTAAAAATATGAGTATGCGAAATATGTAAAATGTACTGATGGCAGGAAGTTAATTTAATTGTGAGAGTGTGTTTTGATCCCACTGTATAATTTTATATGGTTTATTAAAACACACATTTTTCTAAGATTTTTATTTTAAAACGAACATTTTAACAAGTTATGTATTTATGTTGGCAGTTTTATAAATGGATTCTACAATTGTATATAAGGATATTGATAAATAAATGTATGAATTTACATAATATGTAAAGATAATGAACGTAGTATTTCCAAAATTGGAAATACAACTGGCTGAAATCAGTAGTGAATATTATCAATAGGTATATTTTTGTAGAGAATGTTACATCAACTTGCCTTTATTTCACTATAAGAACACAAATGCAATCAATAAGCTGGCAGCTACTAAGACAAAACATTCTTATAATTGTTTTAAAGTTTTGATTATAATACCTACAATTTTTACTTTCACAGAGTAAAGGTGAATATAATAAACGGTTAATGCAACCGATACACGATGCTAGGTAGGTACTATCTATCATACTCACTTTATGTTTACACATTTTTATTAACATCGAAATGAAAATATTACATTTGCATTTCATGTTTGGATATCTTCCTTATGATCTAATATGTAAAGTCTGTCTTGGCGGTGGTTACGTTTACTTTTAGCGTTGAAGTCTTTCATTCAACGTTTTCACATAATATCTCAATGTTCATCGTTACTAGTACATTGATTTCTCTACATAATCTACAATACAGCATAATTAAATGAGTTGCTGCACTACCTGTTGTTTACTTGCTAACAACAGGTTTTAATAATATAACATTTTTAGATTTTGTTTTAGAATTATATTTTGCATTACAAAATATTTTTTGTTGTAGATACATAACATATTTTATATGTTACCATTAAAATACAAAGTCTTTCGACAGTATGGGGAGTCGAACGTTTACCAATCTGTCGTTAATGTGTGGTATTTTTTTACTTTTATAGGAATTATATAGTCACATAACAATTAATTGTGACTTACTAAAGGCTATAAGGTAACAGTTTCCAGAGAATTTCGACATTAATCACAAGATAAAAAGAAATTAAATTGCAGATCGAATAATTTTATTGCTGCCTTCATCAGCATCAATTATCATTTTAACTCAAAAACGACATTAAAATAAAAAAAAATTAAGTATTAATTTTATTGTATCTATTTTTTAAAAGTATTAGTACTTATTAAGCGTCTGTAGGATCGAGGAAATCGCTGCGAGTGCTTCCTCCTCATTTTTTCAGTATCAACAAGCTTGCTATATTCTTTATGCTCGTGGAGATAGCAATAAGCTAATAAGTTGTTTATATGACGAGAGGCTGTCTGAAATAACAACTAACTTAAACAATAGCGTTAGATTAGTTTTTGCTGGTTAGCTAATACGATCAATTGGTGCATAGTCATGACTATTTAATGGGTCAATATGTTTGTTATGTACTCTTATTTGGCAAACATTAGGCCCCGTTTGTGAAAGACATTGTACAGTTCTAATCCTGTAATTTAAAATTGATAAGTACATTTTAACTATTTTAATTTTAATTTATTTTACTTGTTAATAGGTAAGGTATTATATTATATATTATATTTATCTTTGGAAAAGTGTATTATAAATTCAATTTTATTGTATATGATTTTATAATAATTATTACTCGCCGACTCGACTACACGAGGGTGCCTAGATTTCGTAGGGACAACATGGGTAACTTTTTTATTTGAAGACATAGAGAGACAGTTAAATTAGCAAAAAGGTGTAGATTGAAAAGCTAATGTAATCTCACCTCAAAACTTATTTTCATTTAAACTATGCAATTTTTGTTGCCCTTTTAAGAAAAGATTCCTTTTAATCAATTATCTGTTAGGCGGTATGGTAACTCGGTTCGAACTAATTCGCATATGGTAATTTAAATAGGTACTTAATGAAACGAAAATACAACTACAAACTGTGCTACTAAATAATGAGCAACAGTATTAAATGGCTCAAATAAATCACCATGGTTTACAATGAAAAGTTGACACCGTCTCTGAGATTAGGTTACTAATAATACGCACACATGAAATTTGTGTTATTAAATGTTAGTTTTAGGCTCTTTTAACTTTTGATATACATACAAAATACATCGTATTTTCAAAATTACCTTTATAAATTAAAGTAATAACATTGACACTTCTGACAGGTTCGTATGGTGACGACGGTGTTGTTTTCATTGATAACGCGATAAACAAAAAGTTGTGATGTCTGCCCGTAATCAGAATAAGCTTAATTTTCCAAATTTTGACAAAATTTCCATATCATGCGATACATGATTGTATTCAGAAAAAAATCTCCTTTTAAATGAGCCACAAAAATTGTACGATTCCAATTTAAAATTTTGAGGTTAGGCGAGATTACTAAAAATGTACGCAAAAGAAATTTGTTTTATTAAGCGGCAATAAAAGTATTTAGATTACAATGTGAATTACTTCAAACCGCATCTTAATATCTTAAGTAACAAAAGAGTTATGGCAAATAAAAGAAATTAGGAGATTTCAGTATTTCTTCAATATTAAACAAATGAAGCATGACAAGTAAAATTTGAAAAGGGATTCTTAGTGAGCTTTTGAATCTACACCTTTTTGCTAATTTAATCGTCTCTATGTCTTCAAATAAAAAAGTTACCCATGTCCCTACGAAATCCGGGCACCTGTACATACCATGCTTAACTTGTAAAATAAATATATTAACGAAATTATGATAAAATCTATATAAAAAGTGGACCATCAAATATATACAGTGTGTTCCCGGATTGGTGAAACGAATCTTGTAAAAAGGAAAAAAAAATTGATATTAATTTTCATTATTTGGGGTTAAGCTCTGTTTAGTTAAAGACTAATTTTTAACAAATTTTGAATGTTAGAGAAACAAGTAGGCCGTGAATGAAGCAAAAACTATTTTCGTTGCAGGTAAAGTACTTTTTTTGTTTATAATAAGCCAAATTTCTACTAAGTAGGTACGCAAATATGTTCGGAATGAAAAGTTATGGCCATATGCAAATTTTCGGAGCGATTGGCCTACTTTAAAAATGAGTATTTTTTTTCATTCAACAAAATGTTTACCTAACATTGGTAATCCCTCAAACTTTCAGCCAAACACTACTTGATTAAACGTAAACTGTTTCGTACAATGTTAACATTAGAAAAAACCATACGATTGAGTCTTAATGGAATCGGCTGAAGATCGATAAATATGGTTATCGCTTGACGAATGCGCTTTTACCACAAATGATGATCTCTATCTTTCCAAACCTGTCGATTTAAGGCAGTATTTTAGAAAAGTTCATGTTTAGTGTAGGGTGTCATACGAACTACGAATCATCGCACCTTTCTTTATCAAAGGAAGATTAAATCACCAAACTTACAAATTCTGAAAAGTTGCCCTGGCCATACATGCAAATGATTACTGATTGGCTAAATAATCAGTTTGGTGAAAGTTGGTTTGGGAGAATTGGGTACATCTTGGCTGCCTAATCCCCAGATTTTATCATAGTGGATTTGTTTGTTTGTGGATGGGTAAAATAAATGATTTACCAGAATAACAGGCAGGTTTTGAAGAATTCCGAAATGGTATTGAAACCGCAAATTTAGGAGGAAGTTTAGTAGAGCCTTACATCTAATCCCAGATAGCACGTAAGCTTACAGCAAGCTGCATTTTGATTCGATTTTCACTTGTCTATCCAGCTTAACGTGGTTAGTTTAAATCAAGCTTACTCTACGCTTGAAATTCTAGCATACTGCAATCGCTTACGCAGCAAAGATGAATCAAGTATAATATAAGCTTAAAGTTCGAGTCGGTAATGCGTAAAACGTTCGGCGCAAGTCTACCATGAGCTTGCAAAGCAAGTATACTTTAAGCTTGTCACGTGTAAAGTAGGATGCTTAATACAAGTTAGATACAAGCTTGCAGCTTTCGGCGACAGCTGGAAGTAAGCTGTCATGGCAACTTTTATTCCAGCTTAATTCAAACTATTTTTGCTATCGGTGATGTGACGTCTTAACTTATTAGTATTTAATTAATAGCTCATTAGTGTGAATCTAGCAATCTAAAGTAATAATTTATTGCGAATATGAATGAAAAAATTGCGATTTTATCAAAATAGGTCGATTGTTCCAAAAATTTGCATATGATCGTAGCTTTTCATTCTGAACAACTTTATCCAGTATTAGTTTTGCGTACTATGAACGGAAAAGGTAGTTTACCTGCAATGAAAATAGTTTTCGCTTCACTGTCAATGCCTTCTTGCTCTTCTAACACTGAAAATTAGTTAAGAATTAATCTTTAACTAAGCAGGGCTCAATCGAAAAAAATGAAAATTTATGTCGAATTTTTGTTACCTTTTACAAAGAGTCGTTTCACCTATCCGAGAACACGCTGTAAATCATTTAAATTATTTATACGGTATGCTAAAGATGAATCAACTTAATTATAATGTAGAATTTAATGATCCTTGAAAAATGTTACTATTCGGAGCGCGATAAACAAGTTAGCTAATCAAAAAAAAGAATGAAGATTCAATATATATTGTTGTTTATTCTAGTTCAAATGTAAATACATTTTCCAGTCCACTTTAGACGTATTAGTAGAAAACACAACATTAGAAAATACATTTCGAACTATTATCAAGGTTTAAGTCTAACTTTTAGTGGTTATATGCTTTAGCTTCTTTTTGATAACTTTATTTGAATACATATCTATCTGTGACTATTTTTCTAAGGCAATACAAGAAATACACAGCAGTATTATGGTTCAAATTGTCTTTGCAGAAGACATATGTTTGAACGGTTTATCATTAAAACACGAAACATGTATCGGGCCAATTGTCAATAAGTATATCATAACTATTATTTATGCATTTTGCACATCTAAAAGTACAGTGGGGATATTTAAAAATATCGCGAGTGTAACTACTATCACAAGTAATTAAATAAATCTTGTAACCGTTTTAAATACATGAACTCAAGTAGCGGTCATAACAAACAACCTAAAAACACATTTGGGATGATAATAATAGATAATGTCTACTCATAGTACCTTTTTTCGGTGATATTAATTTGTTAATATGCACACGTGAATTACACAAATTTGCGATAGCTTAACACGCTTCAACATTTGAAATTCAGGTATTTAATCTAAAGACCAGTTTAGCAAGTTACGCGCTGTCGCTCAATCAACTACGTTTCGAGTAAGTAACATTGCTATTGGATAGATTTTTATAGATGCAGAATCTACAGAATTCTAATTATTACTATAAGAGTCATTCGATTATGTTAACTAGCAAGAGCCGACAAATATGTATATGCGATATGGTAAGACGACGAGTTAGGAAATCACCTCGATCTGGATAATTTTTCCTAAACGTATCGCATTACATACTTCGAGTTGATCTGTAAAAACAGAGCTTTCGTAGTTCAGTAGCTTACAGGGGATATGCGTAGGATCATAGTAACATATTTTTAACTGATAAATAGCAGCATTATTAAGTACTGTTCGACGGTGTTAACACTGATATTTTATTTTATAAACGATAAACGGCTTGGATCTTCAAACCAAGGCGTAGTAAGAAGCGAGTAAGAAAAAGAATAGCTGGGTAAAAAAAACATAACTAACAAATATTAAGATAATGATTTTCGACCAGAAAAGCAATGCCCATAATATCTATGTTTCACCTGGTTACCTAATGTACAAAGATGTTTTAAATTGTTTGTAGACTGCTCAATAGCGAAATACTTGAATGAGGTAAACTGAAATTGGACGTTATACATCAATGCCTATTTAATCCTTATCTCCGAATATTTAATAAAACACATTCCAACAACTTTACCCGTCATGTGCAATGGCAAAGGGAGAGCATTTTTTATTTGTGGTGAATGTTATTTGCAGCGGCTTTCTTTTAAAGAAGTATTCTTTTAAATGAACCATTGCCAATAGAGGAATTTAATTTGAAAGATAAAACTTTGGCGGGTACACTAAAAACAATTATCAATCAGTTAGTAGTATATTTTATATGTGAAGACTTGCATATGTTAAATTAGCGTGCTCTCATGTGTGCAAATTAGTTTGATTTAACTTAACTAAACTTGTATGAAATACAGTCTGTATAGTATTATTTAATTAGGTAGAATAATTGTATACATTCTTCCTGTGTTCGAATACTAAATATTTCCAGTGATAAAACAATCGCAAGTTATTCTAGAAATATCATAATGTAGAAGTTCATCAAATTATAACTTGTAGGTTACCCACATTTCTTTTATTGAATACATATTGTACTGAAAAATTATTTCATATTTCAATAATTTAAGGAAAAATGCATTATTCGTCATTGCGAAGACGTTGTTTTAAAATTTAAAAGAAATTAATAAATATAGCGACATGTTAGTTGCCTGTTTAATATTTCAATGTTGTGTTTAACTTACAGTATTATTTATTGACTGAATTTTTTACTGCCTTCATACTCTTCCAGTAAGCCGGCACTGTGCTATAGGTCGTTATCAATTGATTTACAATTTACAAATAATTTTTATAAACATCGTCGAGTGTGAGGAAACAACGCGGTATATGGATTTATACATTAGTTTTGCACAATAGGGCATACATCAGCTATCACAAATATTGGCTATTTAAGCTTTTTATAGTTTATCATTTTCCTATAATTCATTTGCATTTGCAGACAAAAGAATTAATACCTGCGAAAAACGTCGCGAAAACTAATATCTATAACTTTAGTCGAAACAAATATTTATGACTTCTGAGAATCAAAGGCTGCGTTCAGGCGACACAACACTTGCCTTTGGTAGCTGGTTGAATTCTCTGAACGAAAAACGTTTTGTAACGGTGAGTATCAACTGTTGCAAAATATTGGCATAGGCAATATGTTATGGTGAATATAGGCAACGTTTGGGAAACGGTATATCGTTCAGCCGATTTTAAACTGTTTAATATCACCGTAATAGAATCATATTTATGGTGACAGCAAACTGTTGCGTCGCCTGAACGCAGCCAAATTTACAATCGGAAGTTTAGAATGTAAGGCTAAAAATATATGCTACAACATAATCCTTGTTTGTTGTACTATTGTGATAAAAAATGATGTTTTTAAAAGAAATATTACTTGTTTATATCACATAATAAAAATACAATTGCTTTCATACAATTATGGATTTTAATTGATTAATAATTAACTTCAATTTAATTCTTAATCAATTAGAAGTACAAACCAAACAAAAAATGCCTGTAATAGGCGCTCATGGTATATTTGAAATTCACCCTGCGGACGAATGCAATGAAAATAGATCAAACGTTAGAAGCGGACCACGTGGTTTCGACCTTTCCGGTAGAAGTACAACAATCTAGAATTATTAAAGTGCAAAACCATAACACAACACAAAAGTTGAACATCAAAACTACAATCAAATTAAGAAATCATTTTATCAACAACTGTCTGCAATTTTATATTGTACTTTTAAGTACAAACAATGTAGTATTTGACAAAATAAAATATATGGCCATTACATTTCTATAATGTAGCATTGTATATATTAGTAACATTTTGATTTCAATTAAACTAATATCTTACAGTTCATAATCTTCGTCTTAAATAAGCAGTGCCACTTGATTAAAAAATTCAACAAAGCAGCAATTAAGAAGCAAGAACGATATTGCTTACAATTTTTTATGAAAGAATATGTAATTCAGAAATAATTATGTAAACTTTTATCATCTATTTCCTTTATTCAGTGCTTTAACTAGTTTATTCACAGCACCATTAATACGAATTAGAAGTACATAACCAAATAATACGGATGGAATTGTTACAAATAGCGATATCGCTTCAAAGATAAATTTAGGGGCAAATATCTTCCAAACCATTAAATGACGGCAGTGAATTGTTGCTGCTAACATTGTAGCAAAAACCTTAAACAATATTAAAAATTATATTTATAATAAAAATAATTGAGATTATAGTAAACTCACCCGAATAGCAAAACAGCATATATATTTACATGAAAGGCTGAATGTATTTGTTAATAGTATATTATCGTTTTCCATAAGAGTAATATCACCTTTGTTGACATCCCTCTGCTCATCGTTTTTCTTGCTTGTTAGAGAAGTCACAATCGCATACATACTAAATGGTGCGATTTGTAACATAGGCAGTAAAAATCCAATTAAAATGTAAGAACCAAATGTATTAATAATAACTAATGCTGCTGGTATGTAATTACTTGTGAAAATGCCACCAGTTCCAACAAATGCAGCTTCCCAAACAATATTGGGAAAGGTTGGTTGATGTCCAGTGCCATAAAAGAAATAAATTGCTAGAAACACCCATGTTAATAAGCTGGCAGTTGGAACTTGCAGTAGTTCATCTGAAATGAATTTTAAATGCATTTCATTATAAAATATATTCTTATATCTATCTCACCTATGTTTGGTGACCGTTCATAACGACTAATTGAAGAAATGCAAAGAATAATACCAGCCGAAAAGTATAATAGAACAGCAGAAGGTGCTACAGCATGTCCCAATAACAAAATAAATAACAGTAATATATACACAGCACTAATTACAAAAGTTGCACTGTAGGCAGTTGCTAGACCACATATAATTGGAATTTCTTCTCTCTTTTGGCTTCTTTCGGAGAATAAAGATTTAACTTCTTGAAATATCTGAGGTACAGTTTTGACTGGTTTTTGTGAATTTGAATTTACATTATTTGAAATAACAAAAACAGTTAATGGCCTAAAATAAGTTACGAGAAGTCCTATAATTATAAGATAATACGCAATTAATGCTAAATAATCTGCTTGCCATAACGGTGACGATTTTGGTTTACCATCAATTGGTAGATAATGTAGTACCCAGAACCCACCGCAACATACTGTAATAACCGTAGGAGCGTATTGTGCAAATAATACTGTGATATTGAATGCAGCTAAATTGCCGCAATATCTAAGCCACATACGTGTGAAAGTAACAACGAAACCTACAGCAACCAACGCAAAAATGAGTTGAGCTCTACTTGTATTACTTAATTTTTGTGCGGAAAACTCCGCGCAATTTTGCTCGTCACGACATTGCCAATAATACATAGAAAACCTAATTAACACACAAAAAGATCCAAGTAATACCAGAAATTTAAATTTGATACTTGCCTTGAAGTTGCTTTTAATATTTTTTGATATTTTTGACGGTGAGACGTTAAACAAATCCAAAATAGTAGTTGATATAAGCGTTAAAAGTAAGAAGACGGAAACATAAGATTCTTGAACAACAAAACTATTTGAAAAGAAAGCACACACACTTGCTAAGAGTACAAATCGATAAAATATATCCATCAATTGATATTTCTTACTCATTTCATACCAATTTATTGAAATTAGCTCCCAATTTTGGATTAAAATAAATGACAATGTGAATATACCAGCAATACCAGAGATAAAGTAAGTGGTTGTAAAGAAATTTGATATAATATTAATATAGTAACAAATTGCGCACGCTATAATGATACTAGCAGTCAATATGTAAATAAATATGATAAGAGATTTTGAGAATATAATGGATAGTTGTGAAGTTGTCAAACAGTTGATCATAGTGTATAGAAAAAATACCGGGATAAAACAGAGTAGCAAACCTCTAGTCATCGAGAAAGAATCGAACTGTATCCATACGTGTTCGCACATTTCTCGCAGTTCTGACATGTAATTTATACAATTGTATACAAAAACTTCATTATTTATATTTTTACTAAATTGATCCTTTAAAATTGTGTATTTAATATTAAGTTGTTCAATCTTCTCAGTGTCAAATATAGTCGATAAAGAAGAATAATCTCGAATATATGCTGTCATTTGTTGCACATTAGCCCATATTGTTGATGACATATCTGTCCAATTTATTATTTTTGTGGTTGGTAACGGAAGACAACTTGTGATAACTGTACCCAAGTTTGAATAGGGTATTGGGATACCCAAAATTGTGGCTAGTGTCGGAATTAAATCAATTTGTTTAACAGAATCTTGAGTCTGATCAATGAGTGGCACCTTTGCATAGACAAACAAGGCAGCTGTAACTTCGTTTTCACTTTCTCCCCCATGGTCACCTAAAAATAGATAAAGTCATCTACATATGTACTATGTATAACTTATGTAACTTATGTGATATAAAATACCTGTAGCAGTCATACCGTGGTCTCCAATTACAAATAATATAACATTATCAGCCATATGTCTAGTAATGTTTCTGAAAAGAATAATAGTATAAGTTATCATTAAAAACAATATTATAGTAAAATTGAAGTTCTGATTTAATATGTGTTGCTCCTATATATCAACAAAACTTGTCAGTAGTATTTTCTGCTTAATACAATATTTAAAATGGTTCATACAGATTGAAAAAAACTATCACCTCAATCAATATTTCGCTTAACTGCGCGTTAAACTTGGGGATTCATAAATCTGCACTTGAAAAGTAACGCGTTCTTCTCGCATATTTTTTTTTACTGAAAGTCATTCTTGTATACTCGCCTTGAGAAAACCCGCCAAGAAAAAATCGCACACACTCTGATCAGGCGAGCAACGTATCCGTTATGCAAGATGACATGTTCGGGAAACACTATATAGAAGGTTTTGTTGTATATGCAGCGTCTCCGTCTTGTTAGAATAAATATAACGGCCCAATAACGGCGAAGCGCTACGGATCAAGTAGCTATGACAATTAAAACCGTCAGTTGACAGCTACGCATTGAGTGGGACGGTGAGTCGCGCGCGCCTCTCTTCGAATGTTCTGTCCATTTGTAAAATATCTGATTCTATTGCGCCACTTTATATTATTACAGTCAAACTTCTCTAAGCCGAACTTCGATGGCTAAAAATTCAATTTTTTTCATGGCAGAAACTTGGCAATCTACATAAGTATACATGTTTCAATAACTCAGTTTCTGTCTCGAACTAGTTTTTAGGGATTTACGAGATTCAAATTACATAAATTCGACTCTGTTTCTGCGCATGTGCTTACATAAAACGATGATATTGTGTTAATGTCACTAACTAACGGGTCGATGGCCGCAGTGGTTAAACACAACTTACACACACTAAACTACACCGCCAGAGTTGCAGTGATAGCCAGACAAGTGATACAGCTTACGGAGTCACTGCAACTAAGCACCCACCACACATTAAAAAAAAAATCTAGGCACGGAAAAATCACTAAAATGACAACATTACAAAAAAAATCACCAAATATTTTATTTTGCTAAAAACTTATCTAGTCTTTAAAAGTAAACCAAGGAGATTACTGAATTTTAAGAGCAGTGCTCTGCAATAAAAGTTTCAATTCGGCAGTCTTTCTTTCATAAGTAATTGATTTCGGGAAAAAAATTGTTGTTTGATATACTTGGCACCAAATTAGACTTGTGAAGATATTCAAGTAGTAGTCATTAACTACTACAGTAAATTAATAGGAAAGTCAATGGTCATTTTAGTTCTATTTACCTTTGAACATGTCTTCCGCTTCCCATTGTTTTCGATATTTTTGAACATATTTGGATATCTTTACTATAGAACACACAATTAATGCGTTAATTTTCAAACAAGTTAAAAACAATTCACATACGGGTGCTCCGACGTTTCTGTGGATCAGATATAGCTATAGATATAGCCTTATTCATCGCGGTAACGACTCAACATGTTATAGGCATGCACATCTTAAATTTATATTGTGTGTGCATGCCCATAACATGTTCATGTTATAAGTTGTACAAATGTGCAGATGGCACAACGACTGTCAACAAAAAAGTCTCCAACAAAATCACTGACAAAAACTTATTATCTCTAAATTTGTCGTTGATGGCTTAAAAAATCGCTAAATTTAGCGATAAAATCACCGATCTCCCAACACTGGTTCTCTGATAGTTAAATCATTTTATACCCGCCAACAACTGGTAGTAGTGTTTTAAGCTGCATTAGTGCTAAAAATACTCTTAATATTATTACATTGTCTTTGAAGCCACGGTGGTCTGTGAGCAGATTCGAACGCCTCATCTAACGTGCTACTTATGCTACCAGACGCCTTTACCACTGCGTCAGCGGGCCGGTTTGACCTACCATTAAATTAATTTAATATAATTTTTTTAGCTGCAGCAAACTGCACGGCGGGGTAGGAATACCTACTTATACTTACGCAAGAAAAAGTAATAGTACTGACAGAGTCTTTTAACGAGATTTCAAAGTATAAATAAGTAACTACAATTTAAATAAATACAATACAAATAAATTACACGAACGTAGGTTTACCTCCAGAAGAGGGAGTATTAACGAATGTATATCGACACACTCCCAACGTATGTACATATATCCAATCAAAACACTGTGGAAAGATCAAAGAAATATGGTCGGAAGATATAAAATAAAAGATAATAATATGATGGTCATCTATAATACTAGTAAGATGTTATTGGATCTTCTGCAGAAATATGTCCATTTTCATTATTTGCGTTTTTTCCTTTCGTAAATAATTCTTTACCAATTTGGTTGTCCTTTTAAATATATAGTTTTATATGGCATAGGTGGCTATAGCTGCATTGCTTATGACAACTAGTGCTATAATTTTCGCTTAAATAGATATTATTATTAGTTTTTAAGAGGTGATCTCACTGTACTGCGGCCAGAGGCTTATTGTGTCACTTATTTACTATGATTCCTAAAAAAGTACAATAAACACACTATCTCCTTGATGGATAATCTCGCCTTTGTGGAAAAGGCGATTCCTTGCCATCTTTGGCAAATTTTTTTTTTTTTTTTTTCAGTAGGCAGTGTATGATTATTATGCTACTTAGCTGTCTTACTATACACAAGTTAATTCTTTGTTTCACTGTTAAATGGTCCTCTTGCTGTTTTATTTAATAATTATGTAACTATATTTCATTAATTTAAATTTAGTAAAGTGATGTTAAGTTTCTAGTTTAGAGCGAATTACATAAAATAGCAAATGAATACTTTAAAACCTATATATTTTTAAAATTAAATTATATTTTTACGTACTGTAATACATCATTCATTTCCTTTAATTTTCTAGCCATTTCAGGATGATTAGGTCCATAACGATGCCCACAATGATCTACTCCCAAATAATGTCCTATTAACAAGTTCCAGTCCTCATTCTCCAATTCCTTGTATATGTTACTCGTAATGCCTGTGTCAACTGTATCCAAATCCCATACATTGAAAGATGGATAAGGATAACTTCTTAAGAAATAATTTGGGTACATATTCATCCAGGTATCATCTCCCAAGAAAACTATATTTTTATTGCTTGATACAAGCTATTAACAGAAATATATAAACCTAAGATGGTAATTATTAATGATAAACATTACCTGATTTAAAATGTTATCTTCAACAACTTCTGTTGAGGCAAAATTTGATCCAGCATCAATGAAGGTTGGAAGACTTCCAGTTGTTAACGCCTTTAATCGCTGCATTGTAGTAGTTGGTGGATCGGCAATAAATTTATACAATCTATTTCGTTTAGGATCCCGAGTAATTGATTCATTTATAAAAGGCATTTTATTTTCGTAAGGCAAAGGATATTCTAAGTAATCATTATACAGTGCAAAATCATATCTGAATGCATCGATTATTAACAAAATAACTTTTGATTTTTCTGGCATACAAATTGGTGTATCTTGTGATATTTCTGTATCTTTATTTCCACAATTTTCGACCAGACTTTGCTTAGCACATGGTTGACTTGATCCAGAAAAACAAGTAGAGTTTTTATTGATTATCATTCTGGTCAGAAGAAATCCATTAGTGAAAAGTAATATTGAAGACACTATCAAATAAGAAAACCACACCAAAAACAGAAAAAAATACCAGAACTTTCCCATGTTATTTTCATTTGGGTCATGTGAAAATTATTAAATTATAACTGCTTAAGCCTTATTTATTTTTCGGTGTTTACCCTTAGGATATATGCATAATACATATCGTAAACATGACATTGTGATATAGTAGCATCACATGTAAATCGTAAATCTTCACTAACCCTCTGATCTAACCTCTAAACCTAACCTTAAACCTCAACCAAAGTTTTCACCATTGGCTGTTCACCAATTCAGTGATACCAACAGTTTTGTCATACGTGCAGATACGTGTTCACAAAATGTTTACGTGGTGGCAGTTCACTAACCAACACTGACCAACACCAACTATGCAGTTGATCACAGTGTCACAGTCAGACCACAGATACTTGACTTGTGTTCGCAACCTAGTTGACGCATACAAATAAGCCGTAAGTTTCAGAGTGATTTCTACATTTTCAACTGACGTGGAAACATGTCCTTTCTACTTTCTTTTTGTAATTTGATTAGATAACCTCAACGATGGACGCCTTTTCTGAATAGTTTTTTTATTTGATCAAATTTCTTTAATATTTCTCTGTTTATTGTTGTTTTTGGTAAGAATTTGTACGATTTAATTTCCGTGTAAATATTTATATATAATTTTGTTTTAATGAAATTTCGTGTATGTATATAATTTTGATATTGGACACTTTTGTGCATCCCTTATAAGCAGTTCCGATTATACAGTTGTTTTAAGCTTATTTTGTACACTATATTTCATTTTAAAAAATGAGACGTTGTTGTGTTCCAAAATGTGATGATAAATCTTCTCCGAGGTAAATGTTGCCACCAATAATATCTATATACGGTTTAAAAGGTAAAATTTTTAATGTTTTGAAAGGAACAGATATGGCAGATATGTTATCTTGATATTGTATGTTTATTATATAGAGAGCACATTCATGTTTTGCTCAGAATTATAATAAATATTGTGGTTTTTAGTTATTTAAAAAAGATTAATAGCACATTGAAAGGACGGAGTACACAAGAAAAAAAAATATCGATTCAATTTCTAAAATCCGCGCATTTGCATTATTCCTACACACAAAAGACTTTAAATAATTTTTGAACATCTGTCTTCTTATATTTCAATGACAATTTGTTGTAAAATGACTTATTTAGTAAATTATCTTTTAGTTTAGTACGTAGGTATATTTTAGAATATGTATAAAGTTTAGTTTGAATTTATAATTAATAAAAATTTTTTTAAAGATTTTTACTTAAAAAGTTATTCAAACCTAATTATCCCACTAGCTTGAATTTCCCGCCTTGAGAGAGGATTTAATTCCCAGTTTGATGCGGCAAAACGTAGATGATGCTGTTTACGTTATGCCGGCGTTCCAAGTTTCCTATCTTTACTAGGGTTAATCATTGGTCACAGTTGACCATCCTGTTGACTTGTGTTCGTAGTGTCTGTATGCAGTTGACCGTGCTTGTTATTTCTAACAAACTATACCGGTGTTGAAAAATGGTTGGTTTCATAAAGGAATGTTAAATGCTTAATTAGTAAACAATGAGTTAAATTTAACAAATGTTTAATTTTAGAAGACGTTTCATACAATATACCAACACAATTTAGCAATGTGTTACGTAACTTCTGTTAAATTTATTTTGAGCTATTTTGAATGAAAATCGGTGTTGATCTGGTATTGAATAATAACCCGATTTCCCGTCAAGCACGTTCCGTTTAAGGCGTTTACCGACAATAACCGACATGCTTAATTGTGAGGAACGCTCGGCCGAGGCAACTTTTTTCTCCACCTTTTACACACCGAATGAGCAAATGGTTCCTAATTGCCGTTTTAGGCCGTGCGCCATCTGGACGAATTTGACATTGGTATTTTAATGTTTAATCAATTAAATGAAATTCGCTTTCCGATAAGTTATGTTTTGTGTTGTTTTATTATAATAGATAAGCCACAAAAAGAAGTCATTTTTATTTTAAGAGAAAATCAGGAGTTGATAACTGTTTTAACAGGGATATAATTGAAAATATCCAAAAACTGACGGATTTCATCAAATCAAAATATCCAAACATTTCTAATGTAATTCTTATTTGTCTCAGTGCATTATTCTACCGGAATTTAAACGAACATTAAATTTCAATTTTTGCACCAATTATATTGGGAAATAAAAACAATTTCAAATAACCCGAAATTATCTTTTAATGGTATTTATGGTCTGCTCTTGAGGCATAAACATAGGTTTCAATTTCACTATGTGGCTGGTCATCTTCCATTCTATCAGAGGCCCTATGCAGAGGCCTTACTTATATTAACATGGTCCCCCAAACCAGTTTGAAAAGTACCCGTTCCGTAAAACCAGGTTTATTTCTTTCTGTGATTGTTTTTAAATTAGGTTTAATCTGTTCATATAAAGTGTACAGTAGCTTTAAATCTGAACCTGAATCTGAATTAAATTCTGATTTAAAATCAATTTCATCATATATATCAAACGGATTTGTTCTGTCTCTAAATATTCTGGGACCCCTGACAATTAAGAATTGCGTAATGTATAATTTCATCTTCAGAACTAGATTCTTCTTCTTCCCACAAAAAAATTTTCCAAATTTTTTGGATTTTATTCATACGATACTGTTTATAATTATAAATACTTACATGTACAATTTAAATCAACTTATGTATGGTAGTACACACATATTTCGTAATAGTTGTCAACTTTACTTACGTCTTTTAAAACAATGCTAAAATTTAACAGAGGTTGTTACGTCTGCTAAATTAGCATTTGATTTAACAATATGTTATATTTAGCAGTTGTTGGTGATACGCAAAATTGGAATTTAACAAAGTGCTAAAGTGTAGTACCTCTGTTAAAATTTAACATGCCTTTATATGCCCTTTATGAAACCAATCATATATACATTCCTACACTTATAAAACTGATATTACCAGGCAATGATTAAAAAAACAAATAATTCTTTTATTTTGATTATGTGTTTAATATTTACTGAAACATGTAAATAAGAATTCAAGTGCACGTCTAGTTAATATTTTGCACAGCAGCCACTGCTATGAAAGTAACTTTAACCAGGAATTCCATGGCAGTTGTATTAAGGTAAGCGCTCATTGAGTTGCGTCGAACGAACCACTTATGCCACATATTTAGTCGTGGCCAATAATGCCGGCACCACGACTCGTGCGTTTCTGATCAGTCAGTGCATGATGATTTTAAGCAGTGTCAAATATTTTATTTCGATTCGTGCGGTGCTTGCGATTCGTTCGACGCGGCTCAATGTACGCTTAACTTTATATTATTATTATAGTATTCGGCTCGCGAGCCGAAAAGTGGCCCTTCTGAATCGCTCTTGGTAGGCACCGCCGAACCGTCGTCGTGGACATACATATCTTCGGGGTGTTTGGGCCGTCTTTTGGTTTCGGTCTCGTATCCCCCGTCTACGTCTCCCGTCCCCCATGCTAGCTGAGACTTAGGAGTTCAGTGGGGTTTTCATGTAGCTATGTTATCCAGTCGTGCCTTCTTCTTTTTCCTTGGCTACCATGATGTCCTTTATTGACTGGTGGATGGTCGTCCAATGTTTTACTGTAGATGTCATCACGGATATCATGTTGTCCGGGGAGATTCGCATACCGCGTGCACGATACGTCCTATCCCGTTCCTGGCTCCAGCGGTGACATTCAAAGATGGTGTGCATTACGTCGTCCTGTTCTCCGCAGTATATGCACGAGTCCGTGTCGTTTTTATCAAATCTAAGTGCATACGCCCTGTAGATTCCATGGCCGCTCAGTGCCTGCGCAAGGTAATAGTCCACTCGTCGAAAATTACATTTGAGCCATGGTTCTAAGTTCGGAATAAGTCGCTTAGTCCATTGTGCCTTGGTAACGTTTTCGTTCCACTTATTTTGCCACCTGTCTACCGTGATGCCCCTTACAGGATCTCTGCATTCTATTCCACCATTTTCATATCTATATTTTCTTTCAGAGGCCAGAAGATCAATCGGGCAAACGCCAGTGATGACTTGCAGCGTTACCGTAGATATGGTTCGAAAGGCCGACGCAACTCTAAGTAACATCTTCCTTTGCACCATTTCCGCTATATTGCGATAAACTTTTTTCTCCAGGACGCCCTGCCATATTGGTGCCCCGTAAAGGATGATGGAGTGTACCACTTCCGCTAGTATTCTGCGCTTTATGCTGCCAGGACCATTAATATTAGGCATTATGCGGGTTAGTTTAGCTACCCTATTTTCTGCCTTCTTCATAGCATACTTAATGTGCTCTCCGACGTAGAGTCGCTGGTCAAGGATGATCCTTAGGTATTTTATATTTTTCTTCGGTTGAATTATGGTATTGTCTACTTCAAAGTACACGTGTTCTCTGCTTCTTTTACCTTTGAAGACAATCGCTTCGGCTTTTGCTGGAGCTAGTTCCAGTTTACTGTCCTCTAGCCAGCTGCATTGTCTCTTGAGAGATTCGTTGCCCTTTGCTATCAGTTCGAATTCGCTGCTCGCTGTGATTATTAACGCCAATTCATCAGCGTACCCTAGCGTAGTGGTACCTGCAGGCAGTTCCACTTGGAAGATGTCATCAAAGAGAAGATTTCATAGCACAGGACCCAGTAGAGAGCCCTGAAGCACGCCTGCTTTAATGCCAATCCGCTCGCTCTTCTCTATTTGTAGATATCTACCACTTAGATAATCTCTGATCAGGTTCACCAAATACTCAGATATGCCCCGCCACACAAGTTTTTTCAACAATAATGGCCCAATCCGCGGAGTTAAACGCATTTCGTACGTCTATTGTTATTAGCGCACACCATTTCTCTTCACAATTGTGGACAGTTTCTTTCACCCTTTCGATTGCGTGCACCATAGACCTCCCTTTTTTGAAGCCAAATTGGTTATCAGATAGTCCGTCTTCTTCTCAATTTCCTTACACAGATGTGTTTTGATGACGGCTTCGTATAGCTTGCTGAGTATGTTCAGCAAACACAGTGGCCTGTAGGCGGAGGGAGACTACATGTCAACTCCCTTCTTGGGTATTAGAACGACTTTGGCGATTTTCCAGTCTTTTGGAATAATTTGCGCATCCGTTAAACGGTTTAGCATTTTCAGGGCCCAGTCACGGTTGATTTGGATAGCAAGCTTAATTGCTTGGGGAGGTATTCCGTCAATCCCTGGTGCTTTGCCGATCTTAATGTCTTCTGCTGCTTGGTCTAGTTCTTTTTCGGGAAAATTCCTACGGAGAGCTGAGTTACAGGGCGTTTCATAACGCGGCAATACGTAAGTATCAAATTTTCAAGTAGGTTAAACGACGAAAAAGTCTGAATAAAAGTTGTTCGGAATCATACGGGAAAAGCGCATGTCGAATTTTACGGGAAAATTCCTACGGAGAGCTGAGTTACAGGGCGTTTCATAACGCGGCAATACGTAAGTATCAAATTTTCAAGTAGGTTAAACGACGAAAAAGTCTGAATAAAAGTTGTTCGGAATCATACGGGAAAAGCGCATGTCGAATTTTACGGGAAAATTTCTACGGAGAGCTGAGTTACAGGGCGTTTCATAACGCGGCAATACGTAAGTATCAAATTTTCAAGTAGGTTAAACAACGAAAAAGTCTTAATAAAAGTTGTTCGGAATCATACGGGAAAAGCGCATGTCGAATTTTACGCGAAAATTTCTACGGAGAGCTGAGTTACAGGGCGTTTCATAACGCGGCAATACGTAAGTATCAAATTTTCAAGTAGGTTAAACGACGAAAAAGTCTGAATAAAAGTTGTTCGGAATCATACGGGAAAAGCGCATATCGAATTTTATGAGAAAATTCCTACGGGGAGCTGAGTTACAGGGCGTTTCATAACGCGGCAATACGTAAGTATCAAATTTTCAAGTAGGTTAAACGACGAAAAATTATTATGCACATAAAAACATTTTTTAAAGCGCATACAAAAATATATTATATTAAAAGCTTGACATCTAATGTAAAAGTGGCAAACTATGTAGCCAGAACATGGGGTGATATTCACAAATCACTTAAAATAGATGTTCAACTCAATACCATCAATACAAACGATTTTGCTTATAGTTTGACGAAGTGCCAAGAGACGGAAAGGGGGTGTTTGTTTAGTGGGTTGCAAGTCAAAACAGCGGTGATAGCGGCAAGAAATTATTTTTATATTCATTTTCCTAAAACATTGCAATGCACAGGCGCCATTACATTCGGTCATCCATTTTAATGAGTTTTTTTCTTTCGACGAACAATTAGTGATCGGTTTCCGCACAATACCTCTGCTTTTATATGTTAATATACACATAAAACATGCTGGCATAAAATTCTTCGTTAATCGATCATAAACCGTCAGTAGAAATAAAGATACAATTCCGTAAATAAAAAGATATAGGTAGATCTTATGCAAATTAAAATACAGAGTAGTAATGTTGGTAGCCTGCCCCTTTGCGCTTAATCGCCCCCCCCTCTTTTGCCGGGCAACTTTTTCGATCAGCTGATTCAAGAGAGTTGTACATCTTTCTTAGGTGGTTTAACACGCTAGACAAATACATTGTATTTAAAAAAATCAATCATAAATCTTATCAGCGCATATTGTTTAGATATATGTATAACCTAAAATTAATATCAAACTTTTGTATTCGCCATCTATTTCTCGTAGTTTGGGCACAGTTAATTAAAAATAAGTATTTTCAATTAAAACGAACTACACGATTTCCTTTCTTTTCAGAATACTATGTTTTCGAAAGAATTATTGTTGAACAATTTTTTTTTTAACGAAACATAGGTATTTAGTATTTTTGACATCAGCAATTAAGAGGCTGTTAATTGCTCATATAAGATATAAGTATCAGTGGCGGCTCGTGGTCAGTTATACTGGTAGGTCAAAAATAAATTTAAAAAATAGGCATACTTAAAAAAATATAAATATTTTACCTTTAAATTCCGCTTTAAATAGTCTTAAACTGCAGGTCCATTCTTCGTTCTTTAGCAATGGAAAAGTGTTGAATAACACGTTCGTTAAAATCGCATATTCTACCAACATATGGCCAAAGCTGTAATAAGTACCGTTTTTACCAAAAACGTAAGTTCTTCGTTTTTCGTAAACTACACTACCTTTTACCTTCTCGATACTCAACATCGCTAAGCGGATAATCTGTCTTGCTCCATGCTGTTGCGTAAGAAGGTCTTTATTCTATTTAAGAGGCCCGACTACCGTTTGACAGTTGGCGATGTTGCCACAGTTAAATTTTTTCATAATATAGTGTTTTTATAATTTATTTAAAACGTATTTTAAAATCGGCCTCCATGCACACATGTGTAGACGTATTTTGAATGCTCATAGTAAATTTCAGTAATTAAATCTAAAAATTAATACTGTAATCTCGATTCCCGTATCAAGGTAACGGCCTGTAACGGGAAAAGAGATTGTGAAGTTAATACCGAATATTAATAGACAAAATTGTATATGTAGATGTAAAACATTTGTAGAAATATGTGTATGAAGCCCAATTTTCAAATTATATTGACATAAAATCAAGCAAACGAGTTATAGAATTATGTAGATATGGCACCGCTGTAAAATAATCAGCTGGTAGACGACCCTCTGAAGGTCGAAAAACAATGCTCACTTTCAACAGTTGTCATTGGCAGTGTGCACAGTAAAGTTAATAAATTGACAGTTTCAGAAAACGTAAAACTTTAAAATAAAATGTTTCCTCTTCCGAACTTTGTATATTTTCAAATGAGAAATATTCCATTAAAATATATAAAAAAATTATTGGAAATATGTATACTGTAAATACGGCTACATATTTGAACAAATTTTTAATATATTCCAACGATATATTTCCTATCATTTGGAATGTATAAAATTCTGTAATGTAAACTCACAAGACAAATCTGCTTATAAAATCACATTAAAACTGTTTTTAATATAATGGCAAAAACTTAAGTGAGGTTACAATAGCATGATTTCATTTCTGTAAGATTTATTGTACGTATATTACACAACTCGTGCATACAAGAATTATTTTATATTAATTATGTTAGTGATTTAACATATTTATTATATGCCATTATTAATATCATGTCCTTTGCTTTTTAGACAAGTAATACACCTGTAAAACTTGCCATTAAATATGTTGCACCCCAGAAGATATTGTTAACCTTATTAAATTTTAAAAATTCTTTGTTTGTTTCACTATGGACAGGACACATCACGTTAAGATTAATTCATTTCTTTACATTCTTACAATTTTTGATATTTTAGCCCGTGAACACATATAGAAGGCTATAATATTCATTTTTTAAATATTTTAAAATGCTGCATACCGTTTTATTAGCCACTGTTATAAAACTGTTTGACAACAGCTTTCACACCCTATACACTTATATTAAACTATAACTATTGAATTGTTCGCAATTAAAAATAATCAAAATAGTACGAAAATAATAATAACATAACCTAAATAGCAAACTATTGCAATTCCAATTTTATTCTTCAAGGGTTCCATCTACCGCGATAAATATCAACTATTCTGCCTCCCTAAAATATAGAAAGCTGCACTAGTTCCATTTTAAATCTTGGCGGTCAGTGCCAATGGACCAATGGTATGGGTGGGCTTATGACCCAAACCAGATTATATGCTTCGTACGTTCGCGTCGGTTCGGGAGCTGCGAGTTCTTCCGATATTTCCGCGTAGCTTTAATACAATGAGGACAGTTCGCACCGCCAGCCCAACGTTCAGGAGGTTGGAATACGAGGGACGGCCGATAAATTTTAAGTTTTTAAGTTAATTATATTTGCGAGTAAATTACCTATTTTAATAAAACACGTAATAATTAATATTTCTTTATATATTGTCAACATTTTTGGGAGGTCATTGACCAAATGACCCTATGGACCAGCCGCCACTGATAAGTATTACGTTTTACTACAAAAACTGATTCTAAAACATAAATCGGTTCTCGATTTGTCGTTGAGGATTACTGATGCATAAACATATATGTAAATTAAATTCTAGGTTTCCATATCTTAATAGCATCTTATTGGAAAAACTAAACAACATTCTAAACTAAACTTCGTTTTTTACAGAAGGTACTACGTATCTGTGTCATTTTTCGTATTACTATTGACGATACCTACATGTAAGAAAAGAATGAGTTAACCAATTGCTCAGTTATAGACAATTGTGGCGGTTCTTTTGAATATAGGTATACGGACGGATAGACTAGATGACAAACATTTAGAAAGGTTTAGTCCACGTTTTAGTTGTATTGGTAGATTTCCACGCCACCCGAGAGGTACTACCAACAGGCGCGTTACCTTTTTTTTAAGGGAAAAGGTTCGCCAAGAGCCATATTATAAAACCCCATTTACTTATTTCAGCAATCCTATCAAAGGCAACCTATTACTGACATATATTTCGCGCAATAAAATGAAAAAAACATAAATATTTACTTCGTTGCAATCTTCCGGGTTTTGTTGCGTAGATAAGTTTTCTAAAGACAATCTTTAGAAACCTTCTGAAAAAGCTGACACCAGCATGATCAGCAAAACGTCAAGTGTAAACTTAGGTATTTACGAGACAACACCCAGAAGATTTCAGCCAAGTGAACGCCAATCGTGAAAACCTACGCTCAACTAGATAAATATTTTATATTCTTAAACGATAATTTTACGGTTCGCACTCGTGACAATCGCAATCCCGTATATCTAATTGCATCGGTCGTCGCCCGAGTCCCGGATACGCCCGACGAATGTCATGCATAAAACGTTCCATTTGCCCGGCGAAAGTATCTATTCGATTTAACACGTTTTTACGGTACATCCATTCGCCTAAATACAGGTATACTACATTTTCTTTAGTGCTCGGACCGATTAAGGATTTTAAATCGCGCCAACAACGTTCGATATTTTGAGTATGATCGCGAAATGGTACATGTCCCGGAATTGTAGGAGACCCGACCCATTGTTTGTCTAAACACTCCGGCGCAAATCGTCCTGCAGGAACCCATAACGGCTCTTCCTCGCGTATCACAGTTAGAAATTTAGTGTAAATAATTAACACTAGCCGGTGTTTATATAGGTCCACTCTTTTTAGAGTAAAATATTAACACGGAGTGCACGAGTAAATTTTAGAGTAAACATCTCTCTACGTAGTGCAAACATAGTTACTCTACTTTTACACGTTACAGATATATTTCTAGCCGATCCATCCAAATTCTTTCAGTTTGGACCACCTCCATTGACCAGCTCCAGCTTCATTACCATTTAAAAGTAATCATAAAAATGTTTTTGTGGAAAAAAAAATCGTGCCTCGAAGCGGGATCGAACCCCGTACCTCCGCATGACAAAGCGATGACATTACCACAGACCTACGAATTCCGATAGTTTTACATAGCGATTTAATGTATATACATAATCTACAACGAAACCTAACCTATACCGATTACAAAAATTATTATTTCCGCGTAGAATGGTAACGGCCTCGTCGAGTTCCTCACATCCTGCCGGCCGTAGGAGAGATGCCAAATTACCTCTACAAATACCAATTATTACAGATATAAATAATATAACATTGAAGTTAACACTGTTTTGATAGGAAATTTTACACTATCGTCTACCGTCTTTGTTTGGATGCATGCTTGCTATCCTTTACTGCTCGATTTAGTGTAAAATTACTATTAGAGGCAATTTAAAATAGGTATGTACTCTACATTTTTTACTCTAAAATATTTACCAGTAACACTAGACAGTTTACACGGCTCTGTTTTCGAACTGTATACGGGGTTCAAAAACTGGCGAGAATGATTGATGACCCCGTGCCCGTTAAAATGTCGAACGCAAAAATTATACGAACGAAAATGATCGGTAGAAACGTACGATTGAAAGTCCACTAATTCCGTTAGTTCCTCCATTAACGTATTCTGGGTACGATCATGCACCCTTACCGCGAACACGCGTCCCGTCGTCCTGCTTACGCCGCCTAAAACCCAAACGTGATCCCACATTAATACACGGCCGCGATTATTCTTACGTTTGAAGAGGTGACTTTCATCTACCTCAACAACATCATCTGGTCCTCCAATTGGTACATACTCGTGCCACGCTATCCTCGTCATAACATCGCGAACAAAATTGAACCATTCCACCGCTGTATGAGTACCTATCCGGTGATCTTTGATAACATCTTTTTGAGGATATTTCCGTAAAAAAGACCACATTGCCGCAATTATTATGTCCGCTCCGAATGTCTTTAATTGTACCCGTTCTAAAAATGTATTTTTTGTGGGTTGAAAACGATGATTAGCCGCACAACGTAACCCCCATCCTACCGTTCGACTGCGATCAACATATTTCCGCAATTGTCCATTACATCTGGGACAATTCGGTAAATTGTCCCATCGCGGTATTATTTCGAAATGCTGAAACAATTCCAATCCTTTTTGTTTCTTCTTTCTTTGATGTTTAATCCGTTTACTTCCGCGCCGTGTAAATACGCCCCGATATCGATAAGTCCCCAGTTTGAATTCAAAAATTCGTTTAGATTCATTTCGCGATCTGATAGTTCTATAAAAAACGGTCTTCTCTTCGTCTCTGTTCTAGAAGAACTAAATTTGTTCGTTAATTACTATTGCCTCTGGAGGGTAAATTACGCGCCAGTATACACCCAATAATATTCTTTGTATGTGATAAACTATTAAAGATGTTATTGGATCCCCTACAATGTGATATTGTTCCGCGAGTTATGATTGGCACACTTTTCAAAAACGCTAAATCATAATTGGAGTATGAATAGGGCGCCAATTTTACTTAATGTGATTGGTATATCTTCTAACTAGTTAAATTTACTTGAAAGAGAGAAACAGTTATGACAAATTTTGGTCAGAGCACCATTCCTTTCTTTTGTGATTGGTAAAAATCGTGGCATGTTAGTACACACGTTACGATTGGCTTTTAGTTTATTTTGTACATATTACTATTACTTACAACGCCGATGGACCAATAAGCATCGAGAAAAACTACCTAATTTAACACACCATTATTTCCACAAATAAGAATTGAAATTATAAAAAACACGCCACTTTCATGGGCCAATCTCAGATCATCATAAGATCTTAGTAGTGAATTCACTAGCGCGTTTTTTTTTTGTAAAAAAAAAATTAGGTTATATAGCTTGTTCATTTCGGTTGATTCAGAGTAGTTGGGTCAAGCCTTAGCAATGGTGTCACCGTATTTAGGCGAGTTCGTGCTATTGGGCGATAGCCAATTAAGATTCGCGGACAAAATCCTGGGACTAGGATATTTAATATCTAAAACTAGTATGTACTTGATTAAGTAAATATAATTATTGACAATAACTCAATGACAATTTATATATTTGTAGCATATACAAATTCTAGACGTTTGGGGTTTTGTGTGAGCGGCCAAACTATTACAGAATTAGAAAACAGATTGGCATATAACAATTATTCTGTTGGGTGGAATGTGATTGTTTTAATAGGCACTAACGATGTTATTAAAAAAAACCAACATCAATGTAATGTGCAACGAATTTTTTAAAATAATGTCTGGCCTGCGAAATAATTGTAATAAAATCATTGTACTAACGATACCGCCCATACCCAAATATCAGGTCGATCCGGAACATTGGGCCACCTTGAAAGGATTCAATACATTCCTCATGAATCAGGGTGATGGGGTGCAAACTCTTATAGTGGATACCACAACAGTTTTTTTTTAATTCGAGTGGTATAGCACTCGAGTTTTTTGAGAGGTAATTTATGACATCTGAATAGTTTGTTAGCTATAAATGTAAATAAATATGAGTGATGTTTGGTAATTTGTATTTATGTCGATATTAATCAATCTGTTTCTTTTCAGAACGTATACAGGTGGTAGGCCGGACCTGATTCACCTCAATGAGTCAGGACTCCTCAGATTACTGCATGTACTAAAACCATTTTTGTAGTGCTGGTGAAATATTTGAATAGGGTTTTATAATATGGCTCTTGGCGAACCTTTTCCCTTAAAAAAAAAGTAACGCGCCTGTGGTAGTACCTCTTAGGTGGCGAGGAAATCTACCAATACAACTAAAACTTGGACTAAACCTTTCTAGATATTTGTCATCTCGTCTATCCGTCCGTATACCTATATTCAAACGAACCGCCATAATTGTCTATAACCGAGCAATTGGTTAACTCATTCTTTTCTTACATGTAGGTATCGTCAATAGTAATACGAAAAATTAGACGGATACGTAGTACCTTCTATAAAAAACGAAGTTTAGTTTAGAATGTTGTTTAGTTTTTCCAATAAGATGCTATTAAGATATGGAAACCTTGAATTTTATTTACATATGTTTATGCAGTAATCCTCAACGAGAAAACAAGAACCGATTTATGTTTTTAGAATCAGTTTTTGTCGTAAAACGTAATACTTATATCTTATATGAGCAATTAGCACCATCTTAATTGCAGATGTCAAAAATATTAGATATGTTTCTTAAAAAAAAAAGCTCAACAATAATTCTTTCGAAAACATAGTATTCTGAAAAGAAAAGGAACTCGTGTTTGTTTTAATTGGAAATATTTATTTTTAATTAACTGTGCCAAAACTACGAGAAATAGATGGCGAATACGAAATTTTGATAATTAATTTTAGGATATACATATATCTAAACAAAATGTGCTGATAAGATTTATGATTGATTTTTTTAAATACAATGTATTTTTCTAGCTTGTTGCTATAAAGGCTAGATAGCGACAATACCACCACAAACCACCTAAAAAAAGATTATAATACAGTATAACTCTCTTGAATCAGCTGATCGAAAAATTTGCGCGGCAAGGGGAAGAGGCCCGTGCCAAGATGGTGGAGGGGCGAGAGGGGGGAGAGGGATAAATTAGGCGCAAAAGGACAGGCAACCAACATTACTACTCTGTATTTTAATTTGCATAAGATCTAGCTGTATATTTTTATTTACGAAAATATCTTTATTTCTACTAACGGTTTATGATCGATTAACGAACAATTTTATGCCAGTATGTTTTATGTGTATATTAACAAATAAAAACAGAGGTATTGTGCGGAAACCGATCACTAACCGTTCGTCGAAACGGTTTCATACAACGACGTAACCACATGAGACAAAAATGGATGACCAATCGCGCATGTGCATCGCAATGTTTTAGGAAACTGGATATAAAAATAATTTCTTGTCGTTATCACATCTGTTTTGACTTGCAACCCACTAAACAAACACCCCGTTTCGACACTTGGTACTTCCCTCTCTATAAGCAAAATCGTTTGTATCGAGTTGAATATCTATTTTAAGTGATTTGTGAATACCACCCCATCTGGCTATATAGTTTGCCACATTTACATTAGATGTCAAGCTTTGTCGCCTCTATAGGCAACCAGGTCAACGCAACGATGACAACATGGTTTAGTATTCTATTATCAAGCCCGCATGACATGTTTATTTTAGTATAATATACCTATTTTCGTATGCACTTTAAGAAATTTTTTTTGTGCACAAAAATTTTCAATGAATATATTTCTTTTTCGTCGTTTAACCTACTTGAAAATTTGATACTTACGTACCTATTGCCGCGTTATGAAACGCCCTGTAACCCAGCTCTCCGTAGGAATTTTCCCGTAAAACTCGACATGCGCTTTTCCCGTATGATTCCGAACTACTTTTATTCAGACTTTTTCGTCGTTTAACCTACTTGAAAATTTGATACTTACGTACCTATTGCCGCGTTATGAAACGCCTTGTAACTCAGCTCTCCGTAGGAATTTTCCCGTAAAATTCGACATGCGCTTTTCCCGTCTGATTCCGAACAACTTTTATTCAGACTTTTTCGTCGTTTAACCTACTTGAAAATTTGTTACTTACGTATTGCCGCGTTATGAAACGCCCTGTAACTCAGCTCTCCGTAGGAATTTTCCCGTAAAATTCGACATGCGCTTTTCCCGTATTATTTCGAACAACTTTTATTCAGACTTTAGACTTTCGTCGCTTAACCTACTTGAAAATTTGATACTTTGGTATAGGTATTGCCGTGTTATGAAACGCCCTGTAACTCAGCTCTCCGTAGGAATTTTCCCGTAAAATTCGACATGCCCTTTTCACGTATTATTTCGAACAACTTTTATTCAGACTTTTTCGTCGTTTAACCTACTTGAAAATTTGATACTTACGTATTGCCGCGTTATGAAACGCCCTGTAACTCAGCTCTCCGTAGGAATTTTCCCGTAAAATTCGATATGCGCTTTTCCCGTCTGATTCCGAACAACTTTTATTCAGACTTTTTCGTCGTTTAACCTACTTGAAAATTTGTTACTTACGTATTGCCGCGTTATGAAACGCCCTGTAACTCACCTCTCCGTAGGAATTTTCCCGTAAAATTCGACATGCGCTTTTCCCGTATTATTTCGAACAACTTTTATTCAGACTTTTTCGTCGCTTAACCTACTTGAAAATTTGATACTTTGGTATAGGTATTGCCGTGTTATGAAACGCCCTGTAACTCAGCTCTCCGTAGGAATTTTCCCGTAAAATTCGACATGCCCTTTTCACGTATTATTTCGAACAACTTTTATTCAGACTTTTTCGTCGTTTAACCTACTTGAAAATTTGATACTTACGTATTGCCGCGTTATGAAACGCCCTGTAACCCAGCTCTCCGTAGGAATTTTCCCGTAAAATTCGACATGCGCTTTTCCCGTATTATTCCGAAAAACTTTTATTCAGACTTTTTCGTCGTTTAACCTACTTGAAAATTTGATGCTTACGTATTGCCGCGTTATGAAACGCCCTGTAACTCAGCTCTCCGTAGGAATTTTCTCATAAAATTCGATATGCGCTTTTCCCATATGATTCCGAACAACTTTTATTCAGACTTTTTCGTCGTTTAACCTACTTGAAAATTTGTTACTTACGTATTGCCGCGTTATGAAACGCCCTGTAACTCAGCTCTCCGTAGGAATTTTCCCGTAAAATTCGACATGCGCTTTTCCCGTATGATTCCGAACAACTTTTATTCAGACTTTTTCGTCGTTTAACCTACTTGAAAATTTGATACTTACGTATTGCCGCGTTATGAAACGCCCTGTAACTCAGCTCTCCGTAGGAATTTTCCCGTAAAATTCGACATGCGCTTTTCCCGTATGATTCGGAACAAGTTTTATTCAGACACTTTCGATGTTTGATTAACTTGAAAATTGAGGCTCATATTCAACTTTAAAAATGCTTAGTGCCCAGCTAGCAGACTGACGTTATTATGACGTCTAAATTAGGTCATTTCTGACTTTAAAGGTCATTCGACCAAAATATGACGTCCTCGGTACGACTCTATTGGCACGTTCAAGTGACGTCCTTGTACGACGTTTTATGTACGTCATTTTTTGGGCAGTTTTAAACTTAATAAACTTCATTACATTTAACACAAATACAACATACAACTGAATAAAGTTGATGTCAACGCAATGTCAACGTATTAATATAGCATGTGCGTTGTCTAAACAAAATACACAATTTATTTTGAAAACTACAATACTTATATGGTTAGGGGTTCTCAACTTTCAATAAAATCATATTCAACAGCCAATTGTTATTGTATTTCACTTGATAATAAAGTTATTCAAATTGAAAATATAATTCAATATAATGGAAATAAATGTTGTGTAATTGGTAGAGAATATATAATGTACGAGTCATTATACTCATATCCATTTGAATCAACTAGCTTATTACAGATTAGTGTAGTTTATAACTTATCATATCCATTTGAATCAACTAGCTTATTACAGATTAGTGTAGTTTATAACTTAACAGAACTCAGATCATATAATTTAGAAGAAATTGCTGCAAAATGTATGTTATTTCCTTATGATGTAGAATCCTTACCTACGAAATTTGTTTGTTTCCCATTGCTTCACAATTTAGATTAAGTAACGTTTTTGAAAAGTAATAGTAGCGCAGTTTTTACTTTATGTAAATTAAGTAAAACATTGGTCAATGTTTATTAATTACTCTGCTGCTATCAAATTAGTTTCAGTTTCGTTTTATATATATTTTCTGATACTGGTTGAAGTTATTTGTTGTAGAATATATTGAGAAAAATGTTCTAATAGGAAAATATTTATATTTATTTTTATTTAATAAAGTTTTATGTTAATGTTAACAGTTATATTTTCTCAAATTCTCCATAGATACCATATCCTTTAATTCTTAAAGCTAATCTAATTCATAATAGTTTCACATAAAAGCCGATTGCTTTTATAGTGATTTTCCATGATAGCTTGTAATTTATGTGATAATGCTACTTGACAATCATCCCTATCAAAGCTTCATTAAAATGTTTGATTTGTGTGAAGCTATTTATAGCACGTGAAGGATTTTTATTTATACGTAAGTCTAAATAAGGTCATTATTAAGTCATAATAACGTCGCCTAAGGGTGAGAAATCGACGTCGCAGGTACGTCATTACCCGACGTCATTTTACCTGTGACATATACACGTTGTTACAACGTCTTATAAACGTCATTTGATAGGTCATTCTTCTTACAAACATTACCAAAAAATGACGTCATATTGTCGTCAGTCTGCTAGCTGGGTGAACACGGAGGTATGAACTAAAACACGGATTGTACAACGAATTTACTTTAATCTTGGCAAAACAGGTAATTTAATTGATTCTTAAAGATTTATTGTTTGTTGAAATGATATTTTTATTTAAGTTAATATAAATGGATTTCAGTAAAAATAAAAGGAAATATTAATTGACACATAAACTTTGTAGCCGATGGGAAGTGAACGTTGTGAACCTATCCTACCGTTCGTCTCCGACCCGGCGGCAAGAACTCGTACGATGGTTAATATTCACCGGCACTTGCCGTCTATTCGACGGCGTGTCTATCGAATGCAATCTCATATCAGGTCATTATACAAAGGGGCATTTATAACTTTTTTATGCACTTTCGCTGAGTTTTGTACTGTTTTTCTGCTTATAGATGCCTCTAATAATGATTATTTAAGTATTTTACGTATTACCAACTACCTTCGTATTATATATTCGTATGTACGAAAATTTTTCAGAACGCGACAATCGTACCCAGACACCTGTATATGTACTACAAAATATTACTACATAATAAAATAAAACTTGTAGGTAATATAAACAATAAATAAAACTAGAACTATATACACTAAACTAACAAGGAAACTAGATTCCGTTCAGTTTTTCAAAATTAAAAAGAAAAAACAATTTCAAAGGAAATAGAAAACCAAACGCCACGATGAATTTACACGTGTAAGCGCCATCTATGTTGGCTAACCGGAAGGAAGAAGGGATGAGAGATGGATGCGCGCGGTCATGGGCTGATGTGTGTGGTTTTGTTTGGTGAAAAGAGAGTGTAAAGGTTAAAAAGGAGGAATCATCTAACACACGCAAGATATCTTAACATCTGAAAACTATTGCAAAAACGATCAACTACAAAATGGATTCAAAACATGTAATGTAAACAATGGCGTAAAACAGCTGATATATGTCTCTGTCGATATAACAGAAAGCGTTTTCTAGGATTGGCCAAATGGTAGTAAGTGGCACTCTGTAGATGACGCTGCTTGTATGGTGCCCATGACTTTAGGTGCCCAGACCCCGGCCACAGAATATCAAACTACCAAAATTTGCAGCTCCATAAAGTTAGCCCCTCACTATAAGCAATTATAATAAATCTTACTTTTATTCGTTTGTAGGTCGTTTGTAGGTGTTTGATAGCGAATTTCCAACGTTTGATAGTCAATAGTTCACTAGCAAACAATAAAACAAATTCTTCGGAAAATCCTATGTGATGTTAGCTTCTCATGTCGTCATTTTGACATCAAATTCAATTTATTTTTAGCAGAATCGTTTGTAGGTCGTTTGTAGGTGCCTGATAGCAAATTTCCAAATCTTGATAGTTGATAGTTTATTAATAAATAATAAAACAAATCTAGTAGGATATTAGGCAGGCAACCAAAATTACATCAGAAAAGCGTCCTATCGGACAAATTATGTAAAAGTGGCTTGACATGCAAGCTTTTTTTAGCGGACAACAAACAACCAATAGGATTTTAGATTTCCAAAATTTTAGAGTTTCGAAGTCAGTACCACGGTGCGAAATCTCCCTAAATAAGAGGTGGTACCATGATTTAGAGCCATCTATTAGATCGTGAGAACTGTTGGCGGCAAAATTCAAAATAGTAGGTAATTTATTTTCATATCATAACTAAAAATGAATTTTGTTTTTGTTTATTTTACAATTAATTATTACAATAGTACCATATCATAATGATAATGTAAATAATCAATTGTAAAATAAACTAAAACGATACATTAATATAACTTTAAATATGGCGACTTGTAAGAATGTGGTATGTCAAAAAAGAAAACAAAACCTATATAGACAAGTCACTATCGTTAAAGTTTATCAATTAAACCAAGCGGTTATTTACTTAACACTACAGCTAATAATAATTATAAAAACAATATAAAAACGCATTAACATTCAAACGAGGAAAAATATAAATCAATCTAAGTACAACTAATTCCAACGACAACTGATTAACAACTGTCATATGCAATCATATGATTGTGGGCTTGTTTTGTTCACATATTAAAGAGCTTTCCAGATTATCAACGTAATGCTATTTTTGGCTGCGCGTAATTTGGGACCCAAAGCGCTTTAGTTTGGGATCAATGCACCGAATTCCGTGGTGGCGCTTATTACTATAGTAAACATGCTTTTAATTTTGACATTAGACAGTTTTCAACAGTTTTTTTGTCATCATTTTTATCATCGTTGTCGTCGTTTTATTGTTCGTGTCGTATATTGTATTTTTATTTTGATAAGTATTAAAGTTTTTAGTTTCTAATTAGTTTTAGCGTTTTAATTTAAATTTGTAAATATAAGTTGTTTCAAGTGTATATTATTGTGTCGAGATATTTTAGTAAAGTTAAGAACATATCAACAGGTATAATGTATTTTATTCTATCGTGTAATGACAAATTTATGGTCATGAAGCAATTGGAACAGCTGCCTCCGAGTCATCTGCTACATCATTCGCATCTTCATCGTCATCTTCTCTATCTTGTTCAGAATTAAGAACCAAAGAAGCAACATTGGAAAATTGTTCTACTGCTTATTTTGCTGGATATTTAGCAAAAAAATGTATAGACAAATATCTATGTAAACATTGTGAAGCTATTCTTTTAAAAAGTGGGGAAATGAACGATGAGAGAGAATTACTAATATTAAACAAATTATATGATAATAAACTACCATCATCTGTTGGTTTAAGAATACCTAGCGAAGAACTTTTTTTATTTGTAACTAAAGGACTTGAGATTTGTTCAAACTTCCTATTGAGAAAACCAGAATGTCGTGCCCTTAAAAAGATAATTTGCAAGAAAATTGAAGCTAAAACTAGCAGTTATCTTGATAGATGCTGCAAAGAACATAAAGAATATATATTGGAATTGCTAGTCATAGTGAAAATATATAAAGAGTGCAAGTGGAACAGAAAATTATGTTTTACATCAACAAAACATCCCAAACTAAAAATATTGCATAATGCATAAGTGAATTTGAGCGAAGTTGAGAAAAATAAAATGTGGTTTTATGTGTGTCCAATCTTGTATACCTATATGTATTATGTATAATGTTATACAGATATTTGTAGTTGTGTATATTAGCAGTAAAATAAAAATTCACTATTTCTACAACTATTGGTTTTCTACTGCATCCAATTATTTATAAATATCTTAACTCTCATTTATCAGTAACATTAAAAATAGATTACAGAGAAATTACATGACTTTCTATATTATACGTTTACTTCTTCCTTCGTTAAAAAAATACCTAAAGCATTTGCTGACAAAACCATCTGTAAAGAGATTGTTTTAGTGTCAATATTCTTATAATAGTTAATTTTCCTGGCATATGGAAATGTAAGATAATAGGTACTTATAGCAAAACACGTAAAGATATAAAACCTCGATATTTCGTCGACTATATCACCTCATCACTCACATTTTTGTCAACCAATCACACAGTTGGAATTCCTTAGCAACAGCCAATGACATTCATATTATAGCGAAAAAATCACGTGTGGATTTTAATAAGTGATAAAATCACTCGTGGTTTTATCAATGCTAATGGAGTACTACCTTATTTCCTTAGTTACCAGCCAAATACATGGCAAAATGAACACAACCGAAGACAGTAAATTACGAAATTCGTGATAGAGTCTTTTTAAATACAACGCGTGACCAAGATATTTCTCTGATAAAATTGATTTGGATAATTTGTTCGCGCTTGTTGATCTTAAATAATTTCACTCGCCCTTCGGGCTCGTGAAATTAGTATCTCAACAAGCACTTACAAATTATCCAAATCAATTTTATCGGAAAATCTTCGTCACTTGTTATATTACTTATGAAAAACAAGTATACGTAAGAATAAAGTCTCAAAATTTTATCTTTACTTATGTAGGTACACAATCCATTCTGTCTTTGTAGTAAAAGAATTACAAATTGCTTCATAATCACAAAGTAGATCGAAATGTGGAGGAAAGTTCCTCTTTGCGGTAAATAAACATCAACAGAAAAATATAAAGTGTCACAAGAAAAGTTTTCCGTTTCCAATCGTTGGAAGTATTAGAAGCGTACTTACTAAACAAAGCTAATAGTAACTTCACTTCTTTCTCAATATCAAATATCAATTGCAAACACAAAATATCGTTATGATTTTCTTATGTTTAATCTGTGAGTTCGAAAGAGTGCGATAAATACAAGATACAACTGATTAGTTTTGTCTAGCTATTAGTATCAGATCCGACGATGCACCGATTTCATTTATAAAATGTTCTTTGCTTATGCGCGGTAACCATGGTGACTGTTATGCACCTAGATTATTTGAAGTTACGATGTTGCTAGCAGTCTGGACGCGGACGATGTGAATCAGATGTGACATGGGGAATTTTCGTAGTTCAGGATAAGTAACTAAATATTTGAAAAAATGGGCGTGATTTAGTTCCCGCCGCGCATGTCCATTAGCGATTTTGTTCTAACTGCAACCGGTCCATTATTTGTTGCAATATCTGTATCGCATTCTGTCTTCGACGTACGATGTCGTCATAGTGCCATCTATGTAAGAAGAAGCGTAACTACTAGCAGACATAGAGGTTGTCGTCACTGCTTTTAGTCCATAAGAAGTAATGGAACAACTTTCTAGATTTAATTCTGAAGTTTCTGTTCATAAAAAAATAATGAAAAAAATTGAGTATTATCTACATTATAATCTTAATGTCTCATACATTTTTTAATAAAATCGTTTGAACCGTTAGCTAAATAAATGGAATTTTGAATAAGAAAATGCAATTACAGCTAAACGGCTCTAACAATTTTGTTCAAAATTTGAGAATACTTTTACTAGAAAATCTAAAACTTACACAATTTTTTCATTTTTTTTTATGATTTTTAAGGAAAACGGGACTGAACTTGACTCTTAAGTAACGATAACCTACGTTTGTGGTTATGTCACTTGATCACGTGATCACATCGAATATCTGAAGCAGAAAAGTCAAGTTAAAAATCTTGGTACAAGATTGAATATTCGACTATGTGACTCATCCGCAAATTCTACAGCAAACTCTGGTTCGAACTGCCCTCTTTTGGAATATTTAGCAACTAAAAATGTGTTACCGTAGGTCCCATTTGAAATGTTCCTCTCTAATATACTTTCTCTGTGGTTTTGTTTATCTTTTAGCGCTAGAGCGCCCTCTTACGGAATGTGAGAATCTTGCGGCCATGACAGTTTCGTATATTATATTAAAGATTACATGCTATGTGTACGAAAATGACTGAAAACATTAGCCCTTTTCCTTTGCTAAAAAAGTGTAGCACGGTGCAGCACTGAACTACACTTTACGCCATATTCTCGTTCCTTTGCACGGTGTAAACAAAACCAGTGCTGCACCAGGATTGTTTATCTGCACCAGGGCAATAGCTGGTGTAAATTACACTATTTTAAATGTCAAGCATATGTCAAAGTGATTAATGAAGGTACTTTTATTCATGCCGTTTACTTTATACTACGAATGTTATTTATTGGAATTTGTGCAGTATATATTGATCAAAAAACGTTAAATATCTATAAAACGCATGTAAAGAGAAGACAAAAAGAGGTTATGTATTGATTATAAAGAAAAAAAAATGTTGTTTTAGTTGAATTACAGCCGGCAATATTATTGGAATTTTTGACGGTTCACAAGCAATTTTCTTTTAAAAATTCCATTGAATAAGGTAATTAAGTGTGATATGTAAATAAATTAGTGAAAAATATTTTCGAATTAATCCATATTGAAATTTTCATGCTTTAACGCATAATTTATAATAACGGGAATTGACAGTTGTTTTTATAAATATATATGCAAAGAGACTGCGAAAAGAGTTTATCTTAACTAAATTTGTAAGTATGCTTGTACATAATAGCTATTATAGCATTATATAAAGGATTAGTAAAAGTGCTACTCGTTTCTTCTCAAGTCAGGTTATGATAAGTTGATTGTTGAGGTTATGTTATAAATCCATCTACACTCAATTCGTTCCTTTGTATTGTCGCCTTCGTTACAGCACTGTAAAAATTATAGTGTAAATTGCACTACACTAAAAAGCAAAGGAAAAGGCCTATTATAAAACTGCATGACAGTTGTGGTTATGTTATAGGTATATTTGGTGTGTGCTATTTGATATGTGCTACTGATAATTTAAGTTTTCTTTATTAACTTTTTCAAATCCAATTTGAATCCAGTACTTCCTCTTTTCTTTGTTTTTTTATTATAATAATTTTATAAAATAAATAACTTTAATATAGGTGTTTTTTTATTTTGTATGATTTTCGCATGTTTTTTTGGTTGCCTACACAATATTCTGCAAAACTTCTTTCATTGCTTATTAATAAATGATCAAATATCAAACGTTGGGAATTTGTTATCAAGCACCTATAAACGACGCATAAACGATTTTTCTCAAAGGAATTTAAATTCGATGGCAAATGTGGCCGGGATGAGTTACAATTACATATGTTCCCCATAAGACGCTTTTCTGATGTAATTTTGGTTGCCTGCTTAATATCCTACTAGATTTATTTTATTATTTATTAATAAACTATCAACTATCAAGATTTGGAAATTTGCTATCAGGCACCTACAAACGACCTACAAACGATTCTGCTAAAATAAAATTGAATTTGATGTCAAAATGACGACATGAGGGGCTAACATCACATAGGATTTTCCGAAGAATTTGTTTTATTGTTTGCTAATGAACTGTTGACTATCAAACGTTGGAAATTCGCTATCAAACACCTACAAACGAATAAAAGTAAGATTTATTATAATTGCTTATAGTGAGGGGCTAACTATATGGAGCTCCCCTTGGCCTTTGATTATATAGATTAATGTATTTTCTGTGCTTTTCACAACTACAAAGCGTTTGTTTTTATATTAAGATAATTCAATTTTTCATTGATTGCATATTTATCGAGATACGTAAAAAATCACTGCAATAAAAAGCATGAAAATAGAAATTTACAACTATGTTGATTTTGATAATTGGTATAGTTAAATTTCAAGTAAAGGTAGTGCAAACGACCCTAAAACAATTTATAGTAGTAAGTATTTTACAAGTATACATCTGAGAGTAGGGGAAATCAAAGTTTCTGGAATACACAACAACAATATCATCAAATAAAAGTTCAAAAGCATGTATTAAAACTAATATAAGTACTAAGATATTAAAACATGACAAAATTCTTTACAAATGCATTACTTTTTTGAGTTTCTTTCCTGCTACATCGCGTGGGTACTCTGAAATAATTTTACATTGTTTATATATATAACAGGCGATGAGAATTGCAATTTCCGCTAATGAAAGACACAATATCCGGGATCTTCATAGCTCTATGTGCAATACGTTGCCTTAATTTATTTTTGTGTTTAATGCTATCAAAGCAGTTTTGAAAAGTTGTAATTAAAATAGAAACAGCATTATTAACTAACTCTGTATGTGCCAATAATGAACAATGTTCATAAGATCTAGTATATAATTTATGTAGAATTAGCAATTCTTCCGTATTTTTTAAAGTGGACGATCTATCCACAAATGCAGTTTGGCACAGTTTGCATTTAGTTTTTTTGAGGGTCCACTGTGCCAAATATCCAGCAAAGTATCGAATACTGCAGTCCTCTAAAGTAATAATATGTTGTCTATCATCATGTACAACAGCGCCAATCTCATGAAATAAATCCGAAGAAGAAGAGCTACTTGTTGATTCTTGGAGATTTGAAGTGGAGGATGTTGAATGTTGCTCTTTTATGCTGTGGTCAATAGGTATTGCCTCCTGCTCTTCTAGTGAAAATTCACAGTTACCCGTTTCTATAGGTATGGTTAACGAATTGATAGAATAGGATCTAAATGTAGTACGCAATGTACGAACAGTAGGGTTTGCATTGTAACCTCCTTTCTGACTAAATATAGAAAATAAATTTTCAATTTGATTTAATTTCCGAGTTAAAATGTATTGATTTTCATCAATAGATTTTGCTGCTTCATACAATAGTATAACAGCACGTACTGTTTGAATAAGACCGTTAAAGCAGGCAGGTCTTGACGACCGTTTACCATAATTTAATTTCATTACTTCTCCGAAGTATATTATGCTCTCTTGCAAGGTAGAAAGTACAACCGGATGATCAAGATGTAAACTACAGTTGTACGGATTCCTTACTTTAAACTTACTGCTATTTAAGCAATCAAATAAATTATTTAATTTTTGTATAAAATTGCAGTTGACAGGGCAGATGGAGAGCACAGTTCGTTAGTAGCGACACAGGTTAACAGTGTTACTAAAAAGTTGTGTTGCCAATTTTACTGACATCTTTTGAAAACCTGTAGGATTAATATGTTTAATGCTTAATTTTGGCATCGCTTTGCAGGTTTTACTTTGATCTAAATCATAAGCTTTTCTTATGTCATTGAAACTAATTATTTCGTCATTGATGCTAAAATCATCGTTCAATAGATTGTTTCGAAAATTCTTGATTATGTGTGGAATATCGTATAGGGCAAACACTTGATTTTGTCCAACATAAAAAAACGGTCGTGCCTCTGTTACACCAAGCTTTTTGTAGGCACTTTGATTGGATGCACCTTGATCGCACACGACAGCCTTGGGTTGTAGTCCATTGTCCAAATTGAGTTCAATGATTTTTTTTATTGCTAAAACTAAATATGATGCAGATAAGCCAGTATGTGAAACAAAGTATCCTAGTGACAGTCTCCATCGTGAAAATAACCCTCTCGCAAGAAATACAAGGAGGTATCTTCCTTTTCTTGGAGTTCTTCCGTAGGGACCGAGATCCTCAAAACCTTCAATAAAGTCTAGCGATTTATTGTACTCTGTATAATTTTTGAGACTCATTTCGTCAAAACATATTACACAGGCTTTCTCAGACGTGGACCAGCTACTTGTTTTTAGCTTAATTTGCAGAAAAAGTTCTTTGCTAAATCCAGGTAACAAGTTTGATGTTCCGATCCATCTTCTGACACTAGTCGGAGAAGGCAATATAATTTGATTGTATAAATATTTATAAGCCGTAGGAGACTTATAAAATAAACCCAGTGCAAATTTTCTTTGTTGGAAAGACCATACTGTGTGAAACATTCAGCTGCTCTGCAATTTTTCAGCTAGATGTACGCGAGGTTTGTTCTACTGCGGTACAAATTAAAATATCCCTTTACTCATTTTGTGGTATTAGGGTCTTTTTATGACGATGTGGGTACAAACAACCATGTTTTCCAAAATTCTTAATTGTGCGGCGCACAGATTCATAACCAATACTTTTTCAAATTTTGCTTGGAAAGAACGGGTAATTTGTCTGACAGACGGACGACGATGATGATATTTCATTACGAATTTCTTTTCTTCAAGTGAGAACATATTCATTATTAAAACGAAAAATAATAGCAGGAGAATAAATAGTAGTATAGTAAACACAATGACATATAAAGGAGCGATACTGTCAAATTGACAGCAAGAAACTGAACCTGTCTGTGAACGCGGTGGTGTTTTGCTGCGGTGCGTTCGGATGACATCGACTTACCCTGGGGCGGTCGACCGTACTGTATGTTTCTTATTAAAGCAAATTTACGTAACATATACGTTACAGGTGCTATATGTGTTGGATGAGTTATATACGATATCTGAATTTGTTTATTTGGTTTATTGAACTTAACAATAACACTTAAGAAAACTCAACTACAACTGTCTACTACAGCAGGTTAAAAAAACTAACTAAACTAAACTGTTACCAACTTACATTCAAGATTAGAAAGAGCGGGTAATTCAAATACACGTCTAACACTCCCACGAATTACTTGCAGTTTCTAACTTCATTCTCATTTGTTCTCTAAATCTTACAAATTTGACCAATGATAAAGCCTTAGTTAAAATATCGGCAGTTTGGTTATCAGTTGAAACATACTCAATCTGAAATACATTATTTTCATGTTTTTCTCTAATAAAATGATAATGAACATCAATATGCTTAGTGCGCTTATGATAAATAGGATTCTTAATTAAGTTAATTGCACTTTGATTATCTACAAACAAAGTTACTTTTACGCAAATATTTTTACTCAGAATGTCCTTTAATAATTGTTTTATCCACACTAGTTCCTTTGTTGCTGATGATGCGGCGACATATTCCGCTTCAGTTGTTGATAGCGGAATAGAATTTTGCTTCCTTGAAGACCAAGTAACGGCACCAGCACTGAACAGAAACACATATCCGCTAGTAGAATGTCTTGTATCTCTATCTCCTGCATAGTCGGAATCTGAATAACCGGTAAGCTTCAGAGGAACAGCCTTATATTCTATTCCACATGTAGCACTTTGTTTTAAATATTGAAATATTCTTTTGACTGCGTTCCAGTGAGCTTGTGTTGGTTTATTTTGAAAGCGATTCACCAGATTAACAGCATAAGCTATATCGGCACGAACTGTGGTTGCTGCAAAAACAAGGGATCCTACTGCTTGTCTATACAGATTTTCATCGACTTCGGTAGACTCCATATCTCTACTTAATACTGTATTTGGGTCAGCTGGTGTAGAACTGCACTTTATATCATGAAATTGGAATTTCTTTAACATGTTAGAAATATATGAATTTATATGAATAAAAATAGATTCGTCTTTTCGCTCTATTTCTAAACCTACAAAACATGACGGTTCACTTAAAGTTATTTCAAATGTTTGTTTAAAAGCACTTATAAAAGTAATTAGAGCGTGTATATCTTTTGTTATCAACATATAACAAAATTATAGTTTGACTATTATTAAAATGTCCAATATACACACATTTATCGGCGTCACTTTGTTTAAAACCGTATGATTTAAAAAACTCGGTAATTTTTTTATTCCAACATCGTGGACCTTGTTTCAAGCCATATAACGATTTATGTAGTTTACACACTAAATGTTTGTTAATATTTGTACCTCCCGGTGGATTCATAAACACTTCCTTTTCAAGTTCTCCATTCAGGAAAGCTGTTTTCACATCAAATTGTATTATATCTAATTTAAATTGTGCAGCAATGGCTAGAAGAATTCTTATTGTATCATACCTTGTTGTTGGGGCATACGTCTCATTATAGTCGATCCCTTCAACTTGTGAGCAGCCTTTTGCACATAAACGAGCTTTAAAACGAATTTCATTCGTTTTAGGTACCCTTTTAATTCGAAACACCCATTTTGAATTTATTGCCTTCTTGTTTGGTGGTAATGTCGTCAGTTTCCACGTTTTATTTGCATCCAGAGCATTTAGCTCTTCTGCAATGGCCTTTTTCTAAGATGCACTATTTGCACTAGTTAGAACCTCCTCGTAACTTTGTGGAGTTTCCAGATCAACAAAGTTTAATTCATAATCCTGAAATCTTGATGGCAACTGACGTTGTCGTTGTGGTTTCAAATTCTCTGGTTGAACTTTTTCATCTGGTTCATGTTCAATCTGCATATCATCTTGGCGTGCGGGTTCAGGTTCCATAGTAATGTCATCATCAAACATAATTTTTACCGAATTTGGTTCTGGAACAAATCCTTGACATTTTTCATTGAAAATAACATTTCTGGATATAACTATTTTTCTTGTTTCCATATCGAATAATCGATAATTTATGGAATTGCCATCATATCCTACAAAAATTAACTTTTGGCTTTTTGGTTCCAGCTTTGTTCTTTTTTGTTTCGGAATGTGAACAAATGCTTCGCTACCAAGTATTCTACAATGTGTTAAAGAAGGTTTCTTACCTGTCCAAACAATATATGGTGTGGAATTGGGTGTTTGTTTTGTTGGTGTGCGGTTAAGAATATATACCGCCGTATTTACAGCTTCTGCCCAAAAATATTTTGGCAACCCTGAGTGACATAACATCGTTCGAGCACTTTCTACTATTGTTCTGTTATCCCTTTCCATTCGACCATTTTGTTCAGGGGTATAAGGAGCAGTTGTTTCCCTTTCAATTCCTTCTTTCTTCAAAAAATCATCAAACTCTTTATTGCAGTACTCCGTTCCATTATCAACATGAAGAATTTTTACAGAATATCCGAACTTCACTTTTGATAAAGCACAAAAGTTTTTGAAACAGTTTAAAACATCGATTTTGTGTTTTAGAAAATATACTACAAGATAACCGGAACAACTATCTTTGAATGTAGCAAAGTACTTTGCACCTGACACAGATGGTGTTGCCATATGTCCACACAAATCACTAAAAATTAACTCACCGGGTTTTAAGTTTGTAATATCTTGTTTTGTCTTTTTAAATGATATTTTGGCTTGCTTACCAAGAGCACAGGATTCACAGAAGAACTGGTCCAACTTGCTTAAGTTTACACCTGTCACAAGTTCCTTGGATACTAAGTCACGAAGTGAATTGTTGTTTACATGACCTAATCGTTGATGCCAGACTTTTAAATTGTCTTCTTGAGTTAAGTTTATTTCACTCACTAATGTACGAAACAACATTCGATATAAGTTATTTGGTTCTCGAATTACACATGCCAAAAGTTCATTTTCAGCACTGTATATGTTTGCCTCATTACCATGTTTGACTATTCTCATACCTTTAATTGAAAACAGATTCTTTCGTAACTCTATATAACACATTGTTCATCGTAGCATCATACCAATTTCCATGAATTAACTTTTGGATTTTTATTGTTTTTTTTTCCTTCCACTTTTAGGTTACAATTATTTCCAAGTACCACCCCATGTGAATCACAATTTGTTGCAAACGTGGAAAAGTATTCTTTCTTGTATGTCATGTGTGCCGTGGCTCCACTGTCCATTATCCATATATCCTCTTCATATTGTGTGTAATTTGCCTCAGTTACATTGAATGCGGTGGAACTGGTATCCTGGCCTGTAGACGCATTGGCCGTGTGAAATCGGTCTTTTCTGGAATTGTCTTCATCTTCATTCTGACTTTTCTTTCCATGTGTACTATTTTTGTTTTCCTTTCATCCCTTAAAATATTTGTTTCTTGGTTGCCTACACTCTTTACTAATATTACCTTTCTTTCGGCAGTTATAACAGAATAACTTAGATTTATCCTTCTTATTATTTAGAGAACATGCTGCTAGAGCTGTTTCTGTTTCTTCAATCGCTGTTAAATGTGACTCCTCATCTAATAGCCTTGCTGTTAGATTAGTTACTGTTTGTTTGCTCTGATCGAGTGACAACCAGGCTTGTCGAACATTTCGGTATTTTGATGGTAATGTACTCAAAATTTTTTTCATTATAGCTGTATCACTAACAGTTTCACCTGATTCTTTAATTTGCTGTGCAAAATTTTCTATTTTTGAAATGAGTTGAGCTATAGAATTATTTTGACCCATTTTATATTGATGAAATTTCTCATGTACCATTAACTTATTTATTTTACTTTTCTGTTCATAAATTGAATTCATTTTGTCGACAATTTCTTTTGAAGTGTTGCAATTTTCTATTAACGTAATTTGATTTAATTCCATTGCTGATGTTAACGTAAACATTGCAATCGCATCCTGCTTACACCACTGAGGGTATTCCGTACCAGTTTTATCATTTGCTTTCAGAGCGCATTTCATTTGAAATTTCCACGGATGGTAATTGCGGCCATCAAACTTAGGCTGTGTTCCGTAAACCGAACATAAGATACCAAGGTCTTGGTTGTGGTTGGTTGCGATACATTTCCGTGCTAAATATTTAGGAACGATGTTGGTATGATTTGATCAATTTCATCAGCTGTTTAGACTTTACAATGGAAAACAAAACTATATTATTGCAATTTATAGGTACATACGAACAGTATGCACATGTTATTTTATCAATGTTCTATAATAAAAAGCCAATAGTTCAATATAATCGATAAATATAGTTTATTTTATAAATGTGCTTAACCTCCATACTGTTTTCTTGTCAAACAAAAACACACCAGCAGTAACCGTAATTGAATAGCGGTTTGTTTGGTAACAACTGAATGTACGAATTTCAGATAACCGAGTTCCGTAAATGTACGATTTTCAGGATTACCAAAACCACGGTTACAATATTATATTTACGGAACACAGCCTTATTGATACAACCAACATCAATCTTGTCAGCCATTTTGCTTTTGATTTTACAACGTATGAAAAATCACAAAATTTCAGCTTCCGTAGTCTATTTAAACCACTACTTTATTCACCGACGTTGACCTGGGCCCATACCCTGTTGGATGAGTTATATACGATGTCTGAATTTGTTTATTTGGTTTATTGAACTTAACAATAACACTTAAGAAAACTCAACTACAACTGTCTACTACAGCAGGTTAAAGAAAACTAACTAAACTAAACTGTTACCAACTTAAATTCAAGATTAGAAAGAGCGGGTTATTCAAACACACTTCTAACAATATGACAGCAATGTTGAATAAATAACGGTCATATGTATTTATTTTGCATAATTTGGTTATATAACAATGTAATCTAGTAAAGCACTATATAGATTTAGCAGACACATGTTGGTTTACTGCGTTCTTCTCATGTTATTACAATTTCTTAACATTTTCCGTTTATTAACCCAAGTAGCAATTTGTAACCGAGGTTACAATGCGTGCCGTAATATTATAGTCAATATGGTAATTCACGTCATACTAAGACCTGATTGTTACTGTAATATAACTATCAAATAAATATCAGTAATAATCAGTGCTATTTTAGTTACAGACGAGTTGCATTTGTAACTTCCGTTGTAGTATCATGTGACGGTACCGTCTCTGCAACGTTTTAATACCGGTTCAGAAAAAAGTGTCAAGTAGGGATATTTGTCACCGGTTACAAAAATCCTGTAGCAAATACAGTTGCTGGCACGTGTGATACTGGTGTAAGTAATGACTTTTACACCAAATTGCCACTAATCCGTTGCACAACCTAGGTTGCATTACCGTGATACGACCGTATAGATACCAAAAATTGCTGCTTGGGAATGTCTTGAATTATATTAACGGCGACATATGCATACATTTACGAGTACCAATGTACAGAATTAAAATTCAACACACACTGAAAAATAGACCTCATAATACAAAATTTATATTTTCAAAAAGTAAATATATTTTGCGTATGAAAGCGTGAGTGTTATTGAATATATTAATTTAGATTCTATATATACAAGGTGTTTTAATATTACACCAACAAACTAGTTGGTGTTGCAGGCGAAAATCTTTTGATAGGTATTCGCCTCTGAGGTAGTTTACATGTCGGGTTACCGTGATCTTCTGGCGCTCTATATCCATTTTTTGGTCCTGAAAAAGCCACTTACATTAGCGGCGAAACGTCGAGCTTAGTAGGTTTTATACTTTTTGTTTATTTTTGTATTGTATATGTTATATCTATGTATTATGACACAGCCAAAATTCCTTATAACAAATACTAAGACCGTGGAGACGTTCAATATCATATATCTTTTGTGTTACCTAATTCAGGTGCATACAAGTAAATATTAGGAGGTAAAATAGGACGATGAAGAAACAAACCACACAGTTATTGTTAGCAAATTATATTATTGCAACATTGAAATAATAAAGTTAGAATTATTAAAATGTGTATAAGTATACGTTATGTAATGGGTTTACGTTTTATAATTACCCGGATACAGTAGTTTTATCGCAGTTTTCCAATTTGAAGCTCTGGAAGTAGAAAAAATATACAATTAGGTACTGCCGTATATTAGTTAGACATAAAAATTATACGAACCTTAGAAATTGATGCTTCAGGATTGTAGTAATCATAAAATTTCACAGTTCCATTAGCAACATTTTCCACTATTAAATTTTCTTCAATTTTAAATGGTAAGCAAACTCTGTTAGAACCCAGTTGTGTTAAATATAAAATTACTTGATTTCTTCTTAATTCAAACTTCTTCACACCTTAACATAAATTTATCTTCAATACTAGTATTACACTTTTTTATATTTACCTTTATCACGAGCATTAGTTATGAGCTCATATAATGAGGCTTCATTTGCGGCATAACCAGAAGGCATATTAACTTCAACAATAGCCATATTTATTTGGCCAAGAGCAGTATATGATACACAGGGCTTCAATTCGATTAAAGAACATTTCAGTTTTTGATTTACAGGCTTTACCTCAATATCAAGATGTAAGTTGTCAAGACCAATCGGCGTATCCAAATAATAATTAACCACTGTCTAGAAAGTAATGTAGGTAATTTCAATATCTGCGATATTAGTGTATCACGATTATTACTTGAATAGAAACACATCCATCTCCCTGTATTTTAGCTTTCACTTGATTAGGATATACGCTTAGAGGTAATACTTCAGTTTTTGTACGATCTCGTTTGGTTATTTCTATGATTCTTTCATCAGTTTTAGTTGTAAGTATAATTTTTACGTGGGGTTGCTTTTTATTAACCAAGATTGCATAACGAGAAATAGCATCTAAACCGACGACAGTATCCTTCAGAAAGAATAATCCATTAAGTTAGAAAAAGACGAACTATAACGAAATAGTTGTACAGTCTTCTTACCGTAGTACAGTAAAATGCTCCACTGGGATTCATTTGACTTTGTAGCCATCTAACAATTAAACTTGCTGTGCCCAGATTTCCTACGGGATCTTGGTGAAGTAATGATATCAACACATAGCTTGATACTTCCACATTTGACGATAATGATTTATCTGACAGAAAGAAAATCATATTAAATGATACAATAGTATAAAAAATGAGTTATATATATGTACATATGTATATACTCAGATTCCAGAAACAATGTACCTGATTGCTTCCACCAAAGTAAACCGTTTGAAGTCTCTGCAAGTTCCATTAATTTATCTAACCGTTGTTTTACTTCCTGAGTTAAGTTTAGAAGCCCTAGAGCATACGAGCTAATAGCTAAGGTGTATTTGTCAATGGTAACATCATTTATAATGCATTTTTTTGCATTGGTAAGAACGTTGTTGTCAATTTGTGTATTTGTTTCCAAAATACTGATTAATACATAAGATGTCAAAGCTGTTGTTTGATTTTTAGCGCTAGCCAACCCCTAAAAATAGACGTAAATGTAGTACATAGATAAAATAAGTTTCAATGAGATTAGAAACAAAAAAATTAATTCGGTGTCAGACGTGCTATATGTTATATAATAACACATCATTTCATGAAATTCTCATATCTACTGAAATATAGGTAGTTTCAAAGATCGAGAAACCGCAAAATGTCTTGCCAATAATTATTGATCAGCTCGTAGGTGAATCAACAGTTAGTAGGAATGAAAACAATTATCACTAAACTATTCTGTAAAAAACGGGTCGATAGCGGTAGTGGTTAGGCGGCTGACTATCGTTGTGGCGGAACGATAGGAGCAGGGTTTCAATTTTTCGGAGAGACGGTGACATTTTACTCGAAAAATTGAAATATGATTTGACTTACCATTCGCTGTTGGAAGTAAAGTGATTTACAGCGCGGCATTATAAACGGCGGTGTGATGCTGTCACAAAACCATTTGAACATAATTATATACACACATAAACTACACCGCGAGAGTTGCGCTGATAGCTATACAAGCGATACAGCTTATGGAGTCACTGCAGATAAGAATCCACCGCACATAAAAAAATATTGCTCGTTTGATATATTACACACACTTACTGTGCTACTATAAATTGACAACGTTCTGTTTTGAAAGTAATTTAAGTAAAGACGTACATTACAAATCACCAGGAGCGGATGGAATTTTCCCCGTGCTCCTGCAGAAAGGACAGGAAGAGATACTACAGCATCTCGTAAACATAACGAGAAGCAGTCTCGCGTTGGGATATGTCCCCAAAAACCGGAGAAGGGCGAAAGTCACCTTCATACCAAAAATAGGGAAAGAAGATGGGACTGACCCCAAATCCTTCAGACCTATTTGCCTGACATCTTTTCTATTGAAAGCAATGGAAAAAGTAATAGATAACTATATAAGAATGGAGGTTATGGAGAAAGCTCCACTTCACACAAGTCAGCACGCATACAGGGCAGGCAGATCGACAGAGACTGCCCTGGAAGAGCTAACAAGGACCATTCAGAAAACCCTGAATGAAAAAGAAACAGCTATCTGTGTCTTCCTAGATATCTCAGGTGCGTTTGATAATACGTCGCATGATGCGATCAGACGAGCATTGGAGACAAGGGGGGTGAGTAAAACAGTAACCAAATGGATAAGCGAGGTGCTCTCCACACGGACAGCTGAGACAACGGTAGGCCAACACACAACGAAGATCATAAGTACCCGTGGAACACCTCAAGGCGGCGTTTGCTCGCCTTTGATGTGGAGCCTGGTGGCGGATGAGCTGCTTAACAGGTTGACTACGTTCGGCGTACACTGCAGAGGATATGCCTATGACATTGTTATAATAGCAAAAGGCAAGTTTGAGGGAATTCTTTGTGACCTGATACAAACAAGCCTTAGAATTACTAGCGAATGGTGTCGATCAGTGGGGATGAGCATTAACTCAGCAAAAACCACAATCGTACCTTTCACTAGGAGGAGAAAACTACTGAAAATGAAAGGTATACGAACAAGCATATCGAACTGAGTGTGAATAAAGCAACAAATGAAAGGTATACGTCTAGATACAGCAGTAATCGAATGCAAGACAGAAGTCAAATATCTAGGAATAACTCTGGACAAAAAACTTCTGTGGAACAAGCATATCGAACTGACTGTGAATAAAGCAACAAGAGCTTTAATGATATGCCGAAATTTAGCAGGCAAAACGTGGGGTTGTAACCCAAATATACTGCGATGGTTGTATACTAGTATAGTAAGACTTATGGTAACATACGGGGCAATAACCTGGTTCCAAAAGGTCGCACACGTCACAACCAAGAATATCCTTGGCAAGCTGCAAAGGTTAGCATGTGTATGCATTACCGCAGCAATGGGAACCTGCCCAACTGCTGCCCTAGAGGTCATCCTAGACCTCACACCTCTACATCTAGTAGTGGAGGGAGTGGCCCGTGCGGCAATGTACCGACTAGCCAGGGCACGGACGGGAGGGGCTAAAACTCTATGCCAAGGAGCTTTGTCATCCCACTTTCGGATCTGCCAAGCGATGAAATGGTTAGGAAATATAGCTTCGAAAAGAACTTTTCAACGAAGTTGAGTAACAAAAGAGAATGGGAAGGAGAATCCTCCACCTACTCTCTAAAAGCAAACACCATCAAATGGTATACGAATGGGTCCAAAACTGAAAAAGGAACAGGTGTAGAGATATTCGGGCCAGGAACCAAATACTCAGAGCCGATGGGAATATACCCCAGTGTCTTCCAGGCAGAGATTAATGCGATTGGAAGATGTGCCCAGGTGAATCTTGACAGGAACTATCGGAAGGAGAACATTGCAATCTTCTCCGACAGTCAGGCAGCCTTACTGGCGCTGAGTTCTAACACCATCAGCTCTAAGTTAGTTTGGGAATGCCGGGATAAACTAAACAACCTGGGCAAGGGAAACAACGTTGCATTATGCTGGGTACCAGGACACACTGGAATCAGTGGCAATGAGAAAGCTAATCTATTAGCAAAGGAGGCCGCCACAACTTCGTTTGTGGACGCATTCTCAGAAACACATGAAGAGAAAGGTCTGAAACCGAAAGTACTGTTTGTTCTGCGGGGCGGAAGATATCTTGGAACACCTGATATCCAACTGCCAGCAATTGAGAAATTCGCGCCAACTAAGGGGCAATGCCGTATAGACGACAAGAAATTTCTCTGAAACGGAACCATTCTGTGGAATAGGGATGAGTACATATAAGAAAGAATTTAAAGACAAGGAAGAGGACGTCAGAACTTCCCTCTGGCACAATCTTCCTGGTCTGAGACATTCCAAGGTATTCCTTGGAAATTTCAACAAGCAGAAAGCAAAATCCATGCTAGAACTAAACAGGAACAGATTACGCATTCTCAGACGTTTCCTTACAGGGCATTGTCACCTCGGGGAACACATGAAGAGAATAGGTCTGAAACCGAATAGCGACTGTAGGTTCTGCGGGGCGGAAGATGAAAGTCCGGAACACCTGATATCCAACTGCACAGCAATTGAAGAAATTCGCGCCAACTATCTTGGCAAAGGCGTATAGACGAGGAAGAAATACCCTCTCTGAAACCATCACATCTGTTACAGTTTATTAAAGCTCTCAGGCTGGATGGGGAGCTGTGACTGCGGGCAAAACCCAGCAGCTTACACCTCATGTAAGGGGGCACAATAGACCCACGGTCGCGGTGCAATATCACCCTTATATCTAAATCTAAATCTAAGACGTACATACAACTTGTTAAATTCATGTTTGTACTGTTTCATTTATATTTTTTATGCTTAGAAGGTATCCAGCTATTCAAAATTGTCAGCGATGTTGATTGGATACCGACAATTTCCAAATCTAAAATAGCAAGCTGCTAAAGTATTTTGATTAGTGTATCATATATTGACCCTGTCAGAATTACGGAAGGGAATGAAGACATTTTTTAAAACATGTATGCTTACAAATATGCCCAAATATGCTCAAAGAACATTTCAATTGTGCATTTATTAAGTACATCAGTAGACATTAAACGACTATTCTCTGTATTCTAGAACAGTTTTACTCCCAGACGAATATTATTTAGCGGGGTGTTCAACAGCAATAATAATATAAAATCTGTTGCTTATAAATATTTGTTCGTCTCACGAGATAAGTATATACTTTTGACATCGCAACACTTTCGCTCGCCGATTTTACATTCTGTCGAAATTTCCCCGCTTTAGTTATATACATATGCTATTAATTCGTTTCTTTCCTAATTTATCAAAAAACTCTTGACGAACACTTTTTTTCGAAATTCAAAATGTATTAATTTGATTGTCCTGTCTACTAAGGTATAAACAACATCTTTTCTATAATTTCTAAAAGCATTACAAATGTAACTGCAGTGTCTACAAGTAATACTAATGTATTTTAATGTATCAATCAGTTTCAAGTTCAGTGATTAAGTGTATTATTCTAAACACCTAATAAATGTTTAGAAGTTTCTAGATTTTCTTTTTCAAATGTAAATCTTCATCTATTATTGTAAGAGCGAAAGGTATCTAGAACATGCTTCATTTTATTTAATAATATGCAACAAACGCAATGTACTATCGCGAGCATTTTAAACGACTCACACTTCAAGCGTTATGGCCGTATACAGCTTCTCGAAACATTTGACAAGTAGCACTGGGCGATTGTAATTAGGGGTCGATAACAAGCAGGTAGAAAGATTCGCAATAAATTATATACCTTATGATGGTTGTAATACATCCTTCATGATTATAATATGATTCGTATTTATTGACGAAATTCACTCTGTTTGATATTATGTCTAGAACATTCATACGCAGTGCAAGTTTAAAATATAGGTATTTTTATATATAACATTACTATTGTATTTATAGGAAATCTGATGAAGGAAAAACAATGTTTACAAAACATTAAGAAATGATTAAAATTAAATATCAATTTAAACAAATATTTATTTCTGAATATATATTAATTTTTTAATAGGGCGAAATATATCTAAGGTAATTATCAGTTGATTTAGGAACATTTTATTGGACGAGACAATTGAAAACGTGTTACACGGCATCTGACTGGTCTCAATTAAACATTTTCCAGGTACTTAACGGTTGACAATTAGTTATACAAAGAAATTATATTGAATTTACTTCAGTAGTGCAAATTGTACTAAGAAATAACTAATATTGGCTTTTAAATTCTTATTAAATTAATGCAACTGTCGTATTTATACAAACGTTTAAAGTTCTTAAGTATCCGGCAAAACCAAGACCGACAAATATTATCATTAATCTTCTTTTATATAACCATAACGTGCATCTATAAACAATTATATTACTTCATCAAATTTTGTTTTGTTAATGTCAGTAAATTATAAGTACTATTTCAATTAAAATCGACATTTTAAATAAAATTTCACAAAAGGCTAAGAAGTAATAGATATTTTAGTATTAGAAGTATACCTTGTTTAATCTGAGACTTCTTGTAAAAAGACGTTAATCACATAATATTTCTATACGTTATCTATTATCGCCTGTTTCAATTAAAACATTGACCCTAATACCCCAAACACTAATAAAATAATATTAAATTCTTTCCATAATTACGTGTCCTAATCTGTAAGTTTATAATTTTTGCAATAATTGTTGTTAGATCAATATTTTCCCTGAGAAAAATGATGAAATTTTCTCTTATTCAATTAATTTGAATAAGAGTCTACCTTCGCTCAGTACATTATATTCATGTCAAATATACATATTCATAATTCTTTTCGCTTAGATTTCTTTTAAATAGTGTCTACCCTCCGGCCTGCGGCTATACGGCTTATTACAGTTGCTCAGTTATATTTACCTGAATATTGCTCTAAGTAAGGAAAGCCTACAATAGATACGTTTTATGGCAGTTTGAGTCGTTTAAAGTGCTCGCGATAGTACATACCGTTTATAAGATTATACAATAGTAGTTAATTTAGTAATGTACGAGTATATTGCTCAATCCATTACTAAAAGTGAAAATTCAGGACCAGAAAATAGAAAACATGTACTTAAAGTTCATAATTAGTAGATGCTAATGTTATAAGCAGAGCTACACTGATTTTCAAAAGATACATACCATTTCGTGAAAGAGATGCAGCATTGGATCAAAGCATCCGTTTTCTAGCTGATGTGATACTATCCAGTTGATCGCCTTCTTGACAACATCGTCATCAATAAATATATACTGCTTCATTTGTCTAAAAGTGCGGATCACGAATGCTGTCAAAAACATTGATCCCTGTTTGTCATTTTCTCCAAAAGCAGAAAACGACCCATCATTATGAACATAGGTTAACATACGTTGATACCCTATTTCTAAATTCTTCAAAATTTTTTCTTTAATCTCCTTCGTTAATGCATTATTGGCTTGTAGATACTGAAGTACATAGAGATTTGGTGTTAGAGTAGCCATTGTTTGTTCGCCACAACCGGTGGGGACAACTAACAGGTTATCTAAATTCTGGAACGAGTTCATTGCTTAGACGAAAGAAAACAAAGTATGAAATTATAGAAATACTTGGAACATTGGGCCTAATATATCCGAATTGATGATTACTTTTCCATCTACTGTATCTGCTACTACATTTTCTGGTAATACTATATCCCATTTTATATTATCCGCTCCCGTGGAATCTAAAACTATAAGTCTTAAAATCTCATAGCGATTATTGTTACGGATAAAAGTACCGTTGGCACATAATAAAGCGCTTTTAATTAAGTTGCTGGGAAACCCTTCTGGCTCTACCAATAATGATTTCCGCACGGCATCTCTATAAAAATAAGATTATTTGCATTTTGTACAGTAGTACAGGTGCGGTTCTAAAGTACTTTCGAGCCGCACTGTATAGCATTGATATATGATTAGACTCGACAAAGAGGGGCAATTTCCAATGCTGTGCGGTGAGCAACGTAGAGGAGTGGCACGGAAACTCGAGAGTCCGTATCAAAGCACATTCGTTCAGTATTATTCCACTGGTCGTTGCGAGTGTTTATCAGACTTGAAAAATATCACATTTAGGTACGTTTTGGAAACGGTGTGTTACGAAGAAATTAGAAAACGTAATAACGAAGTATACCGGATTTAGAATACGAAGGCGATAAAATTAAATGTATAAGATGCGACAATTGTTTGACTTGTTCCAGCAGGTGGAAGTGTGAACGCCGCCTAAAAAGTATAAAACACTGTTCCGCAACCCGTGACAAACGATACAGCGAACAATTAACATTTCATATAGTGTTTTATTTTTTTCTACGTACCCCGCCGTTCACTTTACTAAACTAAGAAGCATTTATTTCCTTCTGGAGCAAGTATTCAGATTATACATTACCAAGTCGGACATCGATAAGATACGTTATGCCATCTGCTCGTACCTATGTTGAAAGAAGAATTAAAGCAGAATTGAAAGACACAAAATGGTGGTTATGTGTTATTTGAAAGCGGTATTCACAAGGATTCAGATTATCTCATACTCAGACAAATTTGTGAAGGTGCGTCGAAAAATCCTTTAAGTTCTCACAAGGGGTACTTTAAATTTGCAAATATAACATTACTCTATGTGGAACGGTCGTTTTCATTATTAAAAAATATTTATTCTGCACGCTGCACTCAGTTGATTGAAAGAAGTGTGGAAACATATTTAATGATTCAAATATTTAATAGATGCCACTCAATTTGTGGTTTCATGAAAGCTTCTTAAAACAGTAAGTGTTTCAGCACGTTATATAATATATTTTTTATCATTATTTTATGTGTAAACATTTATGCGTCCGCATCGCATATGTTGACACTTGAACGTCACGAACATAAATGATGCGAGTTCGTAAACGTTACTGAACACTCGCCTTGATACGGCCGCTCGGCCCCTCCACGTTGTTCTTCGCATTGCACTCAAACTGGTCTCTCTTTGCCGGCTCTATATGTATATGATATAATTAGTTTTACTTACTTGCGACGTATTACTGAATTCGGAGCACAATTTTTGACATAAGTGGGGTCAGTGTCTGCGAAAACAGTTATACTAAGACGACCTAGCTTGGTAGCTTTAATACGATAGTTGTGTGTGAAACTATCTCCTGCTCCTAAGCACATAGTAAAAGTATTTTTGTCTTGTCCATCTACCAACACTATATCTTTACTAGTTTCAAGAACGAGGCGTATCTGGAATTTAAAATGCAGTTATAAGAAATAATTTCTACTGTATCAGTTCTTTCAATTTATTTTATTTATTTTACTTAATTCAATTTATACTAACTGGTAAATTATGGTCGAGATAATTAAAAATAGGAATTGGTAGATGTAGAATTTCTTTATTCCGTTTAATCGAATATGGAAGTAGAATGTCAATAAAGAACGGTTTAAAACCTTGAATTTCAATCTTCTCGCTTACTCCAAGTCCTTTGTTTTCAGACATACATACTACATTGCCTTCCCAGTTTGTTATGCTATCAGGTAATTTTCTTTCTATTGTAGTTTTTCCTTTCGGACTAAAAATATGTTTCAATGTTGTCAAGGATAGAAAATAAAAAATTGTACTTACACAGGCACTAGATCCCAAAGCCATGTTTCAGGAAAGAATGATCTAATGGCCGATCCTCTGTTATCGGTAGCCAAACCATCAGTTGCGGCACCATTTCCGGCCGCAGCCATTTCTAGAATTGTGCTAGTTTCTGCAACAGGAACAAGATAATCTAGAAAGATAGTGTTCTGTAATGGATATATACCATGTAGTTTGTATTAGTATAATGTTAGACAGCTTTTTTAAAGAACACATGTGTTAACAACAATTATTCCAATGAAACCATGAAACAAAAAAAAGCAATTAGAGTTTAGTTTATACTGTGATGTCGGCATACTCATATGTAAACGATTTAATATTCAAGTGGTTTGTAGACTTAGAGTTTTATAACCGCAAGATCGTCTTGATGGTCGATAATCAGGAGTAAATAGCAGATAATTCGAAAAATGTGTGTTCGTATCGCCTGCGTTAAGTTTAAGACATATTCTTCAATTGACTACAATTTGTACTTATATTCGACGCTTTTGTCTTTATAAAGTTTTTTAAAAGTTTTACATTAGTATTCAAATAAACTGCCTGCAGTATATGGCTATTACGAAAAGTAGGTCACTAATGGTGCAAAAACAGCCCAATAGATAGATAGATAATTAAGTGGGATGGCTATGTGGCCTCTTGCTACTGCGACCTATAGGTCTATTGTAGCTCCCTATTATCTAGACCACCTGGTCTAGCTTAGCCTTTTTTATGAGGCTTTCCAGCTTTGCCGGGTTAGTCTTCATGTAGCTCGCCGCGTGTGGGTATGGTTCGCCAATGCACTCTAGCCTCAATCTGGCTAGTCCTCGCATTGGCACAGAATGTGCTGCGAGGTCTCTTCATCTGTCTGACAGATTCTGCACATGGTGTTTTCCGCCAGAACAAGGTTGCTCATATGCTTGTTGAGTCTGTTATGTCCTGTTAAGAGGCCTACAACTAGTTGACCGTTCTCCTGCCTTTGTTCAGAAGGTCCTCGGTGTATTTAGGCATGTATTCTTTGATGAATTCTTTAGCCTGTCGCTGTCCTGCGGGAGCTTTTCCACCATTCGAGGGATTTACTTGCCGACCATTTCTCCATGGTTTTGGCTATCTTCCTTTTCGTGGTTCTACACGATGGTATAGGTCCAATGAGTGGCCTAGATGTTCCTTCTTTGGCCAGGGCATCAGCCTTCTCATTTCCTTTAATACCTTCGTGCACCGGTACCCAAGCTAGGGTCACCTTGCTGCGCGCCCCTAGTTCATTTAGTGCGCATACGCAGTCCCATATCAGCTTTGATGTGATCTTTGTTGCGTCAAGCGCTTTTATCAGAGCTTGATTATCAGTGAAGATGGCTATGGGCTTTTGTTCTGTCCCTTGCCTTAATATTTCTCTGACACAGTGGTGAATCGCGACTGTTTCTGCCGGGAAAACTTAAATTTCCTTCGATAGACTTAGACTGACTTCCGTTCTTGGTTTACGTCCGAGTATTCCGGCTCCTACACCTTGTTCCGTTTTCGAGCCGTCTGTATACCAGTGTAGAGAGGCTTTAACGGGAGAGCCACCTTTCCACTGCTCTCGTTCTGGTATTATGGTTTTATATTTTTGTTGAAGTTGTACTTTGGAACCATTACGTCTGTGGGTAAACCGGTTACCTCCCCGGTTTTTAGTTCTTTAATCAACTTCTGATATATTCTCCCATGTGTGTGTGTGATGGGTGTTTGATTTTGTATCAGCCTGTACGTGGCAGACCTTGCTTCTCTTTGTATATGGATATGTAGAGGTGGTAGATTTAATAAGACTTCCATGGTCGGTGTTGGAGTAGTTCTCATGGCCCCCGTGATGCACATGCATGCTAGCCTTTGTACACCATTTAGGAGCCTCGCTACTCCGGCCTGTTGGGTCTTCGGCCACCACACCACTGACCCGTTTGTTATATAATAGGTCTGATCACCCTTGTGTATAGCCATAAGGTCATTTTTGGGTTTAATCCCCAGTTTTTTCCACACAATTTTCTGCATCTGCCGATGGCCATGGATGCCTTATTGCATGTCTTTTGTATGTGTGTATTCCAGGTGAGTTTTTGATCAAAGGTAACCCCCAAGTATTTTGCTTCCTTGGCCATTGGGATTTCTATATCCATTAGCCTTACCGGTTTAAGCTCCCTAAGGTCTCTCTTTTTTGTAAATGCAACAATCTGTGTCTTCATGGCATTAATAGACAGCCTTTCTCGAATGCACCAATTGTTCACAATATTTAGGGCTGTTTGCATTCGTTCAGAAATCACTCCTGCAAATTTCCCCTTCACTACGATTGCGAGGTCGTCTGCATATCCGAGGCAATAGAAGCCCTTGGCTGACAGTTCCTCTAGTAGCTCATCAACTAGGTTTGCCCACAGTAGAGGCGACAGTACCCCTCCCTGGGGGCAACCTCCTCCTCCCTCCTCCAGGCCTTGCTGTTAGGGTGGCTTCACCTATTGTAGATATGATCACCCTGTTTTCCAGACTGGCCTTTACCCACCGACAGAGTGTAGGTGAGATACCTCGTCTTGCTACTGCTTCTACAAGAGAGTGCGTTGTGGCGTTATTAAACGCTCCTTCTATGTCCAGAAAGGCGGACAGTGCTATCTCTTTATCCTGTATGGTTTTAGAGAGTAGTCTATTCAAATCATCCAGTGCCAGTTCTGTTGATTTGCCGGGTTGGTACGCGTGTTGACGGTCGCTGAGTGGTTTAGCTTTCAAAGCGCCGTCTCTTATATGTCTGTCAATTAGCCTTTCTAGTGTTTTAAGTAGAAAGGATGACAGACTTATGGGTCTGTATGACTTAGAGGTGAAGTCCGCAACTCTACCTATTTTGGGTAGGTATACCACTCTTACTTCTCGCCATTTTGCTGGTATGTATCCCCATGCAATACAGGCTTTGAAGATTTTACACAGATGGGGAACTAATGGTTGTATTCCCCTCTGTAAAAAGAACATCCCAATAACAATTGTTTAATAACATGTGTGAAATTAATACTTAATTTTTTAAAAATTATTTCTCTACTGGTGTTCTAACTGCATCTCAAAAAATTCTAGGGTTTGTGAAATAAGAAATAGTTTTGTCGAATTAAAGAGGTAAAATAATTCAATAAGTACGAAAAATTATGATAACATTTAAACCATTCAACTGAACATTTCTAACCCTAATGGTTATCACTGCAACGTATTAGATGCGATCTCAGACTGCAACAGAAAATTAACAATTCCAAAAAATTAACATTTTATTTCTTTAAGGCGCGAGAAATTGCGATAACTTTCAAAATATTGATCTCAGCGTTTCAAACCTGAATAGTTACCATACCACCAACCAGAAAAAAAAAAATTACGAAATTTATTTTTCCCATCATTATTTAATGTATGACAGATCACGATAACTTTCGAAATTACAGATAACACATACATCAAAAAATAATATACAATGAATACAAAATACATACGTTGTATTCTATTAATATCAAAGATTAATAATACGTCGTATCTTTTCTGAAAGAATAAAATAAGTAATCACGTGTATCAAATAGATTGAGAATTAAATAATTATTAGTTAAATGAACAAAGTTATGTTATATATTTGGAATTAGTTAATTAATTCTGCTAGGAATTCTGAATTGGCGCAACGTATATAGTGTTCTTAAACTTTGAGTTAGAGTTTACGTAATAACGTAAACTCTAACTCAAAGTTATATATAGTTCTAGATGATATCGAGTCATTCATACCAAGAAAATTATGAATCTAATTCTTTCGCTATGTGTCCCAAAATGGCGATGTCTTCTACGGACATGTTAAATGAACACACTATACAAAACGTTCATATCAGTTCTATACACAATACAAACCAATATATTAGTTACAGTATGAAGAGTTTATGTGAAGATTTTGAAAATAATATTCAGAATGTTATTGCTCTATGTTTTTAGGAATCTCTGGAATTATCTAATAATTAACAGTGGCAAAAGTTAGTGGAATGCATTGTATTTTTTGAAGGAAGAGCAATAGATTTGCGTACACGCTGATACTTACCTTTACGCAACATATACGGTGAAACTGCAAAGAGAAATTATTTTGTTTGTAAGACCTAGACGTCAAATGTTTTTCTTTCTCAATACTGATTATTTGCTTATTTCAAGAAATGTTGTAGAATAAGTGACAATTACGTTAACTTGCTCAGACTAATTAAATGATTCAAAACTCACCGTGCTTAAAAAAATATATATACAATAAAAACACTGACTTACTTTCGCATTTTTTGGAGATGAATCGTAAGTTGGATATTATTCCTATATTGCAATCCTGAAACCAAAGTATTTAAAAAATGTTTCACGAGAGCGAGCTTCTAAATAGGAGAAAAAAATGACCTCAAGCAACATTTTGTATCAAAAATTATTACTGAGAGTTTCGCTTTATTATGGTGCAAGTGTTAAATATATGTGTGTATATATAGCTTTATGATAATGGCACTTATTTATTACTAGATTGGGTTAATTATTCCCAAAATATAGTGAAACGTAAAACAAGTTTACTCTCGGAATGCATATGCACTTATACTATCAAATCTTTTTCCTATGTATATGCTCGCCACAGTACATATTGGTTACCCTGAACGCATCAAACGAATCATACAGCGGTGTATAGTATCTGTACCCAATAAAATCTGGAACTAAGAATTAAACATTTCAGTTGTGTTTAATGGAGAAAATGTTATTTTGTATAGAGTTTTTTTTAACTCTTTACTCTTTTAGCTAAATTTAATGAGACGTAATTTTGTTAACAAAGATGATCTAAAAGCAACAGGTATATTTGGATCTTGTAGATTCAGCCTTAGGACATGTCTATAGAACTAAATAATCATATTTAGGCAATTTAAAAAGGAACAATAATAGATAATCAGCAAATACGCTGTGTTTAAATTGATACTATCTTGAATTACTAGTTTCTAAACATATCTCATTAAAAATCCGAGTTGCCTTCCATGTGAAGTACTGATAAAATAAAATAAAAAATATGTTCTGGTAAAAAGACGCCGCATCTTGAACGATAATTTTCTTAGACCGAAAAATGCTAGTTCTCAAGCTACTTAATTAGTTTAGGTAATCAGTATTGCATATTTGATAAGAGTAGTATCAATAATAATCTCATAATATTTATACATACTTACATGCAGTTGTTGTTGTCGTTTCACTTGTTTCATTTGTTGGTTTAATACAATTCAATTCAAAGCCATAATAATATCTATAGAATCTGTTTACAACACTGTCAGTAGTAATTTGAGTACTACTTCCTAAAAATGTGGAAGCTTTGTCAATAGAGGAAACGGAACACATTGAGCCTTTATCTGTTTCAATAGACAAAGTTCCGACTTCACCCGGATATAGAGATTTTTCTGACCATTTTGCATCTACCTATAACACCAACAACGAGTCATATATGTAATTTGTAACAGATAAATTCAATACGGAGGACAGAATTTCTTCTTCTATGTTCTTATAAAAATGAGATATTTTTCATTTATTTCTTTGTCATTTTAATTTTTATATAATTATTTTACGTATGTTATACTTATCAGATGAAGGCTTTCACGACCAGATTTTGAATTAATTTTTAATTTAATTTGTTGGATTGGATTACTACATATGTATGGAGTGTCGTTGAAAGGGTCACTAACAAGTTGCGACATCCCAACGTAGGGTAGCGAACATGTAACCGGTTCATCCAGAATAAAACCATTCAAGCAAACGGGGGTTGTATTAAATAATTATGTTTTTATGCTTTTGTCAATAATTTGGTATACATATTCTCTTGCAAACAAACAATCTTCTAAAAAATTCTGTTATGGGACAAATAAATTGGTATCAAAATTGCTACAAAAACCTCTTCGAATTTTTTTAATTTAATGAACGAGAGTAACACTTTAACCAGTAATGGTCTGAAAGAAATTTACGAAATGAGAGTTACCTGATTGGCAGTACATGCATTGATGTTTATATCTATCGTATCAGATATAACTTCATTATCATAGTCGTAATAAACCAATAATTTGGCGGACGTATAAACCTTTTTGTCAAGCTGAAGACTTAAATCAAATTGATCAACTAAAATTGATTTTGCATCGCAGGCTTCTTTACCAATGACGTTTTTGTATTTGTTTAAGTTTAATACTCTTTTTTTGGGTTTGTGTAGTACTGAACCAGTATTTAAAATTTCCCCTCTGGATGTCAGCTATAAAATATATCGGTTAAGAATAAAATAGATATCACAATCATTTAGATAATTACAATATAATTAAATTCTACTTCCTCGCAACTTTTAAATCGATTGGAATTGTACAGTATCGTAAAGGCGAGTCTGGATTCACAGTCGACAACATTCTGTTCTGCACTTGTAATCTTAATTGCATTTTTACTTTTTGAGTACCATATCCTGATAAATTGTGTGGGCTGGTACTGTAGAGGATGATCCAAAACTTGTGCCTGAAAGTAAACGTTTAATATCTTAAGATTTACTTTTGGTTATTGAAATAATGTGTATGTAATGTATCTAGGTAATTTTGGCAGGTCATTTTTGGCGAAATTAAATAAATTAATTTGAATTTTTAAAAAGTTGTGGTCAAAATTATCATTGTGCAGTCAATAAAAATGGTTAGAATTTGAGCAGTTAATTTGTAAGAAAGTAAACCATACATATTTTGGTGTGAATGAGAATAGGTGCCTTATATGGATATTTTTTCTGAATGATTTAAAAGCGCGCATGGAAAATGCAAAGTTTGCATGGATGCGTATGTCTGTATTTAATGGATCTCAATACTTATTACTGTTATGTATCACCAAACGTAAATATACAAAAATTATAAGAGTAATATTCAGCAAATTATGGAACATGTTAGGTCCGGAAGGGATGCTTTTATTGCTGGAGATCGAAACGCAGAATTATCGCAATGACAAAGAAAGCTGATTAGTGCTTCAAACCGGCAAAAATTGGCTGATCTGTGAAATGAGATAGAAAGACGTTTGGGAAGAAGGCTATAAAGTCACAACTAAACATTTCAGCTGCCTGTTGACACCTTGCAGTATAAGTCTAGACTGGAATAAAAGAATCGCTGAAGAAACGCAATGAAATATAGTGAAAATTATTTTAATATCGAAAAGATGTGCTCAGGATCTAGACAAGGCATTTGCGAATGTTTAGGATCTAGATAACGCATTTGCGCATCGACCGATATGTTTGCTGAATTCTATAGCTGAACATTTAGAAGTAATGGTTACTGCAATGCTAAATGAAGAATTAAACCTTTATGGTCGATGCACGCTGGCTCGATCGCGAGCACCAGTGTGGGACTCCCGAGTGGGCCGTGCAAGCCCGGTTTACCCACCAAAGCATCTCTAACTTCGTCTTCGTGTATCCGGAACCGCCTTTTGGCATAACTTCAGATAGCACAACCAGACCCTTTCCGTCCTTAGCTTCTACGTCTGCCTTACGTGTGCCTCAATGAGTTCTTCGCTGTTCCACTCTGCGCTTAAGCTCTCTCTCGATCATTTCTCTATCCGAGAAGATTTTCTTAATGAAACTAAGTACCTTATTCCAGGTAACTTTAGATTCCATCATGATGTTAATTATGTTGACGCCTGTTACATCCTGTCCAAGATCGAACCTCAGTTGTTCTCTGTCGTCCCACCTTCTGCAGACTAATATTGCGTCCTCCGGCGTATCCGTTGTCTTACAATACACGCAGAGGTCTTTTCTGTTAAGTTGAACCTTTTGGTGTACGCTCGGAACTGCCCGTGGCCTGATATAAATTGCGTTAGCTGGTAATCCGCCATTCTATGCTTACATTTCAACCATTTCACCAAGTCAGGGATAAGATTCCTAGTCCATTATGCTGTCTCCCTTTCCTCCATCAAGCTCTCCTGCCATTTAACTAGTGTGAGGCCCCTTATAGCTCCCTTGTCGACAATCTGGTGTGACTGCTTTAGGTGAAATATAATCCTTTGCTCTTCTAGTAGCAACGTAATTGGTGGGATTCCCGCTATGACCTGAATACCACCCGTAGAGATGGTGCGGTATCCGCTACCAACCCTTAGTAGAGACCTGTAAGCCTTCAAGGAGGTACCTATGTTTCTCGACTTCTAATCCGTAAGACCAGGCCGGACTAGCGTATATCATTTGAGCTTGTACAGGGTGGTCAGATAAGAATGCAAAATGCTGTATCTCTGAAACTATTCGTCGTAGAGACTTGCGGTAAACATTTTTAATACTAAAGTGGTCAAAAAAAGACCCTGGAAAATATTTTCAGATGTCCAAGATGGTCGCTAGGGGCCGTCCGGCATCTTAAACTTTTAAAGTGATTTTTCACTGAAATCCACCCAGTAAATGTTACCAAAAAATATATGCCTTTTAAAGCTAACCTTTACTCGAGTAATTTTTGTTTAACACTTTTTGACGTATCTATTAAAATAAAGTGGTGGGGGGTAATTCAATGTTTTTTTAAATAATCACCTGTAACTCTTAAACGACTGAACTAAATAGACTAGTGAAAACCATATTTCGATGTCTTATTCGTAGCTTAAATATCGCAGAAAGAAGATTTAGTTATTATACAATTTTAAAAAGACGCTATTACACCGGTATTTATTATTTATTTGTCTTTTTTCAAGATTCAATTGCATAAGGGGCATAATAAGTCAGAAGGACTGATTTTGAAATAAAATTTAATGCCTCCTTAAATGCTCGTAATGGTCTTCCATCACACTTAATGCATTGTTGGAGCCGCTCATACGTAGACATTACAGAAGCTTTAATTTATGCTCTTGACAGGCTACGAATGGCCTCTTGTATTCGTATTTTCGTGTCGTCTCTCGTTGTTAGTGGAATTTGGTAAACAATATCTTTCAGCCAACCCCAGAGATAGAAGTCCAAACAGGTGAGGTCTGGGGAGCCCAATCCACCTCTGGTGATATCTTCGATCTTCTTCTTGGGAAATGTGCTGGACAACCATCTAGTTGCAAAAACATATTTTTCCGTTATTGCAAGGGCACATCTTCCAATAAAATAGGCAATTGGTTTACCAGAAAATCAAGAAACGTGGCACCGTTTAGTGGCTGATCAAATAAATACGGAAGTATAATAGTTCCGCTTAGGATGCCACACTACACACTGAGACTCCAATGGCTGGGATATTGGACCTCGCGCAACCAGTGAGGATTGTTTTCAGACCAATAATGCATATTATGCAAATAAACGTTTTGATCACTTCTAAAAAGCATTATAATACTTTTAAACCTTACTTGTGTGTGCAAACAACATAAATTACACTGCCTCTGTAAGTATAATTTGTTGACAAGTTGATTATAGACAGTTGTCCATGGCCTACTCTTCATATTCTGCGTACCTTGCTCTTGCATATTATATGCATTGATAACTATGCCCGTACACGTTTTTCTTGCAATTTTTTGAACTAGGAATACTTTGATTATTTATAAAATATTAAATTATGAACAATAAATACCGGTGTGATAGCGTCTTTTTAAAATTACAGTACAATCTCGATTATCCGAATCGCGATTATCTGAAATCCGGTTTATCCGAAACAAACTATTTAAAAACAAAAATCCCGATTAACCGAAAAATTCGCATTATACGAAACGCGTCTGGGATTCACCTATACTGCTAGGTGGTTCCCCTCGGGGTTTGACGGCCATACGACGGTCTAAAATGTGAATAGTTTTGGTTAGCCGACAGAGCGTTACAAGTACTGTATTATGTATTAACGTCTGTTATTATCGCAAAAAGAGTAGTTTTATTCTCAAATATTTTACAAAATGCAGTGTCAGAGCAATAAACGTAAACGCGTTGTTATCAGTTTGCAGAAAAAACTTAAAGCGGTTCGACGATTAGATAATGGCGAATTGCTTAAAAATATAGCAAAGGATTTAGACGTAGGCGTGAGTACGGTTGCCGAATGGAGAAAAAATCGCGAAAAACTTGAAAAATGGTGTAGTGTTTTGTTATCGCCGACCCCGGCACGAAAAAGCATGCAGAATCGAGAACGTGGAATACCAATTTCGGGGACCATTTTAAAACAAAAAGCAATGAGTTTAAGCGAAGAATTGCCGGTCATTGAAGCGCCTGAAAATTTTTCTGCAAGTGATGGATGGCTAGACCGATGAAAAAAAGACATGGTGTACGTCAACTGAAAGTTTATGGGGAAAAGTTGTCTGCCGATGTATCTGCCGCAAAAAAAAATTCCAGAAAGTTTTATGGAGCTTATGAAAGAAAATGATTTACAATCAGACCAGATCTACAATTGTGACGAAACCGGCTTGAACTACAAAATGTTGCCCTCAAGTACCTTAGCTTCAAAAATGGAAGCTGGAGCACCTGGTTACAAACGTAGCAAAGAACGTATCACTGTTCTTGCATGCGCTAATGCTTCTGGGAGACATAAACTTCCATTATTATGTATCGGCAAGTCAGCAAAACCACGAGCCTTCAAGAATATTCGTCCAAATCCTTTACCTGTTTTGTATAAAAATCAAAAAAAAGGCTGGATGAATGCAAAACTATTCAAAAATTTGTTTTTTGAAGATTTCATACTAAAAGTAGAGTCTTCTTTAAAACAGCACAGGTACCCCAGAAAATGTGTTTTGCTACTAGACAATGCTCCCACCCACCCAAGTGCGGAGCAACTTGAAAGTGGGGAAATAAAAGCAATGTTTTTGCCTCCTGCTGTAACTTCTCTCATTCAGCCCATGGATCAGGGTGTGCTGGAAAATTTAAAACGAAATTACAGGCGTTTGCTATTGGAGCATATATGGGAAGAAGTAGATGAGGGTGCCAATCTCACTGAATGTCTAAAGAAGTTAAACTTGAAAAATGTTGTATATTGATAGCTTCAGCTTGGAATCAAGAAAATAGAACCCTGGAAAAATCTTGGTCAAAATTGATTCAACACGAGGAGGGACGTATCACAGAAGCAGAGTCCGACCATGAAGAAAGTTTACAGCAAATTTTCACGAAAATACCAGGATGTGAAAATGTTACGGAAACAGAAGTTAATGAATGGTTAAACAGTGATCATGTAGAAGATGAAATGACTGACCAAGAATTAATTGAAAGTGTTTGCAAAAACGCTAATGAAATAAGTAGTGATGACGATGACGAAGTAGAATGCACTGACAATATTCCAGTAAAAATTCACATTCAGAAGGACTAGAAGCCTTGGAGAAAGCGTTAACTTATGTAGAACAACAAGAAAATGCAACTGCCGCGGATGTTCTTTTAATAAAGCATTGGAGAGAAATTGCGGCCAAAAACAGTAAAGTGTAGAATGGGATGTATAGTTTATATTTTATGTTGCATTTAACACGTTGTACATTTTATGAATGTACATATCACTTTAAATCGAATGTACTATAATAATATCTATATTTAACTGAAGGCCAAAATGTAATTAAGTAAAATTAAACGGTATCGATTAATTACATAAATGTACATATTTAGGTATTTATGTAATACATAAATAATCGAACCGTTACGGAATTTCCTAAACCTTAATAGCAATGTAGAGGAGTTACGTTGTGCATAATTTATAGTTATTATTATTAGTAGATAAGGTCTTAATCGATTTAAAAGCTATGTACATACTAAAAAAAAGTAATAAAAATTAAACAAATTATTTATTGATGTTATTTTTAAATTAATACATAAATTCAAGTAAAATATTTCATAAATGTTAAGTCGATCTAATGATATATGCATCCTAAACTCCTATTTTCAAAAAAAAAATCGGATTAACCAAAATTTCTATTATCCGAAATCACTTTGGTCCATATTATTTCGGATAATCGAGATTGTACTGTATATGATAACTAGATCTTCTTTCTGTGATATTTTAGGCTACGAATAAGATATCAAAATACGGTTTTCACTAGCTTATTTAGGTATCACTTCGCTACATTTTTATGAAAAAAAAGTCATATTATTGCATTTAATTTTTGGAGAATTTTGCAATTTTCTGTTATTATATCAAAAAATGCACTCTAGCGGCATCACTAAGAAATAGATATATCACAGGTAAGATAGGTTTGATGGAATAATAAATGCTTTTTCCAATGAGACCAAGTTTGTTAAAATCAGTTCATTCGTTTAGGAGTTACAGCTGTTTATTTAAAAAAACATTTAATTACCCCCCACCACTTTATTTTAATAGATAAAAAAATTATTCGAGTAAAGCTTAGCTTTAAAAAACTTATATTTTTTGGTAACATTTACTGGGTGGATTTCAGTGAAAAATCACTTTAAAAGTTTAAGATGAAGGTTACGCCCCCTGGCGACCATCTTGGAAATCTGAAAATATTTTCTATTGTCTTCTTTTGAGCACTTTAGTATTATAAAATTTTACCGCAAGTCTCTACGACGAATAGTTTCAGAGATACAATGCACTTTGCATTCTTATCTCTCTCTCTACTACCACTACTATTACTACTACTACTGACTACTGATCATATTGGATGACGTTGAAAACACTTTTAACACAGTGACTCGACATCTAATCGAAATATTTCTGGACATGAATTATGGTAGTGTTAATCTAGTTTTATGGACTATTATTTGTCTCAGTTTTTACCGGGCATAAGATTTGTTACAGCTACATAGTACGCATAGGACAGACAGATGCCACTCTCTGTACTCATTGCGGCATTATACAGTCTCAGAAGGCGAAAATAAACAGAGAAAATATAACCCAATGCATGTTAGACAAAACAGAAAACGGGAGGATAAATCAAACTTTTGGTGAAAAAGTTATGTTAATTAAAAAGCTGGTGCGATATAACATAATCATGATACTGATATTTTGACCCCATGACCGGGATGAATGGAGGAGAAGTTTAGAGATGTTTCTGGTGGTGCAGTCTGCAACTGAGTCCCACACTACTGAATGTATAGTACTAACCTCTGCAAATAGACCCTCTCTAGTCACAAAGCTTGGTACTATGAGAGAATTTCATCTCACAATAAAAGTAGGTAGGTTAGAGAGAAATAACAGCAAACTAACCAGTTAGTTAGCTGTATAGTAATCGTTTAGGATTTCGTGACTTCTTTGGAATTTGCTTTGAGTTGAAATGGAATGTATAAATAATGCAAAAAAAATGAAAAAGTAAAAATTGTTTATAAAATTCAAAGAGCGCAGATTGTTAAACTATTTAGGTCACTTGTTGAAACCGTTAATTGTTACCAGAAAGTTAGTTATCTGTAATATTTTGCATTTCCAACAAATGATACTATAGATATATAAAAACAGTGTAACATGGAATTAAAGTAAAGAATACTAGAACTATTTCGTCAAAATCTTAATATCAACTGAATGCGTATATTACAATTTAGAATATGAATAAGGAATTATGTTTTGATGCGTGGGATTACGGATTATGCGCTATTTTACCCCTTGCGTAGGAATTTGGTCAAGAGAAGTCTATCTAGACATTTCGCATCTTGCAACATTAGCGGAATTAAATATGCATAAAAGTTATTGCGATTATACGGATTGTACGAAAATATTATCAATATTTTTGCGGTCGTGAATTTAATATAAACCACTAATTTCTATTTTTAGTACAAGATGAGGTTTACCTTAAATGATAGCCAAGAAACTTTACCGATATATTTTTCGTGGGATTCAATTTAACATATAACAAATATTAAATCAGTTACGGCATATTTTCTGTCACCACTACTATTACATAAGCTAATCATTCTCACAGCAATTACAATTTAAAAAAAATACTTAAGTTATATTTTCGAAAGGGAAGGTAATGCTATCGATTGTAAGTTTCGTATTAAGGAGAATCTTAAAATAATATTGCATTAAAGGTCACGATTTTGTTACGACGACTCTTGAAATGCACTGAGGACTTAAAATTGTAATTTAGACATTTTTGATAACTTACTGTTTTCAGGGGCTCGGACTAATAAAAAAGAGCAGCAGCAGTTTTCGAAATTCAAATTAAATAAAACTTATTTATACAGCACCATTAATGAACACGTACACGAATTTCATACAGTGAATAGACAGTATTTTGCTTTGTTATATTTATGTTTTTATCAACATTTCTTTAATGGCAACCTGTGTTTTCTTTTTTTTTCTATTTGATAGAGCGGTCCATTGGATATTCCGAATTGCAAAAAAGAATACGTTGCCTGATACAGTTAATGGAAGCGATTTCCATTTTATCACGTTAAAGTTAGTTGGTGTGCATAACATAATTGAGTAGGCTTTGGAAATGCAGCAAAATCGAAATTAAAAGTTAAAACTGGAAAAAGATTGAATTCTATTTTTAAAAAATATTTAAAAAATAAGTAAATAAATAAACCATTAAATGTGTGCATAAATAATATAAGTAGGGTAAATAAACTTTAAGTAAAGGGAGTTGAAAATTTTGTTTCACATTATCCGTAAATAAGTTGTGTTCTCTGGAATAAGACGTATGTAATGGTATATATGTATCTGTAGAAATATAAAATATTATAATGTTTCAATTTGTAAAAAGTAAATCATTAATATTTCAGTCTACACATCTACAATTTCTTACCTGAATTTCGACCATACTATTATGAGGCACATCCTTTATTGGTGGTATAGTGAATTCAAGGCGATTATTAGAATCCATTGTAAAATTACAACACACTTTTTGCTCATCTGATCTTACTTTATAACACAATTCTACTCCACGAGTAGGTAAGGGTATTTTCACATCTTCTAATGAAAATTCACCTTCATATGGCAATCTTAGTTTCATGTATGCATTCTTATAATTCCATCGGTAGGAATACGGATTACGATTAATGTATACATATTTACTGGTTGTTTCTACTTGTTCTGTACCATCTTCTGTAACACTTGCTATCAAATCTAAAGACCATACTCCATCCCTATTTAATCCAATATCCTCCGTAAGTAGGTCGAATTTTGCGCAACCTCCTTTAAGCTTACATTTTGGGTTAAATAAAACTCAGGTAATTAATTATCTATACTTACATTCTTAATTTGACTAAAACCTGTAGAGTTATCCTGAAATCCGAATCTAGTTTTAACTGTTAATAGTGCAACTCCTTTTACATTTCTACCATAGGAATATGTTCCACAAACCATGTAAGATACGCTCTTGGAGCCATTATATATACTGTCAGGTCCATTTATTATTGCTTGAAATCGAGGCAATATATACTTCTTAACTTGAAATCCGCTGTATACGTCATCAGCTCTGATTGACCAGTAACCCTGTAATAATAATTGTATTAAATTGTGATTGATGTTATATTTAAAAATATATAAAAATTAATCAAGAAAGGTATCTATCTATTTACTTCAGGGGTATCAGCAGCAAGTTGAAATTCGATGTGTGCTAAACCTAAATCAGTAGAAATATTATGCAATTCTTTGATGATTGCATAAGATGGATATGGACTCCTAATTTGAAGAGATGATATCTAAAAATAAAGTGTAATATACGAATTATACAGATTAACTAACACATACTATATAATTTTTGACTGGTTTCAAATTAAAATCGAAAGCTACCAGTCTCATTTTTACTAAATCACCCAATTTATAAGTGCTCCTGTCGGTTTCCAAAATAACAGCATTGTCGTTAACAATTTGTACGCTATTATATTCTCTAAACTTGACATTATTATCATTAGTTTCGATTTGTACTTCAAGTTTAGTAGTCGAGTAGTCCGATTTCGCTTGGTCGGGTGCAATAATTTTCCAACAAGAAAACTCTGAAAGTACATAGTAATTTTAATAATTTATGGATGTAATTATTATGGTGATTTGTAAAATGTTAAATGCCTAAACAATATACTACATTCATCGATTACTTTATAGAGTCGATGAATTTATGTATATCGGGTCTTGATTGTTTTTAAATACAATTATTTTTATTTCATATTATTTTATTTTTCTGTTTTTGTAATAATTGGATATCTATCTAACTTTTTCTAGACAGAGACATCAACGCCAAACCCAAATCGCTAAGGGCAGAAATTTGAAATTGATATACAACCTTGGCCAAATGTGTTAGACACCCTCATAAAATCCCATTATTATTTATAACATTTCCAAGAAAATGAGCATCGAATTTATACTTAATTTACATATTTACTGCTTACTTTGGGACAATAGATATGTTTCGATTTTAAATATTAGTGTATTGTCGACACGATTGGCGAGAGGTATGTGTGACGAGTTTATAACCAGGATATTTTGTGTTGGATACTTTCATTTTTATGGATTGAACTTAATTTAGTGAAACAATGCCAAAAATTTGCAAATTAACCAAAGTAGAACGTGGGCAAACAGTCCTACTTAAGACACAAACTAAGACTTTAATCGCTATAGCGAGAATAATGAAGTATTCGCGATGTGCGGTTCGTATCACCCTGCAACGATATGAATAGTGGATCGTCAACAAATCGACCAAAAAGCGGGCGGAAACATCTTTCGAACCTATGAAAGTAAAGGATGTCTAACACATTTGGTCAAGGTTGTAGGCAAAAGCGGCGTTACTGGAATTTCTAAGAGGGGGCAAAAAAACTTGACTATTAACTTGACCGTATAATAGTTTAAGTACAACCAGATGTTATGTACAGTCTGTTCCAAAATTAATGTCACCCCCTCTGCAGAAAAACACGTTATAACTGTTAATGCAAATTAGATGCATGAAGTTTACAAGATTAGTATTCACTAAGGAAAAATCATATTGGATTATGGGAAACATCATTTTTATGGGTTTGTTTAGCCTTGGGAGCGACATTAATTTTGGAATAGATTGTACATACATATGTAGTTTCAGTCGTATGTAGTATTTGGAATAAATATATTCATTTGCAAGGAAAGCGTTAAAAATTCTCTGAATTGATTTATTGTTTGCGTTTATGTTCGGTATGTTTCGTTTTTAGGCAAGAGCCAGAGGGGGGCAAATGCCCTCTCTTGCCCCTGGTAAACGATGCCCTTGGATATAGGGTGTCGATGCTATATTTCAGGCGTTCTTTAAAAACGGATTTTTCGAAATTCCACTCCTAAGAGAGCTAAAGGTGGCGTGGCAAAGTTTATATAGTAAGTAATACTTTTATGGTCAAGATTACTTGTAGTATTAATGCTCTCTGATACAATTAGTGACGTGCAAGTTTTGGAGTTTTCTTTTTAATTCAATTCTGAGTGAGAAGGGGGTGGGAATGGGTGAAAAATTGTGACAAATTTTGTATAGAAAAAAATTACAGTCAAGTTTTCTTAAAAATTCATATTAATACTCCATAACAACATTAATAAAACACTTGCTTCAGGAATTTTTTAATTCGACTGTTAAGAGGATGGACGGGAGCAAATTTTGTATAAAAAAAAACATTCTTCTGATCAAATTTACTTAAAACCTGTGATAAATAGTCTCTGATATAATTAACGAAACACTTGTTTCGGCGTTTTTTAAGACTCGAACTTTAAGGAGGTGAAAAATGGTTGTAAAGTTAGTATATGAAAGGATTTAAAAAATATAATTTTATGGTTAAATTTACTTGAAATTTGGTATTACTACTCTTTGACCCAACTAATGAAAGACCTGTTCGAGCGATTTCTTTTTCATTTAACTTCTAAGGAGATAAAAGGGCGTGGTCAAATTTATATAGGAAAAATTAAAAGTCATATTTGCCTAGTGCAATTTACTGGCAACTTGGTATCAATGCTTTTCAAAAAATTCAGGTATTCGTTCATGATCTTGCATTTTATAAAGTGTTCTGCAAGAAAAACTCAGTTTTGTGAAATTAAAACATCACAGTGTCATAAAACTTTGACAATAGAACAGCGTTCTCCTAAAACTAGTCACTATATAATGAATAATTGCGGTATACGAAGAAGAAGTTTCATATTTTAAAGTAAATACAAAAACGATATATTTTAAATACGAGTAGAATAAAGTTCTTGTGAGGCTGATAGAGCAAGTGCGTTCATATTACGGAAGATTACAAAAACATAAAATTATCAAAAAAAGTCGTTCTTACTCAAATTCAGAAACTTTTCCTAGTTTCCCTCTTTAAGGTCAAATATTTTAAACGTGATTGTTTTAAATACTTGAGTGGTAGAAATTATACCAAGGTGTATTCTGTAGTCCCGATTCTAGTTATACATACAGAACATAATATACAGAAAGAAATTAATAAAATATAAATTTGTTATTAAATCTGACACATTTTCGTCTACTAGTCTAAAATTGAATTTCGGTATTACACTAACAAGTTTTTTTCTGTAAGTAAAAGCTACTTTCTTCCAAATTTCTCGCCAACACCTGACACTAAAGCCTTAAGTAAAATAATTATATAAAAGTATAAGAGTGTACGTATCATCTTTAAAAGTGAAAAGATTATTGATGAAATTATTGGTTTTATCATCTCTATTCTCGATAGGCTCCGTATGTAGTGAGAATGGAAGTTAAACGAGTTAAAGCATAGTTTTATTCCTAATTATTTATTCGAAATGTAAAGAATTTGCGTTTAAATCGATGATTTTATTTTATTGTAACTGATATGACTAAATTGCGTATGATTATCAATTGAATTAATTGCTTTTGCCAAATCATTGAGGTACATTTCCAAAAACGTATAATTAATACTATTAATACTAAGTGGAAATAAATCAGGAATTAAAAGATAATTAATACTATAACTTTTTAAAGTTTTGATCAAAGTCGACGCAATGTGTTGTGTTAGTTAATATAAATTGATTATACGCGGCCTCGTCGTATAATATGTGATTTTCAATTGTGAGAAATTTATTTCTAAAATTGATCAAAGAAGACATGCTTTTCGAAGCAATGATTATCGTTTAGGTTTCTGTAGTATGATTTTTATTGTTGTGCTCTAAACATATTTTCTTTTCATGACATTCAATGTCTGAAAGTATGTACGTTCTTGACAATAATAATATTTTACTGAAACACACAGGTGTATGTAAGTAATTAGCCAACAACAACACACAAGTTCAAAACAAAACAAAAAATTAATTACATATATAAATGCTATAAGAGCATAGCTATGCTATTAAGAACTCATTAGTCTGTAAAACAAATGCTGCATCAGAAACTGTTTTATTCTTAATTTAAATAAGGATACTGTTGCGACCAAGTATACGATACTTGGTGGTAGTCTGTTAAAAATCCTTAGGCCAAGATTGTTTGGACTTTAATTAGTACTCTGTAAAGTATACTGTGGTTTACAGAGCTCGCTGTTTCTTCTGGTGTCATAGCCATGAGCATCCGATCGTTTTTCAAAGCTGTCGCTCTTCTTGTATATGTCAGTAGCTAATTCTAGGATGTATAGACAAGGTAATGCAAGTATGTTTAGATAACGAAAAATTGGACAGGATGGTTCAGTGAAGTACGCTTCAACTATAGACTTCACGGCTGCTTTCTGTGTAGTAAAAACATTGCTCGCAGCACTCGCAGATGATCCCCAAAGTGTAATTCCATATCTCATACGATATTCTACTTCCACATAGTAGACAGACATAAGATTACCTATTGATAGCTTTGAACGTAGGTGGCGAAAGAGATATGACTTTGTTGATATTACGCTTGCTAGTCTTTCGCAACGTTCCTTTCACAATAGGTTTTCTTGTAAACTTATTCCCCGAAACTTTGTCGACTCACAATGAGTAAGGATTTGCCCATCAAGTTGTAGTGATATGGTACTAGAGCTGTTCTGTCTTGTATGGAGCATCAGATATTTTATTTTCTCACGACTTAGCGATAGCTTATTATTACTAAACCATTGTTGTAATATGCTAAGGATGTCGTTAGCGTCTCACAGTATCATCGTCGGTGCCAACAAGAATTGATATGTCATCTGCGTACATGGTTACGTAAACCTCGGATAAAAAAAGCAGTATATCATTTAAATATAAGTTAAAAACTACAGGACCCAGCACAGATCCCTGTGGAACTCCATGCTCTAAAGGCAGGCAGTGTGATACAGCCGTTCTAATGTCACCGCGTCCATTATTAAATTTAATTTTTACAAATTGGCTGTGGTTTTCTCAGATACGATGCAAACCAATTATTTATGCCATCTCGAATTCCATAACATTCCAACTTTTCAATTAGGTTACAATGCACAATCAAACGCTTTCTGAAGATCGCAGAATGTAGCAATAGGAGATTCACGTCGTTCAATTCTCTGAATTGATCTGAAAGCGATATGTAATTCTATATATAGCGTTACGATTTGTTTTAATAACCCTCTTGCTTTTGACATATCCATAATAGACGTAATTGTTAATTGAATTTGCGTCTGTTGTTTGTCTTGTACTTGTATATTACCTTTTTGCGGTTTTTATGCAATGAGTTCATTCATTTTATAATTGCTTTTACTGTTTACGTTTTGGAATTTTTTTATTTTGCTACCATTGTTAAATTCTGTAGAAGAGCACACAGGTGGCGCCATGTAAATACAGATATTTGGGATCTGTGTTTGGGGATTATACGTCGTGAGATGAGTAATTTATATATAATTATTCAAGTAAATCAGTCGAAAAGTGTTGAGTTTTATTTAACGCACTAACGATGCAAGAAACGATTCTAATTTTAAGTCAATAACATACGATTTACGGCGGACCTTAGATGAGATTTACAGCCCAGCATTATAAACGGCATTATACAGCAGCGGTAGTCAGACAAGCAATACAATAGTTTTTAGGGGCTGAAATCTCTGCAACAGGAAGTCACAACAAAACAAATATACCCTTTTCTACAGGTTTTTGAAAATAAAAACAAAAAGTAAAAGAAAAGTTTTGTAATTTTGTATTATTTAATATCTATGTATTATTAATAACTTGAATGCATGTAGTAACTACTTTTAATATCAGTGAAAATAGTTTCCTACGATATTTATATATAATACTAAAAGACTATTCTACGCAAACAGTCCCATTATCTATTACAAAATGTTAAGTTTTTAAAATATATCCCCATAGGAATTAAAGGCTTTTGATGTATGTACTATTTTAGCTTCCGTTACACAAAAAAAGTACCGTTTTAAAGTGTTAACATTTGTTTATAAATATAACGAATTTCTGAAAATTTTTAACATTATATTCAGTACTAGAGTCGAAATGTATTTAAAATATTCAGCTTTCTATGCTTTAGCAAATAGCTTTAAATAATATACACATTCCTTTAAAAAAAATGCCATAAAATCCACTAAAAACTATAATTATTTGTGTCACTGAATATTTCTTATACCGGGTGTTAGTAAATAAGTGCGACAAACTTCAGAGGGTGATTCTGCATGCAAAAATAATGACAGTTTGCTATATAAACGTTCGTCCGCAAATGCTAAGTTTCAGAGTTATAGGGTGTTAAAGTTTTTCTTAAAAACTGACGATTTATTTATTGCTCTGAAACCGGTCGAGATAGGCAAATTAAATTTGGTGGGTTTTAAGAGATGGTTATTGCGCATTTCTTGACATCCAACCAAGAATTTTATATTCATCATTGGCGTGCATACGGGTAATGATCTTAATTTTTTAAAGAAAAAAAATGGTACGCCACTGTTATATTTCAAATTAAAAATCATTTTTGAATTTGCCATTCAATTTGTGATAAAAAACCTCTCTTGCCTTTTTTTCGTGTGAGGTGCCGTTTTTATGCAAAAAAATAAAACATCTTAACGTGTATTTTTCATTTCTTTAATACATTATCTAGTAGGCTACTGAACTACTGAACTCTTTAATACAATAACATTAAACTAGAACAATAACAGAAAATAACACAAAAAAACCACCAAATTTCATTTGCCTATCTCGTCCGGTTTCAGAGCAATAAATAAATCGTCAGTTTTTAAGAAAAACTTTAACACCCTATAACACTGAAACTAAGCATTTGCGGACGGACGTTTATATAGCAAACTGTCATTATTTTGCATGCAGAATCACCCCCTGAAGGTTGTCGTACTTATTTACTAACACCCTGTATATAATATTTTAATATAGATCATTTAAACGATTGATTAGATATTAGACAAATATCGTGTCCTATTTTACCCAACTATTAATTTACTTACTGTTTGTGTATAAAATTTTAAGTCAATCCGTTAAATAAGAGTGGATTACTTCAAAATTTGGATGTGACTGAAGATTGATCAAACAATAAATCTGGGGTTTCCATATTTTGGATGAACATCAATTTGTATACGTATTAAAATAAGTACCAAATCATCACAACAGGCTATATTTTTATATTAACTATTTTTTTAAAGATTAAATAAGTAATTTCAAATTTTAAGAAATGATAATACTTGTGCCTGATAGAGCTATAACCTAAATTACCTTGGTTAATAATATGAGGTTTACATGTGGTTGCGCCGCAGGTTTTATTTTGAAACGTAATTTTTACAACTGCTGGAAGTAAATGATGATCGATTGCGACGCAAACTTTTGCCGATTGCTTGGCACCCATAACACGTGGGAAATAGAATGCATAGCCATTTAATTTACTTGTCGGTTTTTTACTAAATAAAACAAAACAAGATTATGAAGAATAAATTATAAAAAAGCATATTGATTACAAAAAGGTTCATTTATACCTGATTCCTAAATCAAAGCATCCCATGTAAAGTACAAGGGATAATAAAATAGCGCGCATTTTTCAAATTAGTTCTCTAGTTCGTTTATCAGCTATCACTGTTTATGAAGATGTCGCGATTTTTCGGAATATAACATAGAGACACTGGCAACGTTCAACACCACACAACTAATGCTAATACTTTTTCAAGAAATCGTTACTTGTATTATATACCTGCATCTACATGTGATTTCCGTTGTTGTTGATTTTTACAATGACCTCTATTAGCAAAGTTAGTTTTAGTCATGTGCACCTATATTATAAATAATATACGTAAATCTTTATTACGCCAATTACAAAGAAATTATTCTTGAGGTGTTACTTCCAGCTGTAAATAAACATTAATTGTTCTTAATATCTAATTTAACGTTTGTGTTTCATATCTTTTTATGTCATAACACAGATAAAAAGTAAATAGTTTCGCAAACAGAATTGGTAATACATATATTATATGTAATGTACGTTTATGCATCATATCTTATATCTCTGTAACAAAGTTGGTAGCATTGTTGAAACATGTAGTGCTTCTACACCAACAAATGTCTAGACAAAATCAATAATTCTATTTATTGTATTAAGATCTTTACAAAATATATATCTTATTTTAAATATTGGATTATTAAATAAGTACCGAAATATATTTAATAGATTTGTTTCAACAAGATTGTTGTGTTTGCTGTTAGAGATGTGCCTATTTTAGCCATCAATATAATTTATGATGCGATTCACAAACAACTATAGGTTTGTTCCTATAACGTTGGAAACAGGTCGGTGATCGAATAGCACATGCGTAATATAAGAAGTGCGTTCCAACAACTTCGAACTAAACATCACGTACGGCAGGTCAGACGTTCCAACAAATTTTCTGTGATTTGCCGACAGTTTTGCCGGCTATCAGAACGATTTGAAGATTTTTCTCAAATCGAGGTAGTACAATTGCAACGCATGCGCCTTGTTATCACAGACTAGGTAGTTGGTAGTGGATGTTCCAACCGTTCCAACAAGTACTTTTGAATCGCCTAATCCGAAAGTTGGCTGCAACCAAGCATGCGCAGTAGAGCGATACATACACTTATCGTCGACTAGTTGCCAATATTTTGTTGGAACAAACCTTATGTTACATATATTAAGACAACAATGGTCGAGCGGCTTCAGCTAAGTCCAAATGAGTTTGAAATTTGGTCCAAGTTACGTCCAAATATGTACAGTCGCTTGCAATACAACTGCGTACAAGTCATACCATGAAGGATTTGATATGAGGACCAATTTCGTTATTCTAAATAGAATATATATGGAGTATTTAAAATTATGTTTTTGGTTTTAGTACGTTTTCACAATATTATTCACAAATGGATTCATTACTCCAATTTAGCATTATTCGCCATCTAGTGAATTTATTGTAAGAAGGACACAAGCTAAGTAGGTATATATATATAATGTCGCATGAAATTAAATTGAAATCTAAAGTAGAATTCAAAAAGATGACGAAATATGGAGCTTTCTATTCGAAAAAAATGATTTCTCTCGTTTTTGAATTCTCCAAATTTGTACCTAAATTTTGAACGCTCTGTATATCTACTTAAGAGTGCATTATACGAATAAATCACTTTGTTATTTTTTTACATATGTATTAGCGGAATTAGGCTTCTCTAGCCTTTACCATTGACTAGAAATGATTATTTCTCGAAAACATTGCAGCTGTCAAATTTAAAAAAAAGAACAAAAATATTTCATTAACGATACATTTTAGGTATATCAAATATGTACTACATAAAGTTGTAATAAAAATTATTGTCGAATTTGTCATAAGTACCTACCCCATTTTTATGATAAATTGTAGTGAGAAGATAGTGTTGTGAAAGTTACTGTCTTGTTGAATAATATAGTAAAAACGTACTGAAACAATTATAAAACCAGAAACATAATTTTAAATACTCCTAGCGTACAACGAAAGTAATACCTACTCATTTCCGGTACAATCGGAAATTAGCCAATTCTGAAAATATTTTAACTAAACGAGGTTTACGAAAAACTTGGACGCTAAAAGTTTCAGATTTGTTTTACAAATGATGCTAGAGATATTTTTAGCGTAAACTCGTTATGAAACGCACAGTACCGTATGTTTTGATATTTTATGTTTGTAGTTATAACACGTACAACTCTAATTCTTAGATTTTCACCTAATTTGCGACGACTTGATATTTTGAAAAAGTCGGTTTATATATTTCTTTTGCCTATGTACTAGAATTATAACTAAAATAATCAGTTTTAAAAAGAAATGTTAGTAAATGTAAAATGTTGTACATGATTTAACCATCTAGAATGAGCAAAGTAATTGCAGACGATGAGCTAAATCGTTTATAACCAGTGATTGCAACTTTAGTGACTTTATAGAAACAATCTCTGCTGAGTTAAACACATAATCTCTATTACGAAGTTAGCTTAGTAGTATTTTGTTTGATAATAAAATGATCGAGTATTGTAAATTACACTTTTGTTTTCTATCATCAACTTTAGATAAAAGATATATCAAACGGGATTAAGTAGTAGTAGTAATTAGAACATCATTTTAGTTCTATAAGTATGTAAATACAGTCTTGGCCAGATAAATGTAGTACAGCCTTTAAGACGAGCTACTTGTCATAATAAAATCCAATGTCAAGTCATAACGGAAAATATTCAGTTTGTTATTGTCTCTGAACCATTATGGTGGTTTTATTTAACTGCATTTCTTATGCAATTTTTCTAATACTGTACCCTTATTGTAATTTAATTAATATAAGAGCTTTATTGTCATTCTGAGCTCTCGTACAATCGTAAAAATATGTTTATCGACGACTAAACAATAAAGTAGGTATTATATTAATCACTATTGGTTAATAATAGTACTCATAATACCCGGAGGGAATAATGAAATGCGACCATGGAATAATGAGCCATAACGTTATCATTATTCCCTGCATTCCGCTAATAAGAACATAATGATACCAACGTTATCATAGCAACGATAAACAAGTCCGAATATTTCGTACTTATTTAATTAATAGTCAAACGTCAAAACCTTATCGGCGTTTTTTAAATTTGGCGTGCTAGTATTAGTTTTATCATGGATAGTGACGCCGATTAATCTAAGTTATCTACACCCCCAGAAATTAAACTTAACGCTGATGCAATTACGCTTGGTTTATTGCCCGAAAAATCCAAACATTTTTATATTAAGGCTTACGATAATTTTATGGACTGTCAAACCTTTAAACGCTCTATCGATATAGTAATCTATTCATTGATATTTTCGTTTAATTTATTTGTTTTTTTTAGTAATCTTCAATTAGTCGTAGACAAAGTAGTGTATACTAACTCGCATTAATGACTATTATTCCCTCGAGCCGAGTAACTCCCTCGCCGCTTACGCCGCTCGATTCGTAAATTCACCTCTCGGGAATAATAATTGTCATTATTGACTCGTTGTATAAACTACTATTCATTGAAGTTTAAACAAATTAATGAAAATGCTAACTTACATCATATAAATTTATTAATAGTAGATTGTTGTATTAGGATAAAAAATGTCTCTTTTTTTAATTGTACGAGTTGCATGTTCCGAATGGAATATGCTATTTTTTCTCCAACTGAAATCATGCATTGCGATAATACAACGAAGTCTATTTTTTATTCAACCGAAATCATGCACTGGGATAATAAAACGAAGCAGGTAAGTAAGTTATATCGACTTTGTCATGGATATATTGTCAAACATTAGTCATACATTAGCTGTCATTGTGATTATTAGTGGTCCAATTTGAATACTTTTTTATCCTAGGATTAAAAATAACCACTTTTACTTATTAGGATTAAAAGTGAATATTTTTATTGGTTAGATACCACTTTTTTGGATCAGTATGGAAAATGACAACCGTAGATACTCCTGACAGTCAAAATATGTCATACTTTTTTTACGGTTGGAGAAAATAGTATACTCTATTATTTTATACGGAGGAAAAGTGATACTTTTCATGGCCGGCTCGTGTTTAGCAGCCGAACGAAGTGAGCAAGCCATGAAAAGTAACTTTTTCTCCATATAAAATATGTTATTTTTTATTCAAACGTCGCCAAATTTATGCAAAAATATCTATTTTTAATTGAAGATAAGCAGGTTTGGTAGGATGTTTGGACGTTTAGACCGATGATTTTTACGAGCTATTTCTATGGTAACTCATCACAAAACTGTCAACTGGACATTGTCAACATTGAAATTATGTGTTTGTACGTTGCCATAATAACACTTTTCCCTCCGGCGGCGGAAAAGTGAAAAGTAAACCTCCGGCGGAGGAAAAGTGACACTTTGCGGCCGACTACTCAGTCGAAAAATGTCAGTTTTATTGACGTTTGAAGAAAAACAAGTTTTTACTACATTTATCTGTCCACGACTGTAGGTACATATACAGTGCGGCTTTAAAGTGTCCTCCCCCCTGCTAACTTATGATCTGTTTAATAGAGAGGTTCAGTTTCGGGTCATTAATATGAAATATTATGTACTACATTCTTGAAGTAAAATCTCTAAGTAGTTTCAAAGATTGCCGACAATATATTATCAAAATTTTAAATGGAATAGGGGATCGAGTGACACCTCATTTTAAAGGACTTACTGAGTATAGTATTGGGGGACATTTTTCCACTCATATGAACATATAGTACTGGAATAAAGTTTTAGTTCATTATACATATTGTGTTTGCAATGAACTAGCTATGAATTGTGAAACATGTGTCTCTTATTAGATCTCTACTACCTTATAAATGCCATACAATAAAATTTTATTGACATAAGCGCCATAATCAGCAATAATACATGTCAATTTTAGGTTTACTTGCTCGAACATAATGTTAAAGTTTTGCAAAATTCTGTCGACTAAAAAAAATTACAACAGAGCTAATCTTTTGCTATTTTTTATACAACTGGATGCTCTAAATGAGTTCGCTAAGCTGTTTGGCACAAAAACATCCTATTTAGCGTTTTCTGTCGCACTTTTCTAAAGATCTCAACGTTAATATTTCTCAAACATGTCCTACTTTTAAACGTAATTTTGAAGAGAATGAATTTCGATTTCAGAAACTTGGCGTTTAAAGTGACGTCCCAGGCGGCAAAAATATTCGCGTTCAATACGATTTCACAACGAATAATAACGCAAGGATGTTATATTACAATAAAAGAACTTCAACAAGAACTGCAAAATAGATAGAGATATTATACATATGAATCTAATCGTAATAAAACTTGTTGCATTATTTTTTGAACAATGAACTTTTGAATTTACAATTTCTTTAATTTTTCGTCTTTTTTTTTCTGTGCAATTATTTTATGAGTCGTTTTGTTATTTAATAGTTGGTCAAAAATTGAGCAAATTTGTATAATTGTGTATAAATTTACTCACATTTTACTATGATACTGCGCTTTTTACCTAAAGTGTTCAATTTAAGTATAGAGAGTGCTATAGCAATCTTGTAGAATACTTAATTCTGCGTTTTTTTGATGAATAATATACAGAATGTCCTATTTGAATTTACGGAGATTTTTCTTATTATTTTTCGTCAAATTTTACATTTTCTGTGCACCACTTATACTGCAGGTCAGTTTATGACATGTCGTTTTGAAGAACCATTATTGCCTAAAAGTTGGTCAAAAATGTTTTTTTTCGTACTGTTAATTAGCGTAACCAAAAAATTTGCGATATTATAATTGATAAAAATTTACTAGATAAACATAGTAAGCCAAATATCTTAAAGACCGTCAGTTTTTACATATGAATACTATAAAGACATAAAGTCGCTTTTATTTCTCATGTAGATTCAAAATAAATGATAAAAATATAGGTTTGTATTTAAAAAAACAAAATTGCTTTCTGTTACACCGGAGGAAATGGAACATCCTGTACAATCGGCATTATTTTAAGTTCGTAGATCTTGAAAAAACTAGACATATGAAATAAAAGATTTAATTATCTCTCTTATCAATCAATATATTGGACTTCCGCGTACTAGGTGGTGATTTTAGATATAGGGAGTGGTTAATAAAAATGAAAGTGCATACAGTGTCCTTCCCTTTCATGATATAAAATATACAGGATGATCCATTTAAAACAAATGAAATAATGCATTTGTGATTTGCATTGCCCACACACAGGTTTCGCAATATTGGAAAAATATCACTTCGCTATAAAACTGTAACAATACAAAAAGTTATTCCAGTACAAAAACAATTTAGAGTTGTTTCCTGTGGAATACTCAGGATGGTAAGCACGCAATGATTTTTAGACAAAATTGACCATAGTTACTGAAATACTCTGTATAACTCAATGAAAGTATGAGGAAGTCCCATTCAAGAAAATGTATGTTTGGTTCATCCTGGCAATATTAAACATCCTATAATATTGAAGTAATTTTAAAATAAAATGTTTTTAGTTAGCAATATCATTTTCGTACATAACGTTTTTAATGTATTGAGTTTTAACGCACTAATAACTCAACCTATATATATGTATGTACATGCATATGTATACAATTTGTCTAATAATAACAAAGTTAGCAATAGTGCAATAGTGCAAATTAAGTTTGAAAAAATAATGTCTGCACTACCTATAGCCATACCTGCAGTGCCAGCGAAGGTGGCCGTGTATTAGAACGGCAAATAGACAATAAATGTGGATTTTTTGGACAAATGCGAGTACATCATAGGGATATGCGTAATACTAGCTCTGTTGTAATCCAGTTGAACATTGCGTCTACTTGTTTACTGTTCTAACACACGGACACCTTCGCTGGCACTGCAGGTATGGCTATAGGTAGTGCATAATTATACTTATATTTGTTATTTGTTTTTTGAAATATCTTTCCGAAAGATTTCTCACTTTGACTGTTGCTAAAAAAATTGGTGTATGAGTAATGGCGTACTTCGTAGTTCAGAGTCAACAATGTATTTTAGAAACTTTTTTTATAGCCATATGTAATATAAATATACTCAAACGGCGAACGTTAGGCATGTGAATATGCGAATAAATACTACATGAGAAAATACTACATAAATGAGATCCAAGGCTATTTTTAAACATTTGATATAAGATGAGGTTCACTGGTGTTGCTAATCCTTTACAAAAAGTAGGTACGATGACGATTACAGTTTATCTTTGTTCGTGTTTGAATGCCGGTATTATTATCGAATATAATATGTAAACTACAGAAACTAGTAGCTTTATCAAACTAAACAAATTGTTGAATGTACAATATCTTAATGCATGTATTTTAAAATATAATGAAAAAAATATTTTAATGAAGGAAAGATTCCAATCTCTTTAGTGAATGTTTCATTAATTTCAGTTTCGCTAAAATAGTTGTAGCTGTATTAGTTCTACCGTACAGTAGCACTATTAGCTATTTGCTTAGTGTCAACGGGTATCAGTATGATTTCAAGTACACAGAACCAAAGTCCTCTGTTAATGTAGATATAATTTCAACACGCAAAATGTTAAAACCACCTCTTATTCATCACTTCGTGTCGGAAAGTTTACTATTATGTTTTCTGTTTATTGGCGTTTGGCTGGTTGAAACTTTCAACTTTACAAGATCACTCCTTCGTAAGAACTATTCAAATTCTGGAGCATTCAGGAACTCGCTCAAGCTCTTGTACAATTTTATTCCACCAACCTTGTGCCGCCTTTCTTAAGTAGTAGTAGTAGTAGCAGTAGTAGTTATATTTGGTTCTAACGTTCGGTTTTCGTCTTATAAACCAATTTTTTTACTTTCTTGTAAAGTCTGGTTTTCCATGGAAGTCTTAGACGTTGCATTAGACATGATATGTAATTAACCTTTAAAAGGCATTCAGGTTTAGTGACTGTTTGGTGGCAGTAAGCATACTGTTTGCCATTATGAATAACTGTGATATTAAAATATAAGTGCCTAGTTTAAATAAGAAACTATTTTTAGTAAAAGCGTTTCATACAACACTCAGAAAACTATATTGTTTGACAAATTGAAATATAGCATCATTGCTGTCGACAGAATAAAAATATTGAATAATAATTAACATCTGAAGCCTAATTACCAAACTATCAAATTACTATAAAACATTTTAATTTAGGAAGTACACAGATCTAAATCGTTTAACACTAGATCTGTCTAATAGTTTAACAGATTGTGGTAAACCCGGAGCATTCTTCTATAAGCTCGATGAAAGTGTTGGTAAATGGTGACACTCAATTAACTATTCTCTAGGTACGACCGCAATATTGTTAACGATAATTCTGTGATTTTTATGTGTTCGTATACAAGACATCGGGCATTTTTGCCGGGGTGCTTTAAGATTCTGCGAAATTCGTATTAGCTTGAATATAGGAAATAATATTATTTATGAATATTATCTACTACTACTAAGATGATTTCTCCAAACTGACCAATATTTTTATTACGAAGGATTTTAATTGAAACTTCCTTGTGTTTAGTTAGGTACACATAAACTTTTAATATGTGTAGTTTCAGTATTTGAAATAAAATATTATTTCGTCATTTTTGAATTTTATGTCAAAAGTACATCAACTTAATCAATCATCTAATGTCAACTGTTAATATTTTTTATAAAATATCTCCGTTGTACAGCATTATAGAAATTGTTCAAAATCTCTTCCATTTCACGTTTTATGGTCGCAGCTATTTTACGAGATTTTACACGAGATATAGTACTATCAAATCGTTTCTCGAATACCTATTAAATTCAAATAGGATAATATTAAGTTATAACAGACAGTGGCCGCCATTTAATAAATAATATAAAACAACAAAAAATTATTTATAAAATATATTATCACATAGTCGATAAAATACACGTAAAAGTAAACATAGACATTCACGTTTTAAATCTAAACTTAATTATGCAGACACCGGTGTATTTGCATCGCAGTCTTCTAGTTTGAAACTCTGAAAATAGAGAGATTTACATGTAAGCGTATTACATTGGTCATACATGTATAAAACCTATACAAACCTTAGAAATGGCCACTTCTGGTTTATAATAATCGTAAAACTTCACTGTTGCATTAGCAACATTTTCTACAATTAGATTCTCTTCTATTTTGAAAGGTAGACAAACTTTATCAGAACCCAGTTGTGTTAAATAGAAAACAACCTGATTTCGCCTCAATTCAAATTTTTTTACACCTGCGGAGTGATTAATTAACTTTGTGCTTTAAATTTGTTTTACATATTTACTTACCCTTGTCATTTTCATTAGTTCTGAGTTCATGTAGAGAAGCTTCATCTGCAGCGTAACCTGAAGGCATATTCACTTCAACTATAGCCATATTTATTTGACCAAGAGCTGTGTAGGATACGCAGGGTTTGAGTTCGATCAAAGAACATTTAAGTTTTTGATTGATAGGTTTTAATTCAATATCAAGATGCAAATCATCGATTCCAGTTGGAGTATCTAAATAAAAATTAACTGCAGCCTGGAAGTCAAACATAGGATTATTTTGTTTACGTATCTTAATTCCATAATAATTACTTGGATAGCAACGCATCCGTCCCCTACTATTTTAGCCTTCACTTCATTAGGATACACACTCAAAGGTAATATTTCAGTTTTTGTACGATCGCGTTTCGTTATTTCCACATCCTTGTTATCAGTTTTGGTTGCAAGTGAGACTTTAACGTTAGGTTCTTTTTTATTAACTAGTATTGCGTAGCGAGAAATGGCATCCAGTCCAGCAACGGTATCCTTAAAACGTGAAAATTTTGTTATGGAAAGATATCAATTTTATCAAATATACAGATCCCTTACCGTGGTAGAGAAGAAGCCACCTCTGGGATTCATTTGACTTTGTAGCCATCTAACGATTGAACTTGCAGTGCCTAAATTAGCTACAGGATCTTGTTGAAGCAGTGACATTAATACGTAGCTGGATACTTCTACATTTGCAGACGCCGATTTATCTGCAAGAAAAAAAAAGAAGTTATAGAAAGAAACTCGCAGGTACCCAACAACAATAAAAATATATACCGGTTTGTTTCCACCACAATAAACCGTTCTTGTTTTCGGCTATCTGCAATAACTTTTCTAGTCGCTGTTTTACTTCCTGATTTAAATTGAGAAGTCCTAAAGCATAAGAACTAATTGCCAGTGTATATTTATCATTTGTAACATCATCAATTATACACTGTTTAGCGATGGAAAGGACGTTGTCGTCAATCTTTATATTTGTTTCCAAAAGGCTAATTAACACATAAGATGTCAAAGCGGTTGTTTGATTTTTAGAACTAGCTAATCCCTGAAAATGTATATATTATGAGTACAAAAACATTGGATAGCAATTTGGTGTAGATATAGGTATACCATTTCATGAAAAACATGATGCACTGGATCAAAACATCCGTTCTTCAACTGATGTGATATTATCCATTTTATAGCCTTGTTTATAACATCATCATCAATAAATATATATTGTTTCATTTGTCTAAACGTGCGAATCACGAAAGCGGTGAGAAACATTGATCCGTCTTTCTCACTTTTCCCAAAAGCGGAGAATGATCCATCGTCATGAGCATAAGTTAACATACGTTGATATCCTATTTCTAAGTTTTTGAAAATCTTTTCTTTAATTTTATCGGTTAGCGCGTTGTTGGATTTCAAATATTGCAGCACGTATAGATTTGGCGTTAGTGTAGCCATGGTTTGTTCTCCACAGCCTGTAGGTACCACCAAAATACTTTCTAAATTCTGAAACGTATCTTCAGTTTTAATACAAGCAATATTTAAATAAAATCAATTTTAAATATACCTGGAACATTGGTCCTAGTATATCCGAATTTATTGAAACTTTCCCGTCAACAGTATCGGGAACAATATTTTCTGGTAAAACTATTTCCCAATTTATATTATCAACTCCTGCTGAATCTGCAATTATATTTTTTTTTAATAATTGTTCATTATTATGGTGATCAATAGAACTACCGTTTGCACATAATAAAGCACTTTTAATTAAGCTGCTGGGATATCCTTCAGGTTCCACCAATAGTGATTTCTTAACTGCATCTCTGCAAAAATCAACTGTATAAATTTGATGTAACAAAATACATATCATTTTTTAGAACATATAAGATACTGTATATACACAATTGTTCATTCAACTAGCTAGATTACACATAACTGTACATATTTTGCATATTTCTTTGATTAAAATGAAATATTAACTATCTTTACAGCATCGATAAATTTTTCTTACCTGCGTTGTATTATTGATTTTGGAGCACAATTTTCAGCATAAGCTGGATTGCTATCGGCAGAAACAGTTATGTCAAGATTGCCTAATTTAGTAGCTTTAATACGATAATTGTGAGTGTAACTATCTTCAGCTTCCAAACACATTGTAAAACTATTCTTGTCTTGTCCATCTACCAGAACTATGTCTTTGCTTGTTTCTAAAGTAACGCGAATCTGAAAGTTAATAGCGCATATGGATGTTTTAGTTTGAAAAATAGAATGCTAAGTAGTGGTATGTAAATTTAAAGTAAATTTGTACTAACCGGCAAACTGTGGTTTAAGTAATTAAAAACAGGAATTGGCAAGTGTAGAATTTCCTTGTTTCGTTTAATTGAATATGGTAGTAGTACATCAACAAAGAATGGTTTAAAGCCTTGAATTTCGATTTTGTCACTTATACCAATTCCTTCGTTTTCAGACATACATACTACACTACCTTCCCAATTTGTTATGCTGTCAGGTAATTTTCTTTCTACTTTAACTTTGCCTTCTCGTCTATAATTAGATGGATCACATAAGATTAGTAGTTCTGTGTTTTGAATATAAACACGCGTGGTCTCTGGTGGCATCAGAGATTGGGGTAGACCATAATTTCATATCCAAACAACGGCCATTTTTGATTTTTCCTTGTGTATGTTAGATGATGTTAAATTTAATGTTCGTATTTTAAGCAATTTTTGATATAATTGTGATTATTTAAGGACCTTTTTGGGTTAAGCAGGTTTTGTAAAGTGTAGTGAATAATTTAACACAATCTTAAGTGTAATTTTTACGTATTTTCAGAATTTTAGACGATTATTCATTGTCACTGTGTGTTATTCAAGAAAACGTAGTGTGTTATTCTGTATTTTTATTTTTGTAAGTAAAAATTTATATTTTTCGTTGTTTATTACAGAAAGGTTTTCTTTTTAACAGATGCACAATCAATAGAAAGAGATTACTAATCTGAAACATTTATTTGTTCAATATTGTCTACTAGATATCAGTGAAGCTCTTATTACACAAAGAATAGTGTATGTATAAAAAAGTTAACAAGTGCTGATAATTAACTAAATGATGTGAGTTGTGAAGAAACAATTAATAAAGGTAGATTCAACAATGCCAGAATCTTCAGAAAGTTTTTATTCAAATGTAAATGGATGTAAAATGATGCAGCGTGATGCTGTGAAATGTACATCCATTTATATTTAAGTAAGAATTTTGTGGAAATTCTGGCATTGTTGAATCTACCTTTATTAAGTGCTAATAATTTAATGATATTCTTAGTACAAACCCGCGTTTACAAATACAATAAAATTAGTAATATTTTCTGAATCTTTATGATCTGCTACCATGCAACTGTATATTTGGAGAAACACTTTCTCGACGGAAGTAGATAAAGAATTCTGTAAAATATACTCTTCCTATTGATTCTGCAGATGTTGGAGAGAAAAAATCTGTTTTTAATAAACAACGGAAAATGTTTTCTTGACTCACAAAAATAAAAATACATAATATCATACAGTGAAATTGGTTGTGTTTAGTAAGCAAACTGGTAAGTCACCGGTAGGTAGCGATTAGTGAAGTAGTGTATTGAATACCTATACCACAAGCATTGTACCATAGAAGAAGTAAGAATTCAGTGCGGTATTTCACTCATCGGTAGCTTAATGTGCTAACTGAACATGCCCGATGAATAAGCGTCTATAATTCTGAAAATACGCAAAACCTACACGCAGAAGCTACCGAACACAAAAAAGGTCCTTAAATAATCACAATTCTATGAAAAACCACTTAAAATACGAACATTAATTTTAACGCCATATGAAATACACAGGGAAACATCAAAAATGGCCGTTGTTTGGATATGAGACTTTGACCTACCTCAATCTCTGACGTCAGAGAATTTTCGCTTATTGTCACTTACACAGGTATTAGATCCCAAAGCCATGTTTCAGGGAAAAATGACCTAACAGCTGATCCACGATTATCAACGGATGCTCCACTATCTTCTATAGTTCCAGTTTTTTCTAGTGATGCAGGTATATGTGTGGTAGATGGAGCAGCAGGCGCTGGTGCACCGGATAAAGCTACCGAATGCATAGCATATGCAACACCAGCAAGTGCTATGAAAAATAAATCGTATAATTTTCTTGTATTGAATTTTCCGAAGACTCGGCAAGTAGTATATTATTATTAGAAATATGAAAAGCATTTCATGTGAAATGTTATTTCATCTACATACAAAATTATATCATCGATGAAGAAGACATGCTATTACAATTATAATTATTTTGTTAGTTATCTGACTTAGTGCTGATTTTATGATTGTATGGCATATTGTTCACGAACCATTGAACTTGCAGTTTTGCTTTTGTCTAGTAGCGCTAGCTAATTATCTTGATTATCGATTCACTGTGTGTCCAAAACGTTACGAGTTTCTTTAAATATCTATTTATTAATTTTGTTATGTTAATCTAATTCAAGTAGGAACAATATATAATCAAAAAATCAAAGACTAAAATGGAAAATGACCCGAAAAATGGGTAATAAAACAAAATGAAAAATAAAGGAATTACAGATAGGAGAAGGATAATGGACTTACTGTACATGGGTTCTTAACAAATATGTTCGGGCTCGTAGATTTTTATGTCTTTACTGGATAGCGTATGTAAAATTCGGGAGCAAGCAAAGAACTAATGCTGAAAAATACGATAGAGATGATATCAATGATGATACTAAATAAATTTTAAAAAGAATCAAAAAAGAATTTGGTCAGTTAAAGAAGTACTGGCAAGTCAAATAATTGAATAATGTAAAATTTACGACAAATATTAAAATCAAGTTTGGACAATTTAGGAGAAGCGTTACAAAGTAAGTAAAATATGTGTATAATGTAAAATAGGAAAAAAATAATATTACTTTTATGTCTAAGGAAATAAGAGTAAAATGCTTATTTATAAGTTATGGTGTCATTAAGTGGTATATTTATAAATCATATATATTTTTAGTTTAGTTTTACATTTTCTGAACAATGGAATATTTGATTTATAAAGCGATTTGTGGAATTAAATTATAAAAGAGTGATACATCCAGCATTTCTATGGATTACTGTGACTGATTTAGAACAGTTGTTTTTTTAATGTGGTGGGTGCTTAGTTGCTCGACTCCGTAAGCTATATCGCTTGTCTGGCTATCACTGAAACTCTCGCGGTGTAGTTTTGTGTGTGTATGTTGTGTTCAATTGGCTTTGTGACAGCATCATATCGCCTTTTATGATGCCGCGCTGTTAATCACTTTGCTCCCAACAGCGAATGGCAAGTCGATCCGGGATTAAACTCTCTGAAATAATGTCGTTTATCGGCGGTGCCTTCACCGTCCCTCCAGAGAATTGAACCCCGGCGCCTATCGTCCTCTCACAACGATAGTCAGCCGCCTAACCACCGCGGCCATCGACCCGTTAAGTTAGTTACGTTAGTTAATGTCTTAAATATAAAATATCATCAGAATACAATCAAAGATACATACGCATATACTTACGTCGTATAGGAGAGTATGGATATTCTGCAAGAAAAAACAAAATTAAATTAGTCGTAATATTATGACGATGATTATTATATATATATATATAATAATATATCAAATTATTCTGTTTATTTAAAAATATATTTGATTTATTATTTGCAATAATTTACCTTGGCATTCTTTAGAAATGAATTGTAAGTTTGATATAACGCCAATATTGGAATCCTAGAAAGTAAAGCATTCGTGATTATTCGTTAAATGTGTATATCTACAGGACATACCCTAAATGCATCAAAAGAGTCATAGAGAGACGAATAATATCCGTAGTGTATCCATGGTAGAACTGAAAGAGTATTGCGTAAATATTAAAGAAATTAATAGTATTGAAATACATCATCATAATTAGAGATGGCAAATCCGACTCACATGCCAGCGGCGTGTGCATGCAATTTTGCATTTAATTTGAATTATGTCAATTAATTTATGCAGTGTATTGCACATTGGACGATTAGGCGAGCTCACCGATAGTGACACATTTATACACGACACGATTGCCTACTAATTTGGAATTCAAGATTCCTTTCATTCGCACGGCTAGGTATCTATCGCAAACCCACAAACGCTTGAAATATCTTGGATTATGTATGCGGCATCAATATGCCCTCTTTAATCATGTCATATATTTTATTAAAAATGTGCATAGTTTAATCGCGTCAACTTTCTTAGATTAAGTAGCATGGTATATCTTTTAGTTTTTTAAATTACGCGTATAATTCTACATCAAAACTTACTAAGGTATCCTGTATCAAAAACCAGTTGTTTTTGAGTTATTTAATTGGATTGTAGCTGAAAACCTAATATGTGGCGTGTTGCCAAATGAAATATAAAGCATCAAATTTGCGCCTTCTAAATTATGTTTGTACTCTTTGACACCGGTTTTAATAACATTGCGTATCTACGAGTTCCAGAAAAAAAGCTATAATTTGGTGCTTATTCTAATACAAGAATGTAATCGGGTTATATGGAGTAAATATCATATTTACAGCATGTCCAAGTTTTCATAGCGAATCTCGAGAACAACACGAATTGCAGAAAAATTAATTCACGTAGAATTGTATTGTTCCAAAAGTCTACAAACGCATATGTACATATACAGCGTGTTCATTTGAAAACTTTCCACCGCAAATTTCTGAAAATCCAGAAAATTATGAAAAGTTTCCTGAAACACGTAAGAAGTATTATCGAAGGGGATAACTTTTGATGCAAAAATTGGCTCACCTACTTGAACACGCTACCCCCTGGAGCTATCCCCTTAAACATCTTAAATGGAAAGAGGTATCGAGTAATACTTCATTTTAATAGTCATTTGAAACACTATATTTTGGCGTTTAGTTTTTTTAAAATAGATCCATTCGATTTCGAAATTTTTAATCAGTTTTCATCAATTTCATCAATTTTTTATCAGTTGTTGGTGTAAAATTTTACTTAGACAATATAGTCTGTATGCTTTTATTGGACGAATCAATTAATAACTCTCCAAATATTTTATTTTTTTTGTTTTTGTGTTAAACGCATTATTTACAATAAGGAATTTATTCTGTGTCCACTAATCTATAATTGAATCGTGTTTAAAACTATACCAATAACTGACAGTAGGGCCTTAATGCAGATTTGCGTTCGCTAGAGTGCCAATATAGTCGACAAAACGTAACAGTACTTTATCGTAAGGACTACTCAATTTTTAGTTTAAAAACGGTATAACTTTTAATGGGAGACTGTAAACTTACCCGTGGTAGCTCCTTCAGTTTTATTTACTTCCTTTTTGGGTTTTATACAATTCAGAGCATAGTTGTAGAAATATCTATTAAATCTTCCAACAACATTATTAGTATCAATTCGATTGCTAGATCCTAGGAATGTGGAAGCTTTGTCAATTGATGAGACCGAGCATAATGAATCTTTTTCTGTTTCAATATCGAGTGTTCCAACTTCGCCCGGGTACAAAGACTTTTCCGACCATTCTGCTTCTACCTACAAGGCAATACAAACTCAATATAATCAAATTTTCAAATCATAGGAAAGCGATAACCGTCCAACAAAAAAGTATAAATATGCCTTAAGCTTTATAAAAATATAATTGTGGTATGATTCTAAAATGTAATATAGATAGAGTATATCAATATAAATATTAAATAAGATGTTGAAGTAATTCATATCTTCCACTAGTCCCATACTCTCTTAGACTATAAAAATAATTTTAAGTCAGCATTTTAAAACTGAATGGAGGAGGGTGGCGTGGAACGTTCCCTTATTTTTTTCCCATATAATACTGAAATTTATGGCAGATAACTGATCTACTTCCGGAAGATATTCGAAGTTTTAGTGGTCGTTTGTTTTGTTGTTCGTCCTGAATTCATGTCCTCAGCTGTATTTTTAACGTTCTATTGCTATATCTAGTAATTTTTCGTTCATGGTGACTAGCGACATGTATTTTATATTAAATAATTAAGTGCATATTTTATTAGACGACGCGTTAAGACTATTTTAGTACGTTTTTAGTCTAAATATATTTTTGCATTCGCTTATTAAAACTGTCATTTCGCGGGTGCATTTGCGTACGGGAAATTGTTCTGCACTAGTGCGGGAAGTAAAAATTGCATTAAAGAGATAAATCGTTATTACAATAATAAAGTATAATTATGAAAATGTCCATTTCTACTAAATTTGGAATACAACGACTTGTAAATATCATAAAATCAATTAAAAATTATAAAAACATCAATGGCACCATCTATTATATGTATATTATTAATTGCTGTCGTCCCTGTCGTCTCCATTTCTACATTATACTACAATAAGCAGAGCAAATTAATACAAGAATAACTAAGGACAATAAGAAATGTAAATGAAACATAAAATTTCTTAATTGATTTTTTAATCAGAAAAATAGTACCTGCGTAAATGTAGTATCTAGTACCTATATGTACATATGTATTCAGTTCAAAAGTATATGCATGTAGACATGTTTTGCAGTAATATGTTTTAATAGTAAATGTTTATTGATTTAAGTACGGGAAGACGATATTTCAGATGTGTGTAAATGCACATCTCGAAATGTCGTCTTCTCACACTCTGTATAACTATTACATATATTGCAGATGCTGCGAAATAAAAAGAGAACCAATACACAAGAATGGTAAATATGATATATGAATTTGAACAATGATAAATAAAGAAATAATTATTATAAAGTACTCCTATTATAAAGCATTTCAACAGTTCAATGTACTCAGACATCGTTACAAAGGCACACCACAAAGATATTAATCGATCCAAATTATAAAATAAACAAGAAAGCAGAAAGTTTTCAATGTTTTTAAAAGTTTTTTCAACGTGGTTTTTCTTTTTGAAGAACAAGAGGCAGAACTTAAAAACTTTTTAATAAGTGTGAAGAACAGACTTTTTGGTCTTACTCAAAAAAACTTACGTTCTTTACCTTTCCAATGGGAAGAATAGAACAATTTAAGTGATAAATTCAATTCCAATGATGGCCGAGAAAATCTGAGTGAAAGGGTTTTTAGCTAGGTATCTCTGTTCAACAATCTGGGAGGCAAAAGCTATCTCAGAAGCTAGAGCTATGTGGTTGAATAAAGTGACAATTAAGTAGTTTTTTACTTTTTTGGGAGGATATATTGACACTAACCATTTAACTGGTGACAAAATCTACCATTGTGATAAAACGGAGGTCACAGTTAATCCTAAGAAACAGTGTAAAATAATAGCTTTAAAAGGAAAGCGTCGACTGGATGCCTTGACTTCCTCTGACTGGGGGCAGACTGTAATAGCAGTCGTCAGCAATGTCAGCTGATACCTCCATATATTCTAGAAAAATAAAATCACACTTCAGAGGGCAAATGGCTCTGATAGTGAATTCCTAAATTCATTTAGTTTTCAAAAGCAAGTAATGAATTTCCTGTGCTGCTCATATTTGATGAAAATGCTACACAGAAGTTAGAAATAATTAACCTGGCGCACGATGATCCTCCTTTGTTTACTACCCTATACATCTTAAAAGCTCCAACCAGTGAATGCGTGACTTTTTAAGCCATTAAGTATGTACTATGGATATGAAGTGAAAATGGTGACGTTGCAACTTTTGTAAGGTTGTAATACTATAGTAGGTAAATTGTTTTTATTTTTAGATCTCTTTATAGAAGCAGCGACTATGAGGATCGTCCTGAAAGGTTTTGAGAAAACTGAAATCTGCCCGCCAAACAGAAATATCTTTAGCCTGATTTCTGCCTCTTTATTCTGTTTGTTATTTCAGTGATTAGGGTGTATTGATCTGTGTTTTTGCTATTCCTTTCTTTCCGTCATTGAAATATGTTCCTACTTTTGTAACCGTTCTGTCGATCTACTCTGCTTTTCTTAGCGACAAGAGAGAAGATATTGGATTATAATATAATGGAAATCTCTTTTATTGCGGGTTATGATGAGGCGTAGCATGTAGAGGTGAGATTCAACAGCGCGTTACAATATAAATGCTCTGTGTTTTGATTGGCCAGGTATATAAGCAAAGATAGTTAAGTAGAGGATGCCTTAGGTCGGAAACAATAAAAAATATCACGGAGTGCTTTAACAGAACTCTATTGTTAAGGCTGGACAAACTAAGATGTTCTCTGGACATATAAATGGAATTTGTTGTTCTAAAATTCGTAATAGACGAACCATCCATCACCGTGAGCTAAATAAGTTCTGTCGAAGCAACCACTCGAACCAGTTCACCGTACATTAGTAAACCATATATGGTTTGACGCCGTCTAGAGGCATAGAAAGTTGTTTTATGAATGAGCGTTTGATATGATAATGGCTTTTTTAAAAAGCCTTCATTCATCGCCGAAGCGATCTTTTACAATTTCGTAATTCCAATCAGAAAAATATCCACCAATATGTTAAGCAAAAACAGATTATTATTAGATTATTATTAATATGATTATTACACAAGGAAGGTAGACTATTAACGTATTGGCTGGAATAATTGATACTCAATTACGTGAATCTTTCATCGCAAAAACGGTAAAAAATTAACCTTACGACGATTTCCATGTGCAAGAACTATGTGCTCTGTCATAGTACATACTACGTGGTTCATGCAACATGCATAAAGAGAAGTAATACAGACATTGCGTAATTTCTTTGTTGATAAGTGGATCGGATGTGGTGAAAAGCAAATGCATCGAGGAATGATATCCGTAAAACAAATAAATTTGTGAACGGTCTAACGTCGTTTTTTGTTTTGTCCACATTTAAAGCCATAGTGGTGATACATACTTTGGATGTTTTGGTTTTGTCGTTCATTACGATAGGTGTGCACGTCTGTACAGAAAGGTAAACCGTGAACTGTATAGTACCGGGAATATCAGTATTAATATTTATGGATAATATAATCGGAGGTATGAGTTGATAAATATTAAGATTGGCATAGCGATAATTATTGCTTGTCTAATCCGTAAAATCACGTCCATTGTCCATGCATAAATTGACAAACTGTACATATGAACAATGTACACCGTAAAAATATTATTTCCCATACAAACTTTATCACTCTCCCGGGAGATTGAATTCAAAAAAACGCAAGAAGAAAGAAACGCATTTCATTATCTGTGTAAAAGACCGTTAATACTAAGTTTCACGTAAATTTCACAATATAAACATTATTTCTCATATAAAATCTTTCACCCTCTTTTGGTTTAGAATTTCAAAACATCCTTTTTTAAATGAGGCCTACAATATAAAATCACACCTTTCATTAGTACACTTGGTTGTAAAAAAAGAACAACCCTTGCAACTCAATATTTATATGTCAGTTGCAAAAAAAAGTGGGACAAGCGAATTTATTCAATGTTATTTTGATAACTACATAAAAATAAAATAAGATATGTTGTTACCATAGTTTTGGGTCAATTTATAGCGAAAGTCGTAATTACATAGCTATAAACTAAAGTTTTCCCACTTTTTTTGCAATCGACTGTACCAATAAGGCTCAAGCAAATTTGACCAGGAAAATATTATTTCGAGCACAACTTTGCCTCCCTCCCCCTCTCATCCTCTCTTATTCTGTTTCACCTTAGAGATTGAATTAAAAAAAAACGCTGAAGGGATGGAATTTGTAGAAATTTCATTCTAAATAGCGCCTATAATAAAAAAACCAACACCCTGTCCAAATTTCAAACTTCTACCCTTAATAGTTTGGATTGTACGTTGATGTATCTGTCAGGACTAAGCCTTTTATATATGTACTTACATACATATATATTCGTAGACACTTACATGATTAGGAGTACATGCATTGACATCAATATCCATTGTATCGGATATAACTTCATTATCATAGTCATAATAAATCACAAGTTTAGCGGAGGTGTAAATCCTCTTGTCAAGTTTCAGTTCTAAGTCAAATTGATCTACTGGATTTGCTTCTGCTTCATAACTTTCCTTACCGATAACGTTTTCAAATTTATTTAAATTTAATTGTTCCTTTTTGGGCTTATTTATTATGGCACCAGTGTTTAAGATGTCACCTCTAGATGTTAACTAAAACGTATACATGTAAGTTAGAATAATTGCAAATGTTACAATAACTTAAAGTATTACAATATATTTAAACGTTACTTCTTCCTCATCTTTAAATCTTCCGGAGTTGTATAAAACTGTAAACGAAAGACTGGATTGGCAATTTACAGCATCTTTCTTTGGGTTTATAATCTGAATACCATTTTTACTTTTTGAGTGCCATAAATTAATAGTTTGAGATGGTTTAATGTCACCTAAAGGAAAATCAAAAACACGTGCCTGCAAAGAAAGTTGAGGGAATGAGTTTTTAAGAAATAATGTTCATGTTACTGTAGTTACTTACCTCAATTTCCACTTTACTGTGATCAGATACATTTTTGAGTGGAGGTATGATAAAGTCTAGATGGTTATTAGAATCTAATGTCAAGTTTGAACATGTTTTACTCTCATCTGATGTGAGTTTATAACACATTTCAACAGTGGGAGTAGCTACGGGTAGTTTGCCGTTGTCTAGTGAAAATTCTCCTTTGTACAGTAATTTTGGTTTCATATACGAATTTTTATAATTCCATCGATACGAATACGATCTGCGGGAAATATACACATATTTACTAATTGACTCTACTTGTTCTGTACCATCTTCTGTGACACTTGCTGTCAAATCGACTGACCATGTTCTTTCGTTATTCAAACCAAGATCTTCCGAAAATAATTCGAATTTTGCGCAACCTCCTTTAAGCTAATACGCACCGTTTAATTAACTTGTAATAATCAGCTAGTAATTTATACTTACATCTTTAACTTGACTAAAATTTGTAGGTTCTTCCGGATATCCGTGTCTAATTTTTGCTGCTAATAGAGCAACTCCTTTAATATTCCGCCCATAAGAATATTTTCCACAGACTGTATAAGAAGTGCTCTTACTATCATTATAAATTTGATCTGGTCCATTTATTATTGCTTGAAATCGAGGTAGTATATATTTCTTTACTTCGAAACCTGCATATAGCCCATCAGCTTGGATAGACCAATAGCCCTACGATCAGACAATGATACTTATTAACTCTTTTTACATTAGAATATGTACCTACCTCAGGAGTATCAGGTGCAAGTTGAAATTCAATATGTGCTAAACCCAAATCAGTCGAGATATTTTCCCATTCTTTAACAATTGCATTAGTTGGATATGGGCTTCTTACTGTGAGAGTAGATATCTAGAAATAATCCACTATCAGTAGCGGTAACTAGGCTGTGAAAGAATCCTTACCTTATAATTCGGAATAGGTTTCAAATCAAAGTCGAAGGCAATTAATCTCATTTTTACCGTATCGCCCATTTTGTATGTGTTTCTGTCGGTTTCCAGCATAACTTGCTGATTATCGGTATGTATTCGTAAATTATTATCTTCTTCAAATTTAACGTTCTTGTCACTAGTTTCAATGTGGATTTGTATTTTTGTAGTAGAATAATCGGTCTTATTTTGGTCAGGTGCTTTAATTTCCCAACATGAAAAATCTGAAAAGACAAAGTAGTTTGATGACATTAAAGATAATATGTACTTAATGTTACAGGCACATTTTGTAGTATAGTAAAAATGAAAATGGGTAATCTAAAAAGTTTCTGAGGACAGTAGATGGAATGAGAAAATAATAAGAATGAACCCAAATTATGCAAGGTAAAAATGTTTTTTCTTTCGAAATGTTGCTTAATATTAATTTTGTAAAAAACATTTTTGGAGTTTCATTTTGTATACCACATCCAACCCGTATAAAAAAAATCCGTGCAAAAGTTTGGTAAAAACCAGAATCAATTAGAGGATTCAAAAGTTACAGCATATTCTATTAGCATTTTTGCAATATTGTGTAAAAATCCTGCATTATTAATTACATTAAAAGCTTACGAAAAATACAGAAGGAAGACATGTTTAGCAATATTAATGCAAATGTACCGAACTTAACTTTGTACAAACAAGCCTTCTTTAGAAGTTACAAAACAACGCAAAAATTTATTGCTACGAAGTTAAGTTTGAGGTCATACTTTAGAATATTTTAAATATTTTAATAGCACGGTATATTTTTTGAGTTTTTTGTTTCGGGCATACAATTCTGCATCAAAACTTACTAAGATACCCTACGTCAATAATCAGTCGATTTTGAGTTATTCATTTTTTTTGTCAAATATAGGGCCAATTGCAACGTTATGTTCAAAATTCTGTATTTCTAAAAGTATTGCAGCTAAAGACTTTATATTTGGAAAGTTATTAGCCGAAATAGCATATATCAAATTTACGTCATAAAATTTGTCATAATTTATACAGGGTCGTCCAAAATTAACGTTCATTTCAAATTAAAGTTCACATCGATGAAAGTCACTTTTTTAAACGGAACACCCTATATATTATTGCATTTTTGAATACACTTAATAAGTCTCTATCATTCCTTATTAAACATATTGGCTTGTATTTTTGACGGTTTCCGAGTTATAAGTACTTTTCTGGTGAAAGTCCGAAAAATATGCTTTTCGAGGCATTTAAAATTCTGGAATGTCGAAATAATTGATATTGCATTGGTACTATAAATTAATACACATAGATTATAGCTGTCAAGCAAAATAACAAATGAAATACATTACAGCAAAGAAACGACATTTTAGATTTATTTTCCATTCATGGAGAATGTAATACGATTATGAATACTACATGTACGGTATTTGACGACAGATATTCAAATTTTTGTAAAGTAATCAGTAATCTAAAACAATATCCTTACAAAAACTCAAACAAGAAAATTAAACAAAATAGCGTTGCAAAAGACAAAATTCAATATGATCAGATCACGATGACATATAAAACACACTTAACTTCCTTTCCAAAGCTTTTTTATTTAAGATTCTTTTTCGGCTTCTTTTATTGATATTCTTTAGGTCATTTTGCATAAATGTGGATATCTGTCGTCATATATTCGACATGTGCTACTCACAATTCTACTACAGTCTTCATGAATGGAAAATAAATTTAAAATATCGTTTCTTTTCCGTAATGTATTTCATTTGCCATTTATGCCAAATATAAGGTCTTTAGCTGCAATGCTTTCAGAAATACAGAATTTTGAACATAACTTTGCAATTGGTCCTATATTTGAAAAAAAAATTAATAACTCAAAAACGACTGATTTTTGACATGCGGTATCTTAGTAAGTTTTGATGCAGAATGGTATGCCCGATACAAAAAACTCATAAAAAATATACCGTGCTATTTAAATTAAAAAAGTTGACGTCAACTACCGGTAAACCGGAAGTGGTACAATGGCGCAAGTAATTTTTCTGATGAGTCCAGATGATATCAGTTATAATTACAAGTTTTCAGAAATGTTGAATTTCAAGAACATCAAAAAGTTCTAACGAACCAGTTCCGAGAATGACCCTGTATGCTTGTTTACAACCCCATAAAAATTTTGCATGTCAACTACAACAACCTTGACATTACTTTGTTACAAGCGTATTACTTTCTCAATAAGGTCTTGACAAGCCGCTTGTCGCCGATAACCTTGTGTAAACCTGAAATTGTTAGCTGGGATGTAGGTCAATAAATTCATCATCGACATCGGTATCGGAGTAAATTGATATTTATTTAACATACGATATATGATTAATTAATAATCTATTCATTGATTAAAATAGGAATTGAATAAAATTAGAAGATCAGTACTATAAAAAACAAGCAAAGTAAATTATTGTGTGTAATAAGTTTAGCACATATTTCATGTTATTATCACAGGTATTTAAATGTATCGGTCGTTAAGTTTTGCTAAAATATTTAATATGCTAAGGTCAGTTTTTATGTTCATCTGGCCTGTTCCTATAGATGAAGTAAGAAAAATATGCTCGTTCTGATAATATACATACAAGCCAAAGACTAGCGATACACTAATAAATTATTTTAAACTACAATAGAAATAGTAGATAAGCTTATCATTATATTAATTTTATTAATCATTATTCAAGCGAGTACCTTCAAGAACTTTCAAATGGTAAGAACAGTGCTACGCCATTTTCAAGACCTATCATTTGACATGAACAAACGAACTATTCTGATTGCTATTTTTGCTGTACGAAAACTTTTGGGTTCTTCAATAAAAATAAGAACAACATTTGGTAGATTAGTATGCCTTCTGTTCCACGCCGTCCAGTACTTCATTCAGAAGCCTTGCCAGTATCAAGACCTAGAAGTATTTCGAGAGAAGAGTATGCCATTACGGATGCAGAGGAAGAAATGTCTAGATATTATCGACCAGCGATGATGAATATTTGCCATCTCTAGAGGACAGACCTCACTTGGTAAATCAGTTAAAATGAAATGATCTTTTCCGAGATTCGAACTTGTCCAAAACTCAAACAGAAATACTAGAATTTAGACTTCAAGGACGGAAGCTGTTAGCTCCGGGCACATATATTTCTGTGTATCGTAATCGCCAATAAGAACTGTCACAGTATTTTTCAACCGAAGAAGGTCTTTCATTCTGCAATAATGTCGATGATTTAATGCTGACATTAAGTCATCAATACAACCCAGAGAAATGGCGTCTTTTTATCGATGCTTTGACATTGAGTTTGAAAGCTGTCCTTCTTCACATAGGAAACGTTTATCTATCCATCCTGGTTGGCTACGTAGTTCATATGAAGGAAACTTATGAACATATGACTCGTCTTCTTGACAAAATTGATTATAAAATGGACAAATGGCGTATCAGCGCTGGCCTTAAAGTTGTAGCAATTCTACTCGGTTTACAACGGTGGTACACAAAACACTACTATTGCCTTTGTGAATGGGACAGTCGATCAAGAAATTCCCACTACGTTGTTAAAAATTGGCCAGTCAGGGCTCAGTATATTCCTAGACAAACGAATATAGTTAACACTAGCGGAACCTGATAAAATATTTGTACCGCCACTGCGCATCAAATTATGTTTGGATGGGGATGGTCGTGAATTCCAATACCTTCAATAAAAATTTTCCAATATTTCAAATGGAAAACTTAAAGAGGGAATTTTTGTAGGACAGGAAGAGTGTGATCCAAAATCTTATACAAAACACAAAATCTGACAATTACATAGCAATTGTTAATGAACTTCTTAGAAGTTACCATGAACTGTACCAAAACCTGACGTGCCAGAATAAATTTCTTTTCATTGTTATTACTACAACTGTAAGAGAAAGTAAAACTGCACATACACTGAAACCTCGCCTATATCAGCGGTTGCGAAACGTAAACATTCACTCATATCCTCTCAAGAGGGGTCCCCACTCTTATCCCGTTAGCGGAGAGGAAACGCCGTGCTACGCGCTGATTGGCTCATGTGAATACGTGCACTATCGGGTGGTGGATGCAGAGCGGATATAAGTGAATGCTATAGTGCGGAGATAAGTGAGGGTGGACATAAGTGAGCGCGGATATAGATGAGGTTCCAGTGTAGTTACAAAAGAAAAAATAAAAAATAAAATTTGTTGCCTAGTGTAATTGAAAACATTTTTAAGTATGCAGCTACTTGGGCTTTTTTTGCCACTTCAGCGATGTCTCCAATATAGTAGATACCATACTCTCTGGTGTTATGGTACATTCTAGAGCTCTGCAGGTCCTCCCTCTTTCGTTCTCCCACCTTGTGCATACGAAAAAAGTGTGTTCTACCTTACTTTGCCACAATACATGCACTCGTCCGCAATATTGTTATTTATACGCTTGGCGAAAGCCATAACCTGTCAGTACCTGTGTCAGGTAGAAGTCCAGTCGTCGGTGTTTGCAGGATATTCATTCCTCAAGATTCCCAATTAACCGTTTCGTCCATTGGGCTTTCACCGCCTCCATGTCCCAGTTATTTTGCCAAGTGGAGACAGTGTTGCTCTGGGCCTGTAGCACTATAAACTTTCGGTCATGTTGCCTGTTGTTATACACAAACGCCTGCTCTTTGACCATCAGATGGATCGGCACTACTTCCGTAGCTATCTGCAGCGCCACCCGGAGGAGCATGCTTTTCTGCGTTCTTTCGATCATGATATCCTCTGCCCTGTGCCATATGGGGGCTCCGTAGAGAAGCATGTTGTGGGTCGCGCTACACAGCACTGCCCTCCTGCTGCTGCTTGGACCTTTTAGATTCGGCATGAGTATGGTCAGTTTAGCGACATTCCCTTGAGCTTTGCTAATGGCATTTGTCACATGGACTCCAAAAGATCCTCTCTCGTCGAGAGTAACACCCAGTTACCTTATGCTCTTGACAGGTCTTAATTCTACGCCATTCAGGGTGAATTTGACGTGTTTCCTCCCTCTTCCTTCTTTCATTAGTAACGCCTCCGTTTTCTCAGGTGCCAACGAAAGGTTATGGTCTTTCATCCACGTATTAATACGTTCCAAGGATATATTTTAATTGCGCATTAGAGTGAACACATCCTCTGCTCCTACCACCAGTGCCAGGTCGTTCGCAAAGCCAACACATACTGCATTCTCCCCCAATTCGAGTCCTACAACTCTGTCGTAGAGGACATTCCAAAGGATTGACCCCAAAACAGACCCCTGCGGCACACCCACACTTACTCCCACGTAAGGTAATTTGTGATAAAACCCGCCAAGTATTTAGATACATTTGTATTTCTAAGCTCCCTGAGTATTAGCTAGTGGGAGGCGGAGTTGAAAGTATTTCTGACGCCAATAGTTATTAGGACGCACCATTTTGCATTGAATTCATTTGCATTTTGTATGACCGACTCAATTGCCTAGCTGGTCGACGTTTCGCCGTCCTTTTCGTCTAGTTCTATCAATAATCTGCTTCTAATTAGCTTTTCTAGGAGCTTCCTCAATGTATTTAACAGGCATAAAGGTCGGTATGAACTCGACATCTCCGGAGGTTTTCCGCTTTTCAGTAGCAAAGCAGCCTTAGCTACTTTCCATTTGGCAGGAAATTCTCGGGTTAAGAGCAGGCTATTCATGATGGTAACTATGAGTTTTGGTGAGCAGTCGCTCACAATTTTAACTGCTTCTGGCGGAAGTTTAACCAGCCCGAAGCTTAACCAGCTTATTTTTCCGAAACTCATTCATCGCAGAAAGTAAACGAGCGGAAAATCTCGGCAAAATTGCTAATGTCCGATATCGTGTGCAAAGTGTGTAAAGATTTGTGTAATTAAGAGGCCGCCGATTTTCCTGTTTTAGGTTTGTTACTTATCGCAGACATAAACGTAAAACAACAAAACTTGTAGTTATGTAGGTTGAAAGAATCGCCGAACTTTCATTGATTCGTCTGGGTTTTTAATCTATTCAGTTTGATATTACAAAATTGAAACACTAAAATTATGATTTCTTTGTTGCATATGTATTCATAATATATAAAAAAAATAAAATTTTGTTCGTGTCTGTGAAATACCTTTTCAAGTCGACATTCATTTTTATAGTCTTAATTGGTATATTTTGTATTTTATTTAGCTTCCGGACACTGTCTCGTCATTTCATTGTGTTTCTCTAGAATTTATTAGTAGATTATGTGAAAGCTATAAAAAAAGGAAACAGGTTTCAAACAGTTATTTCCGTTTTTAATATAGGTATGCATTGAACTCAAAATATCCGTTCACCTTGACGTCTACAATATAAATGTTGGGCCATAATATATGTATTATATTCATATAAATGAATATTTGCTTCAATGTATGCAATATTTTATACAATACTTTACAGATACATTGCGTAAAACCCTTAACATTTTACAATAAATTTCTAATTAGCGTTTTACATAAAGCGAAATTTGGTTCCAACAATAATATTGATAACCAGTCGTAAAGCAGTTATAATTATCTTATTAATTTGGTATGTTTACGCAAACATAAAGTTCATACGAGATTAGATTATTATTATAATAAAAATTATAATTAAATATGTCTGTTTACGTAACCACTGCAATAAAGTATAGAATATAACGATTGATATCATTACTACACTTCTTATTTACCATAACCATTATTAACCATATCTTTAGCTGTAGCATTCTAAATTCTTTTAGCGAATTTTTAACAATAATAGCAAACCTCTAGATAACAATTACAAGACTAATATTTTATAAACTAACACATATTTTCTATATTCTATCTTTAGCTGTAGCATTCTAAATTCTTTTAGCGAATTAGTAACAATAATAGCAAACCTCTAGATAACAATTACAAGACTAATATTTTATAAACTAACACATATTTTCTATATTCTATATTCTTATTTACATATAGATATCGTCATGCTTGTCTTGTGATTTATTACATAATGTATTATAATATTTAATACCATGGATTTATTAGTTTTTTATGATCACACAACATTGAATAATACTAATGCTAATACTAATAGCTATACTGAGAAAAATATTATTGAAATTACATAATTGATGTTAGATATATGAACACATCGCCAAAATTGAAATCACAGTTATTACTGAGATATACAGATTGTCGAGTGAACGGTTCCCATTCGACTTCAAATACACACACAGGCTGCCGTGCATGTCATAGGAGGTATGTATTTGAAAATATGTATTTGAAAAAGAGAAACACATTCCTCGCTCGCTGTTGTAAAGTTCATTATAGAATTTTGTTTCGCTTTGAATATAAGAATTTTATTTTAGTTACAATTATTATAAAGTTTTGTTTCACTCCAATGTTATTGCATAGATACATCATTTGGAAAACTAAATAATCAAGCTACATGTACGAATTCCTAAAAGCAAACATGTACACCCTGACGACACTCCTGCCGCACTAATACGATTCAAAGTCGAAAACCTTTAAGCCCGTTTTCCATATCAAAGAGAAATGTGTAGCGAAAAATAGTAACGATATACAACGAGAAATGTGTATGAGATATGACTATTGATATTAACGAGAAAATAGGGGTAGTAAATAGTGTATTGTTTACTATGTTTACATATACTGACGTCGAAATGAAGAAATGTAAACTAAAAATTCGCTGACAAACTTCGCCGAACGAAATTTCGCCGGCCTTGCTCGTGTTAGTACGGACTACCTCGCTACGTTCCGCTAATATGGACATGCGTATATTTAAATTAATGCTTTTGAAATACACATTTCAATTTTACATTTCTCTTTACACATTTCTCTTTGATATGGACAATGGGCTTTACGAATGTCTCCCCACTATCGTAACTTTGCTACGCCTACAGCTGATACGTACATGTAAAATATGCATGCGCTAGTGTGTGTAATATGCACGGTACATATCAACCTATAACTCCACCAATCTGTATACTAATAACAATACTAATTGTATTATGAAACGTAAACATATACCACTAATATACGAGTACTATAATTTTTGCACCATATTCATAATCTATACAATAACTTTTTCCAGAAATTATGTATATTATAGGGCAATTTAGGCTAGGAAGTGAATATTGTGGTATATGTAAATAAAACGATATCATGAAAATCTCCATTATTATTTATATAATTCCATTCTGGACTTGCTCAAGAAGCATGCATTTTTAATTTGTTGTATGAAAAATAAAGCGTAAACAACTGGCGGTAGATCACAGCGTTACGTTGACCAAGCCACTCTGGGATTGCAAAAAATAAAATAGCTGACATGTTAGTAACAGATGCCAGTGAACGACCATTCACAAGTCCAGAACTAACGTATGGGAGTTCTTATGGGAGCAACAAAACTTTCGTCATATCTTAGGTTGTTGATATACTTATATGCACCGGTCCTGCTAGAATGGGTTTGCCAACATGAGACACTGCCAAACTTTTGGAATTCATCCAAGTGAGGAAAGACTGCACAAGGCAACCTTTATGAGCCGAGATAGGCTAAGATTACTTACGGGAATCTTAACTAATCATCCAAGGTAGAAATGTAGGTAACATTTTAATACTCCGCCACATAAAGGTCGGGAATAAATTAAATGGTGATTTCTTAGTAAAAATAATATTTTTTCATGCGAAGTTGTGCTATATGGATCTTCGATTTCAAGTTACATGTGTTGAAAATGTGAAAAAAAAATTGGAAGGCGCTACAAATAGGAAGATAACTTTTCAATAATTTTGGCTCACTTATGTGAAATCAACTTCTTAAGGAGTTGCAGCTGCAACAGAAGAATTTTACAAACATTGTGAGTAACCTATATGACATACCAACGAATCCTATGCAATAATGTGTTATACACTTACCATTTACAAAGTGTGCAAGTTGGGTTTACCTGTTATTTAAACAAGTGTAATTATAACTTTTCATTTTTTCGATGTAATTACAAGAAACTTTCTATAGGCTGATGAGTAAACATGGCTCACGCGTGCCACATGCAATGTAGGAGAGTTAGGGAGTTTGCGGGCGGCCAGCGTTCGGCCGAAGAATAACAACCTTGAATTGCAAATTAGTATGTAGTCCTGTTGCATATAAATATGCCACAATCGATGAGCGTACTTAACCGTTGAATGGTGAATATAGTGCGTAAATTTTTTCTTGTAATTTAAATTAAATGCAAAATTGTATGCGTATGCCACTTGTATGCGTCCGAAATTGGCCAAGTTTACTGATGAGAACCCTCACAGAATAGTAGAATCCTACTACCAGCAAGAATGTTCTATCAATGTTTGGGCTGGGATAATTGGCAATTTTTTAATTGGTTTTGTAGTACTATCAAATAGATTAGACATTTATCACACCGAATTTTTTTAAAACTATTATTATAACTTTTATTAGAAGATGTAGCTGTTGAAACACATAAACACATAGGATGCATGTGGCATGATGGCGCCGCAGCTCACTTTACTCAAGAACTAAGAAAATATCCTAATGAAATGAATTATAGATTATTATTTATGGATACACTTAAAAGACATTGTTTATTCCGTTCTTGTTAATGATGAACAAACTTGTAAAATAATTAAAATGGGGTGCGAGTAAATTCGAGAAATGAATATATTTTTGGATGAATAAGAGCATTCACGAGAAAACGCATTGAGAAATGTATTGAAATTGGGAGACCACAATTTGAGCAGCTGTCGTATTTTTGTTTGCTGTTTTGTTAATTGTTATTAATACATAATTATCTTAAAATTGGAAGTTATTAGTATTTTTATTATTTATAATTATTAGTATGGTATTTCAAACATCTAAAACTATTAAAAAATTCAATAGATTCGGCCTTTACTTGATGTAAATCCATATTCCAATGCAAATAAAACACAAACAATAATTGTTTCAGATTTAAATAAAAAATATAGTGTAAATCTGAAACAATTGTTTGTGTTTTATTTCTATTCTAATACATAGTATTTTTTAATTCTGCTATTATCTGTAGTGAGCAGTAGAAAAATGGTATCTATAAAAGGTGTAATTACTGGAAGATTCCAAAAGATATAAAGAAAATGCAAGAGAGACATTTTGTGTAAAATGCAAACCGTATTTTGAAAAAGGATGAAATAAATTATTTTTGCCACTAAAATTTGCACTAAAATTTCGTTTCCTTATAAGTTCTAGTGTTCGAAAGTTATTAAACAAAAAATTTTTTTTTTTTGGAGATTTTTAACACTATGTAATTTAGAAGCAAATATTAACATTTTGCTTCTAGTAATAGCTTCTTTATTGCCAGAACGTTGTAGAATAATATAATGCAAGAACTCTAGCAATACAGTGACAATCAGAGCAAAGTTCAGTGACCACTGTTTTTAAACCTAACCCTCACATATAAACTCAAATAATAAAGAAAGCGCATTGGCTATTAACTGCTATTAACATACTAAACGTACCTACTAAATATACACACCTATCAGTATCACAAAAACAGAAAATTAAATAGAAAAAAGATAGAAGTAAATAAATCTGACCGAATGTGCTAGTGCCCATCAATCTGAAACATATGAAAACGAGATAGAAAAAAGGTACATATATGGTGGTATTCCACTACCAATGCAATGAAAAATTTATTTCTTTTTATTAATAATCATTTAATTACCCAGGAACAGTCTCTCGCGAAGCAGACGCCTGACGCTACATAATGAAACCCGCTTAAGATCCTCGCATAGCTAAATGACCTGTTAAATAGCAGTGCGCGATGAAAGGGCGGAGTAAGGCCTCGGAAGCGAGTAGTAAGATTGTGTATATCACTCCGGTATCGAATTTTGTTATAAATAAGCCGGCGTTTTATAAAGTATTATTTTATGAAATAAAACTGCTCTGCAGTTCTCTTCTTTTGTACGCAGACCATAAATAAATCTAACACAGGAATTCTGAACTTTCTGAATTCTACACTCAGTATATTTATATATTGACGAGTGATAAATTGTAGAACAATAAGTAAATTTTGATAGAACAAATGCATCACAGAGAATTTTTTTCGTTTTCTGATTTAGGACATGCCCAAGAGGGTGGAGTTTTTTAAGAGAATGATACGCGCTCTTGATATATAGTCAGTGACCTGCGTTCGATATCTGAAACTGTTATCCAGAGTGAGACCAAGATTCTTCGCAGAATTAAAAAATGTCAAACTACATTGACCCAACCGCAGGGGCATATTAGCGAGTAGGTTGCTGCAAAGAAGAGGGTTTCCAAAAACTAATATTGGCGCTTTTAGTGGGTTAATAACTAGTCCTCGGCAGAAAACCTTAAGACAGCATCCAAGTCGTAGTTTATCCGCTCTGCCGCAAGCTCTCAGTCAGTAGGATTGAAAGAAAGATAGATCTGACAATGAGTGTCATCGGCGTAACTACATAAATTGCAGTATTTAATGTAAGTATATAAATCGTTTATATACATATAGTGACAAAAGAAGCGATTCGAGAATCGATCCCTGAGCAACATCACTGGACAAGAAGATTGATTGAGATCTATTTCCATTCAACTAAACACTTTGGCACCTATTACTTAGAAAACTGTGAATAAGATTAACGATTTCATTACTGAATCCCTATGAAAGCAAAATGGAAATTAAACGGTCATGAACAAGGGTATAAAAATTCATACTGTAGTTAAGCATGATTAATGCTGTCACAAAACCACAATCCATTACTTGCAGAATGTCGTCGGTTATCTTCAATAGAGTAGTCTCACAGCTATGGCCTTGTATGGCCCAGTATACCTTGACGCTCCAAAACCTCATTAGATTTGGACAGAGGAAGAAGCAAAGCGTGCTTCCAATCCGTAAGGAATACACGCTTGGTTAAACAAATATTGATTATGTGTGTTATATAAGGTATAATATGTGGACAGCACAATTTAAGCATTTGTAGCGGAATTCCATCTATACCGTCTATACTATCAGTACACAAAATATTTGTATCTCTTCACTGAAACCGATGGATGTATTAATGTGTGTAAGTACATATGCACATATCATTATAATAATGAGAAAACAAAACACATTCAACTATTTCCAAGCATACTTCTAGTTCCATAAGTAACATTAAATTGATGTTAAAAAAGCGAAACGGAAAGAATGAAGACGATAAGATATTAAAGTTTTATATAAGATTGTCTTAAGAAATGCTAATTAAAAATTATGTAACGGTGAGGTAAACTTGGAAAAAAACTTTTCTTACAATAACTTAATACTTTTTTTAATGTTAGCAAGCAATTCATCTGATTCCATCTAGAATGTATTATCTTTTTAAAATCAAAATGCGATTTTTTAGTGGTAAATGTGCATTTACAAAATAAAAACTTTAAAGCGACTTTAATTATTCTGAAGTGGTTTATTGAAGCAGATCTGTTATAAAATTTGAAAACGCTAAAATTCTTTGACTGATCTAGAGTCTTAAAACAATGTAACGCGGTGCGGTGTTAAAATACATAAACGATATCAAACATACTTTCAATTATTTAGGTAGCAATGAAAACAAAAGAAAGGAAAGTAAAATAAGGAACATCATACAATTACTCTAAATTAAGAATAAAAATAAAGAAATAAATATAAGACGTCTAAAATTATATTCAATCACTTTAATAAAATCTATATTAAAATTAACAAATATACACATAAAAACCTCTTTACGATCAATTTGGTATGGTTTTTTAATCTAACTTTTTCTAATGTATCAGTGTTGTCTGTTCTTCTTCGTAAAATATATACATATACGAGTATATCTAACTAATGTAAGTATAATCAAAATACTAAAAAAACAGAAACTAAATGCTTTATGCAATACTTTAAAATTTCTTTGATGAAGAAAAATATAATAGATACCTACACAAAATTTTAGTACTTTGGAGGATAAAACACAAAAAAATTACGTCCATTATGGTATTTAATCGATTGAATAATTTGTTATTTTAAAGATATAGTTTATACAATTTTGTTCAGCAGCGTTGTTTTTCCACTTTTTTAGAGTCGTTTTTTATAGAGAATAAAAACACTTGTGCAAAAATATAATAATTTATAGTTTCGTGGTTTTTTTTCTATTTTTTTAAAAATAATTTTCTTCAAAGGTTGCTGATTTAAAACCTGATTGAGATTACTTTTTCACGTATTCAGTAAATTATGTTTAAATATGAGAATTTCTATTTTGAAAGTATAATAGTACACTACAAACCATCTAGTTTTCCGAAATGATTAAATCTTTAAAGTTAATGAAACCTATTTAATATATAAATATGTACCGTAATTACCTTTATCAACTCTATGTGGCTCACATGTTGTTCCTTCACAGGTTCTATTTTCAAACGTAAGTGTCACAACCGCTGGAAGTAAATGTTTGTCAATAGCGAGACAAACTTTTGCCGGTTGTTTGGCACCCATAGCATGAGGATAGTAGAATGCATAGCCATTATTTTCACTGCCCGACTTTTCTCTAAAGCAATTAAAAAATTGAAATATGGTCAAAAACAAAGTGTTGAAATACCTACTTATTTTCTAAGCCAAAAGACACTGTACAAAGTGTAACAAATATTAATAGAAACCGCATCCTTTAAACGATATTTATTCTTCGGATGTCTCACTATTACTGTTCAATAAATTTTGTTTGAATGTTTTATGAATTTTTTTTTGCACAATACAAAAACATACTCGATACTCAGCACTCAAACCGAACACTTCTTTGAAAAGAACTTTATCCGTTTGCGTATATATACCTATATTTACTGCATATATACGTCTATCTGTGATTTCCATTTCTGTTAATTTTTATAATGACCTTTGTTAGCAAGGTCAAATAGCTCTAAGCGTGTATAATACGACTGTATATAAGTGGATATCTATATGAAATTACAAGAAGTTGTTATTATCTCATTTACCCTTAATGCCTGTAAACAACTGCTAATTATATCTAAAATTAATTCTGGAAATGATTAGCTGATATCTGTTTTCAAGTTTGATAAAAAAATGAATATTTGTATATATTCAATATTAATATCGTTGTCTATAGAAACAGTTAACAATTATTATCAGAAAGATTTGTTATTTATATATAGACATATATACAATGTGGATGTAAATGTATTTATATAAGTATAATATATTTGTATATACACTTCTTGTGACTGCTATTTGTTCACTAATTAAACTGTTTTTCAGCTATATCGTTACTCATTTTTGTCGTAAAACCGCAATAATTAGGTATGTAATGTTGTTTCATTAAGTATGTACCTATTTGCCTTAGAATTTGTATCTAATTTATTGTTTTGTAGTTGAATATCTTGTTTTTAGGCGATTCATATACATATTTGTCTTATTCCAATTTTATTTGTTGCCACGCAATATGAATTCCATTTCTTCATTGTTTTACTTCTTATTTTATCTTTTACAATTAGAAACAGTTTTTCCTATTATACTATGTTACAAAATTATTCTACTCTATTTGTGTATCGATTAATGGTTTAATGTTAACATGTATTTAAACAAATATAAGTAATAATTTGTAATAATAGAATATTTCGCTAATTATGTCTTTTCTGTATTTCATTAATAGACATGTATATACGGTCTTGGACAGACTAAAGCCCGGTTTTTCAATTGCTGGTTTACAATTTTAACTGACAGGTAAACCCAAACTGCTGGCTAAAGTGTTTATCGATCTGACAGTTTAAACCAACTGCAGGTCAAAGTACATATAATCTTTTAATTCCTGATTTATTTCTACTTAGAGGTCAATAAAACAAATAATTAAATACCAATTTATTCCATAACATATAATAATATGTTTTCGTTAAATAACTTCTTCAGTGGAAGAAATTGACATTTAATATGTGTCAAATTACTAATAATATAAATATAAATTGCCATGCCTATCAAAAAAATTATCTAAAATACAAAGAATTCATTGATATATCGAATTTTAATTATATTCACAAGTAATAATGAAGGAATAATGATTTAATACAACTATAGAAACTATACAAACTATAGTTGTATTAAATCATTAGACCTCTAAGTGGAAATAAATCAGGAATTAAAAGATAAGTACATATAGGTCAGAAAATACATATATTAATAGTACATATAATCTAAGCTAGAAATTTAATTTGAAGTTAAGTTTAACTACCAACCAGTTAACAGAAACAATTAACCGTCGATTGAAAAACCGGACCTACATGTCCTCTCTCTTAATATCTAGCTGCAAGCTGCAACGTTGAAATATCAACTTATGGCTGGTTTTCGACCATCGTGTGTTTGGTTGCATAATCTGTACTTGCCAGCGCTATTTTTATAAATGAACATTGCAATTTGCGTTGCAACCATCGGATGCAACTCAGAAAAGTGTCTCAAGGACTCAACAACCAGTCTGTCATTTGGAAAGGGTAAAGGCCCCCATATAAATTTGAAAATTCAGAATCGTATATAATTTATTGTGTTCTCTTCACTTAAAATATTTTTAGATTTCTAGCGCTTCCGGTCGTTCTACGATCAATCTGAAAGCATATCGTTATTCAACGATTGAGTTAGAATTCTAATATGCTTAAACAACATGTTGGAAAACTCACCAAATTTTGAGGAACTCAATTTTTTCAAATAGAAAGGATTGGTCGTTACGGTGGATCAGTTACTTCCACATGAACGAAATTGATAGACGGATAAGACGTGCGCAAACAATTAAATGCGTGTCCTTTGAAAGGTATAGTAAAATGACAATAACGAAAACGAACTTTAATTCACGCACTACCTATGTCAATAAATATCAAACTAAACAGCATTTGCACTCCTTAAAATTAATGTTACGTTATTTCTGGTTCAAAAATAAAATTAGCTTGAACTTCCATTTGGTTGTTAAGACAATTACAACGTAATTTTTATGTTGCAGCAACATATTAACACAACTTGCATTTGATCTTTTTAATTGTATTTTTTCAAATAAAATAAAATATTCAGTGACCTTCAATGGAAATATTCACGCCATTTTGTGTGGAAGAAACGCAGGGTCGAATTGAGAAAAGTTGTGTACAGTAGATGACCACTTCCGTATTGACTGAGAAATTAATCGATTATATATGCGATTCTAATTTTCAAAATAACTCCATAAACTTCTAATTAACGGTTGAGACATGTATGATTTAAAATTGCAAAGATGCTAGAAATATAAAGCCGTTAAAATAAGTCCTTAAATCTTTTTTTCTACGTTGATATAAAATATGAATTTATATGTATGTATTAAAAATTCAAAAGTAACCTACACTACGAACAAAATGATTTACAAACCTGTCAATAAACCATGTAGTTAGAATCTCGAATACTAAACATCAACTATCGTGAAGTGGGTATTTTTTCCAGAGCCCAAAATAAAAAATATTACGATATATCATTAATGCTGCAACGTTGAAGGAAAGTACTTGCCAGCGCTATTTTTATAAATGAACATTGCAATTTGCGTTGCAACCATCGGATGCAACTCAGAAAAGTGTCTCAAGGACTCAACAACCAGTCTGTCATTTGGAAAGGGTAAAGGCCCCCACACATAGCACGATCCGTCGTTACGATCAGTCTGAAAGCATATCGTGACGATTGAGTGCTCAAAACTCACCACTCACACACGAAAGGATTGGTCGTTACGGTGGATCAGTTACTTGTTTGAAACGGAACGAAAGACGTGCGCAAACAATTAAATGCGTGTCCTCCAGTAGGTATAGTAAAATGGAAAACGAACTTTTTTTCCTTACCTATGTCACAGAATATCAAACTAAACAGCATTTGCACTCCTTGTCGGGGCTTTTGATCTTTTTAAGACAGATTCAGTGACCTTCAGGCTATTCACGCCATTTTGTGTGGAAGAAACGCAGGGTCGAATTGAGAAAAAGTTGTGTACAGTGTGTGTTTACAGGGGGGTATTGACTGAAAATTAGAAGCCGTTAAAATAAGTTTATGTTGATATAAAATATGAAATATGTATGTATTAAATACAAGTCCTACACTACGAATAAATATTTACAAAACAAAAGTTAATCTCGATACAAACGTCAATAACACCTGATAGTTAGAATCTCGAATACTAAACATCAACTATCGAAGTAAAGAAGATGGCGGATTATGAAAAAATGCGCGTACTTTTCCCGCCAAGGGGAGTGCAAATTCTGGTAGTTTGATATTCTGTGCCTAAACTTTGATTCGGCTACGAAAAAGAAGAAACGAAGAAACGAAGAAAAGAAGAAAAGAAGAAAAGAAGAAAAGAAAAAAAGAAAAAGAAAAGAAAAAAAGAAACTCTAGAAAAGTGTGGGTTTAGAAATGGTTATTAAAGCGAAATGAGTATTCGCATGTAAATATTTTAAAGGAATTAAGGTTGCATCCAAAAGATTGGCACAACTATATGAGAATGACGGAAGCTACGTAAGTACCTAAAATTATTTAAACTAGTATCACCTAAAATACAGAAGAGCTATACAAACATGAGACAAGCTGTCAGTAATCACGAGCGTCTTAATGCAACTTCACGTTTTCTAGCCACTGGATGATCTTATGAAGATTTAAAGTTCTCATCGTTGATTTCACCACAGTTATTGGGAAAAATCATTCCAAAAATCTGCGCAGCAATTTACGAAGCATGTTACGACTATTGTAGGTATGTACTGCAATAAAAGATACATCATTCATATAATTATAATCATTTATTTTTATATCCATTTTTCAATAAAACAAGACATTTAGGGTTGAAAGTTTTCAAGAACAGTTACAACAGTTTGTTCGTTTTCACTAGCCAACTGGAGTAATAAAGGTTGAGTTTGAGGTTGGGAGGTGTGCTCTTGTGGCGGTGTCTGTATGCCTTGTTGAGTTGGAGGAATGTTTGGAGATAAAGGAAACTGTGAGTATGGAGACATGTGAGGATGAGAGTAGAGAGATGTCTGCTGTTGAGAGTATGGAGAAGTGTGAGGTTGAGAGTATGGAGAGGTGTGAGGTTGCTAATTTGGGGAAGAGAAAAATATTATTGATTCGAGTTACCGACTGTCTATTTACGTTACCAAGTTCTGCTTCTAACAAGGTTTCATTAATAATTTTTTCTTCCCAGATCCGTAACTAAGTTTAGGCGTATAAACTTCATCGGCACTGCTTCTGGACACCAGAGAGTCATTATGTTTCTTTAATTCTTTCCGAAACACTGCTCTTAAGTTATTAATCTTCTTTGTATCATCTTTGGCAAATTAAATGCGATTTTTTTATCGGGGAATGTTGATGTTGTAAATAAAGGCTTTGCTTTAAAGTGAATTTAATTACTCGAAAGAAGTTCATCAATGCAGTACTCTCTTTTAGAGAAATTAAATTTGCTTCAAAGTATACCCTTTATTTAGTAAATGGAAATTCCTCGCTGAAAAATTCGCATTTAATTTGCTAAAGAGAGTACATTTATCTTATATTGTTAGAAGCTGTACGAAGATTTGCAAACATGACGGAATTGCATGGAGATAGAAAAAACAGATAAAGTATTAGTTCGCAAATGTGACTATCTGCGGTTTTTCTTTTTAGTTCTGAGTATTGTTTCAGAAATTGCTTATAGTTATTATATCGACTATTGTATAAATATAAACGTGTTACATACAATATAAATATTTATTGTTCTGTAAATATTGTTTCTTCATCTATGATTCTACATCACTAAAATTCACATTAACAAGCAAAAATAACAGATTTTTTTAAGTAGAAATTTGAAATAAACATTTATAATAAAAACAATTTAATAATTATTTTTTGTTAGTTGAGATAAGTATATGGAGTTTGATCTGCGTTAATTCATACATCGAATATAAAAATGTTGCGTACCTACTTGCTACCCTTGATTTTGAAAGCATATGGACCAGAATTCTATTAATATAGACACTTGTGGTTTTCCAATGTTGCTACATGGATTTCTTCATGGAAATAAGTTGACGCAGAAGAATTATTATATTGAAATTCTCATTTTAAAAGTTACACATCACACTGGATGACTGATATGTATAGAAATCTCGCTTTCAGCATTGTTTGACAAAAAGGTATACATTTACTTTTAAATGCTGTCTCCTATATAGTATAACATTTTTATATTCTATCAACTAATATAAGCATATAATTAATGCAACCGCTCCCATATTTAAGTTTTACCAGATTAAAGAAAATTGCGGAGAAAATGTTTTGAGACACAATTTACGATTTCAAACAAATATTTTACTAAACGTAAACAAGATGATCGTAGAGCTAGTGGGGTTAGCAGCCGTTAGTGGGGTTGGCTGCTAACCCCACTAGCTCTACGATCATCTTGTTTATGTCATGTTTAGTTAACGTTGTGACAGCCGTTACTTCCCCTCTAAGTAAATATTTTAGAAACCGCTGGAGATAGATATCGAACCTTTTATTTTTTATATTTTAAATAATTTTCATAGACTCCAAGAATTTAATGATATACAAAGAATGTTCTACTAAAAAGTCGATGTAAGTATACTCAGATTAAAAACACGTTAATTTAATAGAATTAAAAAGTTATATAAAATATAGCAGTTACATATTGAGCCGAAATTGAAATACAACAATGGTAAAACATTCTGACCAGCATTAAAATGCAACAAAAATAAAGTATTGCAGTTATACAGTGTGGTCACAAAGTTTGGAACCAAGCTTATAACCGCATTATTTTACATTTTTAGGAAAAACGCTCGGACAGGTAAATTTTCTTTTTTAAAACGCCATCTTTTGACATACAATTTTTTTCTATGACGTCATTGGTTTTTAGAGTGATGACGTCATCAACCCTTTTTTTAAATGGCAACCATATTATTTTTTTATCGTTTTTGGTAGATCTTTATATCCTCCAAATAGTGATATAAAACAATTGGTATGTTGCATCACAATTTTTTTAAAAATAATATAAATTTAGAAAAAAAAATAAGAAAATTTTATTTTCGTACAAAATTAAAATTATATTTAAAAAAATACATCTGGGCCTCCTCCAACCAACTGACACTGTCCCAGCCGAGTGTAAACACTTCGTATACTCGCCTCAATTATGTCTGGGGATATTTGTGTAATTTCTACGCGAATTCGTTGTTTTAAATCTTCTAAATTGTTCGGTTTGTTAAAATACACTTTCGATTTCAAATAACCCCACAAAAAAAAGTCTAACGGTGTCAGGTCAGGAGAACGAGGTGGCCATTCTATGGCGCCTCTTCGTCCAATCCATTTATTAGGAAATATTTCGTCAAGATAGTGGCGAACCTCTACACCATAATGGGGAGGTGCCCCATCTTGTTGAAACCAAGTATTTGGATGGGGTACATCACCATCCTCGTGATTTGGGAAAATAACAGCGACCGCTGGAACCAGTTCGAATCTTAAAAATTCTAAATATTGCACAGCAGTCAAATTTTCGCCAAAAAAATATGGTCCTAAAATGCGTCGTCCAATTATTCCAACCCATACGTTAACTTTTTCTCTGGGCTGAGTATGACACGCTTGAGTCCAATGCGGATTGATCTGTGACCAATATCTGCAATTATGGCGGTGAACAGATCCATTTAGGTAGAACGTAGCTTCATTAGAGAAGACGATGTTTTCCAAGAAATTTGCATTGTGGTCACAACGTAACATTACGTCTTCACAGAACTGCAGTCGACGATCTTCGTCATCCTCATGTAATTCCTGTACAAGTTGAACTTTGTAAGGATGGTAGTGTTCCTTTTTAAATAAGTTGACGACAAATGAGTGAGCCACCTGATTGGCTAACGCAAGTTGTCTGGTGGAAACATGATGCCTTTCTTCAGCTTCTAGAAGCACATTTAATTTCACATCTTTTCCTATTTGAGGTCTACCTTGCCGTGGTCGATCTTTTACAGATTCAGTTTCGGTAAACTTTTCAACTAGTTTTATTACCGTAGACCTGGCAATTGGAGGTCTATCATGGTTAAACAATTCGCATGCTTCTATATGAGTTCTTTGTCTGTCCCCATACCCAACCATAATTAAAATTTCGATTCTTTCTCGCTCAGATAAATGTGCCATTGTTTATATTAGCGAAAATGAACAATTTTTACGCAATGTCTAACAAATTTAACGTCAAACATAGAAGTCAATAATTCAACAATGTTGTCGCCAGAGAAACAATTTCAAAATATTAGTGTTCTACATAATTTGTATAAAAAGAAGAAAGAATGTCATAAAGAAATATCTTGCAAAAAAGTGCGTATTTTTGTTTTTGTAAATTTTTTGCATAGTAACATGAGTACATGTGCTCTTTACGATCCGCTTTGTTTGTTGGTTGTTTTTTCTGTTGTTTTGATCTGGAGCGAATAACGCAGATTACTTTTGATCGCAAAGCATTTACAATCGGCTGGGACAGTGTCAGTTGGTTGGTGGGGTCCATTTTGAAAATTTACGGTAACTGTTACAATAAATTTAACTTCAGATGTATTTTTTTAAATATAATTTTAATTTTGTACGAAAATAAAATTTTCTTATATTTTTTCTAAATTTATATTATTAAAAAAAAATTGTGATGCAACATACCAATTGTTTTATATCACTATTTGGAGGATATAAAGATCTACCAAAAACGATAAAAAAATAATATGGTTGCCATTTAAAAAAAGGGTTGATGACGTCATCACTCTAAAAACCAATGACGTTATAGAAAAAAATTGTATGTCAAAAGATGGCGTTTTAAAAAAGAAAATTTATCTGTCCGAGCGTTTTTCCTAAAAATGTAAAATAATGCGGCTATAAGCTTGGTTCCAAACTTTATGACCACACTGTATATTGAGCTAACATCGAAATCCAATAATAGTCCAATCTCTACAAAATCTGGTATTTACAATATTGACCCAGTATTTGATGTTGAGCCAATGTAGTTGTGCTACTGGGGTTATTTGACTTTAGTTAGTAGATATTTGTTTTTTATTGGGTGTTTATAATGTACATTTTAGTGTGCAAAACAATTAGTGTCCCGTATAATTCATAAAAAAATTAGGTAAATATAATACATTTACTAAGAACCATATGCATATCTATTATTAAAATTAAATGAAAAACTTATTTTTTACAAAAATTTAGATAAAAATTTAGTATTTATGTACCGGGTGTCCCAACAAGGGCAACGAAGTACGGTATTAGGGAAACGGATGTACCTAGAAATTTGAAGCAAAAAAATTGTATGAGTAAATCGGCGAAATACCGGAAATTATTTTCGAGTTTCTGAGATGGCCTCCAGGGGGCGTAATTCTCATCCTGAATTTTAAACCCCGTTTTCTGCAAAATTTTCTTATATTAATGATAGTCATAGTGAATACTATTTTAAAGCTGAGACAAATGCAAATATTTTTTGTTTTAATGCTTTTTGCTCTATATAAGAAAGTGGTGGGGAGTGCTAGAATATTTTCGGAAATAAATATCTATAACTCTAAAAAGGCTGAACGTATCTTAATAAACTTGGAGTCGTTAAAAAGGGGGTTTCCTAGACTATCAAGTTAACTGTGAGTGAGGTGATTGTGTTTGCTTACCTTGCCGCCAGATGGCGTTTTCTGATATAATCGCAAAAAAATTAACTTACTGCAAAAAAATTAAATGCAATGATATCACTTTTTTACGTCATTACATACATAGTCAATCAAGAGCCTAACATGCTAGTGAGAACCGCATCTCAATATCTTTATCCTAACCTAAGATATGAATAAAAGAAATTTATACTAAAAAAAAATTACATTTTGGGAAGCATTTCCACTTTAAGGTTTGTTATTAATGTCTAATTATCCCTAATTTACCAAATAAAATGCTAATTTATTATTTGAGATGCCAAACGATATTTTAAATCGAAATAAAATTTTGTTATTTATCTTTGTTAGGTACTTGTTTTTGCAATACCTTCGAAAGCCAACAGGCCAAAACAATTATAAAATAATAAGTGTGGGAACAGTAAGGAAACTAACTTAAAGTCCAACGAGCCGCAATGCTTATAAAATAATAACAATAAATTATGGAATCTATAAAACTAATACCTAACTTGAGAACTATAGAACACAACAAGGTTGATTGAAAGGAAAATAAAAAAATGTTTATAAATGTTCAAAGTGTCTTCCGTCATTTTTTATGCAGGAATTTATCCTGCGTCGTGTATTTAATACGGCTGTGCTGATTTCAGCTGTTGAAAAATTGGCTACAGCATTTTGGATACGATCAATCATGTTTTCTGGGGTAGTAGGGCGAGTCTGATAAACAATATCTTTTATTCTACCGCAAAAGTAAAAGTCAAAGACAGTAAGGTCTGGAGATCTGGCAGGCCATGGAAACAAACTGCCCCTTCCTATCCAACGGTTTCGATAAGCTTGGTCTAAAAAATTCCTGACTTGTTGAGAAAAGTGTGCAGGATATCCGTCGTGTTGCAGCCACATATCTCTTCTCGTTTGTAACGGCACGTTTTCTAATAAAATTGACAAGTGATTTCTTAAAAAGTCCAAATAAGTTTCGCCATTAACATTATTATTTAAAAAAAATGGTCCTAAGATTCGCCTAAGATACCACACCAGACGTTCACACTCCAACGATTTTGATAGTTTACCTCACGCATCCAATGTGGATTTACTGGCATATTATGCAAATTGACTCCTCCATTGCTTGAAAAAGTAGCGTCATCGGTCCATAATATTCGAGATATCAAATCGGGATCCTCATCTATTATAGAATTCAACCGTTGAACGGGTCGATGGCCGCAGTGGTTAGGCGGCTGACTATCGCTGTGAGAGGACGATAGGCGCCGGGGTTCAATTCTCTGGAGGGACGGTAACATATTTTCAGAGAGTTTAATCCCGGATCGACTTGCCATTCGCTGTTGGGAGCAAAGTGATTAACAGCGCGGCATCATAAAAGGTGATATGATGCTGTCACAAAGCCAATTGAACACAACTTACACACACAAAAACTACACCGCGAGAGTTGTAGTGGTAGCCAGACAAGCGATACAGCTTACGGAGTCACTGCAACTAAGCACCCACCACATTAAAAAAAAAAACCAATGACAGTGGACTAATCTCCTATCAAAATCTGTTTCTAAAAGAGCCTGATGTAGTTCAATATGATAAGGGTGTAGATAGTGATCTCTTAGGATCCGATGATTTACTAATTCCTATATATAAGTCCAAAATTATTCTTCTTAAACTTAAATGGAGGTTAATGTTACCATAGGCAAGAACATTAATGACGTTTTGTTCGTTCCTATAGCGTGTCGAGTTCTTCTAGGCACTGGATTAGGATGAACTCGTCCTGTTTCGCGCAAACATCTACTTAAGCGTCTAAATACATTTCTACTAAAATGTCTTCTATTGGGATAATTTGCTGCGTACACACGCTCAGCCACACAGGCGTTTTGATGACACTGGAAAAACACGTCCAACATGCCGTATACTTCCGCAGTTGAATAAGACATTTTTAATGCAATAAACACAATCGCAGAACGACATGAAAAACGCGTGAGTTATGTCAGATATAAACGACATTTGTTTTCATGGCAATCTTGATAATTAAAAAAGAATGATTTCTGTCAGAGAATTTTATTACTTACATTACGTCAATAATTAATAAAATTGGTAGGTACGCAACAATCGGTTATTGACTAAAAGCCTAACTTTTAATAAAAAAATATGTGATAACACTAAATATTTGAAAACGGGTGACAATATCACAACGTAGTACTAACATCAGATATTAAACACTAAAGGCATTGTAAAAAAAAGTAACAAAGATAAATAACACAATTTTATTTCGATTTAAAATATCGTTTGGCATCCCAAATAATAAATTCGCATTTTATTTGGTTAGGATAAAGATATTGAGATGCCGTTTTCACTGGCTTGTTAGGCTCTTGATTGACTATGTAATGACGTAAAAGAAGTGATATCATTGCAATCAATTTTTTTGCAGTAAGTAAATTTTTTTGCGATTATGTCAGAAAACGCCATCTGGCGGCAAAGTAAGCAAACACAATCACCTCACTCACAGTTCAATTGATAGTCTAGGAAATCCCCTTTTTAACGACTCCAAGTTTATTAAGATACGTTAAGCCTTTTTAGAGTTATCGACATTTATTTCCGAAAATATTCTAGCACCCTCCACCACTTTCTTTTTAGAGATATAGCAAAATGCATTTTACAAAAAATATTTGAATTTGTCTCAGCTTTAAAATAGTATTCACTATGACTATCATTAATATAAGAAAATTTTGCAGAAAACGGGGTTTAAAATTCAGGATGGGAATTATGCCCCCTGGAGGCCATCTCAGAAACTCGAAAATAATTTCCGGTATTTCTCTTAGCCGATTTACTCAACAATTTTTTTGCTTCAAATTTCTAGGTACATCCGTTTCCCTAATACCGTACCTCGTTAGTCATGTTGGGACACCCGATATATATCTGACATACAAGCGCACTCCTCTACTACTAACTAATATTACCTGGCAAATTAATAGAAATAACTGTAATAATAATATAATAAGCACTCACCACACATAAAAAATTAACTGCTACTGTAAAAAAATACAAGTATTAAATTTAAAATAATAGCTTATGTCTATTTTTATATAAATATGTCTGTATATTTTAATAAAGGTTGAAAAGTAGAACAACACTTACAATACTATCCAAGGTTTACCGAATGAATAAAATAGAATTTCTATAGATGTTGAATAGATATACCAGCTACCAAAATAAATATTTGTAAAATATCTAATGAACGTGAACTAAAAATATATCTAATGGATATATAATATCGTACCATATGAATATATCTATCTCGTTTGAGGGTTCTTTATGTAGTATTGAGAACACAATGAATCAAAACTGACAAGAATTTAATATTTTCAAATTACCTTTTACACCTTTTGTACAATTTAAAAAGTGCTTTAGGGTTTTAAGGCAGTTCACAGTTTTGTATATTACCTGGTTACAAAATAACATAGAACATTTAATGCCCCAAGAACGTTGCAAAATTATAAAAATTTGCTGTAGATTACGTGTACTTTATGGTGTACATCATTGACCAAGTGAACAAACAATTTGTAATGTTGTGACATTTGAACGTGAGCTTACATTGATGGACAGACAATATTGAAGTAATTACACGCGGATGAATTTGGTTTCATTTTTTGGATGTTAGAACAGACAGTTGCATTTTTTATCGTATTATAATGTTTAGCGATAAGTTGCATTTTTGGCTGAACGGCTATATAAACCGGCAGAATTGCAGTATTTGGAGCGAAGAGAATTCTCACGAATGTAATGCATCCGGCGCAAATTGTAGTGTATGTGCCATCCATGTCGGTAATGTCACTAGACCGTATTCTTTTGAAATGTTAAACGAATATATTTTCTTGATTTTTGTTATAAACAATGTGCAAGAATACTGGTTCGAATAGGATGGAACTACATGCCATACTCCCAACGGCAACGTGACCGTCACTTTGCTGCAGGGTGAATTTGGCAGTGAAGTTATTTCAAGGAATAGGAATGTGACCACGATCTTATAGTTCGACATCATATGATTTCTCACAGTGGATTTATGTAACACCAAAGGTTTACGCTGACAATCCAACAATAAACAAGGGTTCGAAAACTAAACATTAGAATTATTATTCGTCATGTATTAGCATTAATGTCTGAAAACGCAATGGGAAGTTGGGGTGATCGAATATGCTATTGTCAACAAATTTGCGGTACATATTTGAATAACATTATCTTCAAAACATAAGAATAATAAAATAAACAATTTTTGCGATTTATTTCATTTTAAAATCCCAAAGCATTAATCAGCATCATCCTTTACATCGACATCTCGGTGTAACGTTTTAGCCGAATACTAAAAATCTTTTTCAAATTAAATCGAACGGAATTTCTATTTAGTAAATGAAGACTTTGCTTTAAACTAAATTTAATTTCTCTAAAACAGAATAAGGTGTGATGTATTTCTTCGAAGTAATTAAATTTGCTTTAAAGTATAGCCTCTGTTTATTAAATGAAAATTTCCCTCGATAAATTCGATTTAATTTGAAAAAGATAATACATTTCAATTGAAAGGAGCGGTAGCCTGCGAGAGATGTGGTGCTCACTGAGTACTGAAGGTACTTACCTATTTTGGTTATTCGAGACTGTAGCTAAATAAAATTGCTTAATGTTTTTGTTTAGTTAGTAAAATTAAAATTCCTTCCTAGATGTATAAACACGAAACGATATTGGTAACAATGATAACGCTAATTTTATATTGAAAAGTGAATTGTAATTAAACATGTATTGTAATTACTTTTTCGAAAGCAACTGCTACGTTATGAAATCATATTATTGAATGCATACAAATTCAGTTTGCATTTAATATTATGATTATAATATATAATTCGATGGCCGCATTTTGACTATTGTTGTGAAGGACGATAAATTCCCTGGAGGGACGGTGACATTTTTTCAGATTTAATCCCGGATCGACTTGCCATTCGCTGTTGGGAGCAAAGTGATTAACAGCGCGGCATCATAAAAGGCGATATGATGCTGTTACAAAGCCAATTGAACACAACATACACACACAAAAACTACACCGCGAGAGTTGCAGTGATATCCAGACAAGCGATACAGTTTACGGAGTCACTGCAACTAAGCACCCACCACATTAAAAAAAAAATTATTTGTACTGACGAGGCAAAATTTAGTAGGAATTATAGAATGCCTCAACAGAAACGGTGGCCATATCGAACCATTTAGATAATTTATTATTTATCTTATTATTATTGTTGTTCTTGTCCTTTTTCTATTATACCTTTTACTACTGTTAAATACTAATTATTTATACCTTTGATGTAAATTTACTTTATGTTGGTTGTTAAAATGCCATTTGTTGAAAGTATTTGCGAAAATTCTTAAGTAATCTAAATTTTTTACTAATGTTCTCTACCATTGGTCTGCGAACACATCGATTGTTAAAACCTTTTTTATATCCCTGAAAATTCTCAGAAATCGTTTTTAAACTTCTCGCTGATCATTGGTTGTAAATGATATCTTTTTCATGTTTTATACGTTTTTTTCCTACTATTTGATTATATTCACATTGCACAATAAATAAATTTATGATTACTTAATTTAGTGTATTTTCAATGCTAATTAATTACACTAAGGAAAATGTGTTGTACAGAAGCGACACAATCTGTATGTTATTATAGGTAATGTAAAAATTATAAATTGCATTGTTATAAAGCACGAAAAAATAGTAAAATTACAATATGTATACAATAATAAATACAATAATTTCTTATTGTTGTAAAATACATTCTCATATTGGGTACGATAGTTATTGTACAGTGCAGGTCTATTTCTCTCGGTGTATGCGAGCATTATGCGAGAACGATTAACAGAAATGACAGATGTCAAAATAAATAGTAAGTATGAAAAACAAACAAGCTAAGCACCCTTGCTTTCGTAAATTGACGTATCTGAGCATGTCAGATACAGAGGGTAATTAATTCGTTTATAACTTATTCACGTTCCATTTTGGGTATAGGGACACCTAATACGGATTAGAAGAGAATCTTTTATAGAATCAGAATATCTAAGAAAATATATACCTTTCCACTTAAAAAATCAACTTTCCGCGGATTGAACATATTTATAAGCAACTAAGTTTTTAAACACCCTGTATAATGTTACAGAGAATAACTTCAAATGTTGTGTAACTGCACAATATCAGCTGCGCGTATGCAAAATTTCATTCGTCTCTTTTACTCCTACGTGACGGAATATCAGTATAAAGTAAGATCGGTATCTGTCACTTTTTTCTTTAATTGCGAATAACTCAGAAAGAATGGTATTTAGCTATAGGTTATGATACATGAAATATGTGTAAAATTCGTCGTAGAAGCCGAATCTGTAATTTATTTTATAGTATGCTATTTAAAAAATTGATTGATGCCCACTTCCGGTTAACCGGAAGTGATATTCATTCAAGAATATTTTCACGTGATAGTTCATATTCAACCATAACTAGCTATAAAATTTCGTTTTAAAATTCCGTTGCGTTTGTATAATACTTTTAATAGGCCATTCTCTCCAATCACACTGTATGTATATCTAAATATTTTACCACCACAAAAGGTCAATTTTCTTAAAGAGAAAATTAGTAATTTAGTATTATATTAACGTGTTTCATATTTAAATTTATTAACATTATTAAGCTAATCAGAGCATCCATTAAAATATAGCAATTAATTTTGTATGTGCAAATAAAAAAAATGATGATTTCGAAGACCATTTTTCTATTAGAATATATAAATTTCAACTGAATTACATAGTCGCACTGTGCTCGTACGTAACTTGCAGGTGTTATGTTAGTTTCTAGAAGAAGTATACCTTCAACTTTTCATCTGTTTAGTAAATCAACAGGTGACCTTCCAATCCATATTATATATTTAAATTTAATCTGACGTTTAATATCATCATCATTAAACATACCTATGTAAACAACAGCTATGTTGTATCTACTGTAAGTATACTACTCTTTCTTTTTGTGTTTGAGCTTGTATTAATTACAATGTATTTTTACGAATTATACCGGTTTCGTTAACTGCATTAGTAAAGTAATATTATTATTATACCAATGTACACCGTTTGTTAATGCGATATATCTTTTGTTGAGTTGTCATCATCTGGTAATTTCCAAAGTACGCATACGTATGGTTACCGGAAGCACGAACTCTAAGTAATTATAAATGCATGTAAACATTTTGTAATCGAACTATACTTGGATTTGCTAAAACTAAATATTTACTACTTATTAGAAGTGACTCTTTATATACCTATGTATGCATAAAACTAAAACTATATATACAGGGTGAGGCACTAGTGCGTCAAAGCTCAATATATCCATTAATATTAGATATAGATATCACATAGATATCACATAGATAAGATATCACAAAATGTTCTAGACAAAACCGATAGATAGTCTTAAGCTACATATTTTAAAATTATTTTCGTATATACAGGGTGTTTTATATTGCCAGGGTGAACCAAGTATACATTTTATTAATTGGAACACACTATGTATTATTTTAAATTTAGATTAAGATATTCCTCATTCCTGCGATATAAGGTTTCTTTGAGTTATACCAAGCATTTCAGAAGTTATGGTAAATTTTGTCTGAAAATCATTGCATGTTCAACGTCCTGTGTATTCCACACGAAACAACTTGCAATTCTTTTTGCAGTGGAATGACTGGAATTTATATTGTTACAGTTTTATAGTAAATTGACATTTTGCTAATATTGTGAAAACTGTGTACAGGGCGATTCAAAACACAAATGCATTATTTTCTCATCTTATTTAAATGGAACACTCTGTATTTTATATTAAGAAAGGGAAGGACACTGTGTGCACTTTCATTTTATTAACCACTTCCTATATCTAAAATCCATAATTTCTGAGATATTTAACATTTGCTTAATTTAAGATGATGTTTTTCAGAATAATTGTAATAGATATATCAAATTAGCCATGAGAAAATGAAAAAGCTATTAAATCATAAATTGAGATAAACTTATTAAATACAATACAACTACAAAATGTTAAACTTATGCCGGTAATTAATATTTAATTGCTTAAGAAAAAAAATGTTGGCGATATAACGGATTTCACAATAAATGTTCAAAATGTCCACCAAAAAGATTAAATAGCGTTGTAGGCGTTTTTCGACTAATCGATTTGCATTTCTTAACATTTCTACATACATTCTTTCAGTTATGAACAATACACATATTAGTACACGAAAAATCTTCCACCAACAAGATATTAGTTAAAAGGCTGTTCAGAGAATATTGTCTAACAAGAAATTGCATATCGTATGTAGTTGCATCAACAGTTACTCGACAATGACTTGCCCCATAGAGTTGCCTTTTGTGAATAGACTCAACAACAAAGAGGAAGACCAGTTATATCTCTAGCCCAATGTTCAGAAATAAGTAAACTTTACTTTTCGTGTAGCGTTATATGAAACCCCTGGTATATCAAATACCACCAAGTACACAAAATGATGTGTAGAATGAAAGAATTCCAGACCATTAATATAGAAATGTCCAGAAATATCATTTGAAGAACGGCTACAATGCAACTGCATATGGATAGATGCAATTTATTTTTACACAGTATTCATTAATAGCCTTTTGACTCATACCTTGTTGGTGCAATATCTCGCGTATTGTATGTAGATTGTATGTAGACATGTTAAGAAATGCAAATCGATTAGTCTAAGAAAAGCTACAACGTTGTTTGATCTTTTTGGTGAACATTTTGAACATTTATTTTGAAATCCGTTATATCCCGAAAATGTGGCTTAAATAATTAAATATTATCGGTATACCTATTAAGTAACAGTAAGTTTAACATTTTGTAGTTGTGTTGTATTTAATCAGTTTATCTCAATTTAGGATTTAATAGCTTTTTACTGTCATTTTTTCATGGCTAATTTGATATATTACAATTATTCTGAAAAACCTCATCTTTCATTAAGAAAATGTTAAATAAATTAAAGATTTTAGATATAGGGAGTGGTTAATAAATATGAAAGTGCATGCAGTTTCCTTCCCTTTCTTAATGCAGCATACTTTTCCAACTTTCCCTCCCTACTATCGTACGGTGTTCTTTTCTGGGGATCGTCTGCGGAAGCTCAGCGAATTTTCGTTTTGCAAAAGAGGGCGATTCGATTTCTTTGCAACCTAAGAAATAATGAAAGCTGCAGAACATATTTTAGATCCAAAAGAATACCGACGCTTGCTTCGGTATTTATCCTAGCAGTAGTGGACTATGTCCACCAAAACAAAAATATATTTCCTCAAAATGGAACTCACCACCTATATTCAACACGTGGACGAAACGATATACAAGTACCGTATCACAGGCTAAACTGTTCCCAGAAATCAATCGACTATTGGGGCTCCAAATTATATAACAAGTTACCAGATGAACTGAAAAACTTACCTGCTGATACTTTCAAGAAAAAGGTCAAAAAAATATTAGTCGAAGGGGAGTACTACACAATTGATTATTTATATGAATATTTTATTTTTTGCTGTTGTTGTTTGTCATGTCATGTTTTATTTCACATTTTACATGTATGTACATATATTTGACTATTGCATTTTGAAGCATGTTAAACAGTACCTACCTGACAATTTTCTGTAATGGTGTTATTACAAAAATATACATTATTATTATTATTATTATTATTATATAAAATATAGAGTGTTCATTTAAATAAGATGAGAAAATAATGCATTTGTGTTTTGAATCGCCCTGTACAAAGTTTTCGCAATATTGGCAAAATATCAGTTTACTATAAAACAGTAACAATATAAAAAAATCATTCCACTGCAAAAAGAATTTCAAGTTATCTCGTGTGGAATACACTGAACGTTGAACAGGCAATGATTTTCAGAGAAAATTGACCAAAATTAACTTCTGAAATACTAGGTATAACTCAATGAAACCTTATATCGAAAAAATGAGGAAGATATGCTTAATCGAAATTGGAAATAATATGTAGTGTGTTCCATTTAAGAAAATGTATGTTTGGTTCACCCTGGCAATATGAAACACCCGGTATATACGAAAATAATTTTAAAATATGTAGCTTAAGACTATCTATCATTTTTGTACATAACGTTTTGTGATATCTTTAATATTAATAGATACATTGAGCTTTGGCGCACTAATGCCTCACCCTGTATATATAGTTTTAGTTTTATGCATGCATAGGTATATAAAGAGTCACTTCAAGTAAGTAGTAAATATTTAGTTTTAGCAAATCCAAGTATAGTTCGATTACAAAATGTTTACATGCATTTATAATTACAGAGTTCGTGCTTCCGGTAACCATACGTCTGCGTACTTTGGAAATTACCAGATGACGACAACTTAACAATAGACAACGACGACAACTCAACAAAGATATATCGCATTAACAAACTTACGGTGTACATTGGTATAATAATAATACTACTTTACTAATGCAGTTAACCAAACCGGTATAATTCGTAAAAATACATTGTAATTAACACAAGCTCAAACACAAAAAGAAAGAACAGAATGGAATACAGATATACAGAAAAACAAATGAGACAAGTGACACAGGTAATGTTCATTTCCTTTTCAAACACATACCTAAATGATATTCTCCCTACGTAGGACGACCATTTTTAATTACATCTCGGGTAAAACAGCAGTATAACTGTAATTTTTAACTAAATTAGTTCAATTTTATAAATAGATGTGGCAAATTCGATGCACATGCCAGCAGCGTACGGATGCAATTTTGCATTTATTTAAAGTATAAGAAAAAAATACGTACTGTATTCATCTTTGGATGGATAAGCCAGTTCACCGATCGTGGAATATTTACACATGACACGACGATATTATTTTGTAATTCAAGTGTTCTTTCGTACGTACGGATAATGCTCAAAATACCTCCCGCTGTGTATGTATGTGGTACAAATACGCCATTTATAATTCAACACCATTTATAATAATAATACTTGCCATATAATTCTGATGGATAATTTATACAGGGTGTTTCATAATATATGCGCAGGACTTCAGAATGTGATAGCTTCTCCAAAAATTTGAAAAAAAGTTTCTATCAACTTACCTTCTAAAATGCACCATTTTCGAGATACAGGGTGTTGAAATTTAATAAAAACAAATTTGTTTTTTGGAAATATCTCCGGAACTGTTTATCGTAAAAAAAAACAGCTTTTGTAACCGTTTTCTACTTATAATAAGCTAAGTTGTGTGCGAGAAAAAAAATTTTAAGTCATAATTGGTGAAGATTTTGAAGCGGTAGTGGTTGTTTTTCTCCCCAACTTCTACGCCACTGGAAAAAGTACGATTTTGAGACGCCCATTTGAACTGCCAATGATTTCTACACAAAACAGGTTCTGTTGGTCATGAGCTCTAAAGTTGACCGTTTTCGAAAAAATCAACTTTTATGTTGTTAACGTTTGCTTTTCTTACTTGTTGTAATGCTTTAAAACTTTTATTTCAAAAAATTTACCATGTTTTTCAACATAAAAGTTGATTGAAGTTGATGAAAAATATCACTGATTAAAGTGACCCCGAGAAACATCTGGAAATTATTTAGGAAAGTGTAGGATGACCGCTAGATGGCGTAACTGTACACCAAAAATTTAAATTCTTATTTTATACAAAATTTACGAACTTAAGGTCTATAACAAACATTAAAATCGAAATCTTCTAAAAATTCTACATATTTCACACTGGACAATTTTTTATATTCTGCCAAGTAGGGGAGGGGAGAGGGAAGAGGGGGAAGGACACTTTTTAAAGGATCGCTTATAACTCCGGTTCTGTCGAATGGAATTTTGCAAACTTAGTCTCGCTGGAAACAGCAACTCCAATCTAACGCTTATAAGTTCAAACCAATCTAATAAGTAACGTGCATGCTAGAGGGCGCTGTTTATATTTTCTCAGGAAATTTGGTTTTTTATCGAAAATATTAAATGGAAACAAAAATTTTTACTATAGATTAAAAAAGTAGGCTAAATCACCAACAAATCAGCGAAAACCGGGTATCGCTATCTACCTATCCGAAGATATCTCGAGAAACGTGTGAAGGGTAAGAATTTCATCTATAAATTTAAATTTTGCTGCTTCCCTTGAACGAAATTTAGCAAATTTGGTTTTATTAGAAAGGATTTCCCTTGGTATACATTTAGTGATTCAAACTGTTTAATATTATTTTGTCCATCACCGCTAGAGGGCGTTAAGGAAATTTAAAGACGTACATTTTGTGATTTTTGAAAAGAACAGTAAACACTTGAAGACTTTGGCATAATTAGCATGAAGTAGAACTAAAAGAGCTGATAGGTATGCAATTAACAGGTGATGATCGTAGTAAGAAATATATGAGAACATAACAAATCATTGAAATAGAAATATTAAATAGTAAGTAGACTTTTTTTTTTTAATATTTCCACACATTATTCTATCATAGCAGTTAAATAAATAAAAAAATCAAGTTCCTAACTGAGCCAAATAGAATCTAAAAATTCTAAAGGAAGTATGTAACATCATTGTTGCAGAAGTAAATATATCCATAAATATTTAATATGTATGTTTCGGAACAAGCAAATTTTCAAAAAATCATCTGTGCAGTAAAATCAATCTGTGGGCAGACTCAACGAAAGAATTAGCTGAGCTATAGAAAGTATCCTTCTTGGAAGAGCATCAGTTAAAATTAAAACTGATGCTCTAACCATTATGACGTCAATTCAAAAATTTTCTAAAAAGGCTAAAAATCTCAAAAACGACCACACTTAGGCATAGGGAATACTAGTAAAAGCTCCTCTAAAATAACACTTACATACGAAACTTGATGTCAATTTCCAGTACTGCTGGAAGTGCTGCCTTATTGAAAATACTTTTAATGAATGAACCTAATTACCCTATGCACATGCAGCTTTGCAGAACTGTATTACTTTGGGAAGCCCAATCTTTCTAATTGCCGATCTCAATCAATCTATATTATTTGGTTATAATATACATTTGAATTACTGCATACCGAAATTAAAGGAAATAGTAATTAGTAGGTAAACTATGTGCCTATGAGCACAGTCACTCGACGTGGACACGCTGTATAAGCTGTAGTTTTGACAGCTAAAACCTGTGTAACACCAGCAAATTGTCATAATTATGACAGTTTAACAGGTTTTAGCTGTCAAAACCACAGCTTATACAGCGTGTCCACGTCGAGTGACTATGCTCATAGGCAAATAGTTTACCTACTGTAATTTAATTTGTATTAGGTAAATAAATGATTTAATGTGTAATAAACATTATTCTGCTAAAATTTGTAGTTCTCTTTTGAACAATGTTCTTGTCTTGCAGTTGGAGGAACACTGATGAAATCGAAAAAGTCGAAGTGATTCTAATAATATATCATGAGCGCCTATTACAGACATTTTTTGATTTTTTTTTTATATTGTGGCATTTCTCGACGTTTTTTAACATTAAGTTAAAGTTAAGTAACTTTCCTTTTTCTGCAAAGAGTAATACTTTTATGATCTCATTGTCCGGTTATGGTTAGTTTCTAAGATATATCTATGTAGCAAATGCGAAATCTTTATTTTTTAACTGAGTGTCCTGAAATGGTCTCTTAATCTAATATTATAACTTTTGCTTGTTTGACCGAAATACAGGGTGCCCACTTGGTGCGCGATAGTCCAATATCTTGATTGATAATTCAATTTTTTTAGATTTCATATGTCTAGTTTTTTCAAGATGTACAAACCTGAAATAATTCCGATTATACAGGGTGTTCCATTTCCTCCACATGGAAAGCAACTTTGTTTTCTTAATGCAAAACCTAACTTTTTATAATTTATTTTAAATCATGAAAAATAAAAGCCACTTTATGTATGGTATTCATATGAAAAATAAACTGAGATGTTTGGCTTATTACATATGTTTTTGAAGTAAATTTTCCTTAATTATAATATCGCAAATTTTTTGGTTATGCTAATTAACAGAAAAAATATTTTTTGATCAAATGTTAGGCAATAATGGTTCTTCAAAACACCATGCTAGAAACTGTCCTATAGTATAAGGGATGCGCAGAAAGTATTCTCAAATTTGAAAAATTTGAAAATACCCCGTGTATTATTGATCAGTAAAACGCAGAATTAAATAATCTATAAATTTACTATAGCATTTCCTATACCTAAGTACAATACTATAGGTAGGTAAAAAATGCGTATTATAGCAACAAGCGAGTAAATTTATACATCGCGCTTTGAATTTACTCCATTAAAATAAAGCAAAAAACTCAAAAAATTAAGAAAGGCAACTAAAGAAATTGTTCGAAATATTCACTGTTCGAAAAATAATCCAGCAAGTTTATAACAAGTTTTATTATCATTAGGTTCCAATGTATTGTAACGTTTTTGGGGTTTAAATAAGTTCGCAGGGGAGATTTCGTAAAAACAAGGATTTATTTCTAATAATAATAACGTGGTAACAATATAACACTATCAATTTACTAACACTAACAGTTTATTTATGTCGATACACTATTTATTTGTACAAGTCAGCGTTCGGTAATAGACTGTTCCGCGGTGCAGCGTCGACCCCCTTTTATATGTTCCGGTGTTTCCCGAAGATTCTATTCTCGAACAATCTAGAGTTTCTCTATACTTCTCTAGATTTCGATGTTTTCTCGAATAAGTCATAGGCGTACGGCCTTAACAGTATAATATCTCTATCTATTTTTAAGTAGTTCTTTTATTGTACTGCATTATTATTTGTTGTAAAATCGTATTGGACGCAAATATTTTACGAATCACCGTGTGTGTTCGAAATTATATATTATCTACTCCTTCATATACTGTACAAATCATGCACCTATGGTCAGTGCTGGGCTTAGTCACGAACAAAATTAGCTCGAGAAGTTGAAGACTATATCAACTAGAATAGTGCTCTCCTCAACATTTTGTGGAAAATTTCATGCTCTACAAAAAAGTCTTACCAGTTTTCTTAATATCGTATACGGTTAAAGCTGGATTCCCCAAAAAAAAAAGGAAAAATATCGGAAAAATAACCCTAATTGTCCCTTTCTTTGCAAACGTAGGCTTAACAACAGAAGATATCAAAAAACTTTTAAGACTTTTTTTTGTAGAACATGAAATGTTCTCCAAAAAAGTCTGTAAGAGCATTATTCTAATTGTTATGGTTTTTAAGTTATCGAGCTATGCTGAATATGTTACACAGTAAGTAATGAAATGGCCGTACAATTAAAGAGTATATTTAAGTGAAGTTGGGTTTTATTATTATTAAGTACAAAAAATACAAAATCTATATACCTACTCCGCCCAACTAATTTTTGTTTTCCGGTTTTTGCCTCTAATGCGGTTTACACGTTCAGTTACCGTGACCTTCTGACAGCCTCTACCAACTTTTGCTCCAGAAGAAGCCACTTACATTAGCGACGAAATGTCAAGTTTAGTAGATTTTGTGTTTTTGTACTTTTTTTGGTTTGATTTTATTTATTTTAGTATTGTATATATTTAACATTACTATGACGATATGAAAACTTCGAAGCCCTCATAACAGAGACTTGGAAACCTTCGATATGATTGAATTAGAATCCCTGGTGAAATTGTAACATTATCAGTATCTAATAAGCTGCATGGAAGATTATAGTCACGTAATATCTTGAAGAATTAAATATACAAATAAATTTAATTAGGTCGGTTTGTTTGTTATTATTAGACGCCTTATTGTGAAGAACATATATAAATAAACGTATGACCATCATTTACAATAACTGCTAAATTTCCTTAGATTATATCTGGTTTATGTAAAAATTGGTATTTGTCAGCTTCTGTTATTATTATTTAACTCGGCACACCAAACGATCCAAGTTTCATCATTCTTTTAGCACAATCTGTCAAAAATCTATTAATAATAAATTATTTATGATGATTTATACCAAGAATTAAGAATGATCGCATGTGTTTAGGTCGTAGGGCTACAGAATGTATTACATTTCGGTCAATATCAGTGCATAAAATATCTGTGAAATAAATCAATGATGTGAAGAATTTTGTGATAAAATAAATCTGGAAAAGGCGCTATAATCTGATTTACATTTATTTTCGGTATAAATGACCACAAAATATCAAACGAGACTTTTTCAAAATATAGGAGACTATTTCTAATTGTAATTTAATGATTTCTCCAAACTATCCGATGTTTTTCTTACGAGAGAATTTAATGCAGATAGTTTTGTTAAGTTATGTCTAAACTTTAGGGCATGGATAAGTTCATTATTTAAAATATAATGGTTATTTACTTATTTTTGAAATGTAGGTATAAAATAATTATTGATGATGTTTAAAATACATCGCTTTTATAAAAGGCATAATAACTTAACCTCAACTGTTAATATTTTATTTTTTTCATAAAACTTCTTCATTATATAGCTTTGCAGAAATTGTTCTCTTGCATGTAATATCTTACTGCCACAGTCATGTTACTTATAAGGAAACACAGGCAAGTGGTGGTGACCGATTTAAATGAACTTTTGTGGGTTTGTAGACTGATGCAGTGCAAGAACAACGGTAACCTCCATAGATGCTAAATCCCTCGTTTTCGGGGGTTGGGGCGACCAAGAGCCAACGCTACCTTCCGCTGTTTGCTTTAATATCTCCAAAACTATTAAACATATCAAAAAAAAGTTAAGAGAAATATATAACTGTTTTATGAGTACTAAAAGATAGCGGCAATAGTTTGCCTGTCATAGTTCTTGTTTTTCAGAAAAAAACCCCACCCCCTATATTTTTTTTAAAACATTGTCGCTATCTTTTAGTACTCATAAAACAGTTATATAAGTATTTGTCTTAACTTTTTTTTATATGTCTTATAGTTTTGGAGATATTAAAGCAAATAGCGGAAGGTAGCGTTGGCTCTTGGTCCCACCCCCGAAAACGAGCGATTTAGCATCTATGGAAGTTACCGTTGTTCTTACACTGCATCAGTCTACAAACCCACCAAATATCATTTAAATCGGTCACCACCACTTGCCCGTGTTTCCTTGTTAGTAAATATGTATAGTGTTGCGAGATAACAACGGACACCATTTGACTAACAATAAAAACACAAAGAATTTATTAATGTTACTATCTAAAGTATTAATGTGCAGTAATAAATACGCATTTGTTGGAAAAATATTGTTTATCAGTTTTAAGTAACTCGGTAATAACGGTTTACATAAATTGAAATTTGGTCTCCATAATAATGTTGGCAAGCAGCGATAAGCGGTTGTAATCTAGTTTGTAAACAGTACCTACTTAAAATTGACATGTTTATACAAACATAAGATTATATGGTTATTATAAAAATATTAATTAAATATGTTCAAGTTCAACAAGTACCTATATAATATAATGATTGACATAATTAATTTATACAGTGTATTTGTTTCTTTGTATTTAATGTTTTGATGCATCGCTGTTTCAATATATCAGAAGTGATTGTGTCGAGTAGAGAATTTTTAAATTCTTTTAGTATATTGGTAATTATTACGGCGAATATCAAGTGAACTAAACATAAAAAACGCTGACATATAACATGCAATGTATTTTTGTGGTTATATTCTCCAGCAAATGTGTATGGAGCGCACTACAAATAATGTGTTTCTTAGTATCCAGGATCTACCACGGAACCCGTTCATTAGAAGTTTACAGAGATTTTACAGAGTATTTATGAATTTGAAACTTTCAGGCTAAGGATAATCTTCGTTTGTTCTAAAATATTTTATTTTCCTAGGAAAGCAAAACTAATAAAATTATAAAAGACTTTGAAGACAAGAAATACATAGAAGATATGACTTACAAACAATTAACTAAATATAATACCCCGTATATATGTCATTCCCAAAATTCACAAATTCAACATTCATCTACGTTCCATAGTAATTAACATTGATCGCCATGATCTAGCCAAATATCAAGTAGTAAAAATCTCCTTCGAAGAATACTGTGAGGTGAGTAAAACAGGAACTATATGGTAAGCGAGGTGCTCTCCACAAGCACAGCTGAGACGACAGCAGGCAAACAGACTATGAAGATCAGGACCACTCGTGGAACATGTCTCTGATGTGGAGCCTAGTACCAAATGAATGGCTTAACAGGCTGACAGCTTCTGGCGTACATTTTATAGGATACTCTGACAGCATTGTAATAATAGCAAAAGCTACGTTTGAGGGAATTCTCTGTGACCTAATACAATGAGACTTAACATCACTAATGAATGAAGGCCCACATTTATAAACTTTCAATATATTTTTGCAACCATTGTTATGACTAAACTCGGCAAAACGGAAGAAGTTTCAGTGCAGTGCGGAGAACAACGTGGAGGGGCCGTGTAGCCGTATCAATAAGGCGAGCGTTCAGTAACGTTTACGTACTCGCATTATTTACGTTGGTGACTTTCATCTGTGGGCATGGGCGATACGGACGCATGAATGTTTACACACAAAATAATAACAAAAAGAATGTATGACGTGCTGAAACACTGACTGTTTTAAGAAGCTTCCATGAAATCACAAAATGGGTGATATCTATTAAATGTTTGAATCATTAAATATGTTTCTACGCTTGTTTCGATCAAATGAGTACGGCGTGCGGAATAAATATTTTTTAATAAAGAAAACGACCGTTCCACATCGAGTGATGATATCGAAGGCTTCCACGGTCTGAGTCTCTGTTATGAGTGCTTCCAGGTTTTGACCGCGTTATAGTAAAGTACATATTAGGTATATACAATACAAAATAAAATAAAACAAAAATGAAAAAATGAAAAAGGAAATTACAAAAAATATATACAACTTACTCAAACTCGACGTTTCGCCACTAATGTAAGTGGCTTCTTCAGGAGCAAAACTAGGTGAGGGGCGCCAGAAGGTCACGGTAACTCGACGTGTCAACCACGCTAGAGGCGAAAACCTTCTGACAAGGAAAAGATGGACGTGCGGGGGTATATACACCATTGTGCAGGGAAACGGAACGGTGAGCGCAAGGCAACGATGCGGAACAGTGAGCACGGGTCGAAGAAGCGGAAAGGACGGGTTTCCAAATACTGGAGAGTGGCTAACCAATATCGCGATTGAGATTTTGAGGATGTCTCTGCATCTCGATAGCTTCCCTTACCTTTCGTGGAAAACAGCGATGAGACTTGCTTACAACAGATACCTGATCAAAACAAATTTTATGGCCCGTATCAATGAAGTGTTCGGCTAAGGCTGAGTGTGTTGAGGAACGTGACTTAACGTACCGTTGGTGTTCCTTGATTCTAGTTTGAATAGAACGTCCAGTTTCGCCAATGTTCACCGAGCCACAGTCACGGGGAATTTTGTAAATGCCTTTATAGGAGAGAGCAGGGCGAGAGTCCTTGGCGAAGAAATAATTTGGGAGATCTTGTTTGAAGGTTTAAAGATGGGTTGGATATTTTGCTTACGAAGAATTCTACCGATGTGATCTGCAACGCCATGGATGTAGGGAAGAACGATGATACTTAGCTGATTACTATATTCTGGTGCTACCTTAGGAAATCGTGGATGAATGTACCTATTTATGACCCTTTGTATGTTGCCGGAGGTATAGCCATTCTGTAAAAGAGCAGTTTTCACATGTTTCAATTCTTTGTCGATGTTGTCGGGTTGGGAAATTGAGATCGCGCGATGTACTAGAGAGCCGATTACCGATTGCTTTTGTGCTGGGTGATGATGTGAGCTGGCATGAAGATATCGGTCGGTATGTGTGGGTTTCCTGTACACGGAGTGACCTAAACGACCAGTTGGTAGACGAGTAACTAACACATCAAGGAAAGGTAGAGAACCGTTATTCTCAATCTCCATGGTGAACTTGATGTCGGGGTGTTGACTATTGAGGAAATCTAAGAAAGTAGGCAGAGTGTTTTTGCCATGTGGCCAGATAATGAAGGTGTCATCCACATATCTTAACCAAGTTTTGGGTTTTAAATTCGCATGTTCTAAAACAGTGGTCTCAAAAGCCTCCATGAAGATATTAGCTACAACCGGGGGAAAGTGGGGATCCCATAGCGGCTACTATCATCAAACCTCCGGCTTACCGTGACCTTCTGGCGCCCCTCACCTAGTTTTGCTTCTGAAGAAGCCACTTACATTAGTGGCGAAACGTCGAGTTTGAGTAAGTTGTATATATTTTTTGTAATTTCCTTTTTCATTTTTGTTTTATTTTATTTTGTATTGTATAAAAAAACGCCAACAATCATAATTCCGTTATTTATTGTCCGATTTTATTTAAACAAAAAAACTAAATTTAATGGCATCAAAAGTACTTACATTAGTGGCGAAACGTCGAGTTTGAGTAAGTTGTATATATTTTTTGTAATTTCCTTTTTCATTTTTGTTTTATTTTATTTTGTATTGTATATATGTACTTTACTACGACGCGGTCAAAACCCGGAAGCCCTCATAACACATCGATGAGTGATGTTATATTTACAAATTTAAAGTAATCCTACTGACAATGTAATGGATCTTTCGACGCATTTTCACAAATTTGTCTTAGTATGAAAAAATCTGAATCTTTGTCAATAACACTTTCAAATAAACCATAACCACAATTTTTTATCTTTCAGTTCTGCATTAATTATTTTTTCAACATAGTCACGAGCAGATGACATAACGTTTTTATCGAAGTCCGAATTGGTAATGTATCAACCGAATACTTGATCCAGAAGGAAACAAATACTTCTTGATCTGGTAAAGTAAACGGTAGATTACATAAGAGAAAGCAAACAGCTATATAAAATGTTAATTATTCGCTGTATCGTTTGCCACGGAAGAACAGTGTTTTTATACTTTTTCGGTCGCGTTCACAATTCCACCCGCTGGTACACGTCAAATAGTTGTCGGACCTTAGACATTTAATATATCATCTAATATACATACAGGGTTATTCATGGAGCTGCTTTGTTAGAACTTTTCGCTGTTTTCCAAATCTATCAGTTCTGAAAACCTGTAGTTATAGATGTTGTTGGACTCCGCATGAAATTTTAAAGGACTTGCTAAGTTATATAAGTAGCCTTTGTAATTCAACGTAAAAAACATGATTTAAGTTCAACTTATCTAAATTTCAATTTCAGCCATATCTAATGTAAAGATGGAGTATTAAACTAGAGAATTGGCAAACAAACTCCAAATGACAGAATTATAGCACGAATCGTCAATGAATAGCTTACACCTAGACATAAAATACAAGGTATGTTCGCTCGAGTTTCACTACATACTCGGAGTAGCGAGTGCAGTAAAATTGCGTTTGTTGGTGTCAGTGTAGATACACAACAGGCGTTCGTTGGAACTAGTGCACTTACACCAGTGTCGTTGGTGTATTACACTTTCACACCAAGTCTGGAGTAGGAGTGAGGAGTGTAGAGTAGTGTATAAGAAGCGGGTAACCAATAAAATGAAAATTATATAGGTATTATATATAAAATGTCTAATGTAAAAAGGCAAAAATCCGCAAGGATATAGACGGACGGCCTTTTATTATAAATGAATGTTATTTATATGACTTGATGGGTAGGTGAATACACATAAAATGTTACTTAAGTTATTTTAAAAACAAAAACCCGTTCGTTGGTACGTGCTCTGTGTAACTTGCACGATTATGCACTCCCCACACTAGTGACGTCATTTTACACTGCACCATTTAGACAGTGCAACTCGAGCGAAGATATGTACCTACAATATCAGGTCAAGAGGTTCACACTCCATTTACAATTTCAAAAATAAATAATAAATAATATTATTATATTATATATTATTCTTATATTATTTTTTGACAGGGGAAAATATTACGCGGTGCAAGTGCTTTGATCGTCGCGACTTGCGTGTGTGGTACTTCAGTGACCCTTCTAGGACACTATTTACCCACTAAAAACCCCTCTTAATGCACTCTATGATATCTGAGACCATTTGAAAATATATCTTCAGATACCACCGGGGACACTATGTCATACTCTTGTCTGCTTTTCCATTGTTAATGAAATTGGCTGCCTCTCTTAAATGCATTGGATTGAAATGGACAAAAGATAATCTTCGGAGAGGATTATCAATGCAGCGTATCCTCATGTGCGTTATATATCTAATTTCGTGCCACCTATTACGAAAAGGGTGTGTGCTGCCATGTCGACTGCACCGCAGTAGATACAGGTGTCGGCATCATCCTTGCCGAAATGCTTCGCATACGTGCGAAAGCAGCTATGTGCTGCTAATGCCTGGATTACAACATCGTCTAATCTACGGTGTACAGCTCGTTCATCTATTTGTTTTTTTATTAATCGCCTTGTCCACTGCGCCTTTACCGTTTCGTTGTCCCATCTCATTTGCCACTTGGGTTGTACGTCTACTATGCGGTTAGTCATTTTGTCTGTGAGCATAAGTGTAACGTGACGATAATCGCAGAGGTACGTATATTCCTTTGGGTTTTTTTGACGATTTTCTCGTACTTTTGTTTATATGCCTGGTGCCATATAAGAGGGCAATATAGAATACTAGATTCTTTCATGTTCGGTATAATTCTACTAAGTCTAGCTAATTTCTTTTTTGTCTTGTTCGCAGCTTTCACTATATGCGCTCCAAAAGGCCCTCTGTCATTGATAGTAAAGCCAAGGTAGCTCAAAGTTTCGACGGAATGCACTTCAACTCCTTCCAACGCGAAAACAATATGGTTTCTCCTTCTTTTACCGTATTGTGGCCTCTGTTTTGTCCGGCGAAAGTGTCAGCCCATCAGCTCATCCATTCTAAGCATATATTGGTGGTTTTATGAAGAGTCGTCCCCAATCCCCATTATGAGAGCCAGGTCATTAGCTTACCCAACACACATTGCATTACTCGTGAATTCTAGCCCAAATATTCCGTCATATAGAACGTTCCAAAGAACAAGGCCCAGTACAGACATTTGCGGTACCTCTGCAGTTGGCTTCACAAATTCCTCTTTCTGTAACTTCACTTTTCTGTCTTTCAGTTAGCTCGACACGAACTTAATCAGGTGGCTATATTCCTGCATTGCATCTCATTGATAACTAGACTGTGGCTGGCCAAATTGAAGGCATTTCTGACATCGATTGTAATTAGTGTACACCACTTGCATCTATATTTCTTGGAAGTATCCATTATCCTCTCTATTGCTTGTACCGTAGATCTTCCTACCCCTACCCTTCCCCCCGTCATTTTTAGATCATTTATAACACTTCCTTAATAAGCATTTCTAGTAACTTACTAAGAGTATTAAGTAAGCAAAGTGGTCTATAAGAACTTGCCATATCTTAAGGCGTTTCTCTCTTAAGAATAAGAATCGCTTTAGCTACTTTGCATTGTTGAGAGAGTTTTCGCTCAGACAACAGACTGTTCATGACCTCCATTATCAAGTTGGGGATGTAGTTTGTGGTAATCTTTATTGCTTCTAGCGGGATTTCATCTGGATCAGGAGTCTTTCCGCTCTTGATCTTCATAGTTGCCCTTTTAACCTCGTCCTCAGAGACTGGTTCGACATTTGGCACGGTAGGTCCCTGCGTACAGTTGTCCACGGAATGCGGGAACAAATCACCAATGATTCTTTTACAATTTCAACATATGGCCTGGAGTTGGAATTTTCAGTTTTTGTGAGACTTCAGGTTCTGAGGTAAGTGACATTATTAGCAGTATGTCTTCGGCTTCTTTCGGTGTTGACAATATTTCTCTAAAAATGGTTTCGTTATGCTGCCCAACTATTGTACCTATTTTAACACAAATTTTTAACTGTTGCTTAACGCATAGTATTTTTCCGTCTCTTTGGAAAGTGGCGCGTGTTATTCCTATTCCTAAGAATGGCTCTTCGAATTGGCGGATCTGCGTCCTATAAGTATTTTACCTGTATTCTGGAAGGTTTTGGAGAGGATCGTGGAGAAACAATTACGTTTGCATGTGTCGAGTTTCAATATACTTCCGAGTATACAGTCTGGTTTTAGGCCGGGCTTAAGTTATCAAACTGCACTGACTAATATCACTGACGATATCATTAGAGCAGCGGATTCGGGTAGGATTACAGCGCTGGTTCTGCTTGACTTTTCTAAGGCCTTTGATAGAATCAATCATACACTGTTACTAAGCATACTCCATTATATCGGCCTTGATGAAAGGGCTGTTACTTTATTCCAGAGTTATTTGTGTGATAGGGGTTAACGGTTTTTTAGTGAAAATATATTCTCCGATTTTAGATATACCAAGTCAGGAGTTCCCCAAGGTTCCATATTAGGTCCGCTGTTATTTTCTATCTACACTTCGCATTTCTTTTTCTTCCGCGAGTTCTCGTACGTGGATGACACACATTTATATAGCTTTTTTCTTGTTGAGGATGTTGATACGGCGGTGACCAATTTAAACAAAGACCTTAATAAACTATTTACAATTGCTAAACGCCATTGCTTAGATATTAATGAGAGCAAATCTAAATTTATTATATTTCATGGCCCTAGACGTAAACCACTGAACCTTGACAATTTTATGCTTTTTGTTAATAATGTACGACTTGCTTGCCATGACAAGGTTAAAAATCTGGGTTTGATCATGGATAGTGCGTTGAGGTTTAAGGAACACGTTAATATATGTATTAGGAATGGCTATTATAATCTGAAAATGTTATATCCACACACGCATTTATTTGGCACCTCAATTAAGAAACTTCTATCATTTTAATTACTGTGACACAGTTTATAATACTTGCTTAGATCAAGTTGATGTACGTAGAATTCAAGTTTTGCAGAATTCATGCCTTAGATTTATTTTTGGAATTAAGAGAGGGCACAGGGTTTCGCATAAACTTGCCACCAATGTTGGTCTTGTTAGCAAATCAAATCGTCATCTTGCCGCATAATTGCCGTGCTATCTTTTCTTGTTGAAGCGTCATTTGCCAATTGGTTTTGAGCTTTCGGAGAAATTCATGAGATTGAACTTCTTCAAAGATCAAGTCCTCCACGCAGCCACTGTTACCTTCAGCCTCTGCTTCGTTTCTATCTGTCTTTCCAAGTTATTTTCGAAGATATTCTTGTTTGTTGCTTGTTTGTCTCCCTCATTTTCTCGGTTCTGTTTTTCTAGTGTTTATTTGTACTACTCATAATATTTCCACGATGAGCTAAGGACTAAAACGTCACTCGTAACAGAGCCCTGTATTAACTACGAGAAGGCTATTACTTTCGGAAGGTCGGCTGGTTCTCCGGTGTTTGTAACTGATGACTAAGCTCCGCCTTAGCCAGGCATAACTGACCATTTTGACTTGGGTCGTGGTTTACCTGTGTCCACAAGCCGAGTCCTTCTGGAGATCTGAGCTTTTTGCACTTTCCTACGGCTAGGGTCGGTTAAATTATTAAATAAATATTTTTTTTCTAGATAAGAAAAACTTTTCAAATTCACAATGTGCAAAAAAATAAATATGCGGGTTACCAAAATTTCGTAAAACAGGCACCCTCGCTTACGTCCCACAATTTCATGCATTCAGAGCTCTCTTTATAATTTACCAAACATGTATCTGACCTTTTAAAACCTACAACATTTAAAACTAACTTATTAAAGATTCATGCAATTTAAAAACGTTATTGATAATGTCAAATTAAACACAATTTTAAACTCATCTTATTAGACATTATTACACTGTACACAAACACACCTTCATGAATCTAGCCAGAAGATTAGAGAAAAAGTGGCATTTAATTAAAGACAACACAAAAACTCCTTTAAAAAAATTCTTAATTGGTATTGATTTGATTCTAAATTCTACATATATAATATAAAAATAAGTTGTTTAAACAAATTTGCATAATTACACAACTAACTGTTAAAAGAATTAGAAGAAAACGTATTAAATATCTTTAATTCTGAGGTAATGTCCTCTAAAATATATGTTCATGATTTCATTGCGGCTGTAGACAAAAAATGTATTCCAGACCTATTACAAAAATGTAAGTCGTTTCGCAATAATCGTCATCTACTTTAGAAATTTAATAATAAATAAAATAAGCTTTTTATATCTCACACTGATTAAACAAACTACAAACACTGTTGTATAATAGTGTGTAAAAGAAACTTGGTCTGGTAGATATTTAAATTTAAGTTTATCCTAAGCACTTAGTGACAAAAAGTATTATTATGAGATTGTTTGACAGACTCATCTTTTTAACCAGTCCAATTTCATCCCAAAAACCTTATGAATAAAATTCTTAAAAAAGACTACTGACCAACACTCTTCAACAGAAATTTTAAATGAAGTAGCAAAGAATAAAGCATATATTTGCAAGTTGAGTTTTAAAAATATTTTGCATAATAACGTACTATTTTTTTAAATTAAATGCGTATTTTCTACAGAAAATGTATATTTAGTAAATAATCGCTTTGTTGTAAAGTCAATTTAATAACTTTGAAAAAGTTGATTAAAGCAGTATCCATTTTTAAAGAAATATAACACGCTTTATTTATTACATGGAAATTCCCATTGAAAAATTCGCATTCAATACCAAGATGATTACTTATTAACTTTTTCGAATTAAATAATATATTATATAGTTTGAACATATTAACAAAAGATGTAGTTCTAAATGCTTATTTTATAAAAATTATTTTCAATTATTCAATTTTTTAATTTTACTTATTCTCTTTAACCTCAATTTATCTTTGTATTGCTAACTAAGTGATAAATATTGTAACTGGAAGTGATGAGACAAATAAATAAATAAATGTATTGTAGATAGGAAAATAGTGTCAGTTTTTAATCATATGTCAAAATTCATTCAACTTAAAACTTTGCTATTGTGTCAATAATATAGTTATTTACGATACAAGTGTTAAAAGTGCGATTTTATTTCACGAGTTAAAAGTTACGAGTGAAATAAAATAGCATTTTTAACACGTGTATCGTACCTACACTATTTTTTATACAACTATTTATATTTAATTAAATGAATTAGGATTTCTACAAAAAAAATTTCACAAAAATAAAATGTATCACAAGTCAGAGGTGCCAGTCATGGTAACGCACTGATATTTGAGAATTAGAAACGTCAAGAAAGTTTTGTTGACGTTTTTTATTCTTATTAAAATAATAAAACTGGATCTTGATGATATTGATTGAAACTAATGATGATGCACAATGAATACATATTATATAGTAATTGTTGTAATGCTAATGTCATTAGCTTACAAACACTTTTGCACTAGTGTTAAAAGTACTTTATAACACGCTTATGTCAGTTTATTTTATAAAACTCAATTTTTAATCCGGTTAGCTTGCGTTAAAAGTGTCACTTTTACAGTCAGTTGTCACTTAACTTCCCACTACCGGCTACGTATGCCATTGTCATACTGATTGAAGGAACGGAAGTTGCACTTACCGCTTATGTACTATGTTGCCATTGGCAACGGGATGTAATATTTATGTTCTCCCTAGGGACGTAAATTATCGTAGAATAACACATATTTGACTAAATTTGACATATCACTTTCATCTTTTCCGCATGCATTGATTTAAATTTGACAGATGGAAAATATATAAATCTAACATCAAAGTTCACTATAAAATCATCTTTTTATGCAATTTTAAGCCGGCCTGTAGCAAAAATTTTGTGTGTCACATGGGGCGTAAGTAAGGTTTTGCGGTCTCGGATAACTTTTACAAAACCTTACTTACGCCCCTTGTGACACAAATAATTATTTCACTGTGTGTTCTTTCTACAACGATTTTTATTTGAACCCAAGTTACGCTAGAATTGGTGTCAGGTGTGGGGTAAAAATTCGGTCATCCAAAGACACACGTTAAATAGATAATTCGCAATGGCTATATTGAAACTAACGGAATTGAAGTTTGCCGACCTAAAACGCGAGTTGGAAGAACGCGCTTCTCGAGGTCATGTTCGTGCATGTGCTATTGACGACCATGAAAATGATGAATTTGTGGAACAAGTGGTCCGTAGAATTATGAACCAGATCCAACTAAAGAAACGAGCTGTCCGATGCTGGAAGTGCGGGGAAGTAGGTCATATTCAAAGTAAATGTGGGAAGGTGATCAGGAAGGAGCCGGCTGAGCATTCGGGAAACTAAAACGGGTCGATGAGCAGGGGCAATCCTCGATCCAGTACCAAGAAGCCGCAAGGGCAGTTGTTCGGATCACATCATTACGACACCAGATCAACGGCTCCTATGTGGATGCTACTATGGAAGGAAGGACGCATGCCTGCTTCCTCGATACTGGATCAACGAAGACCATAGTTCCACCGATTTAATTGCAAACCCAAAGAAGTTACTTCCTACTAGATGGAGAGGTAGAACCGCAACTGGACAGACAGCATCTGTACTAGGTGAAGTAGATTTTAAGCTCACTATGGGACCAGTTTAAATCCAACATCGCCTCCTAGTGACTGACCTCCAAGAGGAACTCATGGTTTCCAGTGGGATCTGAAGCAAGGAATTCTAAAGATCAATAACGAAGAGCTCGTCCTTCATGGGAAAAATGATCGGTCAATACGTGTCGAGGTAGGAGAAAATGCTGCTTTGAAGAGACGATGTGAGACAGTGTTGATGGCCTGTATGGAAGGCGATTTCTCTAATGGGGATGTCATCCTGATGGAACCAAATACGGATGACGACAAAGTAGGCCGTGACATTGTAGTTGCTAAAGCACTATTAAGGACTCGGAAGACAGTATCGGTGAGGGTAATGAATGTGAATTATTATCCTGTAAACCTAGAGAAGGATAGTGTTCTGGGATTGCGTTGCTCAGTGTCGGCCGTCGTCCACCGTACAAATTCTGAAATTGACAAGCCTACCAGAATTCCGGAGAAACTCCTGAAGTTGGTAGACTTCGCTTGCCAAGGATTGACGAAGAGGGAGCAATGCCAAGTTGAAAACCTGATACACCGATATCAAGATGTCTTCGAAACCGGAAGTAGTTTGAAAGGAAAGACCAATATAGTCAAGCACAGAATAAACACTGGCGACGCGGTTCTAATTCGACAAGAACCTAGAAAGCTTCCGTTGGCCAAACGTGATGAAGCTGAGGAAGTAATGAAGGAAATGGAAAGAGAGGGCGTAATCGAGCCATCAAGTAGTCGATGGGCTTCGCCAGTAGTCCTTGTAAGGAAGGAAGATGGATCCACCAGGTTCTGTGTTGATTATCGTCGTTTAAACAGTGTGACCAAGAAAGACAGCTATCCCTTGCCAAGAATTGACGACACTTTAGATACCTTGGCACGAGCCAAATAGTTCTCAACTCTCGATCTGAAAAGTGGCTATTGGCAAGTAGGGATGGAACCAGATGACAAAGAGAAAACTGCCTTCACGGTAGGTACAGGACATTGGCAATTCACAGTTATGCCCTTTGGCTTGTGTAAAGCTCCCGCCACGTTTGAACGACTCATGGACACTGCGTTGAGAGGACTGTCGTGGAAAACTTGCTTGGAATATCTTGACGACATGATTGTTGCAGGAAAAACGTTCCCAGATCACATGAAGAATTTGGAAGAAGTGTTACTGAGGTTGCGCGACACCAACCTGAAGCTAAGCGCCAAGAAGTGTCACCTTTTCCGCAATAAGGTCAATTATCTTAGACACGTGGTCTCGAGACAAGGAGTTGCAGTTGACTCAGGAAAGGTGAGAGCTGTGGAGAAATGGCATGTGCCCAAAGATAAGCATACATTGCGGAGCTTTCTGGGGCTATGTACATACGTATTACCGTATTACGGATTTGAAAATATCGCGAAGCCGCTGACAAGGCTAACCGAAAATCGAGCGTTCCATTGGAACAATGAATGTCAAGCGTCCTTCCAGCTCTTGAAGGAGGCTTTGATGACTGCACCTATCCTGAGCTACCCGTTGCCATCGGGAAAATTTGTTCTGGACACAGATGCCAGTAATGTTGGGATAGGCGGTGTGCTCTCTCAAATACAAGATGGCCAGGAAAAAAGTCCTTAGTAAGGCCTTGTCCAAACCAGAGCGAAACTATTACGTTATCAGACGGGAATTGTTGGCAGTGGTTAAATACATTGACCACTTTTACAAATATCTGTATTGACAGAAGTTCCTGGTTCGCACTGATGATGCCAGCCTGAAATGGCTTCTGCAATTCAAGAATCCCGAAGGACAAGTAGTCAGATGGATTGAGCGAATGCAAGAATATGACTTCAACATTGAATATCGAGCGGGACTGAAACATCAAAATGCAGATGCTCTTGCCAGAAGACCATGTCCAGAATACTGTCGACACTGTAACAGAATCGAAGACAAGTCCACCAACGTTTCGAGAACTACTGTGGTTGATAACCAGTGGCAGACCAAGGCAGATCCTGTTCTCGCAGTCTTACTAGATTGGAAGAAGAATGGGCGAACACCATCCTGCCAGAAAATTGTTTCCCATTCGCAGAAAGTAAAATCATACTGGGCACAATGGGAATCCTTGGTCATGGAGGATAACCTGCTGAAACGTATCCTGGAGAACCAAAATGGTTCAGCGAAGAAACTGCAGACGGTGATTCCCAAGAAAAGGATATCAGAAATATTGCAAAAGCTCCACAATGGTACTTCTGGAGGGTATTTTGGTATTCATAAAACCCTGGAGAAAGAGCGCCAGAGATTCTATTGGGTGAATTCACCTTATTATTCACCTTCCATTTTAGATATAGGAACACCTAATATAGATTAAAAGTAATCTTTTGTAAAATCAGAATATCTACGGAAATATATGTATACCGTTGCATTAAAAAAGCGACTTTCCGAATTTTGAAGGTTTTTGTAAGCAACTGTTTTTAAACACTCTGTAAAATATTGCAGAGAAGAACTTCAAACTCTGTATAACTACACGATATCAGCTGTGTGTATGCAAAATTTCATTTGTCTCTTCTGCTCCTACGTGACGTCACTATAAAGTAAGATCGGTCACTTTTTTATTTAATTGCGAAAAACTCAAAAGGAATGGTATCATATTTAGGTATAGCATGGGATACATGAAATATGTGTAAAATGTATCTTAGAAGCTGAATTTGTAATTACATTTATAGCATGCTATTTAACATATCGAAGTTGATGCCCACTTCCGGTTAACAGGAATTCAAATTCAATATTGTTATACAAAAATATTTTCACGTAATACTTCATATTCAACCGTATCCGACCACAAAATTTGGTTTCAAAATCCCGCTTCGTTTGTATAATACTTTTAATAGGCCGTTCTCACCAATAACGCCGTATATCAGTTATTTGTTTTTACTTTGAAAGAGAACCTTGTTGGGACGGATTTCTTGTAAGATTTGCCCATCAATAAACGTGTATGCTTCAATAAAATAAGTATTATTTTAATATTCAAATAAGTATGTGGTTATAATATGCATTAAAAATTGTCTCTAATAACAGTCTGGAAGACTAACAATAACTGAAAGTACACGTTATATATTATATATTTAGGAAAACTGACCATCACAGGTATAAAAGTAGGGTTTAATGAAGTCGTATATTCTAGTGCTAGCAGGTAAATGCACATATCGAGATTTAAAATTATAATTACACAGGTTATATACACGTTCGATCTGTAATGTATCCCCTACGGCCTCTTTCTTGCCGAAGATGTCCGATGAATATAATACGCGAAGCGGAAAGTATTATTGATATCAATCCATCAGCAGGGGGAGACATTACTTTAGAAAGAGACTGTACATGTCTATGTGTCTGTATTTGAAGTCGAATGGGAACCGTTCACTAGATCAATCTGTATATTTGACAATGTACGACGTATTTGTATACCTATAAAGTTGATCCACAGACCTACACACTATATAGCTTCACAAACAGGTTAGTTTCGAAGTGCATAATGAGTATTGATGACGCTTACATTCTATTAGCAGTGACGTACGCTGCTTTAATTAAAAAGGAAAAAACTATATTATGTAAGATACTGTAGTCAAAATCTATGCGAATGAACCGTGAGGCTACAACCTACAAACCGACAATATTGTATACAATTTCATGTGTGCACGCGCATGAATTCCAGCCAAATCGGAAGAATTGTGCGACGTACATACATTGTATGTACAGTGAGGTGCAAAGGTATCCGGACACGTATAGATAGAGAAATACCCTGCGCTCAATACTTTATTCCAAAGAGCCGCAGGGCAGCTTAGTACCTGCTGGGTGGGACCGTAGTTTGTCACTCGTACAATAACATTGTATTATATAAACGCATATATACGTAGACATATTATATAAATTAAAAATTAGAATTTAGGACGGTTGTTCTATATCACGGATATTTTCCGAGTTGTCCGTTTTACTAAAAATTAATAAATATATGACTACTTTATTGAATTGTAATCATTCAACCTACTATTAACAGGAATAGCATTTTTGCAAATATACATAGGTACCAAAAAAAAGATTGTTGTCCTCCGATACAAAATAGTAATATATGTATCTTCACTAGGTGAAAAGCTATCAGGTGCCTTTTGTTATAAATTGTTGTCCTCCGATACAAAATAGTAATATATGTATCTTCACCAGGTGAAAAGCTATCAGGTGCCTTTTGTTATAAGAAGCAGTAATGAAGCGTTCGCGAAAGAATACATTATCATTTTTTTTACCTAGACTTTAGTGTACCTGAGTATTTATGTTGCAAACTCATAAAATATTTGGTGAAGTTATAATACAATAGAGGTCATAATAGAAAGTAAATTGTTTAATTGTTTAATTCTGTTTAGTGAAAATTACTTTATTTATATTAACAATTTTTTAACATTAAGTTAAAGTTAAAGTTCATTCATGGCTCAATATATCAATGATTAATTTGGTTATAAATATTTTTAACAGGCATGTCTTTAAATTTTGATATTATTTGTCATTTACCTTTCAAAGAGAAGATGACGATAAAGTTGTAATGTAGAAGATGTGAAGTAGAATAAATTTAAGTTGTAATTAATGATAGGGAATAAGAGATAAGCAAAACTTCATAAAAAATGTACTTATATTAATTTTTATAGTAAAATACATTCAAAACAACAATAAGAATGTTTGTGTATAAAATAAATAATTAATGTTCAACAGAATACTACACTTTAATTTTAGAATAACAGATATAATTTAATAAAGTTGTGTTTGTGGATGATCCAATCATAAACACCTATAAACTTGACAAATACTCATGACATACATACATCTTTAATCTCTTCTTACGTTTTTAAATACTCATGACATACATACATCTTTAATCTCTTCTTACGTTTTTCTTGATATAATATGTATATGTGTTTCGGTTTTAGTAATACTAAGAAGTATTTAAATGAAATTTACTAAATTTTACTACTTAAAATACTTTCCAATTAAATAAGTTACCTGTTGTTACCTGCGCTGGTATTAAGTGAATCATCTTCAGATGAAAAATGTTTTTAAAACTAGGTACGGTATTACTAACATTATATTGCTATACGGGTACATTTGGTTTTACACGTAATTCGCCAATACGCGTTTGTTTATGTTTAAGATGTAATTTTAATTACTGCAACATCCTCATTATTAATTTTAGAATAATAATTAGATTAACTTAATGTTCGGATATCGTTGGACAGAACTATTCGTCAAATGAATTACTACAAAAAAATAAAAGCAGAGTTTGATTCACGAGTAGCCGGAGGTGAGACCAATTTAAAGATTAAGTACAGAAAAGGAATACCTACCATTATCTCTTTAAACTAATTTCGCCCGACAGATGTTTATTTGTTTACTATCAGAATGTGCGTGGATTACGAACAAAGACTCATGAATTTTATACTAGTGTTTGTGGTTCTGATTTTGATGTCGTATGTGTCACCGAGACATGGTTATCAGAAGATATTCTTAGTAGCGAATTATTTCCTAGTAATTATCAGGTTGTGCGACAAGACCGTCAGTTTAATATGGTGAACAGATCGCGAGGTGGTGGTGTGCTGTTAGGTTTTAAGTCTACTTACCACATCGAAAAACTCAATCTTAATTTTATAACCGATTCTTTACCTATTGTTGATATCGTTGGATGCATCTTTCATTTGGTATCAGCCAAAATACTTGTAGTTGGTGTATACATTCCTCCGGATATTTCCTTTAATGATTTTGAAGATTTTTTTTCTTTTATTGGAGGAAATGTGTGTTAATTTCGAAAGGAATATATTGATACTAGGTGATTTCAATGTTACTCATTTCAATAGCTCTACAATAAATGATAGTAGAACTCACATTGTTAACAATTTCAATAACTTTGTAAATTTAAAACAAATTAACTCAATTGTTAATCATAGAGAAAGACTACTTGATCTTGTATTAACTAATTTAAAGTCGGTAGTAATTCATAGAGAATGTGCGCCAGTGGTAGATGAAGATTTGGAACACCCTAGTTTTAGTTTATCTGTAAGTATTAGTAATCATAATGTACCGAATCTAATTCCTAGTAGAAATAATATTTATAATTTTCGACGAGCTGATTATATTAATTTGTATCAAACTTTCCTTGATACTGATTGGTCTTTTCTTTCTGGATATAGCAATATTGACTTAGCCTGCAATGCATTTTACAACAAAATTTATACCTATTTTGACTTATTTGTACCACTAAACCATCCTGTACCAAATACATATCCGATATGGTTTTCCAAGGAGCATATCTATGATATACAAACCAAGCATAGGTACCGTATAAAATATAAATCAACAAAGTCTATTTATTATTTCAATAAGTACAAAACACTACGTAAAAAAATAAAGAGTAACTCTAAAGCACTATATAGAAACTATTTGAATATGGCACAAAATTCCATAAAAAATAACCCTCGGTTATTTTGGAGTTTTGTTCGTAGTAAGTCTAATCAATCTGGATTGCCCTGTGTACTAAACAATTTAAATGATGAGCAGCTTACAAAACCTGGAGCTATTGTAGATGGATTTGCTGATTTTTTCCAATCTGTATATATTCAGCCCGCCCATAGTCTGTCAAATGGTGCACATCCAGGTGTCGACAATATGCGAATTGACGTCTCCTATATTGATGAATCTGATGTATTTTATACGTTGAAGAAGCTCAAGAATTCCAATACAATGGGAGATGATTGTATCCCTAGCTTCATGCTTAAGGACTGTGCAGGTGCTCTAGCTGCTCCACTGAGTATTCTGTTTAACTTGGCAATTCAATCATGCACTTTTCCCGAATGCTGCAAGATTGCGAGACTAACACCCGTTTTCAAGAAAGGTGATATAAGATATATCGAGAACTATCGTCCAATTGCGATTATTAGTAATTTTGCCAAGGTATTAGAAAAATGTCTCTTTTCCATCATTTCTCCGCAGATAAGATCCACAATAACTACTTCCCAACATGGTTTTATCAACAAACGATCGACTGTTACAAACCTCACAGTTTTTACTCAATATTTGTGTGAAAAGCTGGATCATAATATTCCAGTAGATGTTGTTTTCACGGATTTTGCTAAGGCATTCGACCGGATAGATCATGCGGTACTCTTGTATAAGCTTGCGAATATTGGATTTTCACCAAAACTTGTGTCTTTGTTTGTCTCGTACCTTTCGAACCGACAAAATTATGTTTATTACAAGGAACATAAATCCAAAACCTTCTGTTCTACATCTGGTGTCCCACAGGGAACAAATCTAGGACCACTTCTTTTTACTGTTTTTATTAACGATATTGCAGAAGTCTTGGACTGTCATAAATTGCTTTATGCCGATGACTTGAAAATATTCCAGGCTATTAACGATACTAGCGACTGTCTGCATCTTCAGAAACAATTGGATGCACTCCAGGCATGGTGTATAGACAATAGGTTACATTTGAATGTTTCTAAATGTAGAATTATGACATTTACGAGGAAAAGTACTCCGACAAATTTCAATTATATTTTGGATAACACTCAACTTGAGAGGTGTACTGAGTTGAAGGATCTGGGTGTCACCTTTGATTCTAAATTGTCATTTACGAGCCACATCAACAATATTTGCGGTGCTGCTTTGAGAACTCCGGGTTTCGTAATTAGAACAACTAGCTGTTTTTCATCGATTGAGTGCATATTGCCATTATACTTTTCCTTCATTAGATCAAAATTGGAATATGCATCATTGGTATGGTCTCCGTTTTACAAATTACAAGCACGTTCGTTAGAACAAATACAGAGACGTTTTCTAAAATATTTAAATTTTCGCTCCACAGGTAAATATCCACCTCGCGGCTTCAGCCATGTAAGTCTCTTAACTACGTTTAATATTGAGCCCCTAGAACTTCGTAGATGTCAAGCAGACCTAAAATTTCTGTATTCTCTACTGCATAATATGATTGACTTGCTTGAAATATTATCTAGATTGAATTTCTTAGTTCCGAGACAATTTTCTAGATCGAATAATACCTTTTACTGTAGTCCATCAAGAACTAATATTATGTTAGGATCTCCCATATCTAGAATAAGTACTCTTTATAATAGTTTGGCATGTACGGATGTAGACATAAATTACACTTCTTTACCAACATTACTCCACCATTGTACTGGCAATTATAATTACATATAAGGAAACTAATTAATCTCTCTGTTGTCTATCACTAGTTAGTAGTTATTAAATTTAGTTTAGTATTAAGTGGTACTTATATTTATACATATCACATATGTTTTCGTGATGTATTCTATTTTGTCCTGTAATAAGGATTTTATATCTGTTGGGCAAATAAAATATTATTATTATTATTATTATTATGTGGAACTGGCTAGTTTTTGAGAAATTTTGTTTCGAATTTTGTGCTGATATGAGGGTTTTTTTTTATTTTCAGTAAGCGATCGTCGAAAGCTCCAGATCGCTTTTATCATTTTAAACTATATTTATCTACTATTTATACTAATTATAATAAAATGAAATATTTTTATTCTCAATATGTAATTGAGTTAATAGGTGTTAATCTGTCAAAACACTTTTAGTAAGTTGTTTTCTATTTTACCTTACAACTAACCTAAAACTCATACAACTAAATCATATATAGAACCATAAATAAGAACACTATCTACATGTTAAAAAATATAAATAAATATAAATACATTATTATTAAACAGAATTGAATTATCTCTATATTACTACCTTTATCAAGCCTTACAAATTTAGTTTCCATTATAACTTCTATTACAGTAAGCTGAGTGATTTATTATTAACTAAAGGAGTAATATGAAATATTTTAGATATTGACTAATTTTCGTTAAAACTAACAAGTCAAATAATAGTCGCGACATTCATTTCTATACTTATGTAATGCTACTATAAGGAATAATAATATCATCTACTTGACGCTACAGAAGCTTAAATTCCCATATTTTAATTTATGCTATATCTATATACATATATATATGTATATACGTATTATACGCATTTGTATATTGCAATGTTATTGTAAGAGCGAACGGTTACACTCAGCGGGTGGTAAGGTGCCCTGCGGCTTTTTGGAATAAAGTATTGAGCGCAGGGTATTTCTCTATCTATACGTGTCCGGATACCTTTGCACTCCACTGTACATAATACATATATATCAGAAGTAGATAATTACAAAATGTTTACATGCCCATCTACTTAAAATTTATATTTTTTGTCAATGATATTATGTATGCGTACTTCGGAAATTACCAGATGACGACAGCACAATAAAAGGAATATCGCGTCAATAATCTTACACTGTAGTGAGAATTCCGTGAATTATTTTTCTCAATAGTATTTTATAATTTTATACTGTTAATGCTGTTATTGCAAACACAACTTTACTATAAAAAATATGAAATAATCATAAGTTATTTCATATAATACTAGATGTATATGAAAAGTCAAACAAAGAAATAACAGAAAAATATGAAAATAAAAAGAAAAATAGTAGGAGACTATACAGGATGATTGGTGAAAATGGCCTATTAAAAGTATTATACAAATGGAACGGAATTTTAGAACAAAATTTTGCAGTTGGATATGGTTGAATATGAACTATCACATGAAAATATTTTTGAATATTTATTTTCTTTTATATATATTTTTTTGAATATATTTTGCATAAACTTCGATTCCTGTACCTAAAATAAATGGTGTATAAGTTACAACGATTTAATTAGCCTCCATACCTAAACTGCTCAGATATGTCAATTTACTGAAGCAAGCGTGCTTAGCTCATTTGTTTTACATATTTACTTGCCACTTATTTTGATGTATGTCATTTTTTTAATCGTATTTTCGTAAATTCTTCCCATTGAATTATGGGAAAAAGGGATCCTTTAGGCAAATAACACCAGATGCTATTCGAAGAGCAACAATTATAGGAATACGTCTCCGAATATAGAATGCCCGAATAGAAACGATTGCCATATGGAAACCATTTAGATAACTTATTTATTTATGTTATTATTATTGTTGTTCTTGTAATTTTTCTACTGTACCTTTTATATTATCTTTTTTATTATTTTAATGGCAAAGAGGTCCACCTACGTGAAATGAAAATTATGAGCATAGTCCACTCCCATCCTTCTTCTTGCCTGTTATCTTTGTATAAGCTATGACAGAAAATACATAAACAATTGTTTTCATCCTCGCCTTCGTTGTCGCTACGTTCAGCAATCACAGTTGACTTGGTGTTTTTGCACATTTTCTTTAGTTTTTTATTTGAAATAGTTTTTAAACTAATAGTCGAAGGTAAAAAAATCAGCTTCCTCAAAAATATTGGGCTTATATGGATAAATACCACTTTTCTGAATGAGGACCACGGTCCTACTTGCCCCGATTTAAGTGATACTCACTACCCCAAATGTAACCCAAGTAGATAGCTGTTTATTAGGCGGCATAGGATACATGTGTTAGTAAAAGTTCAGGCTAGTTTTATTGCTAATTTAATATACACTAAGAACACTTGCTGGTTGGACGACCTGCCGCTGCATATACGTAGGATGGATAGTAGACAGTATTGCATTCACTCACTTCAGACTATATTGCATTCATTGGGCTCGTCAAAATATGTAAACACAGATGCGATTTCTGGGACTATTTTAAAAACGCTGTAGCTGCATTTATAAATGTGGAAAAAAGCATCTATTATTTGATGTATTTGAGTAGGAAGAAATTTGTTTGATGTTTCAAGTATTTCGAATAAAATAATACTGCAGTCTTATTCAATTGTTTTGAAAGGTAATTTCATTACTTTTTGCGGTGAACTTTTTTGTGATTGAACTACGGTAAGATCTAAACCAAAAGCATGTTTATTATACAATAAATAACAATATCAAAGGTTAAGTACTTTTATTTATTTAAAACATAATATAACGAAATAGTTATACGTATACACTTATGTTGAAATCAATAATGAGTCCATCCGCCGTTATTTTGAATGACTTCTTCCAATCTTAACGCTATAGATTCTATTAATTTATGGCATAGGTTCTCTATGGGATTAAGATCCGGACTTCGTACCGGCCAATTTAATAATCTCAAATTATTGCCTGTAATCCATTGTTGGACAAGATTAGCCGTATAAATGGGTGAGTTGTCATTGTTGGAATGTAAACTAATCATAAAGAGATGTTACCGATGGCAACAGAACATTATCCAAAATATCCCTATATTGTAACGCTGTCAACTGTCCATTAATATCCCAAATAGTACCAGGTCCTCCGTATGACATCCAACCCCACACTGCTACAGAAAACCGTCCATTTTTCGGATGAACATATTGTGATGCAAACTTAAAGTTACAGAGACGGGTAACTAGGCGCGTGTGGGTGTTTGGGGTGCTTTGAAACGTCGACTCGTCGCTGAAGATTACCGTTTTCCAAAAATCTATGGGCATATTCTGATAGTGTCGTGCGAAATTTATTCTGTCTTGACGATTGCGCTCGGAAAGTTCCGTTTTAATAGCAGCACAATAGCTTTCGAGGCCACTTGCCCTCAACCTTTTTCTTGCCGTCGCGTCGTTACGGAACCGGGAAAGGCGGTAGCTGCAATGGCTTCCTTGTGAATGGATGCTTGATAAGCAGTGGATATTCTTCGTTTTGAAGTTTTTGGTTCGTTTGCAACTGAATGTGATATTTGCCATTTTCTTTTTAAGCAAAAAATTGTATTGGGATTAACACCAAATTGACGCGCTACAGCACGTAGACTCCATCCGTTTTCCAACATTGTTATTACGTGCATCCTGTTTTCTATTGACATCATATTGTCGGGCACGTATGCATTTACCTGTTCCTAATGCTGTATAAAGAACTGAATATTATTGTGGTGTCTGCTTGTTTTTATATAGGTCAGTGTCTAATATGAATCATCATTCGAGAAAGCATATTTTCGACATTTATCTGGATTGCTTGTCTATTAGTACTTATCAATAAGCTTGTGTTATATTCACATAAACAAATATTCTAGAAATACAGAATATGTTTTTTTTGCTTACCTGTCTATGTCTACGCAAAGACCACAATAAATAGTTGCAATCGGCCTTGTAAATTCATAAATGTAACTACAGCGTTTTTAAAATAGACACAGAAACCGCACATTCATTCATTGATAAGCATCATCATGCATTTCAATATAAGTGTATACTTATAATTATTTTGTTATGTTTTAAATAAATAAAAGTACTAAATCTTTGATATTGTTATTTATTGTATAATAAACATGCTTTTGGTTTAGATCTTACACTAGTTCAATCACAAAAAAATTTCACCGCAAAAAGTAATGAAATTACCTTTCAAAACAATTTAATACGACTACAGTATTATTTTATTCGAAATACTTGAAACATCAAACAAATTTCTTCCTACTCAAATACATCAAATAATAGATGCTTTTTTCCACATTTATAAATGCAGCTACAGCGTTTTTAAAATAGACACAGAAATCGCATCTGTGTTTACATATTTTGACGCGGGCAATGAATGCAATAATCTGTCTACTATCCATTCTACGAATGTTGAGCGACAGGGTGTACAAACAGCAAGTGTTCCTAGTGTACATATATATCAATGTTTACATCAATAAAGTAACTGTCATTAGCAGAGAGCGGACTTACGCCGGCCGTTTTCGTTTCCGCAGTAGTGGGAGATGCGTCGATACAGTAACACATTCATAGCGTACATAAAAGTCACGCGGCATCACTATCAATACCAACTTGTTCTACTGGAGCGTATATAAAACTCAATATTCCAGTAGCGCAGAGAACTGATTCAGTGCGATTGATGAGCATAATAAATACATACACGTGCGGCGTATTTCACTGTCTAAGCGTCTGACTATATCGAAAACGGCCGGCGTAAGTCCGCTCTCTGGTCATTAGCGTTATGAACATTTTCGCACTAGTGTTAAAAGTATTTTATCTACGACTAAACAATAAAGTACGTATTATATTAATCACTATTGGTTAATAATAGTATCATAATACCCGGAGCAAATAATGAAATGCGACCAGAGAATAATGAGCCATAACGTTATCATTATTCTCTGCATTCCGCCAATAAGAACATAATGATACCAACGTTAGCATAGTAACGATAAACAAGTCCGAGTATTTCGTGTTTAATTAATAGTCAAACGTCAAAACCTTATCGGCGTTTTTTAAATTTGGCGTGTTAGTGTTAGTTTTATTATGGATAGTGACGCCGATGAATCTAAGTTATATATAGCCCCAGAAATTAAACTTAACGCCAATGCAATTACGCTTGGTTTATTACCCGAAAAATCCAAACATTTTTATATTAAGGCTTACGATAATTTTATGGACTGTCAAACCTTTAAACGCCATATCGATATAGTAATCTATTAATTGATATTTTCGTTTAATTGATTTTTTTTTAGTAATCTTCAGTTAGTCGTAGATAAAGTAGTGTGTACTAACTCGCAATAATGACTATTATTCCCTCGAGCCGAGTTACATCTTCGCCGCTTACGCGGCTCAATTCGTAAATTCAGGTCTGGGGAATAATAACTGTCATTATTGACTCGTTGTATAAACTACTATTATAACACGCTTATATCGGTTTATGTTATAAAATCCAATTTTTAACCCGGTTATAGCTTGCGTTAAAAGTGTCATTTTTACAGACAGTTGTATAAAATAGTATGTTATTCAACGAGCGTATAATGATGGCTATTATTCTCGAGGTGAAGTTTACGGCCACGACCCGCAGGACAGTGGCCTAAATCATTGAGAGAATAATAACCATTATACGCGAGTAGAATAACATACTATTTTATGCAACTGTCTGTAAAAATAATACTTTTAACGCAAGCTAACCGGGTTAAAAATCGAATTTTATATTAATTTTATCCATGACTATTCTTTAATTTTTTACTATATTTAAATAGATACAGAAAACTCTCAAGTTTAATTAATTTTTATATCTGTCAGGTATGTAGTCACGACCATATTGAATATTGGAATGTGGCATTCCTATTGGATATACTTAAACTTGCAGCAGTGATTAATGATTCATTAATCACTGCCGTGATTAATTGATATTATTATAAGGTCGAGCAAACAGACGTATAATGGGTACATTATACAATAGTCGTGGATAAAGTGCATAAAGTGACAGTCAATGACGGTCCTCAGTAAACATCAACTTTTCGTTGTCAATGATAAGCAAAAAATCATTCTTTGTCAAGTGATTGTAGAAAAAATATTGGGAGTATTATATTTATTATTTCATGATTTGGTGTTATGAGTAAAGATAGTCGCTTAAGTGGTCACAATTAACCCTCGAATGGCTCAATCTATTGTTTGAAGGAGCAAACCACCCAACCTGGTACAATCTGGCTGCAAGGGCTGCAATTAACTGAAACGTGTGTAAGTCTAAGTGGTCTCTGATATAGAATGCTGATAGAATGTACCTAATTATACTTTGTTCAGGGTGGTTTATCAATGTCCAGTGTGCATGTACCAACCCAAAAATACAGGATGGTGCAACCAATAGTGAGCCCACATACAATCGGAATCACGAAAGAAGAGCCCTGCGTCTCAAATTGCCGCGTCTAGTAACGACACACATTTCGACAATTATTAGTTAAGATACTTTAAAAGATAAAGATAACAACATAAACGTATGTCATTCGTCCGTAACATATCTGTAGGACAGACGTTTCATTGACTTGGTGTCCTCAGCAATGTACAAGACAAAGATAGAAATGTACCCAAAATGATATTTCTATACCAACTACAGATAACTGCACTTCAAGACGTAATTTGATTAACGTTGTTGTTCTGGTTGTCGAACTTCAAATAGGTTATGTTTATAATCAATCACTTGTATTACAACTGACGTTAACCTTAAATTTTGACACTTCGTTATATGCGCGCCACTGCAATTTTGAAATACTACCGGAAGTACGATATCTAATATGTCGCTGAAGTACCGATTTGATTCGTACATTAATTTATTGATGACTCAGGGCTTTTCTTTCGTGATTCCGATAGTAGTCACATATTCATGGCAAATCCTAGAAAATTACATTTACGAAAAAATTGTTCAAAAACACGCAGTTTTGACAATATTCCGCCTCATACTTCATGTAGTTTTATAAGATAACTGAAGCACAACTGAAGTAAGTTTAATAACTCAGTTCCTCATGCGTTAAACTGCGGAGCAATGACATTTCACCAGAGACAACTGAGACGCGCAACTCCGTTATATTTTTTACTCCCGATCACTGAATTGGTCCACTGTAAAAGAAAAGGCACCGAGTAGGTGGCGCAACGATACTGTACGCGCGAATTTTCAAATCTGTCCTATACTATTATATTAGCATAACTAAATTTGTTCGAATACCAGATATTGAATAATATTATAAAAAATCAGGTTCTCCTTTAAAATAAAACCTGATGTTTTTATGATGATATTCAATATTGGGAATTCGAAAAATAATAGTATATTATTTTATACGGAGAAAAAGTGATACTTTTCATGGCGCGCTCGTGTTTAGCAGACGAACGAAGTGAGGCTGCTAATACAGAGCAAGCCATGAAAAGTAACTTTTGCTCCACATAAAATATGCTATTTTTTCTTCAAACGTCGGCAAATTTATGCAAAAATATCTGCTTTTATTGAAGATAAGCGAGTTTGGTAGGATGTTTGGACGTTTAAACCGATGATTAAGTACGAGCTGTTTCTATCGTAACTCATAAAACTATCAAGTGGACACTGTCAACATTGAAATTATGTGTTTGTATTGGTTTGTACTTTGCCATAATAACACTTTTCCCTCCGGCGGCGCAAAAGTGAAAAGTAAACCTCCGGCGCCGGCGGAGGAAAAGTGACACTTTGCGGCCGTCTACTCAGTCGAGAAATGTCAGTTTTATTGACGTTTGAAGAAAAAAACAATTTTATAGTTTCTTATACGTATCTTCTTCATATCTTTAGACACATGAATCTGGGCAGCGATTGTTATAATAAAAAACAAAAGCATATTCTTAATACATCTGTTTATTAGAAATATATTTGAAATAAAAGCATCTTGTAGTAACAGTGATGTATGGTAGCTACTTACATAAAAAAATGATATACCTAATTACTTACTTGATTGGAAAGATGTATGTATTTTTCATAGCAATGATAAACTCTCACTTAAAATAATTAAAAGTTACACAAAGACCATATACATAGTTTAAAGTAATTTAGTTTCTAATATTATTAGATCAATTTATTATTATATCAATACGATACAACACATAAAGAGAATATCAATCAGAGCTGTGCGCATTACATACAAAAAGTACTTGCGTTACATTTGAAATTGTTTTTTGCACAGCTCTGGTACCAGTACCAGTATAAACTTTTATACAATTCTAATATAGGTAAATGAAAGCACGAAGCATTAACAATTTGTCATCTTTAAAACCACAAACGAGACAAAATGACTAGAATCGCATTTAGTTATTGTTATTAAAGACGAACACCGTAAACACAGAATACACAAGGTATGTTCGCTCGAGTTGCACTACATACTCGGAGTAGCGAGTGCAGTAAAATTGCGTTCGTTGGTGTCAGTGTAGATACACAACAGGCGTTCGTTGGAACTAGTGCACTTACACCAGTGTCGTTGGTGTATTACACTTTCACACACTTTCACGCTACAATTTTCTGCACTGCACTATAACAGCTGTGTAGTGAGGAAAGAGTGTAGTTGAGTGGGGGATAACAATGTACCTTGAAACACCCGAAATAACTGCCATCTATGTTGAGTTTTAGTAGCGCTTTTACATTTTTATACACCAATAAAATCCATCCAGTGAACCAGTGTGTGGTCATCATCCGTGGTGAATGCTTATATTTTGTTTCGAAAAGTTGACCGTTTTAGTAACATTTCTTACTTTTTGTTATTGCATCATATTTTGAAAGTGTTTCCAAGTAAGTGTAACTATTTGTCAATATTAGACGAAGTAGTATGTAGGGTTTCTTATATGATTAAATTTCAATAATGTGCAAGTCATTCATAAAAATAATGAGATTTATGTAATGGCGTCACCTCATGTACTTTGAAACAAATAGGGTCTTGTACCATGAAACACTTACATATGCGGCATAAGAAACAAATAAATTTATTGTTGGCGTTAATATTTCTTTTGCACTAAAAGCCTGAAACACGACAACTTTTGTTTTTAAGACAACACTTTCTAATATAACAAATTTACCTATTACGTTGACCCCCCTAAAGGGGTAGCTACCCCCTTATTTTTATTAAATATAATTGTGTAGCTTTCAATATCTCATTTGAAAGGTATTTCAATTCTCTATTAAGCGGTGTTCCGTCCGCTTGGTGGTGGAGATTCATCACTTTAAAGTTGAGAAATATTTGACTTGAGACTGTTGTAACTTGGTAACCAAGCAACGGAAATTCACAAAGTGGCGTTGTATTGCACTTGGTTCGTAAATAACTATTTTAATGTGCTCTCACGTGATCCCCTTTTTAATTTTAAAATATTAAAGTGTAGTAATTATTGATTTTCAGGAAAGGCTTTAGAATGCCCAGAAGTAAAACGGGAGTTAGGCGACCTCCAGTTGATGTTGACAGCCTTAAAGAGGCAGTATTAGCAGTTGCGGATGCAGGAAAAACCATTTCTCTCCGAGAAGCGGCAAAAGTCTATAATGTATCAACTGCCACTCTATCACGACATATTCGTACTTACCGGGAAGCTGGCAACGAAGAATTAAAATATGAAAATCGGTTAGACATAAAGAAGGTGTTTTCAGCAGAAGAGGAGAAGAGTCTGGTAAACTACATCCAGACTGTCGCAAAGATGCACTATGGCCTGACCAAAAAAAGTGTGCGTCAACTTGCATTTCAGTTTGCAAAAGCCAACAATAAAAAAGTTCCACCCAAATGGGAAAGTGAGAATGTCGCAGGTGAGGAGCCGATGCGACACTTTATGAAACGGCATGATCGTTATTTATCCATCAGAAAACCGGAGGCAACTAGTTTGGCACGAGCCACGAGCCACAAGCTTCAATCGAATAAATATTGAAAAGTTCTTCTCCAATTTGGAATATGTTCACCGGCGATTTACGACCATTCCGCCTGAACGAATTTGGAACGCCGACGAAACTGGGTGCACAACAGACCAAATTCCACCAAAGATCGTTGCACCTAAGGGCTTGAAGCAAGTAGGAAGTGTTACTTCTGCAGAACGGGGACAGTTAGTATCTGCGATTTGTGCAGTCAGTGCTACAGGGAATCATATCCCTCCTATGCTGATTTTCCCAAGAGTTAACTTTAAAGATTTCATGACGATTGGAGCTTTCCTCGGCACTCTTGGCTCAGCAAACCCGTCTGGCTGGTCTACTGATGAACAATTCGTGAAATTCATGAAGCATTTCATAACACATGTGAAACCTACGCGTGAGCAACCAGTGCTTCTTGTAATTGACAACCACGAGACCCACCGTTCTTTTGATGCCGTAGACCTTGCTGCAAAGAATGGTATTCATATCGTTACTATTCCACCCCACACTAGTCACCGCTTACAGCCGTTAGATGTTACGGTATTCGGACCATTTAAAACGTTTTACAACCAAGGTTTGGAAGCATGGCACATAAACAATCCGGGGAAAACTTTTACAATATACAATGTCGCTGATATAGTAGGCATTGCTTTTCGTCGAGCTTTTACAATCACCAATATTTGCAATGGGTTTAAAAGTGCGGGAATCTACCCTCTAGACAAAGAAGTGTTCACAGATGACCAGTTTTTGCCTGCATCGGTTACTGACAGACCGATTCCCGACAATATAGAAGGAGCAACAGCAGGACCTTCTAATGAAGCAGAAGTTGCACGGTCATACAATGCTCAAAACACAGCAAACAGTCCTAAGAAATCTGATTCTGTAACCTTTTTCCGATTTCCGAAAATTAGACCTTTTCCAAAAGCGCCCGCCCGGAAGAAGCAAAAAAGACGTTGTGGCTCTACAAAAGTTCTTACTGACACTTAGTAAGAAAGAATTAAAACAAGAAAAAACAGAAAGGCAAAACCAAAAACATATTGCCCCTAAAAAGCAGAAAATAACTAAAATTTTATTTAATAATGGCGGCAGTGATGAAGAAGTATTGTATGAAGAAGAGAGCGATATTGAAGGCAAAACTCTTAGCGATGTTATATCTTCCTCTTCTGACGATGAATACAGTATGGATATGATGCCTCCAAAACTAGATGAAATCACAGTTGGGGATTTTCTTCTTATCAGCTTTAGAGGAAAAAAAGAAACGGTACACTATGTAGGTTGCATCCTGAATGTAATTTCTTCTAGTGAACTTTCTATTAGCTTTTTACGTAAATCATCAAAGCAAACGTTCCATTACCCAGCCGTACCGGACGTAGCAACTGTCGACATACAAGATGTAGTTGTAAAACTCTCTCCAATATTAACATATGGCACTGCAAGAACCAAACGTCTAAAGTATTTTAAGTTCTCCTTTTGTAGATTTAATGTAAAGTAGGACTAAAGTTTATTATATAAGTTTAGAGAATAAACAGTAATATTTGATTTTCCAATTTATTTTTATGTTGTCTCAAGGTACAGTGGTACATGTTTCAAGGTACACGAACATTGTTGTACCTTGTAACAATACAAGGGTTTTCAGGAACTGATATAATTAGTTTCATTTTAAAAGCTAAAAGTTTACGAATATGTCCTGTGGTCAAGTAAACTGTAAATTATATTTTAGAACTCAAATCAATGTATTACGCCAGATGATTAAAAAGAAATTAAATCAAATGTAAAAAGTGTTCTAAGGTACGACAGTCTCTTGTATGTAAATCGGTGTAACACGGCGAAGTTCTTATGCACGACGTTCGTAGATTGTTAGTGCAGCTTAGTGTAGTTTGATTTGAAATAGTTATAGGTTAGTTACTAGGTAATATCATGGATGTATTATTATATGGATAGCGCATTCTGTTCACGGATTGACTCTAACATTAAAGTGAGAGGTTGCACAAGTGAGATAGAGCTAGAATAGGTAAAGGATTCATATACGCCCATAAGATTTACATTGTTATTTTGGTTTCGTTTAGGTATTTATCCGTTTATCTCGTTTAATATTGATCGGATACCGACTTGAATATATGAAATGCGTAGCGGAATAAATAGAGAATAACTTGTAGTTAGGTTTTTATTATAGATACCTAAGTAAATACTATTAAATATATTAAGAAAGCCCATCAATGCGTTTCCCCATATAGGTATGAAATATATGTTAAATCCTCCGCACAAATAATATATAATACTGTACCCTGCTGTCAAACATTACCTTTATTATTTTAAAAACTTGCAGAATCACTTTTATGAACAACAATCATTAAATTCGCACCATTACCAATTAATTAAACTAATTTTACACAATTATTTCATTTTGAGATTGCATCACTACAATAACACTGTTAATGCAGGAGGCGTAAGAATTAGGCCGATGCATACAAAGATAGTAATATTTAAACACCAATAAATAATTTTGTATTAGTTTAAGTTTCAATAAATTAATATTTTAATGTTTGTTTAAATTTGAGCAATACATTTTTGTTCTTTGTTAATAAGAATTAATTTTTAATTTAGTTTATTTCATGCTCATTATACGAATTTTATGTATTCCTTTAGTTTATGGTAATTGTATATTTCACGCGCCAATACCTGAGACAAAGATATTGAAAACGGTTTTGTGATTTTTGGCACAAAGATTATGAATATCCCATAAATCACTTTAAAAATCAATTTCATTTAATATATTGGGAAAATCTTGCTTACGAATATTTTTTTATGCATATACACACCGTATACCTCCTCCAACACGTGTTTTACTCCACCTTACCCATATAACGCTAAAAGGTAAGTGTTATATATTATTTGTGCCGAAGATTTAACATATATTTCATACCTATATGGGGAAACGCACTGATGGACTTCCTTAATATATTTAATAGTATTTACTTAGGTATCTATAATAAAAACCAAACTACAAGTTATTCTCTTGATTTATTCCGCTACGCATTTCATATATTTAAGTCGGTATCCGATCAATATTAAACGAGATAAACGGATAAATACCTAAACGAAACCAAAATAACAATGTAAATCTTATGGGCGTATATGAATCCTTTGCCTATTCTAGCTCTATCTCACTTGTGCAACCTCTCACTCTAATGTTGGAGTCATTGCGCTGCGCTTGTTTAGTTTATTAGGCGCTATCCATATATAATACATCCATGGGTAATATGGATAATGAAGAAGAAATTTTTGAACAATTTTTAGAATTTCAAGAACAGCAATAAAAATTGTCGTCAAAGAGGTATGTATATAGAAATCTGCGTTGCAATACATTTTTATACACACCAATAATTCGAAACAAATATCCAGATTCGTCTTTATAGTGCCCACAATTATCATTCTTTACTAAAACAACACGTCTAGTTGGATACTCATAGCCCATTGTAAATGAAATTACTTAATTTAATCAAATGCGTATGCAAATTACGTTTTAAGAACATGCAAACATTGTACATAACCCATAGAGGTTATATATATATGGAGGAAGAATGTTGCGTGGAAGGGGTGAACCCGTGTCGGCCATACTTCTTGGGATGAGAAGTATATAAGAACTTTTTGTATATAATAGTGTATGCAACTGAATCAGCATTCTTATGTTGTACTGTATCTACATACGCGGCGTATTTGTGAAATTATGTTCCGTAGTGCATATAGATAAGGACTTCATAAACTTTCAATACTTTTCTATTCAATTCACTTACAATCTAGGAAAAGTTATATTACTATTTTATTTATGAACATCGCTAACAGAAAAGCACCTATACTGACGATTATGTAAGTATAAAGTGATTCTTGTAGACTTCATAAATATAAAGATCGCTTTTTCTTTGTAATCATTGGTCAATTAACTTTTCGTCTGTCTTAAAATAATTTCAATAATGAATTGAAATTTTGAAACATATGAAATCGGCCGAATTAACGGATATAATAAAAACAATTATAAAATTAAGCCCTAATTTAATGCTAGGAGAAGGTGAGTAAAGTATTTTGTAAAATAACGTTTAATAAAACCTCATAAAGCGATTTCTAAAAATTAATCAAAGCAGGATCGTATCTGGTTGGTCCTGGTTCTTAAAAATTTGAGTTTTCTCGTTACCACAATGACATTTGTTTGAATATTCATCTGTTAAACAGCGAACATAAATTTCATCATAAATTTTATAATGTATTATACACCACTAAAACCAGGTATACAGATATTTGGGTGTAATTATTTATCTCTAAAAACGACAATTGTATATATACTGAAGATGGGTGCTCAACACAAAATGCACATCTTTAAATTAAAGTTGTGAAAAATAGAGTGTCCGTTGTACTATTATGTATAGACTATATATTTTTGCTTTACTATCTGAATAATTTATAACACTAACATCCATATTCGACTTTAATCTTTATATAAGTTGTGCTAACTGTAATTCTATTTTATGTTGTGTTAAGTCTGCATGTTTACTGTTTAGTTCTTGTTAGAATTTATTATGCTTTGTGTAAATGTTTATTTCTCTCTGATGTATTAAATGAAATAATTTCAGTAAAGATGCAATATGTTTTACAACATTGTGTTTCATTACTTCCCCATACCAGTCTTCTAATAATTTATATCTAATATGCGTTTTGCTTTCTACACTTCCACTTTGTTGTTTGCCAACTACATTCATACAATTTTTACCATAGTTAAAATTACTTAACAAAAATTAAATGTAGACCTCGATTTAGTACATTATTATAAGCACTTATAAGTAAATTATTTTAGTACATAGCTAAACTACTATATAGGTTCACTTTATACGCCTAAAGATAGTCCACCACTATGACTAGCACTTATGTAAAGCGGTTATGTATTTGAAGCTATTTTGAAATTCCCACGTAAAAATCCCAATAAATATGGTGGACATTCGGCTTTACTTTTGACGGAGTGGGGACTTATATACTCAGCTTCCATGTATATAGTTCTATGACATAACCTAATTCTTCTACACTACACCACTCGTCACACTTGCTAAAATTTACGTGTAGCTTATCGAGTGTGGCGGGATAATTTCTGAATTATTTGAACAACACGATTTTACAACGAACAAATTGTAGTGTAAAGTAGTGTAACACGTAAAATCAACGAACACATTTTATGTCACACTTCCTGTCCTATTGTGTAGTAGTATACACAAATCACTAACATATATAGATACCCGACGCCCGTGTATTAGGTTTAAACCGAATACTGAAGCACCTCTGGTGCTTGAAGGAAAGAAGTAATTTAATTTAGCGGTAAATTCAAACGGACGTCAGTAATAACTTGTGAATGATTTATAATAGTTATTTGTGTATTTAGCGAAAAGTGACACATTATTGCGCGAGAGCAATAATGTCCCTTTTTGCCTGTAATACATACAACATTTTTTCTAGAATCACTTAATAAAGCGAAACTGTTTAAATTATAAACTTTATTGTAAAATACTTATAACAAATGGTCAATAGAATAGACTGCAATAATTCACTTATCGGCATTATTTGCAACCTGGAACCTGAAAGTGACGATTTTGGTGCCTTGGCTTTCTCGGGAAAATATAGGCAACAAATACGGTTTCCAAACATTTACATATTTTCTTCGCATTATACCATTCTATGAAGTGGTCGCTTCTCATTGTCTTTGATTATTCTGACAAAAAATTCAAACTTACGGCTCGTGCAGCATTTCTGATCTCAGGAAGTGTACTCAGAATATCACTATCACTATTTTCTATAATTTTCTTCAAATATATTTTTTAGTATGCATGCATCATAAACCAATTAAAACACACTCATAAGCGTGCATAATCGGGCCTTTATCGCACGGCGTGCGTAAAAAGGTTGCTTGGTAACAGCCAATCCCAAACGTATAATAGTCCAGTGAAATGTCAGGAAATGTCAACTGACATATAGGTACATATGTACCTATATCATTAACGTTAAAGCCACTCCGCTTCGCGTCGTGGCTTTAAACTCGTTACTCGTGCTTTAAAAGCTTGATTATGCACTAGTGTCATAATATACTATTTTCCACTACTAGCGTTAGAAAACGTCATTATTTGGTATGTTTTCGGGCCGAGAAGATGAATTTCTCTCCTAGTAGTCAATAATAAAAATTATCTCCTACTAGTAAATAATAAAAACAATTGTGTAGTATTTGTCTTTATAATGAATGAAACACAGTTTAATGTAAATACGTTTACTTAAAAAACACAAAAACGTCACAAAATAAAAACCGAAAAAATACTTCCTCACCCTCAACGTTCACCCAACGTTCTCCTTTTATTATCCCTCCCTCAACCTACTTGTCGACTGGCGGCAAATTTGAAAATTCAAAAATACAATACCACAGTCGGCCAGCCTGACATAATGATCGTCTCGATCATGAAGCAGTAACACAGATCTTAACCTACTACTTACATCTAAAGTATACGTTATCACACATAAGCGCCTACATCTACATTACATTAAGTATACAAAAATATTCTTAATTCTAATACAATTTATTGAAACAACTAAAAGTTTAACATACATACGGTTTCATATGTGATGGATCCAGAACTCCCTTATAAGGTTTATTAGTGAGCTGAAAACCTTCTACATCTTCGACTACATATCTGTCATTGTCCAAAATGGCCGTAATTACATATGGACCTTTGAATTTGGGCAATAGTTTCTTATTTACTCCTGGTGTTGAATCAGTATTAGATATAAGTACATAATCTCCTACTTTGTAATGCTTAGGACTTTTATGAGTTTTATCATAATATTCCTTATTATATTTCTGTGCCTTCTCTATTTCTTCTGCAGCTTTACGCCTCATTTCTTCAACATTTGATTCCTCATCATCTCCAATCAACGCACGTATGTCACCTTCTATTTTCCCACGTTGATTCAACCCAAATAATAACCGACTTGGTGTATCCTTTGTGGACCGATTAATTGTATTATTGAGGGCAAATTCAACCCTTTCCACTTGTTCGTCCCATTCATTCTTCTCGTTAGTCATTTTAGATAGCATTGGTGTAATAGATCGGTTAATTCGCTCCACCTGACCATTAGCTCGTGGAACTCCAACGGCTATTAGGTGATGGTTGATACCTTCTTCTTCAAGAAATTCCTTAAACATCACTGACGTGAAGGCCGTACCTCTATCGGATATTACCTGACGTGGCTTACTGTAGGATCTAAAGTAATTCGTTAAACATTTAATTGCTTCTTTAGAATTAGTAGTTTTAGTATTATACAGACGAACAAACTTAGTGAAGGCGTCTATAATCACGAAAATATATCTGTTATCAGATCGCGTTTTATCTAAAGGACCATAATGATCGATATGGGTCACCTCGAAAGGTTTATCTCCTTTAGGAATATTGTGTAAAAATCCTTCTGATTTACCTCCAGGTATGTTGTAAACAAGACATTTTAAACAGTTGGATATATACTTCTGCACCTTACTCCGCATTTCAGGGAACCAATACGATCGACTTAGTAATTCTAGTGTTTTACTCAATCCAAAGTGTCCTACCTCGTCATGACACGTACGTATGACATTCGATTCCATATGCATAGGTACATAAAATAATAATTGGTCATTCTTGTGTTTTATTTTCTTGTATACCAAACCATTTCTCAGTTCAAACGAAGGATGTTCTCGATTTTCTAACACGTTTTTAAGTTTAGTAATATCAGGATCTTCATTTTGTCTAATCGAGAGTGTTTGTTCAAAAGTATTATCCTCTAGTATGAGAATTTGTGGAATGCGGCTTAATGCATCAACATGCCTCATACTCTTATTGGATCTATGGACCACCTCATAATTATAATTCTGTAGCTGCAAAACCCACCTGATAATACGAGGATTAATCTCACTCTTCTGCATTGTCATCTTTAGACTGTTGCAATCTGTAATAATTTTGAAATGTATGCCACCTAGATATACGTGAAATCGCTTTAGTGCATAAATTATAGCCAATGTTTCTAATTCAAAGCTGTGGTATCGCGGTTCAGCAGCGTTAGTACGTTTACTAAAATATGAAACTGGTTTAAATAAATTGTTATCTTGCTTTTGTAGTAATATAGCGCCGAAACCTAATGCACTGGCGTCACAATGCAATTGAGTATCCAATTTAGGAGAATAAATGGCTAATACCGGCTGTTCTACTAACTTCTCTTTTAATAACTCGAAAGCCTCTAATTCTCTATTCCCAAAATGAAACGGTGTGTTCTTCTTTATAATATCATATAGTGGCTTCGCTTTAATCGAAAATTCAGGTATAAATCTACGAAAATAGCTACTAAGACCCAGAAAACTATGAACCTCTTTGGCGTTTTTGGGTATCGGATATCTAACTACGGCACATATATTATCAGGACTAGGACGTATACCTTCAATATCTACTAAGTAACCTAGATATATGATTTTGTTTTTCAAAAAACTGCACTTATCTAAACGCAAACATAATAAATTGTTTACCATTCTCTCAAGTACTATTTTCAATATTTTTATATTTTCCTCTATAGTTTCAGTCGCAATTAAAATGTCATCTAGGTAGATTAAAACATCACCCTTGGCTATCAAATCCCTGAATATTTCATTTATGTATCTTTGAAAAACTGATGCCGAATTACAAAGACCAAATGGCATTTTTAGGTATTCATATTGATTGAAAGGAGTTACAAATGAGGTGTACTTGATAGACTCTTTAGCTACATCAACATGGTGAAATGCGTTTTTTAAATCTAAGGAGGTAAAACATTTTTTATCTCTTAGATGGTCTAGATGATCATCAATTAACGGTAATGGATAATGATCTTTTATTGTTAATTTGTTAAATTCTCTGAAGTCGACACACATCCTTACATCACCCGATTTCTTTTTGACAAGTACAATTGGGGAACTATACTCTGAACTACTTTCGCGAATGATACCTTGTTGTAACAAATCGTGTGTAATTCGCTTAACCGACTCCTTCTCACTATATGAAAGACGTCGCGGTTTGAAATAAAATGGTTGCTCATTTTTTAAAACAATTTTCATCTCATACTCTACGGTGGGTTTCTTAGGTCTATCAGGCTTTACATAGTAATCATCAAATATCTGCACTAATTGTTGTTTTACGTTAAAATTAAGAGATTCTTCTATATCAATTTCAATATCTGCTTCATTAACCGCCTCAATATTTAAAATTTCATTAGCAAAATCATCAGAACTATCAACTATTACAGCAGGCTTTACTATCAGCTTATCGCTAAACATTACAGTAATGCTTGGACTAGATATAAAATCCCTACCCAACAAACAGCTATATGACATTGTTAACTTAGGTACTATATAAAACGTTAATGGTAATTTTATATTTTCAATATTTACGTCATCCCTAAACATACCTAATATATTTAATGTTGAATTATTTAAACCTTTCCAAATGCAACCGTCAATATACTCATCTCTTAGTTCAACAGGTACATATTCCTCGCTAATTAAAGATATTGGTGAACCACTGTCGACAATTGCGTTAAGGAAATGTTTGCCATTACCTATATTTAACTCTATATCATACATATATGCAGGCGTAGATATCTTCTCTACCAACATAGCAGAATTACCTTCTATTTTCCGCGTACCATCTGGACAATTTTTTTTATATGTCCTTCTTTACCGCATCCATAACAGGAACCTCTAGGCAACTGGGGCTTCTTGCATTCTGAAGACAAATGACCAAATACACCACAATTAAAACATGTTGGATTGCGTGTTTTCTCTTGATTATGTGTTACATTATTTCTTGGTGTACTGCCGTACTTTGTGGATGTTGAAATTTCTGTCTTCTTTTCGTCTGTTCTTGAAGTAAACCTATTTCTTCTCGCCAAATTGACTCTATCATATCTCATTATATCCTGGAAGAGCTCATCTTCGTCGGCATGGTTTCTTGTCATAATATAATTGCTAATCTCTCTGGAATATAAACCGATGGCTACTTGCTCCTTGATCTCACTAAACGGCAGTTTCAGCAATTTACACAGCCTAACCTTTTCATGGTAATATAAACTCACATTTTCTTTTGCTTCTTGCGTTTTATTCTGCATCTTCTTCCAGTTTTCCGTTACGCTTTCTTCCCATAGAAAAGTATTTTTGAATGCATATTTAAACTCAGGCCACCCTACGAGTTCTAGCTGCCTACTTTCGAACCAAAACTTTGCAGCACCCTTTAAATGCATTCTTGCCTTTTCGAATGTAAATGAATCAGGCCATTCATGAATACGTGCCATTACCTCTATCTGTTCCAACCATGATTCTGCTTCTTGATGTCCGAGTTCGCCATTGAAATCGTTCACATTCTTAGTTAGGTCCGGTGCTATCGTAAAATTTTTAGTCGTACCTCCGCCATTTTGTACAATCTTGATTAATTCACTATTCTGTTTCACAACTGCATTTAATGTTTTTAACATATCAGCCATACTAATATTTTCTTGTTCATCTTTTTCATTAACTTCAATAATTTCAGGCTCCATATTTTTTGTTAGAAAATTCTCAAAGTTTTCCTCGCTAACAATACGTTTCTCGTCACCCATTCGTATCGTCGCCGTGCGTTAACCGATTACTTTTTAACTTTTTCTTCACTTCTCTTACACTTTCTACTCTGTTAACCCCGCACCTGATGTAGTATTTGTCTTTATAATGAATGAAACACAGTTTAATGTAAATACGTTTACTTAAAAAACACAAAAACGTCACAAAATAAAAACCGAAAAAATACTTCCTCACCCTCAACGTTCACCCAACGTTCTCCTTTTATTATCCCTCCCTCAACCTACTTGTCGACTGGCGGCAAATTTGAAAATTCAAAAATACAATACCACAATTGACAATAATAAAATTATGATTTATTCAATAAAAATGTATAGAATAGAAATAATTTGAATATAAAACCATAGATGTCGTATAGATGCACGAATGAAATCCGCAATTCAAGAAAAAAGGTTAGGTTAACATTGAACATAAATAAACAAAGTAGGAAATACGTAATTTGGTAAACACTACTTATTAAAATAATACTTAATAGCGCAATTATGGCAGGTTATGTTAATTCCTGACGTACTGGCTTGCAATAAAATCTCGTACACCTAGTTTTACCTATATTGATTTCACCTTTTGTGACATTTCTAATTTGACGTTTCATTTCCAAAAGTACACTATTTTTATAAGTCACCACAACCTCTATGCATAGTGTCACATCCGTCAAATCTAAAGTCAGCTTACATTGAAAGATAATCTTCAAAAATTAACTTGCTTGACATTAAGGTGTACGAGATTTTATTGCAAGCCAGTGTACCAGTATTTTTCATACTCTATTTGATTTGGTTCCTTGCGGATTTCTGCAGGAGTACAACTACTGTCTGACTTTTTTTTTTTTGGTATTGTGACAAGACATGAATAAAATCTCAATTTGACATTAAATGTTTATTCATTTGTTTTTACAGACTAACATGTTTTCTATGGATATCTTAAATTAAACATTTATCGGAACGGCTTATTATATTACATTATTGAGAAAGCAGTTAAATATGCTAGTAGTGGAAAAAATAGTATATAAACCACGGCAGAGAAGATTTTTCTCAGCCTCTTAGCCATTATTTTTGCGAGAAATTATTGTGCTTCGCGATATGTCAATTTGAATGTTACATACTGGTTGCTATTAGCTTTGTTTTGGTTCGTAAATCGCAAGATGTTATAAAACTGCGCCGGATAGAATGCGTAGATGCAAAACGTCTGGAATTGTTGCGGATATTTACGGATTTGCACAAAACCAGAACGACTATTTACTCGATTGTAGTGTCATCTGCACAACATAAATATGTACTAGTTTTAGAATTGTTTAGAATATACAATAAAGACACGATATACAGATTATCAATATTTAAAATGAATGTGACTATTTATTTGGAATCAACAGAAGATGACAACTTTTTTACAAGAGATAAAATTTTGACTCTATTACAATTGTATAAGTTGTATAAACGTAAAGTAAATAATAATAAATTTCTCTAAGCATCTCGATGAGACAGATCGTTTGCACGATTTGTTCATCCTTATCCGAAGAGGACGAACTTGATACAAATGCTACTAATTCGTTGATAGATCCAATCGTCTATAAATACTATCTATCATATATGATAAAGCGCGTGCGCCGCTAAACCTGTCGAACATTGTCCACACCTCGGAGCATGAACGATCTGTGACGGTTTAAAATAATTGTGGATAAAGTTCATGTAATGGATCTTTAGACACACGTCATTGTTTGATGACATAAGCAAAGATTGTTGGTTAATCTACCTATCCTTATTTAATATCGGTGTCGAATATTCAAGCGCGAAAAATACGTATGTCTGCAATACAAATCATATCTAGACTACTGCCTTAATCAAGTGTCAAATTGTACATCATTAGTATTCATTGTCATAACTTATTTGCAATATGACATATTTATATAATAGGACTTTATTAAAAAGGCGAAATTCATCTTATAGATGCTCTCTAAACGTTATAATCAAACGTAATGCGTGTTTTAGGTTAATGCTCAATTGGTAGAATCCTAACCATAGAAAAATCCTAACCTACTTTGTGTGTATGTTTACTGTCAGAAATGTGTATTTTAATGCATTATGTATATAGTGCTTGACTTGAACTAGAAGTACCGATTTGATTCGTACGCATAAAAATTGATGACGTGCGTCTAAAGATCGATTACACGAACTGTACTTCTTTAACGAAACCAGAACAGATAACTCACAAATCAAAAACAGTACGGAAATAACCAGAATGCTTTTTATCAACTGCGCTTGCGTCGGACGTCCGAGGACTTTTATTTTTCGAAACCAGAACAAACCTATTGACAACACACAATTTTCAGACTTGATCTCTCTAGAGCGATAAAGTGACAGTCAGTGACGGTCTTCGGTACCTAAACATCAACTTTTCGTTGTTAATGATAAGCAAAAAAGCATTCTTTGTCAAGTGATTGCAGAAAAATATATAATTTACATAATTTACTTCAGAAAAAGAGAGACTGATTTAAAAAATTCGGATAAAATTTCTTATCTTGTTTCACGTCTCGGTTGTCTCTGATTTCATTTATAAAAACACAACTCACGATTTTTCAATCAATTACGATAAAACATCAAGGTTGCTACCGGTCCGACATCTATATTTGTAGTCTAAAACTTATTGACTATCATTTTAAATTTTTATGTAGATTTCGGCCACTATGCCATGTTCTACTTCTAGTTAAAAAGTTTAACAAAGTAATGAATAGATCTATGAATATAATTTAAGATTATATGGCTTCATAGTAAAATTCTAAGCACCTACCGTTTTTAATATTATGTAAACTGTATTTTTAGGTTTTCATGTAAGTATGAATTTGACGATAAGCAATAAATATACTCGTACTAAACCACTAAATATTTATCCATTACTGTCGGAGTTAAGTTTGTTAATATTATTAAATAAATGATAAATTGTTGAAAAATTTATACCAATTGAAACCCCACCACTTCCACATTCTGACGTCAGTAATATGGCCGGTGAGTACTTGTTCCTAGCAATGTTAAATCTATTTTATGCTTATTTACAATATTATTTACTTTGCAGATCTATTCGCAAAAGTAAATTGCACTTATTGTCAAGAAGAAATAAACGGTGTTAGAGTGCAATGTAGTGTTTGCGCTGATTTTGATTTATGTCTACAGGTGAGGTCATGTGATATACATTGGTCTATAACTGTTTTGTATAGATGTCGCTATTTTGTTGTGCGTTATTTAAAAATTTTAGTGCTTTTCAAGCGGGGCTGAGGCTGGAACACATAGAAATGACCACCCTTATAGATTTATGGTGAGTGATTTTATATATAAAAAAGTACATGTATATCTTATTAATCAGTTTCTAAAAATACACATTTCAATTTCTTCGTAAATATTTCATTTTAAGCAGGGTCTAGATTATTATATTTATCATTTACTGAAGATTGATTCCTTTTGCAGGATCATTGTGCTGTTAGTGTATTCGGTGGTCGTGGAAATTGGACTGGACGAGAGCAGTTGTTGTTATTGGATGCTATTGAATTATACGGCTTTGGAAACTGGGAACTCATTAGTAGACATGTTGAAACAAGGACACCAGAAGGTATATTAGCCATAACGGGTGGCCCTATACCTTCTTAATATTAATATGTACATCGTTTAAGTATATTTTATTTATTTTTGCAGAAGTTAAAGAGGAGTACACCTTACGTTATTTGGATGGTAATATAGGTAAAGCTACTTGGCATGAAATTGGTGATTGTCGACCTATATTACATGATCACACACATGAAGACAAAGGGCCATTATCTCCTGAAGTAACTTGCCGTTTACCACCTTTAGATGCTACACCAGAAGAAGCTAGACAGCTAGGTTATATGCCACATCGGGATGATTATGAGAGGGTAAGTTAAAAGAGTATAGTAATTTATAACACTCATATATTTTGTTAGTATGTCATGTACAGAGTGGGCCAAATTGGATACTTTTAATAGGTAACTTATGTTTCTGAAAGAATTAGACAGAAACTAATCCATGTTTCTGGAGCTTGATTTTAAAGAAAAATCGACTGGTGTAATCCATATTTTTGTATCTTCCTTAATTTAAGCAATACAGAGTGTTTTACAAAAATATGCAATTCTTAAAAATGCTTGCAACGTTTTTATTTGCGAAAATGCTTGATTTATATAAAAACTATTGTATTTCATTCTATTGTGCAGAATAAATGTTACTTGTTCTCTGGTATATCTATAACTTGTGATTTTTATAATAATAATTTATTTATATAAATTATTACTATTATTCTAGAGATTCCAATCGCGCAAAAAACGTTATAAGCATGTCGAACGTTAAGGGTTACCGTTCTGAGTCGCTTCGCTCCTCCTCCAAACAATTGTCTTCGAACGGTAAACAACTGCTCCATGGTTTCTATGGTTTTGCTTCAAACAAGTCATGTGTCTTTTTGATGCTGTCGTTCCTAGTTCTGTTTTGTAGATCTGTTTAATTCACTTACCGTTCAGTGAACGTTAAGTAAATTACTTACCGTTTTGTTACACATAGCAACCAGTAATAGTAACTTACCGTCGTGGAAACAGACACGGTAAACTGATAAAAACAACCAATCGCGCAAAAAATATAGTAACCAAATACAATACATAAACAAAATACAATAAAACTATTAGGACACTTTTTGACACACAATTCTATGATCTCAATTATTTTTCTTTTAAATTCTTATTTTTTGAAATATCAAAACTTGCGTTTTTTTATATGGAACACTATATATTTTTACAGTATTGAAAAGCACATAAAATTGCCTTTAAAATGATATAGCACACTTGATATATTATTTAAACAGTTTTTACATTATTTGATTCTGTGTTTGCAATTTCACGGTATTTTAAGATGGCTATGGATGCTGGTGAATGGTGAATAAACAAATAAAAGATTTCAACAAGATAAAAAAAATGTTTTAATAAGTACTACAAATAACAATTCAAACAAAATTAAACTAACGAAACCATTAATAGGATTACTGATATTATAACTAGAGAAATAAGATAGGTTACACTGTAAAAATTCATAATATATTGAAATTTTTAAATTAATCACGGTTAGAACTAAAACAAGCTGGTTTCCAAAATTCATATCGACATTTTTAAACGAAATGTTTTTGGAATATACCTTTGAACCGTAAAAAATGTAAACATTATAAATTATAACAAGTTTTCAAATTGTCCGCCGTTCTGTTGCAAACATAATCGACACCGTTTTCTTACGTTCTGAGCTGAGCTCACCAACTCGAGCGGAGATAGAGAGCCGAAAGCTTACAAAACTGCAGCTTCTAATTCTAATATAAAAAACGCAAGTCTTGATAATATTTCAAAAAATACGAGTTTAAAAGAAAAATAATTGAGATCATAGGATTCTTCGTCAAAAAGTGCCTTAATAAAATTTTTATATAAATCAAGCATTTTCACAAATAAAAAAGTAACAAGGGATTTTTAAGAATTGTATATTTTTATAAAACACTTTGTATTGCTTAAATTAAGGAAATATGGATTACATCAATCGATTTCTCTTTAAAATCGAGAAACATGAGTTAGTTTTTGTCTAATTCTTTCAGAAACATAAGTTTCCTATTAAAAGTATCGAATTTGGCCCACTCCAGACATATGCAAAGCTCAAACAGTAGTACAGTAGTATTAATTAGTGATGTGTAAAACTGCTATTTTTCATTAGCAGCTACAAACTGCTACTGCTACTTTTCGTTACTTTTACTTTTGTAGCAGTTACTCCTATATAGCAACATACGTACTATATACTTTAAATAAAGCATTTTTCGTTAAATACGGCTATTTTTTAATATCTTATTGTCTTACATAATAACTAATAAACGTTACAACATTTTCTGTCTTTTTCAATATTGATTGTGAAACTGCTACAAAAAGTAGCAGTTTCTTTTAATATTCGTTAGCTGCTACAAACTGCTAACGATAGTTAGCATTTTCAAAATAGCAGTTTGCTTCGTAGCAACCCATCACTAGTATTAATAGCTGTTGTTAATCATTCCACTATGTTTGATTTTTGTAACACTATGAACTGTGATTTCCTATCAATCATATTTGAAGTCTCAAAAGTTCTTAGTTTAGTTAGTTCTGCCTTGTGACGCACTTTTGTGTAGGATAGTTTTTTTAAGAATAATTAATAACATAATTATAGGACATAGAAATCATAAATTATTGCTTTGGAGAGAGTATTTTCTCGTTGTCCGTTTAATGCAATTAAGCTTTCGTTGAAGTGTTTATTCTTTTTTAAATATAAGTTGTTTAGCAATAATAAAAGTATTAGGAACTAGTTTAGGAGAATAGGTTGTTTTGAAATATAGCGCTCGATTTACACTATAGTTCCTTTTCTAGAAGAAGCGCCGAAAATCTTATCGGTGTAAAATGAACATTGAACATATAATGAGAAATACGCAGGTTCCGTATGTTAAAAGTTAAATAAAACAACGGACACTGTCGCATTAAATAATCAAAGAACGACTAATTTTATTAACCAATTAGAAAAACGTTACAATAGTACCTTTAATCTATTGCCAATAGGTGGCAAATACAGTAGTCAAACATTGATAATGCCAAGGAAAGTCTTATTCATTTATAATGTCTGTTACAACTAAGACTTTTTGTTAAAATATCTGCTGGCATCAGTTCAGTATATAGATACTCAATACTCATAATTTTATTTGCAACCATGTCTCTTAAGAAATGATGACGTACATCTATATGCTTGCTCCTTTTATGAAATACAGGATTACTTGTTAATTTAATAGCACTTTGGTTATCATTAAACAATGTTATACAACTTTCATTTCCTGTTAATTCCTTTGCAGCCTCAGACAGCGACATATATTCTGCTTCATTGCTAGCCAGTGCAACGGTCTTTTGTTTTGAGTTCTCCCAAGATACAAGAAGAGAACCGCAAAGCTTAAATACATAGCCCGTGTATGACCTGCTATCTATGTCATTAGCTGTCCAGTTGGTATCTACAAAACCTTGCAAATCTTAGCTGTCTCCTGAATATCTTAAACAATAATTTTCAATTGCCTTTAAATGTTTTAACACACGTTTAGCATTTTTTCCAATGTGTCTCATTGTACGTATTATTGAATAGACTTAGAAAACTAACAATATGATATATATGGCCTGGTTAACATTGACAAGTACATAAGACAGCCTATCAATTTCTGATAAGGATATTGAGCTCTTAGGTAATCACTGGTCTCATCGTCTTAGTTGAACTTTATCTCCATTGGAGTTTTGAAAGTTTTTACATCTAACATGTGAGAGCGGTCCTGGATTTTTTTTATATTTTTTTCTTAAAGTGTAGATACATTAAATTATATTGTCTACGTATCTTCTTTTTTTATATTATTAATAAATATGCCAAGAAAAAATATCAAAGTTTGAATTTTAAATTTACCACATTTATGACGTGATAATGGCTATATTCAGCCGGACTCATCGCTGGCAGCGTTAACCTAATCAATTGCATTCAATACAACGCTAAAGTCAGCGCTGAGGCTAGCGGACGCCATTTTTTGCAGCGGAAAGAAAATGCGCTGCGAAAGTAAGCGAAAGAGGTGGGGAGTCTCAAAAGTTGAAATTTAAAAATATGCAATACAGAACATGAGTTTAGCAATGGAAAATTAACATGGATTAAAATAAATGTTTAAAATTTTCGAGCTATAACTTGTAACTATAATACCTTAATAATTTGTACTTACTTTGCTCATACCAAATATTACACGTTGACAATGTAGAAATAGAAAAATTACACTAACTTATACCAAATTTAATGATTTAAATTGCAATTTAATATCACTAGATAAGTTCTTATTCGGGTTATGACCAAAACGACAAAATTTCAAACAGTTAAACTATGTATGTACACTGCCAACAGCTTGAAAGTTAACGACTCTTAACATACATATTTCTCTAAATTTTCTAGTGTAAATCTGCATTTCAAGGAAATTTAATACCTGTATTTCTAAACTTCAAATTTTGACAGTAAGTAGACAGTGCTTCAAATAATTAATATTAAATTTTAATGTATGTAACTAATGCAAATAATGAACTTATCATTTACATACATGTATCTTTATTGAATAAAATTGTTTTTAAATTAAGAAATTGTTTAGATAACTGAAATATAAAATAACACAACAAGAATTTAGAACGAATGCTGATTGAATTATTTTAATATTTTATCCATGCTCCATTGGCGTCGATTACTTGCTGTAAACGATTCCCCATTGACATAATAAGTGTTCTTGTATAATCTGGAGTTAGTTCTTTCCATGCTTCCACAATACTTTCCCAAAGTTCATTTCGATTGGCCGCTCTAAAATTATTTCTGTACAAACGTTTTGTCATTCGTCCCCAAACGTTCTCAATAGGATTAAGATCAGGACTCCTTGATGGCCATGGAAGAATATTAATATTTGTTGGTAGCAAGCCATTGACGCACAACGTTGGAGGTGTGAATTGGAGAGTTATCGTGCTGAAAAATGAAATTGTTCCCAAAAAGCTGCGTTACCGAAGGTAACATAATATTTTCCAGGAAATCTCTGTAATAGTTTCCAGTCAACCTTCCTTCAACATTCCAGTAAACACCAGGTACCAAACAACTGATCCAAGCCCACACCTGCACCGAAAATCTACCACTACGGTGCGTTGGCTTTATGTACCGTTCTTCATAACGCGAATGTGCAGGCCTGTACACACGTACCGGGCCGTCGTGGGATGACTGGAAGATCTTTTCATCTGAAAAAATAACGCGTTCCCAGAAATCGGCGTTTTCATTTACATATAAATTAGCAAAATTTAATCTGTCTTGCTTATGCTGTGGCTCTAACGCAAACTTTTTGGAAGCAGAATAATTTTTCAGCCCAAAATCTCGAATACGTTGCCTTGCTGTTGAAATGGAACCCGGAAAATGGGTTTCGTATGCCGCTTTCACTGCCGTTCCAAAGGGGTTTCTTTGAATCCAATTCACCAATGAAGCATCATCCTCCAACGTTGAAATTTTTCTCGCTCCACCACCATGCACATACGATACACCTTGATCAATATTCTGCTTTAATTTAAAAATGCAGGTTTTACTAACATGCAGATCATCTGCCACCGTTTGCATGCTCCAGCCATTTTCTAACAAAGTTCTTGCTTTTATTTTTTGAGCTTCACTGAGACGGGGCATCATACAATATTTACAGAAGTCTCAGATATTGTAATAAGGAAAATACAGTTTGACTGATTTTATGACACTTATGACAGTCTACTAATAGCGTTTTTGACTTATCGCAGTTTTATGCGCTGAGTGTATTTTTGTCCTTTATTAACAGTATGTATTAAAATAAAATAGAAATACATTCTGGTACAAAATAAGTCAAAAGCGCTATTATTATACATTATATAGGTAATAACGGTACATAAAGCCAGCTTTACACCAGGCTACGAAAATTTTCAGCAGTCGTTAACTTTGAAACTGTTGGCAGTGTACATCGAGCATGCGTCAGCGCTAATATTCATTACACACCATTCATTACGACCCAGCGCTGAGTTCCAGCGATGACACTCTCAGCGCTTAGTGATTAATCCGGCTGAATATAGCCAATGGTAAATTGACAGACAAGCTTGCCAAAAGTACGACATGAAAAGAGATAGAAATAACACATCAATGTTTTCTTAATCAGAAATGTAATCATTTTTTTTGTTAGCTACGTAAACGTCAATCTGTATTCTGTCATAGTATTTGTTTTCATATTTGTTTGATACACTATTGTGTTGTTATTATTTTGTGGTGTGCTTAGAGTTTTCAGTTTTAATTTGTGTATTTTTAACATTATCACTTTTGGAATCGTGCTTTATTTTTATTTGAAACTTATTTGATAACAATTAGTCATGAAATGTTTTGTATCTCGTCGCAAGAATAATTTTAAAATCAATCCGGAATAGCGTCTTTATTTCCAACATATGTTACAAAAAAATCAAAAGTATTTCTATATTAATATTAATAATGAAGTGAAAAGTGGCGGAGTTCAAATGCGTCACTAAAAGTTGACATCTGCTCTTCTACTCAGCCATTCTATCTAAACCTAAAGTTTAAACCCAAAAAGAGAGTAGTTGCATATGCCAAAAATGAGTGTACTTCAGGGATAATTTTTGTGCATATCTTCGTTTCTTTAGAGCGTTTTGGTTTATAATTAGTTATAATTTCGCTAATTCTCTTCTCATGCCATGGTTTAGCTATGTATAAAGGGTTTTCTGTATTAAATAATTAGAAACACATCGTCTGGCACAATATGGATGTCGGCTTTAAGAATGTGTTCGCTGACTTTTACTTCAGAGGCGAACGTTTTTATTGGCGCATTTCCTAATCCTTTTAGCAAAACAAAAGTATTATCATATTTTGGCGCTCCCATCTGCATCTAACTTCCGGCTTTTAACAAGTTCAGATTACTTCCGCTGTCAATGAATCCTTGTATAGAATGACCATTTATAGTCAAGAAAATATGTTATCACGAAGAGGACTGCCATCTCCCTGAACAAAGCATGTTCGGCAATTTTCTTCATTTCGTGTAGATGTTGTACCTGTTTGCTTGCAATGTGACCAAAATCATTTCAATTTCTTTCATCGTTAACAAATATTGAGTAAAAGTCACATCATTTTTCTTTTTACCTGTTGACAGGATTATATGCAATATACCTAGCACTATTAACGACTTTTCCAAATTCTTGCTTTACTTATAGGTTTTTATATTCCGGTATTTCAGTACACAACATGATTGCGCAACATAAATGTATTTCCTATACACGTCTTATCGTCAAAACGTTTTTTTTCTCTAATAATTGTCACTGTCAACACACCTATTCCCTACATGTAACAATGCTTGTACATTACTAACGTTTGTCGTTGATGTATTCTTACAAGTTTGAGCCAATAAAAAGAAGTACCATTATCACGTCACTAAAGGCGCGATTTACAAATAATCATTTATTTATTTATTTTTTTGCAATTCCAGTAACACTAAAATTATAATTTTTGCTATTACCTACACCAGATTATAGTAATCTTTCATAATATAATATTTATTAACACATTTAAAAAAACGGGACGGCCCCATTTATACATTACATACATACATTACTAACGTTTGTCGTTGATGTATTCTTACAAGTTTGAGCCAATAAAAAGAAGTACCATTATCACGTCACTAAAGACGCGATTTACAAATAATCATTTATTTATTTATTTTTTTGCAATTCTAGTAACACTAAAATTATAATTTTTGCTATTACCTACACCAGATTATAGTAATCTTTCATAATATAATATTTATTAACACATTTAAAAAAAAACGGGACGGCCCCATTTATACGTTATGTTCCGTTGCGGGCTGAACGTATGTGTAGAACATCTTTAACTAGCACATCAAACTTTTTTTTCTCTATCATTGTGGTAATATTTAAATTTCCCATACATTCTACTGCAAGCTTAGCTTTATCTGCTAGTTAATTTCTCTTAGCCATTCATTAACACTAGATCTTGTTAACCAGTTGCTATTTGCAGTTATGTGAACACTGGCACCTGAATATAAATACCATTCTTGTTAAAAGTTTGGTCACTTAGAAAAATTGCTCTAAAAACATTCGGAGTTGCTTGCTTGTTATTGGACTTTACATTGGGACAGTTACTTTTGTAATATCCTGTTTGTTTACATCTCTAACAGCGAATTTATTTCCTATTGGTTTCTGTATGATGCGAAACGTTTGACACTTGTTACCAACCTTGTTTGTTTTGTTATACGTATGACTTCTTCTGCCAACCTTTTTTTTTTCCTGAGGAAGGGAAAATCTGTAATCCAGACGCCCACACAGGTGTTGATCGTGAAAAGAGTCGGCCTTTACCGACTAGAAACCCCTCCTCCAGTCATCTTGCACACCTCACATCGGCATCCGCTCGCGCATTACGTCGGTGTTGGCGTTGTCCATTTCTATTCCCCAATATTCCGTTCTTTCTTTTCTTTTTTTGTATTATACCTCGAGCCACCGTATATGCTCTGATCCAGGTGTCTTCTGCTGTTATGAGGTCTGCCATCATGTTCTCGGCGTTGAAAGTTTTGCCACTTTTTCCCGTGTATTCTTCCCTTACCTTATTCCATCTAGGGCATATGAAGAGACTATGCTCAGCGTCATCGGCACTCCCGCAGTACAAACAGGCATCCGTTTCTGCTCTGCGTCGTTTGTATAGGTATTGCCTGAAGCATCCGTGGCCAGACAGAGCCTGGGTTACTTATATAATAATCTGCTTCACCATATGCCCGATATATCTAGGGCTTTACGGATGTGATTAGTTTGCAGGTCCAGCGTCCATAGGTCCCATTCGTCCGTTTTAGTTGCCATTATCTTTCAAGTTCTGCTCTAGCTTCCTTATTGTCTTTTCCCCTTGTACCTATCTCTTCTCTCTTTTATCATTAGGTCTATGGGTGGCGTATCAGCTATGACGTTCGCAGCCTTTGCCGATATTGTTTTATAGGCACTGCAAATGCGTATGGCCATTAGCCTTTGCAGTCGGACTAGTCTGCTTAACACCGTCTGGTTTTCCGTAACTTCATGCCATACAGGAGCTGCATAAATGATCTGAGAGAACATCACGCTTGCTATTGTTCTTCGCTTTGCTGAGCTTCGGTCTCCTACGTTTGGCATAAGCCTGGATGGCGGAGACACAGTCTTCTCTGCTTTCTCCATCGTCTTCTGTATATGTTGTGTTCCGAAGCTCATTCTCTTGTCAAGCCATACTGCCAGATACTTGATGGCGTTTCCCGGTGCAACGGTTACTCCCCTGACTGCAAAGGACAACGCTGCAACTTTCCTTTTTCTTGTCAGCAGAGCTACTTCCGTTTTCTCTGGTGCAAGTTGTAGGTTCTTGCGTTGCAACCGATCGGACATTTGTAACAGAGCCGTGTTTGCCCTTTCCATAGGCATGGGTTTGTCTTTAACTACGACGACCATAGCTATATCGTCCGCGAAACCTACTAGGGTTATTTCTATTGGAAACTGGGTCTTGAGTAACTCATCGTACAGGACGTTCCACAATGTTGGATTCAGTACTGACCCTTGAGGGACACCGCTGGTAATGGGAACAGTTTTAGTCATCCCTTCTGCCTCCATTGTAATCGTTCTTGAGGAATAGGTATGACGCAATTACGTTCCATAGGGTCTGGTCAATTTGTCTTTTCCGTGGCTCCTGGAGGATGATGTTCCATGAAGCGCTGTTAAAGGCATTCTTTACATCTAACGTTATAACCACACAAAGTCTTCGGTATCTTCAGGAATAGTTGTGGGCTGCTCTGGCCAACTCCTGTACTAACCCAGTGGCATCCACGGTTTGTCGACTTTCTCGGAATCCAAACTGCCTTTCAACAAGTCCTCCACTTTTATCTAATTCATCCTTCAATCTCTTTACTATCAATTGTTCATACAATTTCCTCTCTACATCTAGGAGACATATAGGTTTATAGGATCTCGGTTCATGTAGTGGCTTGTCTCCCTTTCTTAACAGTACCAACCCTGTATTCTTCCATATTTTTGGGAATACTGCAATCTTTACTAGTTTATTGTATACAGTACATACTCTAGTTTATGCATGGCTACGAGTCTCTCGGGAGGGATTTCTCCAGTGGCGGGAGCTTTCTTGCTTTTCAGCTTTTCAGATGCCATTCGAAGTTCTTGCACAGTGAAAGTTCGAAGACACTCTTCATAACGATCTTATATCCATCCCCCCATATATCTCTATCGATATTTGCACAGAGCGTCTTCCAACATAGTCGCTTCGCAGTTTTGATACTGTTTCTGAGTGATTTCTGTGCTTCTTTGTAGTCATCCCATAGGGTGTTCTCTGGAGAACTTCTTTTGTTCGCTCTGCTATATATCCTTCGCTTTCGGATGCAAACTCTTCGTAACTCAGCAATCTCGTCATTCCACCAGTATACTAGTTGATTTCTGATGGGTTTCGTCTTCGTGGGTATTACTTTGTTCCAAATTTCCTTTAGTGAACATGAAAAGCCGCTTTCCGTGTGTGTGTTTCCCTTTTGGATTTCTTCTAGGGTTTTGAGTAGTTTGTACGTATCAAGCTTTCGTATCTGCCATCCTTGCGTCTTGTCTTGGTTTCTCTTGTTCGTCTTTGGTCTCTCTCTCACCTCAAATATGATGACTTATGGTCACTCAAGGATTCAGTGTGGCTCACTTCCCACCTGCAGATTCTCGCCGCTGTATCAGATGTTATTATAGTGAGGTCGAGGATCGAGGAGGACCCCGCTCTTTGGAATGTCGGTTCGTTGCCCGTGTTTATAACTACGAGATCATTCTCTGCCAGCCACTCCACCAAAATTTGGCCTCTTCTGTCGGTGAAGCTCATACCCCATTGTGGAGATTTGGCATTAAAGTCTCCTATTATTATTGCACTGCCTCGATGTTTCCTTATGCTTTGCGCGATATTCATGAGAACGTCAGCAAAATCTTCTATGGTCCCATTCGGAGATGTATAACAGCTATATATAGTGACGAGTCCGACATCAACGCATGAGTAATCATCACTTTGCTTTTGCCTATTGACAACCAAAGTATCATCTAGGATTTTTATAGCCGCATCCATTCGCCTGTCCACTCCTTTTTATTTTCGATGGCTTTAATATTGGGTTCGCATATTGCTAGTATAGATGCGCTTATGTCGTTTGCTGTCGCCAGGGCTAAGTCGTGTGCAGGACGGCTTCTATTAGTATGAATTTGCAAGATCTCGAATTTTACTATTATTCTCCTTTGATACCTCCATTATCTCAGTCCGTGTCCTCTGATTTTGGTTACTTCTCTTCGGGCATTTAAAGCTCCCGGATTGATGGCCTCCCTCTTTGCAGTGGATGCAGTAAGGGCTATTTTGGCATTCACTAGCTTTGTGTCCCTCTCCCGTGCATTTCACACATGAACTTTCTCTATTGGCACCTTTACACTCAGCTTTGAAGTATCCATATTCCCAACACCTATAACACTAATTGTTCTCTTTCCTCTCCACTATCCTATATCTCATCGAGCCTATTTTAATTTTCTGCATCCTAATTAACTTATCGGCAGCAGCTGCAGGCATTATCACTGTAACGTTCTGTTTGTTTCCAAACGCGGGCCTTAAAGCCCTCACCTCGAAGGTGTACCGAAATTTCTCTGGAAATCACACCCACAACTTCCTCCAGCGTCGTTACCTCATCCAGTCCTTTCATATGTAAGACTTTATTCGTCACTATTTTAGCCGCCACTGCCGACGGAAGCTTTTCAGTAATCTCTCTCTTCAGGGTTTCTGTCTTATCGGATCCATTCTGCACTTTCAATAAAAGTTCTCTCTTCTTACTTTGTCGGACCTCAGATAACTTGACCCCGATCTCGCTGGGGTTGACCTTGTCCTTGACCGTCCGCAGTAAGTTAGCGCATGACTTACCCTGCATCTTCACGACCAGAACATCTCCTTTTTTCTGCTTTGGTCTTTTGGCCTTGTCTGTATTCAAATCTTTCGAGTGCGGTTTAGCAGGCATTGACTTCGTATTCCTTCTCTAGGTGACCTCCCCGGTATAAGTGTGTATACTTATATTAGTGTTGAAGAATAGGTATCTAACCATTCGGTTGAAAACGGTACCAGTAACTCCGTCCATTTCGGGCACTGCTCCATTTTGGATCATAAGCTGTTTAACTGTCTCTAATGCACGATACATATCCTTGTCCTCGACCTCGTTTTCCAATACCCCATCCGCAATAATAGGATAATATAGGAATCGCTTGGTTTCCTTGAAATTTGCGTATTCGTCTGGGTAGCCCAGGGAGTGGGACATCACAACAACCTCTCCTTGTCTCTTTTGTTGTTTCAGGAGGCCTAGCTTGCCTCCAAAGGTATCGATAGCATTTTAAACAATGTTGTCTTTGGTTTCGAGGTCCTTGTTGCAAGGAAGTACGATTTGGTAGTTTGCCGGAGCATCCCATGCATATAATAATATTTGGTCTTCTACAATCTTTGGTAGGATATCCTCGAGCCAGTCATCTTTGGAGATAGTCTGGAAGACTTTGCAGCTTTGTTCGTAGGTGAATCTGCTTCTTCTATTGTTCCTGTTTTTTGCTTTTATACATTCCTCACAGTATACCTCCAGGTATTGTATGTTGACTTCTGCTTGTGCTCCCGACGGTTTCCCTTCTGAATTTTTCAACTTTCTGGCAAGTTCTTCATTTTCGTTTCTGAACGCTTGGTCTGCTAGTATAACTTGGTCTACCCATTTATTAAAGTCGGTTTTCCGGAGCTTTTCTATTTCTGATAATAGCTTACTTGAAATGTCCTTTAGCTCCTGCTTCGGCTTATACATATCCGCCAAAGCTTTCTCTAGTTGCTTCTCTTGCTTCTGTATTGCGGCAAATATACATTGTAGTTGGCCCACGTTTGGGTTGCATGAGGTGGCATCATCTGTTTCGTCCGTTCTCTTACGCTTGTTTGCCTGTTCCGGTATTTTTCCAGTGCTTTCAGCTATCACACGCCCTTCGATTTCAGACATCGAGCCTGCCCTTGCCTTAGGGGATGATCTCAATAGAATATCTCTTCTTAAGAAGGGGCTTGCTTTATCCTCCATGCTTCGGTCTGTATGAGTTAAATTTGGCAGATTTAGTCGACCTAAATCTGCCAAATTTAACTCCCGACACTCCCGAAATGTACTAAGTTCTATTTTACGAAAGCTACTTAAGCGCTTCACTACACAAAACCGTTACAAGTTCAATCCTTGATAGAAGACTTTCAGCGTCACAACACGTACGAAATATTCTTGCGCGTTTTTTGGCGCGGTACGACGCGCAAAAAAGGGAGATACGGCGCCCAGCGCTGCCCGACGTCGCACCACTTGTCCTAAGACAAGGATGGAAAGAAGACGGACACCAACACATCCACACACGATAAACAACTTTCCGGAAAAAAGAGTAAAAGGAAAAAAGAAGAGAAAAAAACTCTCGGAGAGGACCGGCGAGCCGGTGGGCTCCTCTCCTCCGTGCTACCCACGTTAGACAAGTTCCCTTGTCAACACTAGGCGGGTTACCGCTGGAGATGCTTTCGTAGACTCCTACCTTACATCTAACCTCACGGAGACAAGGCCTCCTTGCGGATGGGGACTATCGGCCAAGCGTGGGAAACGGAATCTGGCCGTGAGGTACAAACAGCCCAGCCGTGAATTAAGCGTGAACTAAGGAGACGGCCGGTCCAAAGCCCTACCCCAAAATGCCAACCACGCATAACTCTTTCGCCCCACCGGGGTCGAGTTGCCGCGGCAGCTACAGTGACACCGTAGGGTCACAGAGTCACCAAGTTCTTTTAGGATGAAACCAAAGGTTTCCCCAACCAGACAACCAGGGGCCGGATTACACCTCCGAGAACTGACTTTTGTCCTCCCCCACTATCTTCGTCAAATCCTCTCGCCACGCCCGTTTCCCTGTGTGTGGCCACCAGGGATGGCGTAGTGCAGCCGCAGAGTTCTCAGGGTAAGTGCCGTAGAGTGCCTCACTTACCCACCATATATCCCGACAGTTGGACTGTTTATGTTTGGACTTCGTTATCAATCTCAGAATTTATCTGCTAACCTTTCAACGGTCGAAATAATGCGCTCTAAATCGGCCGGTTTTCTAACTGCTTTTCGTTTTCATTGCCTTCCTTTTCCGAATTCAAAAATCTGTTACATCTTCTGCTGCAACAGTAACTAATCCTACTTTAGCGCAAGTCTGTCAATAGTAGAAGTTTACGCCAGACACCAGCTAAATATTTCGTTGATATTTCATGTCAAGCTAACTTGATGTTATGAATGCCTTCGAAAATGTTGAAAAACCGACAAAAAATTGTTTTTCTGAAGTGTCCAAAATTCTTATTATGTACGTGGTGGTCTTACGCGGATAATAAACTTTCAAGGTTATAATACATCGATTATAAAGCAGATGTTGTATTTGAGAGCATGAAATCAATCTTGACATCTAATGGTGTTCTTATTTCACTTACATTGTGGGGATGTCCAGAAGAATTATGCAAAAGGCGAAGTGGTTTGGTTGGTAATTTTTTTTTCTTTGTAAAAGTAAAGTACAGAAGGACAAAAATAATCTGCGTTACGCAAATTCTTGCGTAACTTTTCTTATCAATTCACAATGCGCAATTGGCAACATTGTTTAAAGATTTTAAAGCATGTGTTTCTGTAAATATCACGCTAACATTGATCTAAGCGTTAAAGTTTCAGAAACGGTTGCTCTCAATAAAAGGGTCAGTTTACCTTTCTCAGGTTTAAATTCTGGACTCGATGACGCAGACTATAAAATATAAATCAAAATTATCCGTTATAAATCGAAGTAATAACATTGACACTTCTGACAGGTTCGTATCATGACAACCGTGTTGTTTTCACAGATAACGCGATAAACACAAAGTTGTGATGTCTGCCTGTAATTAGAATAAGCTTAATTTGCCAAATTTTGGCAAAATTTCCATATCATGCGATACATGATTGTATTCAGAAAAAAATCTTTTAAAAGAGCTACAAAAATTGCACGGTTCCAGTTCAAAGTTTTGAGGTTAGGTGAGATTACTAAAAATTTGTGCAAAAGAAATTTGTTTTATTAAGTGTCAATAAAAGTATCTAGATTAGATTAGAATTTGAATTGCTTCAAACCGCATCTTAATATCTCAAGTAAAAGAGTTACGGCAAAAAAAAGATATTAGAAGATTTCGGTTTTTCTTCAATATTAAACAAATGAAGCGTGACAAGTAAAATTTGAAAATGGATTCTTAGTAAGCTTTTGAATCTACACCTTTTTGCAAATTTAACCGTCTCTCTATGTCTTCAAATAAAAAAGTTACCCATGTTGTCCCTTCGAACTCCGGAGACCCTGTATATTTCAAAATAATTTTAGAGCGTACTTCCAGTGGACTTACACATACTCCAATGAAAGATTTTAAATATATTTTACCGGTTTTTGTATATCAACTGATGCGAATGCGCTGCCCCACCCTGTATAAAATATTAACTTACTTCATTATTTTTTTAAGGTTTATTATCAAGTTTGACTTGGAAGTCTTCTTGTGAACTTTGGATGCATAAGGTCTTGTCTTTGCCATTGCAGAGCACTTGTACTAAAGTAATTGTTAATCGACCAGCGTATTGTGATGCATGTACCTTTTCCGTACTATTAGTTACAACCTCTCCAGAGGGGATTGTGAAGGGCGTGGTAAATTATAGTTTTTCAATCATAACTTCGCCACTTTCTATAATAATCTTTTGTTAACGTTATGTTACATTGTGATAAATTCTAGATGGCTTACCATTTTTTTACATATATTTTCGCGTGCATGGTGCACACGATTTTGATTTTTTAGCCAATTCTATATTGTAACTTTGTTATAAATATAAATTCACAAAATAAAATGAATAGAATATCTATTTTCCATTTCCCTGATTTCAACTTCATCATTCTGTTTTGTTTTTACGTTACAAATGTATTAAAATTAAAAAGTAAGTTTTAACATACTTGGAGGGTGATATTCATTTTCCCATGCCCGTTTATTTTATGCAGAAGCACCCTTTATGAGTTTTCGCACTTAATTTTGTTTTAAGTTTTAACGTCCGGTACAGCCTTAACAAACGTCTAGTAAGCTATTTCAGCAAATAAAAGCATGATAAAATAAATTACTACTGTCAATATGAGATGTAAATTAAATACCAAGTTTTGGAATAAACAATGACTAGTAATATACTTCTGCGTCTTTTTCTATTTACCTGCATTTTATAAGCCCCAAAAAAAATTTCATTCTGTTTTCGAATTTATGTATTCAGGGGCTATATTCAGAACGAATAAAGTAGCATCTATATATCTATACAGGCTGAGTCATCACGGACGACAAAAAAGCCAGCCTGTACGATAACGCTTTCCGAGTAAAAAGAATTTTATGAACCTATACATACATTCTAATCTTCATAGTTAAGGGATTGTCAAGGAAATTGAGGAAGTAAAAGTAGATGAAGTAAAAGTTAATCAATTCATATAAGGGATTGTTATTCGATTGTAAAAACTTGTAGAAAATCAAATTGAAAAGAATTTATTTTTTATCTGGGATTTTAATCCCAGATATCTTTGCAGGATAAATACTTACAGGTCATAATATCTATGTATATATTAATTTTAATAGTATGTATTAATAAATTATATTTTACTTATCTGCATTTTGACAAAAACTCGGAAGGGTCTATTGTTCATACCAGCTAATTTTTTGTCGGCCGTTATAACTCAGTCTGAATATTTTCTAGTTCTTAGTTTCTGGAAGCAATCTATTCGATTTTTTGTTTATATTGCTTCACATTAAAAAGTACTCTTTATTAACTTACATTATTAACTTTTCTCTCAATACAACCGACCCCTTAACTTATTTCAAATCAACAGTTTTTGACATGTAAACGTAATAAAAAATACCGATTTTCTTACCTACGAAAACGACCTGAAAAGTAAGGTAACTGACTGTTTTTCAAATTTCCAACAATATTTAACTCGCTTACTACGAATGAAATGTATCAAAATAATGGTTTGTTTCTGCAATTACTTGTTTATTTGACGAACATTTTTGGCCCCCAAACTAATTTTTCATGCTCGGGCACAAGAAAAAAGTCGGATATGGCTAATCTGGGCCATACCGTGTATGCGAAAGAAGTTTCAATGGCAATTCAGTCGTGTTACCTTTAATTTTTTCATTAAGCAGGTCTAATAGCGACGCTTAGTTCTCTCTTGTAATTGTTTTTTCATTTTGAAGATAACTTATAATCATCACGAGTATCTCCAAACACAGTGACTATAACTTGTTTCTTGTGCTCAGTTAGAAATCGCAGCACTCGTCTTGTGAACATTTTTTTTATATGCAAGGGTTAATGTAACATACCATATGTCTGTATTTTCTTTGGATAAGCAAACGTGTTTTGCACGCGCAGACTTATTCTATTGGACGCATAATGTCGGGGAGTCCCGGCATTGCCCGTCAGTTATCACTTCCTATTCGTCTCATAATTCGACATTTCAAGAGCGACAAATTGGGGGCTAGTTCTAAACGTTACAAACACATCGAATAAAATAAGTGGCTTAGCATTTGAACGCGAAGTACTATGTAGTTCTATGCATTATTTGATAAACCATTTCAAAAAATATGGATGTTTACTCTCATTGTAACTATGTACTTTTACTTTTAATACTTGTAATTAGAATTTTATTTCAGCATACATTTAAGATTTATTTTGTCTTTTGTTCTTAATTCTGCAGATATTTAGTCCAAATCGGGATTGCTTATGGTTCTTCCATACATCTTTTTTTTATATTTGAGTCGTTTTATTGATGATATGCCTACATTGGCGATAGCATGAGATTCAAATGTTTGTCGATCACCGTCGACAATAAGAGATGGGAGGCGTGACTTACTAGTAGTAGGCGAGGCTTTGAAGTTATTACATGCACGATTTTCAGGTTTCTCTCAGACACACTGTATACTTACCTTACATTTCAGACCGCTCTCGCATTATGTACTGATTCTCTTACCTTTCCTAAACGATTGCGTGAAGCGAAGCGAAGTATTCTGAAGCGTGCTTTAGCTTGCAGTTCATTTTTTCTCAATATTGCTACAATAAACGGAGAGACTAGTTTTTTCTTTTACTCGTGAAGATACCCTACATTACACTAGATTGTTTCCAATTTATATAACGATAAGTGTGCGTCTCTGAACTGTTGCGTACTGCTTATGCGATCTGATAGTACTAAAAAAATATTCCTTTTTCTGTTTAGAGAGTAATAATTAGTGGTTATTTTAAGGATATTATTTCTAACAGTAAGTTATGCTGTGCAGTATCCGTGAATTATTTATTGTAACCATTTTATGTTACTATTAAACTCTGATTAACCAAAGTAATTCTTACTTTGCAGGAATATGACATGTCGGCAGAAGAACTAGTTTCATCCTTACAACTCGAAAACAAATCTGAAGATTCTGAAATTGAAACCGCCTTAAAACTTGCTCAAGTAGATATGTATATTAGACGATTGAGGGAGAGATATCGCCGGAAAAGGGTTGTTCGAGATTATCAATTAGTAGCAAAATTTTTTTGTAATAATCGCAAGGATACAAAGAAACCACTAACAAAGGAGCAGCGGTAATTTTTCAATAAGAGTCTAATTTTAAATCAGCTTTGTGGTTCTATTTACATTTTGAGACCATAATTAAGACATTTGTTTATTTTTTTCAGTGAACTTAGAGATAGCATGAGGGTCTTCAGCCAATTTTTAACATCGGGAGAACACGAGAGACTTATAGCCAGTATAGAACGTGAAAGAGAATTAAGACTAAGGTTATCAGAACTATTACGATATCGTAGTTTAGGTTTAACAACACAAGATGAAATTATTCACTATGAACAACACGTAGCTTATCAACGACAACAACAGCTAAGACAAAGCAAAGCTGTAAGTTTTATTTACCCATAAAATACATAACGTTCACAGTCATTCATCATTTTAACCATATGTCATTAACAGCACTTGTCATCATTACAGAACTGCAATAATTTTTATTTTCTAATTAATAAGGAAATTAATCAAACTAAATCTGATTGAATATTACTGCGTGTATTATTTTCAAGAACGAAAAGTGTTGTTGAATTTTAAGGTTCTGTATAAATGATGATAAAGAAACGTATTTTGAGGATAGTTTTGTAGTGCACAAAACTAACTTTGATGTTTTGAAATCAGAATGACTGTTAGACTAAAAATTCTTTTTTTTCCGTATATATCATATCATCATGGTTTGGTTTTGTGTACAGGCTAAATTAAACAGAAAGTCAGTAGTGAACAAACACAGATTGTATCAGTTTACGTTTAACTTAGGGCAGCAGTGGCTTCGTAACATCAACACAGGAGCCACCATTAAAAAACGGGTAAGTACAAAGTGAATATCTTTTATTTTATTTGCTTTCTTTGACATTGTTTTCAAAATTTACATGAATAATTAAGGCGTGTTTTTATTTGAAAAAGCGAAAGTTTAATTTTCGATGCGTAGATATATGTGCATGTATATCACTTCACGCTCTCTTTTTGAAATGTTAGGAAATTGCATTCACTCTTAAAGTATGTGTACAATATTTTGCAAATATCTTTACCTTTTGGTTGGGTTTTCTAAATAATTGTTTTAAGAATATTATAAGATCTGAACATTATATCTGATGGTTATGGTATATGGAACGTGTAGGAATAATACGTATTTTTCGATATCTTCGTTCTTACGGAAAAGACATTTCTTTACTCTACAATATATAACACAGCAGGAAACTACGTTGTATATGATTAATTGAAGTAAGGTATATTCGTATAAGACAGTATTTATCTTTATGTACATCTATATCTATTATACAGGGTGAGTCACGACTATTCCCTCGGCCTCTTGTGTGTAAACGCTAAAAGATATGAGTTTCAAATTTTATTCAAATATGTAGGACGATAAGGAACACATTTTAAAATTATTTGCAAGTATACAGGGTGATTCAAAAAAGTACAGCATATCAAAGTTAGGTTATTTTTAATGGAACACCCTATATTGGACCATTTTTGGATTCTACGTCATAAATTAGGATAACTTTGTTCATAGTTCCCTATATCTATCTGCTGCCAATTTCGAGAAAATTCGATTTTTATGAAAATGTCGGCATTCGCGAAAAAGTTAAAAACAGGAAAACTGTATGACTTGGATGATTTACATTTGTAAGAAGTTTTCTTCACAAAGCGTGCTTTCAATAAACCGGTAGAGTATTTTGATATTGGCTACATGACATCAAGCAAAACAATTTATATTTTATATTTTTTCAACCATAAATAACTCTGTTAAGTTAAATGGAACATCCTGTATTTATCCATCCTATGTAAAAGCACATTACACCCCCTACCAAAAACTATAAAGATGTCTCTATCTAAATTTAATGATTAAAATGTTATTAACGAAATTCTTCAAAAACCTCATAAAACCGATACTTTTTTCATATATAATATACATAAATAGGGGGCCATGCTGCTTTAAAATTAGCATATGTTCATCTAGCTGCGACTGCCATTAATTCCTACGTATAAATCGTATATTTTAAACAATTATTACATCTAGTAGATGAAGAATAAAACCAACAAACAATATTCTACCTACCATTCCTGAAGATATGAAACTAAAAAAATAATGTTATTTCAAAGCCTGTGGTCTCGCATGATACAAATAAAAATTTGTCTATTGGCCCCTGAAATATGTGTCCTGAATGAATTAATTAAGCCTTGGGGTGTTGGCGTTACCGAGTTTTATCTGTATTATAAATAATGTTAACAAAAAATGTATTTCATTCAATCACTCCAGACATTTTACGGAAGAAGATTCTTCTTTTGCGCTTATAAGAATAAGATCGTCAATCAATATGAACATCTACTGTAATCATTTTCATTAGATAATTTATTTATATTTATTCAATTCAAACGAAGATTTAGTACAGTGGACATTTTTTTGAGAAGAATTTATTAAATTCATTTCAATCGAATATGTTAAAATTGAATGTGGTTGACAATTTTACATTTTATTTACTCATTTTTTTGTCTAACATATTTGTAATTTTATCAATTTGTTTATGATATCAGTTGCTTAATTACTTTATTTTCAATTCTACCATACCATAACTTAACAACGTGCAAAAAGGGGAGTTTTCGATATTTTGATATTCAAATATTCGTTCGATTCAAACAAATAATGTTCAAATACTCGACGAATAGTCAATATTACTTGAATGATCATTTGAACATTAGCTTATTCTTTTAATGTATTAATCGAATATTCAAATTATTTCAACATAATTTCCAGCTTTATTTATCATTAGAATACAACTTACAAGGAATATAATTATCCACACACAAGTAATTAGAAAGCATGGCCTATTTAGATGAGAAAAAGCATCAGCTTTAGAGCGTTTTTGAAGAATTTCGTTAATAACATTTTAATCGTTAAATTTAGATATAGACATCTTTATAGTTTTTGGTAGGAAGTTTAATGTGCTTTCACATACCATGGATAAATACAGGGTGTTCCATTTAACTTAAAAGAGTTATTGATTGTTGAAAAAATATAAAGTATAAATTGTTTTGCTTGATGTCATGTAGCCAATATCAAAATACTCTATCGGTTTATTGAAAGCACGCTTTGTCAAAATAACTTCTTACAAATGTAAATCCTCCAAGTCATACAGTTTTCCTGTTTTTCATTTTTTCGCGAAAGCCGACATTTTCATAAAAATCAAATTTTCTCGAAATTGGCAGCAGATAGGTATAGGAAACTATGAACAACAAATCCTAATTTATGACGTAGAATCCAAAAATGGTATACAAAATAGAGTGTTCCATTAAAAATAACCTAACTTTGATATGCTGTACTTTTTTGAATCACCCTGTATACTTGCAAATAATTTTAAAATGTGCTCCTTATCGTCTTACATATTTGACTGAAATTTGAAACTCATATCTTTTAGCGTTTAGACACAAGAGACCGAGGGAATAGTCGTGACTCACCCTGTATATTATTTGTTTTAAGATCTTTATTTTTGACATGACTGTGTTTGGCAAAATTCGAGTATTTCTACTTATTGAAATACTCAAATTTAGATTACAATGTGAATTGTTCCAAACCGCATCCCAATATCTTAAGTAACAAAAAAGTTACGGCAAATAAAAGAAATTCGATTTCAGTTTTTCTTCAATGTTAAACAAATGAAGCATGACAAATAAAATTTGAAAATGGATTCTGACTGAGCTTTTGAACCTGCACCTTTTTGCTAATTTAATCGTCTCTCTGTCTTCAAATGCAAAAGTTACCCATGTTGTCCCTACGAAATCCGGGCACCTGTATACACTAAAACTCGTTTATAACGTATCCGAGAAAATACATTTTCAGTGCACAACAGTAAAATAATAAGCGTGATATATTATTAACAAATACCATTTTCTTGAATTATCTGTTTAATATGTCAAATAATTAGAAAAATAACAGTGTATATACAGATTGGCCGGGCAATTATCTAGGAATAGGAAACGATCCAATGAGTACGAGTGAATAGAGCGTACATATGTGTGGATATTAAACAGACGAGTGCGGCGATAGAATCATCACTTGCGTTGTTGCTAGTCACGCGCTCAAGGGATCGCCGCACACGTCTGTTTAATATTAACACATATGTACGCTCTATTCACTCGTACTCATTGGCTCGCTAGCTATTCCTAGATAACTGCCCGGCTAATCTGTATATATATCACTATATCCGCACATTATTTTAATTAAATGATTGAATTTTATTTTTTATAGATTAAAAACTTGTTATTGTTCAATATTCTTTATACTACATCATTTATTGTTTAAAAATTACAACCCCTAATTTGGTTACGAGATTTTAGAGACTATATTTTTTCCTAATGGCGTAAAACAAGTAATACCGACCAGAAGAACATGATAGTGTGAAGAATTGTGACAAAAAAACGGTATGAATGTCCTTTTAAGATGACTAGTAATAATCTCAATAAAGATGATTCTGATAGGTGGAATAAATTTAGAGAAAAAATAAATCACGTAGTAAGCACGTGACTATGTAGATAGTATTTTTCGGATGACATTTTATATGTTTAATAGAAAAGGTAATGAAGAGAATGATCCATATTGGGAAAATAAAAACCTTTAGTGTCTTATTTTGTAGAAGGTTGCACTCAGTATCAGTAAATGTCTGGGCAGGTGTCAGAGAATGTATCGATTTTCATTAATGCCTTAGACTTTATTATCACCAGGCTTATTAATATTATTTGTTTTAGAGAGAACATTATTATCAATGTGTTACTATAAAGCAACTGCGTTTTGCTAGAAAAAGAGATAAAATTGCATGAGTTGTAGATTATTATCTTTAAACTAATATACAAGAAAAGGGAAACAAATTATGCAGTGTTGAACAGTTATGTTTAGAATTTTTCTATATTATTACGTGTGAAGACTTCATATATAGTGGTCGTACACGGGCGGCGTAATTTAATAGTGTTAAAATGAAATACATATTAGTAAAAAAAAAGTAAAACAGATATAAATAAAACAACGAACTTTAAAGGAATTAATTAAACTTATTAAGTGTAATAGCAAGCCACGGAACGATCTTGACTATACGGCTATACACAAAAGCTTCCCCATAAATTCGTCAACTTTAACCAGATGTAAACAATGATTACAAGTACTATATATATATATATTACACGATATTTTTTTAAGGACGGTATGGAAATGAATAGGCAAAGCCATTTTATTTACACATTCATCGTTGAGCAAATAGGTGCTAGGAAGAGTATCGCTAGGTACGATAAGGAGTGAAGATGTGCGGCGGTCTTGGATTTTCAATTGTATTTAACATTCAGGAGATCGTATAACACTTAGCATACCTTGTAATTATTCAACAGAAGAAACAAATAACATTTCTCTGTTGCTAAAGAGAATGAAGGAAATATGTTCATTTTTGTTAATTGTTTCCCATATATTTTCATTCTTTTGTATATTGTAGACGAAAGTTAGTTAAGTTGCGTGCAGGCTAATTAAAATTTCTGAGGAAGGCGCATTTCTCGAATAATGTAATTGTGTATTTTATAAACGAGTTTAACTGTACTACAGAAAATTTTAATGACGTAGTAAAGGGTACTGTATTTTAACTTTGTAACATGTGGTATTTAGAGGCGTCAGACAGTAAATTTATTCTTTTATTTTGATGCGTAAAATCAAGCTTCAGTAAAATACAACTTTAGCCAGCTTTATGCTATAAAAATGAATTCCGTTAAATAAGCGAAATATATACCTATAATAAAAGGGTGACCTAAAATTGATTTTTATTTTTTGTATAGAAAAAACGAAGGCGACCAAAATTTCATAGAAGGAAAGTTCATGTCGCTTCCAGACGTAGAATTAGAGAACAACAACAGCTGTCAGAGCAACAACTCGGATAATATTGTTCCTCCACCTCTTACAGCACTACCACATGGTTCTTTGCTCTCACAACATGAAATACAAGTATGTTCTCTCGTTATAAATAATGAATTTCCAGTGTGCACTTAAAACATGTTTATTAACGCATAATTTCAGCTTTGCAGTTCTCTGAATATACAACCCGTTCAATATATTAGTATGAAGTCCCTTATAATTCAGGTAATTTGAACTCGTTATTGATGATAAAACCGAAACTGCTTGTTTATAATTTATAACGCATAAGAAATTACAATAAAAATTAATTTGCGTGTTCTTTTCCTAGGATAATATTGCTAATGGTAAAACTAGATTACCCGAAACCGATCTCAGTTCTGGCGAAACAACAATCAGGGATATTGTAACGCAATATTTAAATGTAAGCGGTTGGTTACCAGGAGTCTCGGTCGTTTGATTTCCATTGAGTTGCTTATTTGATCTTAATTTACCATGTTAACATTATAGATATATATTATATATATATGTAATTTAAGGAAAGTAGCATTTTGATTATATTTATACGTACATATACATATCGTTTACTTTTATTTTACTTGATGTAATAAAATATGATATACAATACATTTACACATTTTGTTATATTGGCAAAAATAAAAGTGAATGGTGCGTATTTCTGAATATTTATTGATACAAGTAGATAATTTGTTTTTGGTTGATTTTATTTCTAATTATCGCATATTTTTAAAATACGGGTGTTGATCTTTAAAATAGATCTGCAGCGAATTTTAATTTATTTTCGTATTCAGGTATGCAAAACTGTATTTCGTGTGAATTTTTGATAAACTGTACATATTACATTTTTACTTTTCTATGTTAATTGAGTTTGTTTTCTCCTACAATTCTTTTTTAATGCAATGAAGCATACACTAATAGACTACTTCTGTAAATATGTTGGAATAAACGAAAATAAAAGTTACTTTAAGTTGTGTTATTTCTTCCTAAATGCATTACGTCCACCTATTTCATTAGAAATTATTTTTTATAAATGAATATTGAATTTATTTTAAACAGTATCTGTTGGACAACCTTTTGTTTAATACCCTGTAGGCGCGAAATTTCACGTGGAATATGCGGATTGCTCATAACTGAAAGAATGTATGTACACCTCTGTGCAAAATAATAGCAGTACAGTATATTATCGCTTGCTTTACAAATAGCAGATGAAAAACGATTTCTTTCGCCACAAATCGATCATTAACGACAAGAAGAGCTTAAATGTGGAGTATTTCTCTAATAAGTTAATTATGAACAAAATTACAAGCATTGAAGTACACATGGAAAAATTCACTCCTCCTTTGTGGTGAAAGTTGAATTAAATTTGTGTCACTAAAAGAAAGAGTATGATTTGTTCACCCAACATTCCAAGTTCGGTTTGATTATCTGCAGCGGTTCCAAAGTTATGAATTTTTTGCTTTACGAAGTAGAGGCGAAAATCGCGTGTGACTCGCGTTACATAGGGTTCGCACGCAATTTTCGGCTTACATTAAAATATTATTGAAAATTGTTATTAATATATTTTTACAAACAACAGTTTGATACACATATCCGTTATTTTGATATGTAATGTATGTCTTACACAGTGTTCTTCTACGAATTATGCCTTCGACACACAAGCAATTGTAATGGCCATTAAGGAAATTGGCAATTTACAGTTAATGGCCATTACGATGGTCCGTGTGTCGAAGGTATACCGTTTTAAACTACTTCATGTTAGTAAACTCACTGTCAGACATATATTAGAAATATCAAGTTGTCACAAATACATAATCTATGTAATTATTTCTTAAAACCAATCTTCTTTTGGAACTTTGGCATTGTGTTGATAATTCGCGATTGTTATATAAATAAGTAACTGTAAAAGCACTGTATTTAACATTTACTAGTGTAGAATTGTAGATGTTAAGAATTAGATCTGTTTTTCTGATTTTGGCCCAGTATGAAGATCTTATTTTTCGTACTATCTACAATAATAGCAAATACAAATAGGTAAAGAAATGTTACTTTATTAAGACTTATATATTTTCTTCCTTCTTCTATTTTTTTAGCGATGAAAATGATTTCAAATATTCGATATATTTCCCCAAAAATATGATATCAAGTCAACCTTCAACAATATGTGCTGCTTTCTCAGATGGGACTATAGACACCATTAGTGTCCGTATTAAGGAAAGTGAATATATTTCAGACCATAAAATACAAAAAGGTAAAGCTTCACCGTTATAATAATTAATAATTTGAATTGTATGTACCTATAAAGTGTTTCTTGTGGTCCCAATCAACTGATGTAAGCGCGACGATTTGTCTGAAGCGTCCTCACTTCTATTAGGTATATCCCAAAATTAATAACCCTTTCAGGTTATTGGTTATTTTCAGAATAAATAACTTCAGGAAGAACAAAATATCAAATTTTAAATAATAAAACACAAAGTTAAAAAAACTATCAAAACATACCTAATACACACGTAAATAACTATTTGTCGCATCTTTGACAGGCACGGCCCACGCTTTATTAATGTCAAAAAATCAAGTTTCGTTACTTTTAAGTAAAATAATGAAATATCTCAAAATTGGTTAGGCTTAGATATAGGCTAGTAGATATATGCTAGTATCAATTGAATGAAAATAAAAACATAAATGAAAAACTGATAAAGAATTTGTATTCTATTTGAAATAAGCGAGTTATAATTGTTTCAAATTGTTGGAATTAAGTGGTATGTGTAAAACGCCTTGTATAAAAAATTTAATATTTTAAAAGACGAGAAACTTTAGTGATGTCTTATTATTTGCTGTGGCTAATTTTAAGTCAGCAGCGTTTTTGTTTGCAGCAATATCCTGGTTTATTTAGAATTGTGTTTTTCTGGAAAAAAATGAAATATTCCAAAAACTATTAATTTCTGTTATGGGATATGATAAAAATTTGACGGGAAATTTAAAAATAAATTAAAAAGTAGGTGGATCATTCGCGAAAAGGTTACATTTAAAATGGACAATCTAATGTGGTAAAATTTTACAGTTTCCCTATAACTGCATCTCTAAACACTTTAAATCAAAACTCTTTGTGGTACCTACATGCAGTTTTAAATATCGCCCGCATTATTTTTCCCCTAATGTCTCGAAAATTTCACGTATCGAATCATTATATAATATATATTATAGAAAATGTAAGAAATATGTAAAAATGAAGTGGAATTAAGAATTAGGAATATAATCATGATATTGTGAGTCCATTTGTTACAACACAAAAATTAAATTCACGTATGTTAATTTTTTAATGTTTAATTATGATTATAATGTATACAGGCTAACAACTTCAACTACGAAAGCCTCTTGATAGAGAGGGTGGTGGGAGTTAAAATTAAACGTATCCATTGTCAACTTTTTATATGACAGGAATGTCAGTGGTTATGTCAAATACTTTACCGAAACATCAAACTATCCTAATGGAATACACAATTAATGAAAAAGTGCAAATTATAAAGTGGTTTTATAATTTGCCATAGTATTTGACATAACCACTCACATTCCTGTCATACAAACAGTTGACAATACTAAAATGGATACATTTAATTTTACCCCCCACTACCTTCTCCTATCTATAGGCTTTCGTAGTTCAAGTTGTTATCCTGTATATTATATAATTATTCGTTACGTAGTTTTTGAGAGAGATTAGGGAAAAAATAATGCGGACGATATTTAAAACTACCTGTGTACGTTTGGTTATAAACATAATTAGACATTAACAAATTAACATACGTCCATTCATTTTTTTTGTTGCAGCTAGCTTGACTCAAAATATCATGATTATGTTCCTAATTCTTAATTCCTATTCATTTTTACATACTTCTTTGCAATATTTGATTAAAATGTAGATCATTTTTGCCTTAATTGCATGTTTTCCAGCTTATTCCTGTTTTGATATCATCGTGCCAAATACCCGTTGGACACGCTGTACATTACAGATAACTATCCTTAAAGGAAACACAACGATTTATTTAGAAGATAGCGTTTTTGTTAATCCTAGTGAAAGCAAATTGTTTATTGAGACGGATAGAGAAGTTTATAAAAAGGGGAACGTAGTGAAAATCAGATTACTAGTTCTAGGATACGATCTTCGTCCTCTTCTAAATTACCAGGTATTTAACTGAATGCACTTGAAAATTTATAAGCATTTGATGAAGTTTAATTATTGTTTCATAACATATAAATTAACCGTGTGGACACATACTCATTCTCATGGCCAAAGTTTTTTTAAGTAATACAGACGACATACAACAAATGAATTAAAGTGCATAACGTAAAAGCTAATTTCGGACGATTTTCACATAAATCACAAAGTCAGCGGAAAGTTAAAATAAGTATAGGTTTAAAAAATTATGAATCTTTGCAAGTGGTGATCAAGCCATACTTCCCTATTCGTAAAATAAACTTTACTACATGTTCAAGTTGAAAAAAAAAATAAAATCGACTGTCCGAAATTCGGTTCCAAGCGACCTAACTTCGGACATATAATAATTGTGTGGAGAATAGTATTATAACGTTGAATTCGGACAATATGGAACACAATCCATAATTTCGGACAGATTTTCCAAAGAATGCGCGAAAACGGAAATAGATTTGAGTAACAAACAAAAGAGTAAATGGGTTTTGGGTAACTTAAAATTCAACATATCGTTCTGCAGCCTGCCTTAAACTCAAATTGCCTTTTGCAACGGCAGACAAAGCCTTTTCTAGCATTGCATTAGGTTCCATGGTTTGGAGTTAAATGGCTGGCAATAAACAAGTTAAACTTGTAGAGAATAACACTGGTATTTCGTTTTTCTTTTGTTTACAGGAGCCATATCTCAATTGAAAATAAAGAAATGCGAATAATTTCAAGTGTCCGAAATTAAGCTCCCAACGGACTTATTTTATTTAGTCAGTTGTTCACAATTATGTTTTTTTATTTTCCGTTAGATTAATTAATATTATCAAATAAAAACAATTTACTTAATGATTGATGTGCATTAATGGATGAAAATTAAATAAAAAAGCAGTACTAACCATATGAGTGTAACGCCGGTTGAAATTCGATTCGAATGTTAAGGCGAATATGATTGAATGCTGTCTACATTAGCAATGTCGACAGATCTGTTGCAAAACAGGAAAGGCATCTACTAAGATCCAATAATGAATTTACCCACCCACTGTAAGTTTCGCTTTGACTACATATATGTCAGCACTTATCTAAATCGTTGCTATTGATTTGTCCAAAGTTTGGATACTGTCCGAAGTTAGGAGCTTTTACGGTACTTTACTTTTCAAAAGGTGAAAATTTAAAAAGCTTGTAGACATCTTTCAGTGAATGACTACCATTTGATTATTTATGTATGTATACTCGATTTTGTTGACGTTTTACCGTGATATTGTAGTTAGTTTAGCTTACTAGATTATGTGCGGGCTAGATTTGAACGTCACATGTCTGTTTTAACAGTCTATGTACCGGGTGGGCAAAATTGCTTGGTTTTAGAGGGTTTCACATATTTAAAGCATAGTTAGAGAGATGGCAATGGTACATTCCAGACCTACTTTTTCAAGATAAATTCAATGGAGAAATCCATTTTTTAATATCTGTTACAGTGGCGGCGGTAGGGAGCAAAATTGAAAATATATCATTTTCTGTGGAGCTCTATATTTCAACTATTCAAAAAGATACTTCAAATGTTTTAACGTTGTGTTATACAGTTTTTTATGCTAATTCCAATGGTGTGACGTATTTTTTTATTCCAGCTATATTTTGAGAATTATGGAGTAAACCTGTATTTTTTTTAATGGAACACCCTGTATATTTTGTCATATTCGGAAAGAGTTTATGTTTCTGATAAAAAATATATATAATTTGTTAGGTATCCGTCCACTACTTTCCGAGATATTTGGATATTTGCTAAAACTACTTAAACAATTTTTACTTTTTTACTCGTTCATTTTTATTTATTACTATTTTTTAATATACTTATAACAAAAATAGTGGATCCCACTAATATACATATATATGAATATGGTAAAAATGTAATTAATTGTATGTGATTACTTAATAATTGGGATATATTAGTATAAGTACTACATTGATATTTTAATGCAGTAGGCTATGAAAAGACTATCAAATTTCTGGCATTTCTAATTTGACATTTAATTAGGTCACTTAAATATAAAATAGCGCTTGATTCCACGTTTGTTACAAAAATGCCTCATAAATTTGAAAATTATGAAAAATTGGATATGATCCGTGTTTTTATCATCTGTAATGAAGTTGCAAATGATGCTGTAGAGCTTTATTTAGAAAGATTTCAGGAAAGACGACAACCAGAACATCGTATATTTAAACAATTGATGTCTAGTTTAGAAGAATATGGATCATTCGAAAGGCATAGGTCTAGAAAATATAATAAAGTATTTAGCGATGAAACCGAAATAACTGTATTAGCGAAAGTTGAAGCTGAACCTAGTGTTTCCAGTAGGCAAATTGAAAACGAGTTATGAGTACCGCGAAAAACTGCTTTAAATATATCAAGAAAAAATCGATATCATCCATATAAAATACGAGTAATACACGACTTATTACCAGGTATGTTTCATAATAGTATATTAAGTATCAAGAACGGTAAGGAAGTTTAACCGATCCACATATCGTTTGTAAAATGCTAACTGGACTTGGTTTTTACTTAATACTTCGTTTTCTTTTTGTAAATGACTGCATCATGACCATACCTAAAAATAAAATAAATTACATAGTAGAATTATTTAACAGTTACCAGCAAAAATTACTATTCACACATGAAATGGAAATAAACAACCAAATTAATTTCCTCGACATGACATTAATCAGAAAAAACAATAAAATTGTAACCAAATGGTATACGAAACCTACACATTCCCAAGGGTACATGAATTTTAAATCGGACCTACCACTATCCATGAAAAAAAGCGTAATCATCGGATTAATAGACAGGGTCATTAGCTAGAAGAGGATATCAATTTGAACATCTTATTAGACAGTGTTTGTAATACGTTCCATTTTATTGTTGGGATAAAGATTAAAATTAAAATGGTTTCTAGTATTTTCCTTAAACTTACAAATATCTCAAAACTAAACGTCAACTTAGAGATGCCAAATATTTAAAAATTTTTATACTCATATATCTATACTGATATATCTGAATTATTAAGTAGTTACTTAGGTATTGTTCCTACGTTCTAAACTAATAGTTGATCATCCTATACATATTCATATATATGTATATTAGTCGGATCCACTATTTTTGTTAAAGCATATTAAAAAAAATAAATAAATAAAAATGAACGAGTAAAATAGTAAAAATTGTTTAAGTATTTTTAGTAAATATCCAAATATCTCGGAAAGTAGTGGGCAGACACCTAACAATTTATTAATAATTTTTTATCAGAAACACAAACTCTTTTCGAATATGACAAAATACACAGGGTGTTCCATTTAAAAAAATACAAGTTTACTCCATAATTCTCAAAATATAGCTGGAATAAAAAAATACGTCAGACCATTATAATTAGCATAAAAAACTGTATAAAACAACGTTAAAACATTTGAAGTATCTTTTTGAATAGTTGAAATATAGAGCACCACAGAAAATGATATATTTTCAATTTTGCCCCCTACCGCCGCCACTGTAACAGATATTAAGAAATGGCTTTCTCCATTGAATTTACCTTGAAAAAGTAGGTCTGGAATGTACCATTGCCATCTCTCTAACTATGCTCTAAATATGTGAAACCCTCTAAAACCAAGCAATTTTGCCCACTCGGTACATCACCAGACCAAGAATTCTGGATTCTGGTTAACCAAATTCTTAGAGTTATGTTTGTTAGCTTTATCCCAAAATATTTTTACAAAATCCAAATCGACTCTACTTCTTTAGACACTTTATCGTGAAGGTTTGATGTTAACGATAATGAGTTCACCTTTGTTTTTGAGTTATTTTGTAAGCCTTTAGATGAAGATCTACAAAATTCCCCATTTAGTCGTCTTCGGCAAGCCGAATTCTTAAATATGGTTTCTCTTAGAGTCTGGTACAACAGCGATGTTCTCCTTTATAAAATGGTACAACGAAGTTCTTTATGTTGACTTATCTGGAAGTTAACTGTTTATTCAACTTGAATAATGTTTCGAAGATATTACCATATTTAGTTTGTGTTGAAGTCTTCCAAGTGTTGTCGCGTAGATAAATTTGCAGTTGACATTTCACTGATCACGTTGGCAGCTTCTTCAGAAGGTTTCTAAAGACTGATGTTGCTGTCTTCTGCTCCTCATTATATACTTTGTTTCTTCTTCGCTTCGCTGATTCGTTACAGTTCGATGAACTGCATCCGTTACTGTATTGTGGTCACGTCGACGATCTTGTAGTTATTCCCCAGGTATTGCTCAGTCTGTACTCATCTTCTCGGTTGAAGTTACTTGAGTTCTTCTTACGCTACTACATACTGCGTAGTTTTGTCTAAGACTTTAACGTTGTCATAATTAATGCGATGGTCCCCATCTTGAAATAGGTGTTCAGCTACTGCATATCTTTCCTTATATCCACGTTGGGTATCCCGTCGGTTCCTTAATTCTGCACAGGATGCTCCTTCCTGTCTGTCCGATGTAGCTTTTTCCCCAATTACATACAAGTTTGTATATGCCTTTGGTGTGTAGCTTAGGTAGTTGATCTTTATTCGGCGGAAGTAATTGCTCTGTCTTCTTCTGTCTGTTCTTATAGTCTTCTTATCTATATCTTTAATCTATCTGTTATTCCAGCGATGTATGGTAGGTATGCGTATGTTGTTGGTACTTGTTGACTCCTCTCCTCTTTCTCCTTCTCTTTGCGTCTTTCTCCTTTTCTGTATGGTCTGTGTTCCTTATCGCTTATTTTCTCTGCTCTTCTTAGTAATGTGTTGATAAGGGATCTCTTTTGTTGCGGGTGATGATGGGACGTAGCGTGTAGATATCGGTCGGTATGCGTTTTCTTACGATATACGGTGTGACTTATCTTGTTGCTGTCGGCGTGTTTCACTAATACGTCGAGAAAATGTAAGGTGCCATTATTCTCATTTTCATGGTGAAGTTGATGTTTGTGTGTTGTCTGTTCAGATGTTGCAGAAATTCGTCCAATGTCTCTCGTCCATGCTGCCATATAATAAAAGTGCTAGATTAAATAACTTCTTGCTCGAAAGGTTCCATGAAGATGTTGGCGATGACCGGCGATAATGGTGATCCCATTGCTGCACCACTCTTCTGTTCAAAGAAGCTTCAATTCCATAAGAAATATGTCGTGGTTCGGCAAAGTTTTGCCAATTCTATTAGATGTTCTCGTAGTACTTTTGGTACTAATTGTTGTATAATTTCTAGTGTTTCGTCTACTGGTACGTTCGTGAAGAGCGACTCTACGGCGAAACTAACTAACTATCACCATCTGATATGTCGTACAATTAAAGTATTTCTACAAAATGCTCTGAATTCTTCACATAGCTGTTCGTTAGCCCGGTGTACCGCTGGAGTTGCCTAGCAACATATCTTGTCAATTCGTAGGTGGGTGATCCAAAAGTACTGAAGATAGGTCTGAGAGGGTTTTCTGTTTTCTGGATCTTTGGCAACCTGTATAGTCGCGGTGGTTGATTCTTTGAGGGAAGTAGTCGTCTTTGTTCTTCTTCGGGTATAGATGAGTCCTTGATGGGTTTCCTAATTTGTCTCTCAATCTTTCTAGTGGGGTCCCTGTTTAGTTTAAGTATTGTAGTAGCCCGACGTCAGAAGTGTACGTATCTTTTGGTTGTAGTCTTCTCTGCCCATTACAGTTGCATTTCCTTTATCGGCTCGTACGACGATTAAGTTTTCGTTCTTGCGAAGGTCTTGTAAAGTTCTCTTCACCTTTATTTTAGTTCTTGTCCGTGGCTTGGCTTTCTGTAGTATTTGTCACGTCTCATGTCTGATTTCTTCTGCCTCTTCACTCGGTAGATTTCTTATGGTAGATTTAACTTGGGTGATAATTTCTTGCTTGGGTATCTTGGTAGGAGAAACTGCGAAGTTCAATCCCTTTGTTGAGACTTTCCTTTTTTCCTTTGTAAGTTGATGTTCTGATAAGTTAATTACTGTATTCTCGATATCTAGATCTGGTTGTGAGTTTGCCTTCTTGGTGTTCTGTTTGTCAAACTTCTTCTTGTGTTTCTGCGTTGTTCAGATGAACTTGTATTGTGAATATTCATAACTGATTTTGTCAACTGTTCCCCATAGCTCTTCAATGTTGTTGAGTTGCAAGTAGTTGATACTTCTTACGTAGTTTGTTCAGTTTCCTGATCTTCAAGTAGATTCCGTCCCCGTCCAATAGTTACGTGTACATTTTCACGACTGTTGTTTACTGTGTTGAAGTCTTCCGGGTGTTGTGGCGTAGATAAGATTGCACTTGACGTTTCAGTCATCATGCTGACAGCTTTTCAGAAGGTTTCTAAAGACTGATGCTGTTGTCTTCTGCTCCACGTTATATAGCTTATTTCTTCTTCGCTTCACTGATTAGTTACAGTACGATAAGCTGCATCCGTTACAGTGTTGTAATGACGTCGACGATCTTGTAAAGTCATTTGCCAGGTACTGCTTAGCGTGAGATACGAGAATCACAGGAAATTACGGAGAATCCAAGTAATTTCAACCGAGAAGATAGGTACAGATTGAGCAATACCTGGCGAATAACTTTACAAGATCGTCGACGTAACCACGATACCGTAACGGATGCAGCTCATCGAACTGTCGCGAATCGGCGAAGTGAAGAAGAAACAAGATATATAACCATACTTATTTTATTTATTCTCATATTAAGGTATAGAACTGTTGGAATATTAAGGTCGTAGTTTATCGTTAACAATATAATTGACGGATAGTTAGGTACATAAATACATTTGTCATGCTTAACGAAAAATTTTGGTTAACTTAATTTGGTTTTAAATTTATCACCATATTTATATCGATGCATATATCATAAGATCTAAGATAATTGGTAAATTGTGTAATAGTTAACGAATTACTACTGTATTGAACTAACAAATTTACAAAGAGCCATGGTCAGGATTAGCCAAATTCTAATTTATTGGCTGGTACGATTTATTGTGTTTTATTATGATATTTATTTAAATGTTTAGCTTCCATTGGTAAGAATCAATAACCCTTCAGGAACCATGGTGGCTGAATGGAAACTTGATGTAATGGAACTCGGTTTATCTCAAATAGAATTCGAATTAGCTTCAGAAACATCATTGGTATGTATTTGTTAATTAATAATTTGAAAATAAGTATAATTCGCATTTAAAATAACTTTCAACGAATTGTGTTTGTAACTATATAATGATAAGATTATAGGAATAGTGTCTAAAACACAAAAACAATAAAATTATGTATTAAAACTAATATAGATCATATTAATTCCGTTCATATGAATTATGCAATTTATTTTTTTTATCAGATACCCTATATTTTAAAGCATTATCTAATTTATATGTGAATGTCATATTGTTATCCAACTATTTGATCCATGTGGATTTTATTCTGCCAGAGTTGAATTTCAGGCTTTTGTACAATAATTTTCAGCAGAGTATTGGTAAAACCCCATAAAATTCTAATGAACGATCATGTCCGTCAAACTCTTTTCATGTAAATTTCCTCTATTACATTTTATATGATTATTCAAAAAAAAAGTAAAAACAATACTAGAAAAAAAAAGTTATCCTAAAGAGTTTTACAATAAATTAATCACAAAAAGAATAAATAAAATATATAACACAGGTACAAAATCAAATAATAACATATACCACACTATACCATATATAAACAATTTAAGCGACACAATAAAACACGAATTAAAAAAATCAGACATTCACATAAATTTCATACCTACCAACAATAGACATTTATTCACAAATTAAAAAACACCCATTAAACATGGTAATCAAAGTAATGTCGTTTATAAATTAGATTGCAAAGATTGTAATAAATGTTATATCGGACAAACCAAACAATATTTAAAGAAACGAATTTATAACCATCAATACACTGTTACACATAACGTCACCGCTGAAACTGCTATATCTAAGCACTCTAAAGATAGACGACATAATTTTGATTTTCAAAACACTAAAATTTTAAAAAAGGAAAATAATTATAAAAAAAGATTAATTTACGAAATGATATACATTAAAAAAGATGAAAACGCGGTAAATTTTAGAACAGATATTGATCATTTATAATAATTTAATTCGCGCCTGAATTTTATTAATTTTAAGCTCTTGACTAGGTTTTTTGTCATGATTTTCCCTAGTCCTTGAACAGAATTGTTAGAGCTTGACAAAAAATAGATTGATATACGAATAATTCAAATCATTTCAATTTCTAATGTTGTATTAAATCATTATTCCTTCATTATTACTTGTGAATATAATTAAAATTCGATATATCAATGAATTCTTTGTTTTTTAGATAATTTTGTTGATAGGCATGGCAATTTATATTTATATTATTAGTAATTTGACATATATTAAATGTCAATTTCTTCCACTGAAGAAGTTATTTACGTTTCGACAGCACAGCTGTCATTATCAGGGGGTAAATAAAATTAAATTAAAATAAAACCTACAAATAACAGGTAACCTAAATGTTATGCACGGTCAATCCGATACGCATCATTAATTTCAAACACAAAACAAAACCATTGAAGAATGCGGGATAGGGCCGTTGTTACTATTCATTAGACATGACTTATTTTTATATATTTCTATACTTTCGAAAACATTTAGAAACTTACAATTGTTTGTTGTAGTTGTACCGATTCCAGACACCTTGACATAGCTTAAAGATTTGTTGCTTGAAAATAGTTTTTTTTGTTAACAATGTGACCAAGAATATATTCGCCTAACTGACATCTGTATGAAACAGAACATTTTTCACTTCAACTGGAGTTTTTATGAACAGCTAGAAGGGACGGTAATGGGTAACTCCTTGTCACCCTTTTTAGCTAACCTTTTTATTAGCCGTTTTGAAAAGGACTTAGAATCTGAGACCGAATATTTTCCTAGGGTTTGGCTAATAAATCGGTTCGAAACCATAAAGTTCACTTGTGTAAGAGAAGAACACGGTCAGCTACCCTTTCTAGATACTTCAGTAATTAGAAATAACAATAGATTAGAGTTTGACGTGTATAGAAAAGAAACCAGTACACTTCGCTACATTCCTTCAGATTCCCATCATTGTGTTCAACACAAAATGGCAAGCCTGAATTTTTTGGTCCACAGACTTCTCACTTTTCTCTTGAACAAGGCGAGGTATGAGAAAGACCTTAAGATTATAAAAGATGTAGCCAAATATAATGGTTTCCAGCCTCAGCATATCTATAAGTTAATTAGGAAGTTTAATTATAAGAAAACTATGAAAGAATTTACGATTTTTCGAGAGGGTTTTAAAGCTTCACCCGTTGTTTCTCTCCCTTACGCTCCCTTTATCGCTAAAGGTTTGAGTAAAATCTTCAAAGAGCTGGATCTCAGAATAGTTTACAGTTCTGGGACTAGTTTAGAAGTCTCATCGGTAACCCTAAAGATAAAATACAACCTTTGGAAAACCCTGGTATTTACGAAATCAATTGTAAAGATTGTAATCAAAAATCTATTGGGCAAACCAGGAGAGCAGTCTGAAGTAAATTTAAAGAGCATATTGCCAAGCTTATTAGATTTAGTAGAATTGAGAAATCAAGCGTTACCCAACACATTTTTGAAATAGATCACAACATAGATGATACTAATGTTAACTTAATTAGACAAATAAACAATTGTAAGTTTCTAAATGTTTTCGAAAGTTTAGAAATATATAAAAATAAGTCATGTGTAATGAACAATGACAACGGCGCTATCCCGAATTCGTCATAGTTTTCGTTAATCGGAAATAAATGATGCGTATGAGATTGATCGTGCATAACATTTAGGTTACTTGTTATTTATAGGTTTTATTTTTATTTAGTTTTATTATGGCCTTGATAATGACAGCTTTGCTGCCGAAACGCGTCGGTTTTTTGTAAAAAAAATTTTGGTGTTTTGTGGGTTGAAGTGTGTAGTGTTCTACTTCTGCACCAAGAGATCCAGTGAAGAACTTGTTTTGGTAATGTATTCAGCGTCGTCTTGAATTAAGCGTAGAAGTGTTTTGTATAGATGTATCTTCTTCTTTTACTTTATTCCTTAAGATACCTGCAGTAATTAATGTAATTAATACTAATAATTTATTATCAGGTATCGGATAACATGCTGTGCAAGTTTTGTAGAACAGCTATTAGTTTTAACTTAAATTTGGTGATGATCTACACTATAGTTTTATGTAGTTTTCATACAGAAAATGGCAATAAATAGTGAAAAAATTTGAACCAAAAAGAAACAAACAATAGCTTATCGAAGTTACAATTGTGTGCAGGTGAACGATATGTATAGTTCTCATACAATATGTACTTAAATGGCTCGATAGCCGCAATCGTTAGGCGGCTGACTATCGTTGTGGCGGAACAATGGAAGCTGGATTTCAATTTTTTTTACGACCTATTAGTTTTCTCTATATGTTCTCCAAAATATTCGAGAAAGTAATCAATAATCAATTATACAAATATGTTAATGATAGAAATATTCTCCCTGCTTACCAATCCGGGTTTCGCTTCGGACATAGCTGCCAATCTGCTTTATTGAAAGTTACCGATTGATAACGTGTATAATCATGGCTTTGCCTCGGTGTTAATATTGCTGGATTTCACTAAGGCGTTCTATACCGTTAACCATAGATTACTGGCCACTATTTTATATTACATCAGCCTTTCCAATGCTACGGCAATAGTGTTGTATAATTTTTTGAGCAATGGATCACAATCAATAAAATTAGCTGACAGTCTCTTTGGGAAATCTCTTTTAAATTCTGGTATTCCTCAAGGCTCCATTTTAGGTCCACTCTTATTCTCTATACAAGTATATACTTGCGCCTTATTTGATTTTTTACGATTTTGTAATGTGCATATGTACGCTGATGATACACAGATTTATTATTAATTCCAGAGGGACTCGTATCTGGATGCGCAGAGTGCTGTTCAGCAAGATTTGAATACTCTCTTTCGTCTGTTCACTCCATTCTTTGCATATGAATTCGTCTAAATCTTCTGTTTGTGTAATTTTTGGCAATGAACAAATTCGTAATGATTTAAATCACAACTTTCAATTACATGTAGGTAATAATGTTCTTCTGATTGTGACGGAGGCTAGAAGTCTTGGTTTAACTATAGATAACACCTTCAGATATCGACAGCACTTACATTAAACGTGCTTATGCCAACTTAAGAATTTTATTCCTTCATAGATCACAAAATTGTCCGCGGAAATTAAGCTTACTCGGTGCAATGCATTTGTATTGTCGCCCTTTATGTATTACTCTACGGTTTATGATCCATGTATTGATACTATAGACCAAAAGCGAATACAGAGAGTGCAGAATTCATGTCTGAGATTTGCGTACAATTAAAAGAAGTTTGATAATATAACATATACTTATAGTTATGTAAATGGTTAGATATGAAAAATTCGTTTGAAAGCTGTGAGGATGTATGTACAGTGGACAGCTTCTAAATCTACTAATAATAATATTTACTATAAATCCTAACTGAAGGTCACACAACGTAACCCCCTCTACATTGCTATTAAGGTTTAAGAAACTTCGTAACGCTGTCGATTAAGCTGCTGTCCACTGTACATACCATGCAAACATCAGAACCAGGGGTCCCTCCTACCTTTACAATAAAATTACATTTCGAACTGATGCGCATTACATTAATGTCAGATCGCGCGGGCTTATCTCACCACCGCTGCACCGAACAACATTATTTGAATAATATACAGGGTCCGGCAACGAAGCAGGCACGAAAAATTCCACGCTTATTTGAAAGTTAGTCAAATATTTAGTCATCGGATATTCTTCCGCGCCATCAAGCGCGCGTTTTTGAAAATATTTTGTTTTATATAGGGTGTTCTCGATGGAAATTCCAGACTAAAGTTGCATTTTTTAAACGAAACATCCTGTATATTAATAGATAAAATGATCCACGCTTGAAAGCTGGTTACGTCGATGTAATGTACAGGTCTAAAGTTGATAGTTTCTGTGTAAATAATTATTTGACTTGATAAATTGATACATTTCAGTAGGCTATTCTGCATAGGGCAAAACAAAAAATTCGAAACCAAAAAAGTAGAATATTTCCTACACCTTGTATATTTTTAGCTCATTGAAAAGCCCTTTTATTACGCTTTCTATTAATACCTCATTTGATGCATTTGCTAATTATGCAATGAGGCTACTTTCAAAAGTAATGGCGCGGTAAATAAACATAACATGCATTATTATGCAACAGAAAACCCGCATTGGATACATCACGTAGACAATCAGAATTGATGGTCCCTTAACGTCTGGGGTGGTACACTTGGCCCGTATATCATTGGGCCGCTCTTTTTCGATGTAACCGTTACAGACGATACGTATTCGGCATTTTTGCAGAACGAACTGCCTAATTTACTTGAGCATGTGGATGCTGACACCCGATAAACTTTATAGTTGTAACACGATGGTGCATCTGCTCATTATAGCTTTAACGTTAGGGAGTTTCTAGGGCGATGGTAGAAAGATAAATGGATAAGACGAGGTGGTCCAATCGCTTGGCCTCCACGAAGTCCAGATCCAGATTAGAGAAATACTCCACATTTAAGCTCTTCTTGTCGTTAATGATCGATTTGTGGCGAAAGAAATCGTTTTTCATCTTCTAGTTGTAAAACAAGCGATAATATACTGTACTGCTATTATTTTGCACAGAAGTGTATATGTGTTCATTACCACTTACTATAAATATAACTCTACTACTCTCTTCTTGCTTGGAAGTTCAATATAATACCTAGTTATTTACTCGTAAATTGCGACACTTGCTCACGCTCGTGTCGCAAACTTTTAACTCGTGAAATAAAATCGCACTTTTAACACTTGTATCGTACACTATTTTTTATACAACTGTTTATATTTAATTAAATAAATTAGGTTTCTACAAAATTTTTTCACATTTTATCACAAAAATTAAATGTATCACAAGTCAGAGGTGCCAGTCATGGTAACGCACTGATATTTGAGAATTAGAAACGTCAAGAAAGTTTTGTTGATGTTTTTTATTCCCATTAAAATAATAAAACTGGATCTTGATGAGATTGATGATGATGCCCAATGAATCCATATTATGTAGTAATTGTTGGAATGCTAATGTATGTACAAATTTATCAATATTTACATCAATAAAGTAACTGTCATTAGCGTTATAAACATTTTCGCACTACTATTAGAAGTATTTTATAACACCCTTATGTCAGTTTATGTTATAAAACTCAATTTTTAACCCGGTTAGCTTGCGTTAAAAGTGTCATTTTTACCAGACTTTTACAGTCAGTTGTATAAAATAGTATATTATTTTATACGGAGGAAAAGTGATGCTTTTCATGACGCGCTCGTGTTTATATATGTTTTAATAGAGAGCAAGCCACGAAAAGTAACTTTTCCTCCACATAAAATATGCTATTTTTTCTTCAAACGTCGGCAAATTTATGCAAAAATATCTTTTTATTGAAGATAAGCGGGTTTGGTAGGATGTTTGGACGTTTAGACCGATGATTAAGTACCAGTACGAGCTGTTTCTATCGTAACTCATCTTAAAACTGCTAAGTGGACGCTGTCAACATTGAAATTATGTGCGATTATGTGTTTGTATTGGTTTATACCATAGACGGCATAGACAAATGAACCCACTTCGTTTAGTAAGATGGCTCGATTCTTTAGAAAAAGAGAGCAACAAGTAGGCTACTTCAGCGCTGCGGTGACGTCTGGGTAAACTAACAATCGAAATGGGTAGTAACGGTAACCGTATAAAACCTTCCCCTTTGTTGTGTCATTATTAGCCACTGTGTTAGCTAGTGCTGTTATGCTTAAAATACATACGAAGAGTTAAAACGTCTTTAGATAAAAGTGAGGTTATATGTTAATGATAAACGCTAGGCATGTTTATCTACTATTACATACATATTTTTGTTACCTTTATTTCACAATGTCGATCTTTTTGACAAACGAAAAATTACCGTTTCTAATTTGTTCCAATTTTGCAAAGGATGTAAAACCGGCAATGGTGAATGTAATTTGCACCATGAGTACGACATAAAATTCACGAATGCACTTTTGTGCGAGGTGACACGAGATAGAAGAAATAAGAAAACGAATATCAGCGAATACGATGTCAGTTGTCAAATTATTTTCAATCGCGCAACCCAGACGCGCATGAAAACTTGTTGCTTGTTTGTCCTATGCTGTGAGCCGTCTTACTAAACGAAGTGGGTTCATTTGTCTATGGTTTATACCTTGCCATAATAACATTTTTCCCTCCGACGCGACGGCGGAAAAGTGTAAACCTCGGGCGGAGGAAAAGTGACACTTTGCGGCCGACTACTCAGTCGAGAAATGTCAGTTTTATTGACGTTTGAAGAAAAAATCATTTATGCTGGAGCAGTTAAGATTATACAGAATATCCTTCACAGATCTACATAGTAAACTGCCTATCGTTAGGGATGTTTGTCACAGTATCTAGCAAGCAGTTAAATAGTTTACTGCCTAATAAAACGGCTACTTTAATATCATCGGCTTTGTTTGAATTTTCATTTGCCATGACGTAAAAGTTGTACTTTTGTTTCCAAAGTCGCCAGTTTGCGGCAACATTTCCCTTAAAATTCATGTCACCTGGTACTTTCGCGTTATCAGCCATTTTTTTATGTTATTTTCCAGTTCCTTTATTTTATATTTTCATTTCACGCCGTAACCTAACCTTGCTTTTTTCTATTATTTATTAGCTGCCACCATGTCTTGTTTTTGTTTAACTGTTTAGTAACATAGCTTACAGGCTATTATAATATTATTAAAACACGATGTTATTTTTTCATTTAATTTACTTTCTAATTTTGTTTTAACAATAACACAAAGAACATCACATAACATAATTATGACATGATGTACTTCTATATCTCCTTATTACTTGTATGCACATGCATGTACACCAATACATGACAACTCGTTTTCGTTTTCTATTGATATACTTAATTATATGCTAGATGTAGACGAGTGAAATGAAGATTATAAAAAAAACTCTCGAAAGACGAGGTTATATAGTTTTCTCTGATAATTCAATTCCGATCGACCTACCATTCGTTGTTGGGAGCAAAGTGATTAACAGCGCGGTGTTGTAAAAGGTTAACGTTCATATGTATTTGTTCTTTTCTAGGGAACGTGGACTATTGAGGCTGGTGAAATTACTAGAACATTTAAGGTAGAAGAATATGTACTACCCCGCTTCAAAGTTGATATTGTAGCACCTGAGTTTATCTATGAAAATGCTGAAATAGCTACATTTAGTGTGTGCGCTAAGTATTCTTATGGTAAGAATGTTAAAGGCACAGCTTTCTTAAAAATCAACAATAGCAGCAAAATAAGTGATGTAAGTTATGTGATGCATTTGTTATTTAATTACAGTTATATAATAGTATGCACGTGTTATACAAGTGTGATAAGTAAAATTGCCAAATCGTGGCAGAAAATCTGTATCGCTTAATCAAATCGTCTTGTCAGAGTGCAGTAATGAGTTCCGTGCGGAAGTAACAAAAGTCGTTATTGGTCGTCAATTCGAATATTTGGGTCATCAGCACAAGTTCTTGCTAGTTTTTTTGATATCCTTTGTTTGGTATTTTTTCTGATTTTTTTGCTGATATATGATTATTTTGTTATAATAATCATATGTAATAACAATCTTTATCGGGCATTCAAAAGAATATATACATTATAAATATTTTATTTTTGTCTTATGGTTATGTATAGTCACTGACAGAAGTAATGTCTCCACCACCAATTAGCAATCCTATATACCGTGTGTCCCCGGATCGACGCATGAATAGGTATAAGAGTGTAAATTTTTTAATTGAAATTTCATCTTCTGGGGTTCAACCCTGCTTCGGCAGAAAGTAATTTGTGCCATACTTTTAATTTTCAAAAATCACGCATGCCTTGGAATTTACAAAAAGGTAGTTCTTATCACTAGTGAAGTACCTTTTTTGCACGAGATACGACAAAATGTTATTAACAAAAGCTATTCATAATATTAAACTATGCGAGTATGCAAAATTTCAACAAGATCGAACATACTTTGAAGATCCACAAAAAAGTTATTCTTTCCACTAATAAAATGTTTTTGCAGGAGATACGATGAAATGTTGTTGAGAAAAGTTGTTCAGATTAATAAGTTGTGCCAAGGAGTATGCCAAGGAAATGTTTGTGTTGTTTTATTTTTTAAGTGTGCTACGAAAACAAATACTTATTCATTCGTCGATTCGGGGACACACTGTATAACATAATATGTAACAGAAAAATATTTCTTCCGGGAAATTCATATATGAATATAGAATGTATTAAAAACACACTACTTTTTTTAAATTCTCAATTTGATATATAACTAGAGAGCTTTTCACTCGTTTGTCATGGAAAAATAAATATAAGGTGTAGTAAAAAGAAATCCATTATTTTTGCATGAAGTTGAAGGTTTTACTTACCATAGATAGAATGATCCGATTTAGGTCTAATATGCGCCGTTTTGTTCAATAACTTGTTGCCATTTTAAAGGTAATTTCATAATGCCTCGCTCATAGACGCCCTCGTCTCTATTGGCAAATAATTGAGACAGCCGATTTTTACAAACCTTTCTTGAAGCGAATTTTTTTTTACCTACACCTTATATAATAAAAAAATGTTACTAAACTAAGGTGGTGATACCGGTTATAGCCACAATAACGGGAATTTTTACTTTGACCTTAAGTTTCTTTACAACTTACATGTATATTCATTCGTATTATAAAAATAAAAATAGGCAATATATAAAGCTATTTAAATTTGGGAGAGAGAAAGGAATAGATAATGTTGCGACGTGTGTATAAATTAAATAGTATTTTAAATACACCATCTATCGGTTTTAGCCATTTGTCTAACCGACTATAGCCACATATGAATGTGTTAAATATTTTATATCTTATGTACCTAGCGTTTATTTATTCATAAACAAGTAAATAATTGTATCTATAGTAGTGATGGCACATACTAGTCCTTTTCCTTTGCTAAAAAAGTGTAGCATGGTGCAGCACTGAACTACACTTTTCACCAGATTCTCGTTCCTTTGCACGATGTAAACAAAACCAGTGCTGCACCAGGATTGTTTATCTGCACCAGGGTAATAGCTGGTGTAAATTACACTATTTTAAATGTCAAGCATATGTCAAAGTGATTAATGAAGGCACTTTTATTCATGCCGTTTACTTTATACTACGAATGGTATTTATTGAAATTTGTGCAGTAGATATTGATAAAAAAGCGTTAAATATTTATAAAACGCTTGCAAAGAGAAGACAAAAAGAGGTTATGTAATGACTATAAAGTAAAAAATTGTTCTTATCTTTAAGGGGCTATTATCAGTTGTTGGTGGGAAATTTGAAATGTGTGAATTGAATTGTGGAGACATGATTATAAACAAGAAATTATTACTGGAATATTATGATTATAAACAAGAAATTATTACTGGAATATTAACATTTAATTCGATAAATTGGTGGACGAATATAGTAAATGCTTCAATGTTTGTTGGGATGAACTGCTCATCGAAAATAGAAATTACGTGATCTTTTAGTGGACAAGATATTTCGTTAATAAAAAATCTGAATTTACCCGATGAAATATTGATTATATACATTTATATTATACCCACTTGCCCACTGTATGCTTATTGAAAGTACAATAAACTTTTTGTAATAACTTCAGATTGCACTATAAGTGGCCCCGTCAATTTTGAGAGGTCCAGTTTTTCGCAGAAATGTTATAAACTTATTCCAGTCACATAACATTTTTGCTTGCAGCGAGTGCTAAGACCAGTGGAACAGCCAACACCGAGTTAGAAGTGCGCTCTAAATGTCCGAGTGGAAAACGCTATTAATGAAAATACTAGTTTCGTCATCGGATACAGGTTTAAAATGTGTAGTTAAATATTTATATTATTGGCAATTATAAAAGTTCATCTTAAACATCTCAAACACCATACATACCGAATATCATTTGTTTATCTGCCGCGTGCAAATTATATATTCGAATTCATAATCCATATCTGTTCGTCTCGCTTCTAAGTTCGGTGGATGTGGTGTAACAGTGTAACACCATCGATTAAAAAAAGAACCATTTATGATGGAACATCAGGAAACAACCGGTGAATAAAGCAACAGCTTGATACCATCTGATGGCATCACTGATGTACACCGGTGAATAAAGCAACTCTCGGAGAGTATTGCAAGAAACGTATCCGGTAGTAAAACAGATAACTGTAGACGTTCCAAATGGTTTGGCACCTTTCTAAAACAGGGGCACATCATCGCCGCAATTACTGCAATTCGAATTTACTTTATATTCCTTTCTACGTGCTTATACCCCTTTCACGACATGTCTCTATATCACGATCTTGCTATCTCATTTTGTATATTGCTGTCTTTCATCTCGCAGTATGATCGACAACTGGTACTATTAGCTCCCTCTGTTATCCAATTTATTTGTAATGACAGCCGATGTTAGTATAGGATGTGCTCGCTAGGAGTGAAAATAGAACCTTAAGTTAAATTACAGCCGACATTATTATTGAAATTTTTGATGGTTCAAAAGCATTTTTTTTAATACCATTGAATAAGATAATAAAAGTAATAAAGTACGATTTGCAAATAAATTTGTGTAAAATATCTTCGAATTAATCCATATTGAAACATTTTCATGCTAACGCATAATTCGTAATAATGGGAATAGATAGTACTGGGGTAGTTGTTTTATAAATATATGCAAAGAGACTGCCAAAAGAGTTCATCTTAACTAAATTTGTAAGTATGTTTGTACATAATAGTTATCTTCAAAACTTGTAACGCCATTACAGGCAAGCATATCTACTGAATTCAGAAAGTGCTATTCGTTTCTTGTCAAGTGAAGTTATGATCTTTATGATGAGTTGATTATTGAGGTTGTGTTATAAATCCAACTACACTCAATTCGTTCCTTTGTATTGTCGGCTTCGTTGCAGCACTGTAAAAAGTGTAGCGTAAATTGTACTACACTAAAAAGCAAAGGAAAAGCTTACTTCTCAAAATACGTTTATTAGGAAAACATATACATATGTATCTAATAATTTTTTTTTGGGCTGCACGGGCGGAAGAACCGTAAAGGCAAGCTCGGCCATAAGGAAGGCGTATTGTGCCCCCGTGCTGTTTTACTCCTCTTAGCCAGGTTGCACTCGGACAAAGAAGTCCGCAACCTGGTCGAGAGTTAGTTTTCTTAGGGTCGGTCTTTCCAACCTCGATTAAGTAGCCGGTTAGCTTAAACAATGATTAAGATACCGGTAAGAGTGTATCTTAACCATTGTTTAAGCTAACCGGCTACTTAATCGATGTTGGAAAGACCGACCCTTAGTCCGGGATCGTCGAGACGCCCGACCCCAAAGTGACTCCGCCTCTCCCTGTCCACTGTCGAGCAGTCGGCAAGAAGATGGATTGGAGTTTCCTCCGCACTCCCACAGTTTCTACAGAGGGGAAAGTTTACTATGCCCATGCGATGGAGATGTTTGTTCAGTGCGCAGTGACCGGTTAAGATTCCTGTGGGTAACCTCAGACTGACTGCTGACCTGCTCATAGAAACTGCCTTACGCAGTTTGTTCTCATACGAGCGAATCCCGAGAGTTTTACAGTGCCTCATGCCGGCAAGTGCATTCCAGTGGGAGCAATGTCTAGCAGCGAGTTCAGATCTGACAAAGACTTTGATGCTGCCATAGGAGTTCCCACATGTAGATTCTGGACCCACGAGTGGTCCCTCGCTGGCGCCTCTAGCTAATTTGTCAGCCATTTCATTACCTCTGATTCCAGAGTGACCTGGCACCCATCTCAGAGTTATGCTGAGACGTTCCGCCAGTTATATGAGAGTCTTATGGCAGTATAGCACTACCTCGGAGTCAAACCTGACAGCCTGTAGTGCTCTAAGGGCAGCCTGACTGTCAGAAAGAATTTCCATTGCTCCATTAACCTGCGGGCAATTTAATATACCTTCCGCGCAGGTCTGGATTGCGATTACTTCGGCTTGGAAGATGGACGCAGAGCTCCCTAGGCTAAAAGCTTCACCCTCGGTTTCACCATCTCTCCAAATTCCAATTCCCGTGCCGTTAGGTGTTTTAGAGACGTCCACAAACCAGCGAGATACCTCCCGCTTCGGTTTGTGAACGAGAGTTTTTGCAGTGTTTCTGTTGAAGATGTTTATATTGTATCCACCACTGAAGCTAATAGTGGGCGATATCATGTCCGCCCTTATGGACAGTGGTACTGTCTGCTCTAGGTAGGTGAAGATGCTGTCGAGGAGATGGCTGCACAGTGATGCCTAAACAGACAATCCTCTGGACTTTACTGAGAGAGTACATAATTAAATTACTCAAATAAGTCACCATTGTTTACAATGCAAAGTTGGCATCGTTTCTGAGTACTGTTTATGACTTTACGGATTGCTATGAATGTTGTTAGATGCCTCAAGCACTGCTTCCTGTATGTCTTCGCCGTTCGTGTATGTAGGACCATATACTTTATTATAGTATAGTACCCCATAAAAACGTATTAGGGGGAGCTAAGTCCGGTGATCTTGCAAGTCAACGTACCGTTCCATTAGTTGCAATTACCCTCCCATTAAATCGCTCATTTAGATAGTCCATGATAGGGCGACTATTATGCGAGGGACACCCATCTTGTTGAAACCACATTTCTCTACTAGTTTCTAGTGACAAATTTTCTAGTAAATCTTCTACCTCACCTTGTAAAAATGACAGATATCTTTGTCACGTTGAATTCCCATTGAAAATAATGGGGCCTATTAATCTATTGTTTATGATACCACACCAAACATTGAATCCAAATCTAATTTGGTGTAGTACTGGAAAAGTAAGGTGTAAGTTGGTTTGAGAATAGTAGTGTCTATTGCGTCTGTTAAACATTCCACAATTAGTAAACATAGTTTCATCTGTCCACAAAACGATATTTTTGAAATTAGAATTTGCGTTCATTTGGCCCAAATACCAGTTGCAAAAGTCGATTCTTCTTTCTGCATCTCCAGGCTAAAATCTTTGAGATGGCCGAAATTGATAACACTTGTAGTTATGTTTTTTCAAAATCTTCGAAATTCCAGTCTTTGACACACCTACATTTTTCGAAATTTCTCTAGTAGAAATACTTGTCTACATTGATACAAGCTAACACTAGTTCTTCCTTTTCTGTATTATCCTTAAGGTACATCTTTGCTCTTGCTGTAGTAAACGAACCTGAAATTTTCAGGTTCCTGTCCAATCGTAATATTGTTTTACGATCTGGTAATCTCCTTTCCGGATACTGAACTCCGTATGTTTGGCGTGGAAGTTCTATATTCTTGTAGCACTTGATATTCGTACGAAATACATCATACTTTACAAAATTATTCATTATAAATTTAAATAATAACGTTGACGCTCCTGACAGGTACGTATGATGACAATTAATAGTTTTGTCACAGATAACACGCTAAACAAAGAAAATACGATTTCTTCTCGTAAAAAGAATAATAGCAAATTTCCAATTTTTGAAAATGTTATCATATTATGCGATACATCATTGTATTCAGAACAAATGCAAATGAAATTTGTGTTATTAAATGTTAGTTTTACGATCTTCTAACTTTTGATAAAAGTTACGGCAAATAAAAGAAATTACCAGATTTTAGCTTTTCTTCAGTATTAAACAAATGAAGCATGATAAGTAAAATTTGAAAATGGATTCTTAGTGAGCTTTTGAATCTACACCTTTTTGCTAATTTAACTGTCTCTCTAAGTCTTCAAATAAAAAAGTTACCCATGCTGTCCCTACGAAATCCACACATCCTGTATATAGCTTGAAGAGGTAAAACTCAGTCCCTAATTTTCTTCCAAAAGTTATACAACTCTAAATAAGAAATATTTCCTCCCCAGTTTTTATTTCTTTGTTATGTTTCCTTAAATAAATCCATAACAGTTTTATTGCATAATTCTGTTTCCAATACTCTCAAAGTAGTTTCCGAAGACGTAATATTATTTATTGAAACTACCTCTTCAATTTGTTCCACTTGATTTTCTCATGTTTTGGTGATAAACTTCGAATAACTAATGGCTTCCGGATTGAATGGGAATAGTCCGCAAGTTTTAAATCCCGAAACAATATTTTGTTTAAAGTTGTTTTCTTGTATTACATGCTTTTCTAAGCCTGCTTTAAAGGATAAAAAAAGCAACATCAAGATGCTGAATTATATGTGTCGCATTCGGTGGTAAACATACAATGATAATTTTGTGCTACACACAAAATGTACTAAGATTTAATGACAGATGTGTAGCATGGCCATCCAGAAATACAATAACTAGCATTTCAATTCCTTTTTTTTAAGAAATGGGAAGAAAACATTAGCAAAGTATTCGTAGAATGTCTCACTAACTATCCACCCATTCTCACTTCCAATGCCCCAGACAGACGGTGCTGCTTCAAACACTACATTTGGTAAACGATCATATTTGTATCTATCGTCAATGATGCAGCCATTTGTCCTTCTGCATTGACAGTTATTAGAGTTGTTACATTTTCTTTTTTCCGATGTAGATGTAATGTCATCTAGCGCTTTCCCTTTTTCTGCCAAAAGCAATTTACCTTTAGGATTTAAAAATACTGCAGTTTCATCCATGTTCCACATTCTGTTGGCAAAATTTAAAACTTCAGTATCTTTTCCCAGGAGCTCCTTAGTTTCTTCAAACCACAGGCGAATACCGTGCTCAGTAACTGCTGCCCGTGACTTATTTAAATATTCCCCATGCTTCTGACTAATTATTGGATGCCGCCTAAGAAAAGAGTAGAACCACTTTCTTCCAGGTTTTCCATCAATGAAAGGTGTTTGTATGTTTGTTTGTTTAACTATTTGTTGCACGGAATATAAAAGTCCCTCTCTATTAATTGGGAAACCCTTTGCTGCATTGGAAGTTATCCAAGTGACCAATTCATTTTCAGTGTCAACGCCTAATACGACTATTTTTGTAGGTTATGTTAAATAAAACCGATAGAACGAGTTAAAACATAGCGAATAATCTACTTACATAATGATTAACTCAAAGTTATGCAACGTGGTAAATATCTCCGTAAGTTGTGGGCAAGTTTGTTATTTTAAATCCCTTAACTACACTGACAACAGAAACTAGAAATCGTGAGACAGTTACATGTATGCCATCAGTTTGAAAACCTGGCGAGGAATAACGCGCATGTTCTACGTCTATTCGGTAAAGAGACTGCGTAAGCGGCAAATTCAAATATTATTTTCCTAACTATACGTTATTTGCGCTATTAGGGATGTTAAAGTGAGAAATTGCTAAAACCGGTTCAGTGGCTATAACCGGTACCACCACCCCATGTGATATCTATCGTTTTAGCTAACCAACGGTTGTGCGAAATTCAACTACACGAAAGAAGAATTACAATCAGGATACAACAAACATTTAAAACTAGAAGCATCGGTTACTGAAAAGGAAACAAATGAGGTGGAGTTAAACACAAAAGTAGTTGACAAAAGAACGGATCCCTTTAAGATTATTGTTTCCGAGAGAATTTATAAGCCTGGTTTACCTTTGGTTGTTGATATTAAGCTGGAAGATATTAATTTAATTCCACCACTTAGAAACGATATTGTGCAAGTTTGCATTGGTTCATTTTTTTCTGATGGAATTTGTTCAAATTTTACAGTACTTGCGGGAAAATTTACAGAATTTATTTTACCTCCATTACGAGACAAGGTGCACTTAAAGGTAAGTTGGCATTACTTTATATATACAGCGTTAGCAAAAAGTCCCGGAACGGTCGAATAACTGTTATTTGAAAATTATGATTTCTGAAATTTGGTATGGGGGTATAGTTAATATAAATGCATTTTATGCAATACAGTTTATATTTTTTTCACTTCCGGTTTAATCGGCAATACGTCCAACTTTTTTTTTTTAAACGGAACGCCCAGATTTTTTTAACACTTTTGAATGCAAAATAAAAAACTACGTTCAGGAAGCATTAAGATGTTTATTTTTATTCACAAGAAAACAGTTAAAAAATTAAAAAAGTGTCCTAATACAGAAAAAACAAGGTACCTTTGAAAAAAGTTGTTGTTTAGTGTTTGCATTCTTTTTGCCGTCATATTTAACAATTTTAAAAGCGTTTTAACTTTTGCATCGCTATAAATTTACTTATTTTAGACATTGACACATTTGAAAATGGCAGTAAAACTTACTGAATCAGAACGAATTGAGATATTAATGATACGTGGGTACGGTGATCGTCAACGTTCTTTTGAAGAGGTTCGTATTTTGTTTAATACTGTTTATCCGGATCGTCACATTAGTAAAAGTACGGTATGCCGAACAATTTAAAAGTTTGAAGTCTTTTGTCAGGTGAAGGATTTACCTAGAAGGGGACGTCCATTAACAGCAACAGATGAAGAAACTAATTTGAATGTGTTACTTACAGTGGAAGAAAATCATCACGTGTCCACAACAGAATTAGGTCAAATTCATGAGATCTCTCAAAAATCTACTCATAAGATTCTTCAATCAGCAAGAATGAAAGCCTATAAAATGTATCCCGTCCATGAGTTAATTGAAGATGATCCAGATCGTAGACTACATTTTTGCGAAACAATGACGGAATTGATCGAGCAGCAGCCTAATGTTTTTGATCACATCATTTTTTCAGATGAGGCAACGTTTTGTCTCAACGGCACTGTGAACAGACATAATTGTCGCTACTGGTCAATTGAAAATCCGCATTGGATTGAAGAAGTCCATATACAGCGTCCTCAAAATGTGAATGTTTGGGCTGGTCTTGTTGGAAACAATATCTTAGGACCATTTTTTATAAGAGAAAATTTAACTGGCAAACTTAAATTTATTGCAAAATGAGGTTGTTCCAGCACTTGCGGCTCTCTTTCCAAATGCAAATATAGGTGATCACCCTAATACACATTTTTGGTTTCAACAAGATGGAGCTCCCCCCACCCCCTCCCATTTTGCCCATAATGTCCGCGATTATTTGAATTAAATTTTTCCGGAACGTTGGATCGGACCTAGAGGAGCAATCGAATGGCCAGCACGTTCGCCAGATCTCTCGCCATTAGATTTTTTCTTTTGGGGTCACTTGAAATGTCAAGTGTACAAAAATCATCCCCATAATCTTGAACAATTGGAAGAGAGAATAGTTCAAGAAGCCAATCGCATCACTCCAAAACAAATACAAAATTCAATAAGAAATTTTACTGACCGTTTACATTTTTGTCAAATTGTAAATGGAGAGCATTTTGAACAATTATTGTAATCGCAACCTGAATAGACAGGTATCTTGATTTTTCTGTATTAGGACACTTTTTTATTTTGCATTCAAAAGTGTTAAAAAAATCTGGGCGTTCCGTTAAAAAAAAAGTTGAACGTATTGACGATTAAACCGGAAGTGAAAAAAATATAAACTGTATTGCATAAAATGCATTTATATTAACTATACCCCCATACCAAATTTCAGAAATCATAATTTTCAAAATAACAAAGTTATTCGACCGTTCCTGGACTTTTTACTAACGCTGTATAAATATTTCTACATAAATAAACTATATAATAGGAAACGAAGTTATTAAAATTATTAATATATTATAAACTTTCAATATGTATAACACGAAAGCAAAAAAATTGGTCTTTTCTGCGCTAAAACCTGTTAGAATTTGTATCTAAGTTGTGCAGAGCATTCAATGTTGCAATACGGTTTTTGCTTGCTATGACATACATGTACTACATTAGAAAGGCCTACAGTTTTAATAGCTATTTAATAACTTTGAAATTCAAATCGGGACCTCTTACTGTCTTCATTTACCAAATTTACTCCAACAATGTGTATGTTTTAGATTTCCGTAGGTATATTCAATTGTAAGGTACTAATTCCGCTATTTTTTTAATTACTGTAACTTGCAACAAATCCTTCTACTCGTATTTGCGAAAATCGCCACTACGATATCTCACGAGTTCAAAATTACATCATTTTAGCAGTCTTTAGATATATAACATTTTCATTACATCTCTAAATTTATTTTGTCCCGAATAAGTTATAGATTTATGTCATGTATTTTTCCACCGCCAATTAATATAGTAATATTTTTATTTTTAAAAATATATATGATTATTATTAAACTTTCGCACAAAACGAACAAGTATAATAGTATTTCACACATTTACTCTTGAAAACAAAATTGTATAAATTAAATCACAATATAGAATCGTTAACAAGATATTGCATTTTGTAATCACATACATATACGCATACCGGAAATTTTTAGGTGAAGTCAATAGGATATTCGAATGTAAGTACAACTAAAAATGTACAAGAATGGACTTCTGATAGTGGAAACTTCTTACAAATAAAAAAATCTGAGCATTGGGAAGAAACAACGTGCAAATCGTCTATAACTTTTACTGTCTTTTACACTTCCAAAGATATAGAAGAGGGTCAACCTATTACATTTTATTATATTGTAAGTGTTATCAGTACAAACACTATATATTTAATATTATGTGAATGTTATTTTATATGTAGGTAGTCTCTAGAAACGAAATTGTGGATATAGGACAAGTAAAAGATACAGTACGAAAAACCCCATTGCATGAGAACGATTCTTCGAAATTCATAGGAAATCTTACAAATTATTTAAATATAGATGAACCAGTTAATAAATTTAATCTAAATATCAATCTAAATGATAAAATCTTTATCGACGCCAAATTAATTGTTTATCATGAATTCCACAATGAAATCATAGCAGACAAGTTGGATTTCAAGGTCAAGAAATGTTTTCCTAATACGGTAAGTTGGACGTAGTGAGACCTATAATTTATTCTTAGATAGTGCACACTGCTTTTAAGGATATCATTAGAAAATGAAATTTCAGAATTATTCCGTTATAGGTATGTATGTACAGGTGATTCATTTTCGTATTTATTTCTTTGCGGGTCAGGAAAGGCATGTCATTCTCTCAGTAAAGTAGAGTTGAGTTGAGACGGTAATCACAAATGAAACGTTTTTTTCTTAGATTTTTCAGGTTATTAAAATTAGTTGTTGTTAGGTGAAATTATTAGCAAAAGTCCTCCTTTGTCTCTCCTGTTTTTGTGCACTGAAGCGCCGATTGGACCGAACAACTCACTTATTAACCTTTTCCTTTTTTTCTCTTGATCCGGTATTTTAATGACGGGGCAACTATATTAAATCAACAACATTATTTAAAGAAAATATTAGAAAGATTTGGAATGGTCGAATGTAAAATAGTGGAAACCCCAATAGAACAAAATTTTAATTTTGACAGCCTTAAAAGGGATAAACCAGAAAGTAAAGAAATAAAAGAAAAGTGCAGACAGTTGATAAGCAGCCTACTTTATGCGGTCTCAGGAACACGTCCTGACTTATGTGTATCTGTCAATTTTTTAAGTAGGTATCAATATTGTGCTAGTACTGCTTTATCAAAAGCGCTTAAGCGTATTTTGCGTTATATTAAGGCTTGTTTATAATGGTTCGGGTCACGAACTAAAAGGCTATGTAGATGCTGATTGGGCGGGTGATGTAAGAGACTGAAAATCAACATCTGGATATATTTTAGAGTTATACAATTGTCCTGTAGTATAGTACTCCAAAAACAGTTAACAGTTTCTTTATCGCCTACCGAAGCAGAATATATGTAGCGTTAAGTTATGCAATTTCAGAAATATTGTGGTTAAAACAATTATTGTTAGACTTTAACTTAGAATATAAGGAAACTATCGTTATATTCGAAGACAATCAGTCTCTGTTATTAAGAAAATAGAAAATAATGAAAATAATTTTAATAAAATTAAAACATATGGATGTATAATATAATCATATTTTAGAAAACGTAAATAACGGACTTGTTAAATTGAAATATATACAAACGTCCGACAATGTTGCCGACTTTTTCACAAAGCCTATGGGCAAGATACTATTCCAAAAGTTCAGGAATTATATTCTAAAATAGCTTATGTAGAATGTTGGTAATAAAACGAGCTTTACATTGCTTACTACCGTTAATATCTTGTTTAATCCTGAAAACCCACTTACTGCTTACAATATTGGCGTCTTCAGGGCACTGACTTCTCTCAATCCACGTATTGTTTCTTTTAAGTGTATTTATCTCTCTGTCTATAGCTTCTAACCACTGTTTGCTATCTTTTCCATTTGTAGCTTCTTCATATGAACTTGGTTCGCATGTGCTCATGAAATTCATTTCATAGTCTCCTAGCTATTTTGGTTGTTTTATAATTCGTTTGGTTGTTTGTATATCTCATTCTCAATTTCTTCACTTACAGATTGCACTGTTGTATTTAATTAATCATTAATCGCTATTTTTTCTACTAATTCTTCTTCGTTACTTTCTGTCTTTTTCTTTTGTTCCAACATCATTTATAAATACCACATCCCTTTTGATTGTTACTGTATCTTTATCTGGAAGATATATCCGATATCCTTTTGTATTTTCCCCATATTCTACAAATATTCCTAGGTAAGATTTAGATTCCCATTTTTGTTGCGTTTGGTCTGTTACATGCACGGCTACTTTTGAACCAAAAACTCGTAGCTCATGTATGTCGTACATTTCTTTGTTACACCATATTTCATACGGCGTTTTATTTTCAACCCGGCTTTTACTTGTGCGATTTAAAACGAAAACGGCCGTATTTACTACCTCAGCCTATAATTTCATACTAAATTATTTTCTAACAGCATGGTTCTAGCAGCTTGCTGTGGCGTGGTGTTTTATTCCAGTGCTTATTAGTAATTTTCTTACTGCAGTATTTATAAACTCTGTTCCATTGTCACTTCGTATATTTTGAATGGTATGACCTAAACTTGTTTTTGTAACTTGTATGAACTCATTAATCTTCGTGAAAGTGTCTTCTTCATTTTTCAAAAAATAGACCGTTCTGTATTTAGAATAATCATCTTTAATAAGCAAGAAATACTTAGCCCCTTCAACTGACACTTCTTCCATTGGACCACATACATCGATATAAATTAGTTCCCCTGGTTTTACTGTTTGAGTTCCATTTGGTTGGTAACTACCTTTGCGCATTTTTCCACCCTTTTTTTCACCCTTTTTCTATTGTACATTACATCTATCTAACACATGTGTTATTTGATTGATATTCTGGTGAGCTATTTTGCTGCGCCGTTTCTTGAGTTGGTTACTTATATATATCTAACCAATATTTGCACATGACTATATTTTTTGTCTGCAGCACATTTTATATATATTATTGTCTCTTTTAGCAATCGCTCGTACTTTGTTTTCTGTTAGAAAATCGCATTGCTCAAAATTCATGTTTACTACATACCCTTTTCCCAGGGCTGCACCGACAGAACATTGTTTATGGTTGTTTCAATCCATTTATCACCATTAAAGGCTTCTAACCTCACTAGACCTATACCTACTACTTCAATAATATTTCCATTGCCTACAATAACATTCTTGTAATATTTAAGTGCTTTAAACTCACTAAAGAAGTTTAGATTGTGACACATATGGTCTGATGCACCGCTATCTACAATCCAATCATCTGTAATTTGTCCATCGCCAGTCGCTGAAAACGTATTGCTTGCACTGTCATTGGTATATTTGCTTTTTTCTTATTTGCACTCCTTTTTATTATGTGCTTTCTTCTTGCAATGTTCACAATATTTTTTAAAATTATTATTATCAGAATCTTTTTTATAATGTCCAATTTTACCGCACTTGAAGCACTTTCTTTTTCTTCCTTTTGTTTTGACAATAACGCTGTTACCTCTTGTCTATTATTTGTTCTTTGTTCCTCGATAAGTAGTTCGGCTGTAAGTTCCGATAAAGTTTGCTTCTCTGATTGCACGGAATCCCAAGCCGATACAAAGTGTTTATACATGTCGGGTAAAGATGTTATTATTTTAGTTATCACCATCTTTTCCGGTACCTCACCTTTCAGTTGTTTTATTTGGCTTACATTCTCCTCTATTTTAGCTAAAAAGGTTGCTATATCTTCATCCGTATTATACTACATTCCAAAGAACTTTTGTTGTAGGAAGTGTAATGATGTTTCCGAAGTCTGCTCATAAATTACATGTAGCTTATCCCAAATAGCTTTTGCCGAATCACAAGTCATTACCTGCAACATCACCCTATTTGACAATCTTGTGACTAATATACTTTGGGCTTTTGCATCTTTTTGTAACCACGAACTTTGATCTGCCCCATTTTCTGGCTTTGCCATTGAACCATCCACAACACCATACACAGTGTGCGCACGTTCGACCTGTTGATAGATGCACTAGCAATGTGTGGTCGGCTGTAACTGGAAAGCGCTACGTTATGCTCTGTCGGACGCTCTTGCTGTATTATTCCTTCCTAACATCTTGATGAGTCTAATATGCACGTACGCAGGCGCAAATCTGTTGCTGTCTCAAATGTATTCTGTCGTGCTTGAAAACTTCGATCTGTTGATAGGGTCTTCAATGTGTTAGAGCAGGCATAGGATTTTAATATGTTAGATAAAGAGATACAACGAATGCATTCGTTCAAGCAAACAGTATCGATATATGTACGTTTCCTGTGTTAACTAAGGGACGTCTCTTCGCTGTTCTTTTGCATCTTACACTAAACGTATAAATAGGTCGTGCGTGCGCTCCCGGTCTATCCAGGGCTTGTAATATTATCATTTGAAATGTCCATGTACACTAATTTGTCAGACCTCCTAGTTTTAAACTAGTTGCTGTAACTGACGCTGTTGTTTCAGACATATTTAATAAAATATTTCCATTTTGTATGTGTTCTGGTTTCTACTTCTATACTTTAACGTGTTTTCTGTTTATTTTACCACTGTACGTTACCACGATTAAATCCTTTCATGATCTGGGCCCATAACCTGTTGAAAGTTACGTGGATAAGGAACAATCGTGATATCTCGTAACGCAATACAACACATACGGAAGAAAGACCTTATTTTTTATTAATAATTCTTTTACTAACAACGACTTACAACAACATGGTATCTTCCATTATTACACTTTCTAGTTACTATACAATGCTACGAACTTATTAACGTTAGTGTATCTTTAATAAAATCTTTGTTGCCAACTATAATGATTATTCAACAAAAACCCTCGAATACCTACAAAAGTGAGTTATCCTGTACATATTTTATATATATACCTAGTAATGGTAGATACGTTATTTAAGTGGTATCAATGGTATATGCGGAAACATTTCTAGTTTCATAATTGTATGTAATATTTGTTGTATAAATAACTGAATAGATTATTTAAACAGAACATCAAATAGTAGTACCACATAATAATAATAATAAAAATAATAAAAAGACCTACGGAACCTCTTTCATCATACAGAGCAGTTCAGTAGAGACATATGCATGAACTTCGGAATAGACAAATGGCGAATTAATGGTATTAGAAATGGGGTATGGCGACAGATAGAAAACTATATAACAGCAGACCAAACTGCTGCATCTATTGACACAATGGATAAGATAGATATATATAAGTACGTTAGAATGCAATAATCTATTGGCATAGATAAAAGTAAAATGAAAACACAACTTCTCAACACTTACAAAACCATGTACATATAATGCATTTTCCAACCGCCAATTAATTAAAACTATGTCGATCGGAGGTGGAGTCGAACCACCGAGTATGGCTATCGCGGCCCACTCGCAACACCGTTGCGCTACCCGCTGCTGCTAAAATAAAAATATGTTTAATTAATTGGCGGTTGGAAAAATTGATTATATATACATGTACTTACGCAAAGAAAAATAAATACTTCGTTGTTAAAACTTACAAAACCAGACTTAATTTGCTGCTAAAAACGGGGCTATCTGCGAGGAACATGACCAAAGCCATTAATACCTTCGCTGTATCTGTCCTTGGCTTCAGTTTTGGCTTAATCAAATGGACAAAAAACGACATGGATAACATTAACAGAAATATTAGAGTATTGTTCACAAAAAATAAGACGCACCACCCACGCAGCAGTGTTGAAAGATTTTACATTGCAAGATCCAAAGGCGGGAGAAGAATAACAGACCTCAGACGACTCCACTACAAAACATTGAGAGGTCTAAGAGAACATTTCCATTCCACACGCCGTCACTGACAATCTATACCAAGCTATTATGAGAGAGAAATGGTCTAGAAAATCGGTACACGGGAAATACAGGAATGTAGACAAACCATATATAGACTCTAAAGCCTCCTGAGAATGGCTTATGTCGGGAAACATATTCCCTGAAACTGAACGTTTTCTGATTTCTATACAAGACCACGTAGTAGTAACTCTTAATTATAGAAAATATATTATGGGCGATAGCAGTATACAGACGGACAAATGCAGAATGTGTAAAAACACCCCTGAAAATTTTGAACATATACTTTGTAAGCGGATGTAAAGTGCTCGCGCCTAAGGAATATATTGATAGGCATAACAACGTTGCAAAGATTATACATTTTCTGTTGCTAAATAGGATACAGGGAATAACTACAACAATCCCCTATTATAAACATATAATGTGTCAGCGAGACCGAGAAGGGAAAACTATATTGGGATAGATCTATATTAACAGACCGTTCTATACCGAACAACAGGCCAGATATTATCTATATTGACGCAAAAAGATTTAAAGCGTACATCATAGATGTAGCGATACCATCACCCTCCAATATACAGGATAAGTGCAATGAGAAAATCACAAAATACATTGCCGTAGCTACTGAAATAAAGGAATTATGGAACCGCAAACAAGTATGCGTTGTCCCGATAATTTGTAGAGTGAATGGCGAAATCCCTACACGAAGCTCTAAAAACACTAGAACTACCTCAAAACACATACAGAGCACTCCAAAAAGCCGCAATACTTGGCTCCTGCCATATAGTACGAAGGGTACTAAATATAACACCTTAAACAATGAGGAACACTTGTGAACACGTAACGCCTAGGGAAGTACTAGAAACTTACCATACACATATTATAGATATATTGTATCTGGGCCAGTTAAAATCATGCATTGAAATTATGGCCAAACTAAATAAGAAATTTAATATCGGACCAGGTAAAGTTATGGTGTTCTAATTTATAAAATAATAAAAATGTGGTTTTTATACCATTCATCATAACGTCATACCGAAATCAATTTGCATTTTTTTAAAATGGAATGCGGTATTTTTATTTTAAATTTCTTAAACAGCTAATTTTTTAACGTATAACTATATAAAATATGACCGATTTTAATAAGAAATGAAATCAACAACTTCTTGAAATTGCCGCCAATATTTCAAATTTTGAAGCGCGCAAATATTGAAAATACGCGCAAATACGAAATGCCATTAGAAGCTTGTCCATGGCTGAAATTGAAGCCGCGGTGTTTTCTACTAAGGTAACTTGATACGACTGAGGTATTCTAATTTTTAACATTTTCGCCTATAAATCGAGAACCCATGGACATATCGCGATGCGGTTTTGGCTAAAATTCAGATAATTATATTGTGGCCAAGAATCTGCCAAGAACATAGTATCGTTCCATTTAACATTATTCAAAAAATTACAAAAATGTATGAACGTTGCAGATAACGCCCTTTCGTTTATTTGGTTTAAATAGAAAAGTTTAATAAAAAGTTTGTTTTAAAAGTCCACAAAATGCGCTTTCCAACGAAACCAAAAATATTCAGATCGGGTGAATGGTTCAAGAGATATTAAAATATCTATAAAATATATATAAATTGATAAATTCATCGGCCTTCTCCTCCTTTATTATGGCTGATAGGAAAAAATTTCACAAGACAGAATGGCGCAGTACTACCCAAGCTATGAAATGATGTTTTCAAAGGTATAGGTGATTATCTGACTTTCCGAGATAGCGTAGATTTTATGTTTCTTCGTAGCAGTTACGCCCTCTAGTGGTCGATTTACACACTTCAAAATAATTTCCAACAATTTTTCTTACCCATTTTATTCAGAAGAATTTTTTTCCAAAACTTCTGGTGATTACCATTGTCGAGATACAGCCGCTCCGTACCCTTATCCGGGCACCTGGTACATGCACTAAATAATCTCATATATCATTTATACTATTAAAAAATATATCACTACACTGGTGGTCAGCAGAACGACACATTGTAGCTAGTGGTGAAGTATTAAGAAGATTAGATCTGGAAAGACGAAGAGAAAATGAAGCAGAGGGACGAGATGAAAATGTAGGCATGCGAAAGTTAAGGGAACAAAGAAGAGCTGGGCTATCAATTACTCCATGGGCCAGCTTCCATATAAATCGAGCGTTTTGACATTCACGGAGAAGTCCTAGGGATGTCATACCATGCTTGTCTATTAAGTAGGGACGTATAGTCAATTGGTGACCAGACTTGCGAAGCATATTCGAATTTAGTAATAACGACGGTAAAAAATATCGTCTTTAATAACTGTTCATCATGAAAAAATCTTGAAGATCGTATAACAAAGGCCAATGTTTTGGATGCAGACAAGAAAATACTTGTAATATGTTGAGAAAAACTCAACGTAGAGTCAAAAAGAACACTAAGATCATTGAACATGCCGACTTTCTACAATGGATTACCGTTTATATTATAGATTGAAGCAGTGGGATTACACTTGCAAGTATAAGAAACAAATTTGCTATTTATTGCTATTTAGTTTCAATCTGTACTTGGTACACCAGTCAATAATGTATCGAATATTGTCTTGTAATTTTAAAATATCAATTCAGCTTGTAATAGATTTATAGATTTTGATATCATCTGCATACGCAAGTACAGGGCAGGATAAATTTTGTACAGTCTGGCAAACTTCAACTGAAACAGTGAGTCATCACGGCGCACGTAGACGGAGCGAACTCGATGACCTCGTTATACTACCAGCCAAAAGTAAAGTGCCACTATTTTATTTAGATGTAATGTACCATGGCTGGAACGTGCAAATCACCGAATACTGCAGGATGACGTGTGCTGCCAGACGGCATGTGTCTCACCGTGATTGTATTTCATTCCCTCTTTGCCTGATTACGCGAATTGACCCCGGCTTGACTCAACCCACGTGTGCTACTGCGCTGTTTCAGTTGAAATTTGCCAGACTGTAAGAGATCGTTTTTATATACAAAACAAACAACAAAGGGCCTAAGATTGAGCCACACACAAAACTACACCGCGAGAGTTACAGTGATAGCCAGACAAGTAATACAGTTTACGGAGTCACTGAAACTAAGCACCCACCGCAGATAAAAAAATAGCGTACCCTGCCTATCATGAACACATTTAAATATTTTTCTAGAATTACATTTAATATCAGCTTCAACTGTCTCCAAATAGTTAGTGTAAGCAATAGAAATTTGTCTTTTGCAAAGTGAACGCAGTCTCTTAAATTCATTTTGATAGTAAGGCTTTGTTGTAACATTCCATTTGCGTCTGTAATATGCTTTGCGCTTAATATTAGCTATTATATCTGACGCAAACCATGGCGGATAGTGTGGCTTTTCAGGGGTAGATGCAAATTTTGGAACAAATTCATCAAATATGCGGTAAAGATAGGAACACGTTATTAAGATCCTCCAAATCTTTCAGAAACGACCAATCCTTGTTTGTAAGTTCAGGATGTAATTTCGAAAAATTTGTACGTCTGAAGTTGTACCGCTGATTTAAATTACTTGGAAAAGCTGAAGAAGATGTAGGCCGATGAAAATTCACAGTAACAGTTAGCTGTTACTGTGAATAAAAAACAGGATGATACGAATCCATAGTAACGAATGGTAACTTTTCACGTTTGATGCCCAGATCACATTCAACATTCAGCAACATAGATTAGAAGTCTTCCATCACAGTTTATAGAATTAAACTGCTTCAAATCCAGCGACAAACAGGAGAGCGTAGTGCATTTAGGACAATTCAATAAACTATTGTTGAAATAAGGAAGAGTAAAGTCACCGAGAATAATGCGTTAGGTATCTAATCTAGAATAAATACTTCAAGGCACGCATATAGCAACTCAAGCTCACGTGCCGCGATACTTGGAGGTGTATACAACACAACTATGTAAAAACAAATCGCACATGATAATAATTTCGAATTGCTTTGTTTAATTGAAACTTGGTTGAAGGACTATTATTTGGAAAACATTATTTAAACAACATATGGGTTGTAACTTTTGAAAGGAAATGAATAATTTAGACAAATCGTAGATATTAGCTACAGAAAAAAGAAAAGAATTAATGTACAACTGTACTAAATCTAATCTTTTATGGCGACATCAGTACATTTGTCTAGGAAAATTTCATCAACTTAAGTACGCATCAGTTGTGCATTGCGTATTAATTAATACTTCTGTTTCTTATAGTCCAATCATGTCTATTGATAAATAGATATAATTAACTGTAATTTCAGTAACTGTAATAGGTTAAGATAACGACGACGCTAAGCCGACTAATGGCTAACGTGAGAGGACCGACGGCAAGTAAACGCTGGCTTCTAATGAGCCATACTGTTGTATGGAAGCGAGATCTGGGTTGACGCCTTATAGCAGGACAAGTACAGAAAGCGGATGGCTACTGGCTCAAGAAAAGAAGAGAGTCTACGAGACACGACGAGAGGTCGGTGCACGACAAGCAAGAGCGGACGCTAAAGCGCTCACACGACAAGGTTGGCAAGAGCGCTGGCAGAACGAAACGAGAGGGCGGTGGACGGCCAGACTCATCCGCACCATCACGGAGTGGATGGATCGAGACCACGATGAGGTAAACTACTATCTCACCCAGTTTTTCAGCGGACACGGGTATTTCAACGCATACCTGGCTCGAATGGGTAAAGTAGAGGACGTGACGTACCAATATCACGACTCTACAGAAGATGATGCTCATCATACCTTCTTCGACTGGGAGAGATGGAGGGACTACAGAGTCGCGCTACAAGACGGATAACGCCGTGCAAACGATGCTGTCTGAAAACGACCACTGGTAGAAGATCGCCACGTTCGTCGAGAAGTTGTTGAAGGAGAAGAAGAGAGAGACCGAAGCAATGGAGGCAGCCGACCGAGGCTAACTATGAGATGCGCCAGCCTGAAGTAATGCGACCAGCGGTTCCGGGATGGATTATACACCTGATAAAGTGAGGTTTTTTAGTGGGTGCGAGCTCCACACACCGGGGACGCGTCTCGTTCCTGATGGTGCGTTTAGGCACTTTTCATCACTAAAAAAAAAGGTTGAGATAGTGGACGTTAAATAATAAATAATATTGCACCATTTATTTATCATACTCATGTGTTACAATAGCAATTTCAATTACAACACAATTTAAAAGTTAACAATTTAAAGGTAAAATTTGTCAAAGTTATATGTCACATAATATGAAATAGTGTGTAACTATGGGATGGTTTTAAACGGATTATTAGAATACTTTGACTAACCATTTTTTATGAAAATATTTGAACATCAATTGTTGAACATCAAAATGTCTGAATACAATCAATATTTTTCCATTCATAGTAATTGTGAATAACGTATTTGTGCAGGTATCCGCACAGTGGAGTGCAAATCAACGTTATCCGGGAGAAACGAGTACTTTAAAGATTAAAACTGATACACATTCATTATGTTCTATCTCAGCAGTTGATGCAGCTAGTAAATATATGGGTTCGGGATCTTCTGTCAACATAGAACATGTTTTTAATAGTTATGATGGTATGAAAAATAGGTTCTCATATAATCACTTAAACTGCAGAAAGTTAAGAGGTAATTCAGGAATGATTCAAATTTCTTTTAATCACGTTATTTTAACTATTTGAAACAGCTGGCAGAAGATCAAGATACTACCACTACCAAAACCCCAGTAGTACTGATTCGTCCGACGTATTTCGTGTAAGTATTTAAAGTTACTGCACTTTTACATACGTACTCTTACATATACGTATGTACCATTTTTGTAGGATGCAAAACTAGGCGTAATGTCAAATTTAAAATATCTGGTTAAAATCTGTAAGTACCTATTTATGTTATTATATCGTTGACGAATGCTATTAGAATTTTTTATAAATTATTATTAATATATCTATTTTGTGACCTTTATGTACTTATCTTTCAATTCTTGAAATATTTCAGGAAGTGAAAGATAAATTATTATAACATTATCTACTCATCTACATGAATTCTGAGACCAATTTTGCGTCGATGGAGTTTTGGTATAAAAAATTATTTGGCTGTAGCAACGCAAACATCATTCTGTTTGCTTGATAGCCATACAAACGATACAGCTTACGGAGTCACTGCAACTAAGCACCCACCACACATAAAACAAAAATTGTGCTTGCCAGATAGCATGGACAGATAAGAATGGCTAGGCGGTCTTAACTCAGATTTAATTGCAAATTGGTCATAGTGCGTACTCCTATACGTGTATTAGGTGTGCAAAATTTCCACCTGAAGGAGCAATTCATGAAAATCTTTAAACTTAAAGTCGGTACTTTCAATGGATTTTCATAGTAATTCTTTTTTCAAACTAGCTCGCAACGTCGCCCATTTTCGTTTACACCTTGTCAATGGATTTTCCAGTATGCTTATGTGCAATTAACATTTATAAATGTGCAACACATTTGCATTAATTTGCTTTCGCTCTGAAATTATTTTAACATGTAGTATATCTAAAGTCAGCTTGAAACTCTCTTAAAATGATTTGACCCATTGCCAAATGATTTAAAATATTTTTTAATTCGACCATGTTACCGACAACAATTTTCAATTTATCACATTTTGCATAGCAAGAGATGCCATTATAAGATTTTAATATAATAATATACCCATTAGAAACTTTCAGAACAATGTCTCATACACTTACTTTCTCGCAGTAGCCTTTATTTTGTTAATAACCACATTCTTTATTTAAAAGTCGCGTCTGTTTCTAGTAAAAATATTTCGTATTGAAGGATTTACGATTGCTCTTATCTATACTCGCTTAGTTATTTTAGAACGTCCTTGATTTACAATTGTTAAACACTCCAACACCTTAGGTGGTAGCAATACCGCTAATCATTGCTTGCTCTTTACAGTTTAGCATGTATGTATCATTAAATTTTTCTATTCAAAATATAACGAAACCTGACAATTTTATTGTTTAACATCTTTTAATTAGAATAAATACTTATCACAGCGCATTCTGTTTTTTCATCTCATACCACAAAGATTCGGGGACAAATTGGTACTATTAAAAACCAATTCTATAAGTATTCTGATGTGGTAAGCTATCTATTTTTTCCAAGTTGCAGCATGCTGCGTTATCCTGCCGTAATAAGAAATTAGCTTCTTACGTCAAATATTTTTTTATCGTAGACAAAAGCAATTTTTCTAAAATATCTAAGTAGTTATTGGTATTGTTAATTCTTTTAATGGAAAGAGGCTTGTTTGCTTCTCTGAATGACGTACTGGTGTTTCCTGAAGCACAATGATAACTATGCTCTGTTACTTTAACGGGGTAGCTAATGTCGTATTTATTGTTGTTTGAGAATGTTGAAAAAATTAAGATTTTATTTAGCTCCATCGAAATGGGTAGAAGTTCGCACATATTTTCTTTAAGAAAGTAGGTGTAGTAGTCTTACTTTTTTAAATTAATTAATCATTCTTATTCTGTTATACAATTATGTATAAAGATTGTCTGATATTATTCTGTTTTGAATAGTACTGGAATGTAAAATGTTAGTGTTACTATCATATTTGATTGCATCCATCTCTTTACTGACATTTCGTGCCCAGAATTCTTAATAATCATTAATAATATACTTAATCAGCAGAAAAAGCACTACATATTTGGTAATGTAACCGATTTTCTAGCTTTACTATTAACAACCTCACTATGCGTGACAGGGTGCAATTAAACTTTGCATAATCCATATACACTTACATACCCGTATATAGTATGTCATACTTTTGGTTACATCAAATATAATAAGTTAAGCATTTATGTACAGATGTTTTATAGTAATTTTAATTTTAGGTGGAGCTTCTAACTATTACGATTACTACGATAAGCTCTACTATGGTTTTGGTAAGTACTAATGTTTTTAACTTACCATATATTATCATTGTTAATAAAATCAACTACGCAAGTTTTTTTTATAATTTATTAACAGAAGTATTTATTTAAAATGATTGTAGAATTAGGTTGCCTCAATTCTTTTACTTTTTTCGGTTTTCTAGTTTTGTTTCAAAATAAAATGGAATAACAGATTATAGAGTCACGTTAAACGTTTAAAATTTTTTTAAATGGCAACAACTAATACGATTTATAATAATAAATATGGGAATTGCGCTTGATCGGTATACCCAAAATTAAAGAATAGTGATTTAATCTTAAAACAGGCTATTTCGTTCAAACCTAGGTTAGGTTAGGTTAGAAGTGGGGTGGCATGCGGGCCTGTTTCACCGCGACCTTTACGCTCTCTAGTTTCGCCTTCTTAATCAGACTTATCATTTTTGAGAACGGCTCTTTTGTGCAGCCGTTGGCTGTGGGGTTCTCTACCCCCATTACTAGAAACCTTGTCCTCGCTAGGCCGTCACAGTGGCACAAAACATGAACTGGGGTTTCTTCTTCCTCTTGACAGAATCCTCAGAGAGCATTTTCTGCCAGGCCTATGTTAAACATATGCCTATTCAGTTTGCAATGACCGGTCATCAGACTATCATTTTGACAGTCTTCCTGTCTTTACTCAGTGGGTCTTCAGTAAACTCAGGCCGCTGTTCCGTTAGGAACTCCTTAGCCTGTCTTTGTCCTGGCGATCTTTCCCACCATTCCGTGGACTTGTTTTGTGACCATTCCTAGATGGACCTCTTAATTTGTGATTTGGTAATTCCGAAGGAAGGGGCCGCTCCTATGAAAGGCCATGACGAACCTCGTCTGTCCAGCTCATCGGCCGCCTCGTTTCCCTTCACTACCGTGTGGCTGGGGACCCAGGCCAAAATTATTTTCCTTAGGGTGCCCACCTCATTTAGGACTCTTACGGAGTCCCAAACCATCGTTCAAACCTAACAAAGTTATAGTACGTAATGTTAATAGTAAACACCCGTATAACTGTGTACAGGATGGGGCACTACATTCGCCTCGGTTGCTATACAAAAAACGGTAACACATACTTAAAATCTTTTTGGTGGAGCATGTGTAAGTCCATTGGGAGCACGTTCTAAAATTATTTTGAAATATACAGAGAAAACTACATATCAAAGTTATCAAAATTTAAATGGAACACCGTGTATATCATTGCATATTTCGATAACACAGACTAAATAAAGGCTTACTGTTATATTCTCTACTATACCTACGTTCAACAGCTTCTGAGATATTTAACGATATTTGAAAATGTAATCAATATTTAGAATGAGTACCTGTTGTATGTATTTAAGTTATGTGTTTTGAGTTGTATTGTTTCATTAGCAAAACCATTGCATCTAATACTGAAATAAAGATGCTTCCTAAAAATTGTACAAGGTGGCTAAAATCTTACCTCTAACTGTGGATACCATTAATGCGCAATAACTTTTTTATTTTAAAAGGAACCTGTATCTAACATCGTAATTCGATTTTAATTTTATTTTTCTTTTAAATGTTATTAAGGTTCCCTATATACTATATCAGTTTCTTTGTAAAAGTCAATTTAGTGTTTTAATTGATATTGATGTCTAATTTATTCTTGAAAAGTAGGGGTGGTGCATTGGACGTTGAAAACAAACAAACTAATGATTCAAATATCACTCAAACTGATGTTCGTTATTTTCAATACATAAATAAATTTACATGGGATGGTTAAGCGAGCTCACCGACCCGACCGTGGAATATTTATGCGCAATACGACTGAATATTAATTGACAGTTCTAGGGTGCTAGCATACATACGGCTACTAGGCTAATCACAAATCCGATAACACTTGAAATATCTCCCGCTATGTATATGGTACAAACACGCCATGTTTATTTATGACAGAAGTTTTATCCGTACTTTTGAAAAATATACCTCTGAATATCCGACAAAAGATGCGGCTACAGATAGGGGCTTTTTCTTTCGAAGTTAATTATTAGGTAGGCAATACTCTAATATGTAAATAGAATGCGGTGATTCACAGAACTGACCAGCAAAATCTGCAGATTATGTATACAGATACATATGTAATAAGATATATATTAGATATTTTTTGTCTGATTTCCAATAAATATAAAGCAATGTCCAATGTACTACCGCCTACTTGAGTGCTTTCAAGGACTGTGGCTCGTAATAAACAGATAAAACATCGGTATCACCAAACGCCACAACTTTGATTGATTACTCGGGACACGTGTTTCGAGAACGCATGGGTTCTCATCATCAACCGAATACCGAATGAATAAATGAAATTAAAACTATCACTATACTATACATCCCCCTCCTCTAGTATAAACAAGCATAGCATACGATACTTTACCTAAACTGAACTAATTGCTAAACACGTTCAAAAGGGACCGTCCTTTTTTAAATTATCGAACAAGACCGATTTTCCAAGAATAGATGGTTCTCTATGCATGAGATTTACGTGTTTGTAAATGTAAATACTTTAATACGCGTCTAATTCTCGTGGCCTATCAACGGCTTTTAATAGTTGACACTGTCTATTTCAATATGATGTCCCTTGTCAATTAAATGTTGCGCTACTGCGGACGATTCCTTTCTTCCATACCGAAAGTTCTTTATGTTCCAAAACTTGGAGTATAACTGATTTGCAACGATTTGATGAAGTGCCAATTTTAGGACACTTTAGAGTTCTGGCGATGATTCGATTAAGTGTTGATTTTGGAACACCTTAGGATAAGTTAAATAATAGTAACTTATATCTTCTTCCAATTTATAATGAAACCCATTTTACGGAAGACGCTTTACTACGAGTATATTAATAATACTTGACATGGTTTATAAATGGACGTTACAATAGAATGGCACTATGGGACTTGATCTGAATTAAAGCACGCGACGATCCGGACAATATGTCAAGGTTTCGCAGACAAATGAAAACTATTCAAAATTTATTTTTTGGTCAATCGGCCGTGAAGTCAATTAGCGAACGCGAACCAGACCGCGAAATACAATTTCGCGGCCGCTGCTAATATAGTAGTGGCCGTAAAAGTAAATAAACAAATTAACACATCATGGATTACAGTTTTGACAGCGTATTTTGACAAATATTGGTCGAACTTAAATCGTATTCGTCTCATTTCTAAGGTACGTAAGGCACGTAAAGCAATAAGACACTTGAATTTAGTACCTACTATAAAATTATTAAATTGTGTCTCAATTTAAATGAAATAAATTGAACGTTTTACACGATTGCCCAAAAAATGTTGTGTATACCTTGTCCGCGAAAACCTTTAACGTACTCGAGATTGTCCTGTCCTGCCTCGGCCGCAAGCGACCTCGGTGACAATTTCTCTCGTCGTACGCTAAAGTGTGTTTTCGCGGCCTTGGTATACAAATAACTACACTGGAACCTTGTTTATATCCGTGCTCACTTATGTCCACCCTCACTTATATCCTCACTATAGCACTCATTTATATCCGTTCGCATCCACCAGCCGATAGTGCACGTATTCGCATAAGCCAATGAACGCGTAGCACGGCTTTTCCTTTCCGCTAACGGGATAAGAGAGGGGACCCGTCTTAAGAGGATATAAGTGAATGTTTACATTTCGCAACCGCGGATATAAACGTGGTTCCAGTGTATTATATTAGACTGGATCATAGTTACCTATTTTATGAGCTACTTTACTGTACATAAACTGCCACTTTAAAGTATGATACTAGTACACACTAGTACAGTCGCTTGCAATAAATCTGCGTACAAGTCCTATGCCTATTCCCATGTTTTTCGATGTATTGAAATGTATTTTTCCAAATTAGGTTAAAAATGTCGATTTGACAGCATGTTTAATATATGTGGGATTCTATTAAACACACAGAAATCAGTGATTATAAACTACTTTTATTTGCAATTTAACAAATTGTATTATATTTCAACATCTTTTTTTATTTGTTTCCTTGACACTGATCGTCACATCCCACTTTCACGCTTTTCCTGATTCAGCAATACGGACATTGCCTTGCTTTTCGCGGACGCAAACTACGCTGATTTAAATCCACATATACAGGCTAACAACTTGAACTACGAAAGCCCATTGATAGGAGAGGGTGGTGGGAGTTAAAATTAAATGTATCCATTTTACTAGGTACTGTCAACTTTTTATATGACAGGAATGTCAGTGGTTATGTCAAACATTTTACCGAACCATCGAAGTTTATCGTAATGGAATACACAATTAATGAAAAAGTGCAAATTATAAAGTGGTTTTACAATTTGTATTTAGTATTTGATATAACCACTGAGAGTGCGTTCGTATATTCCGGGTAAGGTGAAGAGAAGAGAACTCCAAGAAAATCAGCTGATCGTCCTTTTTACTTACCCTGTGAGTACCGGGACGATTTTTACCGATGTTTAGAGCGCGGTAACAAGGGGAATACTATTTGTTAACTACCTGTGTTCGTAAATGTACTGTCACGGTAACATCGAGGTGATACCCAGAGTTTACGAACGGTAGTATTCCATTTGGATACACTGTCGGCGCTACCGGTAGATTTTACGAACGCACTCTGGACATTCCTGTCGTACAAACAGTTGACAATACTAAAACGGATACATTTAATTTTATCCCCCCACTACCTTCTCCTATCAATAGGCTTTCGTAGTTCAAGTTGTTATCCTGTATATAGCAGATAGATAGATTGACAACTATCTAGCAACAAAATGTGACAAATTATAGATGACAGGTTACATCCAAATCACATAATAGGTACAATAAAGCGTACGCAATTTTATTGCAAGCGAGTGTACTTTAGAAACTGAAAAATGGACTCATGTCAGTGTCAAATAAATGTCAAAATCAGCTCAAAACTTTGGTATATTATTTGATGTACACCACTTGTGGTATGTATAAGTATTTTCGTACCGAAACTTAGATTTATTAGGTAAAAGCTTGTCTCTAACATTTGCAGCAACATTTTTTATAACTGGTTCCGCATTTATTTTGCGGTTATGAGACATTCCTGATAATTTATTTGACGTTTGTACAAATACCAAAATACTATCAACATACTCAGCTGCTAATCATTACTGTCAGATAGTAATCTGTAGTAATACCATAAGAGCTTTGAATTTATCGATAATTTCACGAATGCTTGTTGCATAGCGACGAAGACGAGTGTCAATTGTCAAATTGACACGAGTCGAAGTCGTTATGCAGGAAGTATGAGTGAAATTATCGATTTTAATTCAAAGCTCGTATGGTATTTGATTAGATTATTTTACGTAATACAAAATGAAACTTATCTAAACTCTTTATTTATTAATTCATGTATAAATTACCAGTTTTTTGACAGAACTTTAGAAATGTCTATCCTTATTAACCGCATTTCCATAACAACGCCTAATTATTCTACTATGAAAATTATCGAAAAATTATCATATACAACGAGTGGTTTTGTGATTATCGATAATCGCCGGCTTGTCACGAGATATGTTGCCAAATATTAATTCCACGAGTCCGATTGACCTCTAAGTGGAAATAAATCAGGAATTAAAAGATATGTAGTAGTACTAGTACTTTTTTAAAATGAATTATCCATTCTTATCTCTTTATACAATTATCTCTAAAGATTATCAGATATTATTTGCTTATTTCTTATTATGTAATTCTTTTTGAAAATATTTTTCTGATAATCGACAAACCATGTTTGATTGCATGCATTACGGCCATTTCATGTCTAGAATTTTAATAGTTATTTACATTCTCTTATAATAAGTTCAAGTTTTTAGGATTCTAGTTATAGGCGAAGTGTAAAATTTTACCACATTGGATTGTCGATAATCCTGACTTTAATTATATTTTCACAAATGATCTACTTCCAATACACCGGGAGTACATACCAACTCGTTTATTTTAAATAGAACACGGTATTTTTTATTTTAAATTCTCCATCAAATTTTGAGTAAATTTCATGCATAGTGTCCTCTACCGAAAAATGAATAATTTTTGAGATCTTTTTTTTTTTTCCAGGCAAACAGTCCCCAAAAATCACAATATTGCTGCAAACAAACACGCTACTGATTTAAAATTTGCCATAGCAAATTATAAGATATCACCAAAGTATCATCTCTCAATTCTAACAATTCGAAACGATTATACTTCGCTTATTTTAAATTATTTTATATGAGTTTTTTATTCAATTAGTATTACCTAAATCTAACCAGTTTTGAGATATTACATTATTTTACTTGTCTTATAATTGGCTGTGCCAAATTTTACGTCAGTAACGTTTTTGTTTACAGCAATATTGTGATTTATTTGGGATAGTTTTTCTCGAAAAATTAAAAAACTTTGAAAAATCTCAAAAATAGTAGTTTTTCTATGGAACATGGCACATGAAAGTTACTCAAAATTTGATGGATAATTAAAAAACAAAAAATATCTTGTTTTATTTACAATACGCGAGTTGGTATGTATTTCTGGTGTACCGGAAGTAGATCATTCGTGATAATATATTTAAAATCAGCATTATTGATAATCTAATGTGCTAAAATTTTACATTTCGCCTATAACAGCATCCTTAAAAGCTTGTAATCAAAACTCTTCGTGCTACACCTTATATATTATAACTTTGATTACATTAACCATACTAGATTAAACATTCGTGTACAGATGTTTTACAGTAATTTTAATTTTAGGTAACGTTTTCAGTAGATCCAATTATTACAGCAATATGTACAAGTCTCACTTTGGTAAGTATTAATGTTTTTACTTACTATATATTAGCATTGTTAATAAAATCAACTGCACAAGATTACTTTTTTGTAATTTATTTACAGAATTAATTATTCAAAATTATTGTAGAGTTACGTTTCACCAATTGTTCTACTTTTCAGTTTTTAAGTTTTGCTTCAAAATATAATCGAACAGATTATATTATTATTACATAATAATAACTATAAATCTCATGGAAATTATGCTAGATACCTATATGTATACAGCGTGATTGGTGGGAATGGCCTACTAAAAACAGTATACAAACGGAATGGTATCTTAAAACAAAATTTTGCATTTGGATATGGTTGAATATGAAGTATCACGTGAAAATATTATTGAATAAATATCATTTCTGCTTAACCGGAAGTGGGCATCAACTTCGATTTGTTAAATAGCATGCTATAAAATAAATTACAAATTCGGCTTCTATGATCAATTTTACACATATTTCATGTATCATACTCTATACCTAAATATCATTCCTCTTGAGTTATTCGCAATTAAAGAAAAAAGTGACAGGTAGCGATCTTACTTTATAGTAATATTACGTCATGTAGGAGTAAAAGAGACGAATGAAATTTTGCGTACGCACAGCTGATATTGTGTAGTTACACAACGTTTGAAGATCTTCTCTGTAACATAATATAGAGCGTTTAAAAACTTAGATGCTTATAAATAAGTTCAATCTGCGGAAAATAGATTTTTTTAAATGGAAAGGTATATATTTTATTAGATATTCTGATTCTACAAAAGATTCTCTTTTAATCCGTATCATGTGTTCCTATACCTAAAATGGAAGGTGAATGAGTTATAACGATTTAATAATCTCTGTACCTAAAATGTTCAGATATGTCAATTTACTGAAGCAAGGGTGCTTAGCTTATTTTTTGCCACTTATTTTGACGTCTGTCATTTATGTAATAACATTGTTTTCACTTCTGTATAATACATTTTTTTCAGTATTAATGGATTAGCATTGAGAATAGACCACAACAAGTAATCATGTATTTATTTATTATGCAAAGTGAATTTAATCAAATAGTAAAATAATCGTACCTATCGAACGTTTAGTGAAAGATACTAACATTTAGAATCAACGATCAGCAAAAATTTCTAAGAATTTTTAAGATATAGAAAGTTTTAGCAACCGATATGTTCGTAGAATAATGGTGAAGAACAATATCAGTAAAACATTTAGATTATCTAAGAATTCTCCTAGATACTCCCAACAAACGGTATTTGAATAACCATATATATAAAAGGTGCAGTAGAAAAATTAGTAGAAACAAAAAGACCAACAATAATAACAACATAAAAGTTATCTAAATGGTTCGATATGACAACCGTTTCTAATGAGGCATTCTATATTCGGAGACGTATTCCTATAATATTATTGATCGGCGAATAGCATCTGGTGTTATTTGCCTAAAAGATCCCTTATTCCTATAATTCAATGGGAAAAATTTACGAAAATACGATTAACAAAATGACAGACGTCAAAATAAATGGCAAGTAAATATGTAAAACAAATGAGCTAAGCACCCTTGCTTCAGTAATTTGACATATCTGAGCATTTTAGGTACGTAAATCGTTATAACTTATTCACCTTCCATTTTAGGTATAGGAACACCTAATACGGATTCAAACAGAATATTTTGTAGAATCAGAATGTCTACGAAAATATAGGCCGTTCCATTAAAAAAAGCGACTTTCCGAAGAACGAAGTTATTTGTATGCAACTAAGACCCTGTATAATATTACAGAGAAGACCTTCAAACTCTTTATAACTACATGATATAAGCGGTGAATATGAATAATGTCATTCGTCTCTTCTACTCCTACGTGATGTAATATCATCAAATATCTAATAAAATATATACCTTTCCGTTTAAAAAAATCGATTTTCCGCAGATTGAACTTGTTTATAAGCAACTAAGTTTTTAAACGCTGTATAATGTCACAGAGAAGAACTTCAAATGTTGTGTATAACTACACAATATCAGCTGTACGTAGGAAAAATTTCATTTGTCTCTTTTACTCCTACGTGACGTAATATCAGTATAAAGTAAGATCGGTATCTGTCACTTTTTTTCTTTAATTGCGAATAACTCAGAAGGAATGGTATTTAGGTGTAGGGTATGACTCATAAAATATGTGTAAAATTTATCATAGAAGCTAAATTTGTAATTTATTTTATAGGGCGGTATTTAAAAAATCGAAGTTGATGTCCACTTTCGGTTAACCGGAAGTGATATTTATTCAAAAATATTTTTACGTGATAGTTCATATTCAAGCATATCCAACTGCAAGATTTTGTTTTAAAATACCCCTCCTCTTACGCAAGCATCGTTTGGAATCTACAATACAGTGTTGATACAGACAGAATTGAGTCGGTTCAGAAAATGTTCATTTGATTCTTAACAAGGAAGTCCTGCCTGTGTTTAGTTATGAACATAGTCTGCTGGAATTTAATATGCTTTCCGTCCAGCAGTGTCGTGCGCGTACGGATGTTTTTGTTCAAAATCTGCAGCGGTAAAATTGATTGCGCTGAATTATTCTCCCTCGTTAACTTTAACGCTCCGCCCTATTGTACACGTTCTCTTATACCTTTCAAGCTTCCAGCTTCCTATTAACGCCTTCAAATACTCACCGATTCTAAGAAATATGGCTTCTTTCTACATCATTTATCCGAATGCTGATATTTTTGTCAGGTCACTAACTACATTTAAGACAACAGTTAAGTATGCATTGGCTACTAGCAATATTCACGATCCTTTCCTTTTATTACCTGATTATATACTTTTACTTTTCTGAATTGCAAGTTAAGTTGTATATCTTATCTTTGTATTTAATATTTAAAATCATAGCTTTATTACTTTTCCTTTCTTTTGCACCAGAATTTCTAATGAATTTTATTGAATTAGTGGATAATGTTGTTGGGCTTGTTCTGTTGTTCAAATTAATAAATTAACGCCGACAGGCTGCTGTAGTTCCCAATATTGTTACAACCTAAATAATATTATTTTTATTACAAAATCTAATTCTAGTTATATGTTTTTACCTTGTCTAATCATTAACAACGAATTATCGGGCGCTTGAATTATAAATTTTATATCTTCTTTAGTACCTAAAGATTTTATTTTGTTGGTTCGTACTCTTCAGACGAACGCTTTATACAGGGATTAGTAAAGGGTTTATTATATTTGCTAATGTTGATATTTTGATGTATAATAAACGTTCATTTCAACATCAAATAATGTGACGGGAAAGTTGATGCTTTAAACTTTTTAAATTTTTCGGAGAAATATATTTTCAGAGTAATTTACAATATTTCTTTTGCCACACCAAGCTAAAAAATCGTGATAAGCTTTAGTATACATATTATATAGTATATTTTCTTTGGCTTGTTAGGTAATAATTATTTGGTTGCATTATTTGCTATTTCTGCAATTTTCGGAGGTGTGCACGGAGATGAGTTTATGTAATTATGTACACTCCATTTAAATTATCTTCATTAGTTAATTTACAACATTTAAATACGTATAACGATATTAAATTTTTATTGTTAGTCACACAGACGATAATCTATTCAATAATCTATTTATTTTAATCTGTGAGTAGATAAAATATTCTTTTATACTGTGGAAATCACGAAAGAAGAGCTCTACGTCATCAATAATAATAATAATAATAATATATTTCATCCATGGACTACAATAGTAGTATTGGACAAGTCAGACAATAAATTAACGTACGAATAAAATCGGTACTTCAGCGTAATATTAGATATATATCGTACTTCTGGTAGTATTTCAAAAATGCAATGGCTCGCCCATAACGAAGTGTCAAACTATAACCTTATAGTTTGACAGTGAGTTAGTCAGTTGTAATACAAGTGACAGATTACAAATAACCTATTTGAAATTCCACAACTGGTAAAATCATCATCAAAAAGTAATAAACATTTGACAAAAATTGATACTGCGATAAATAGTCAACGGTTACATTATTTGAAATATTTAAAAATTATGAGTCATCGCAAAAATAGCGTGAAAGGGAAGTAAATATTCGCCGAAGTGTCACATAATAAACCTGTTGATAGTCCCTTACATCTTGATTAAAAGTGAAATCTTATTCTTACAAACAGGCTTCTTTTACTGCCAATCTACGTCACAGACGGCAGCCGTATTGAACTACGAGAACTACGTTCTCGCGCTAGTAATAATAATTTAAGTTTATATATTTTTTATTTCTTAAACTGCTTGATATTTCAGCGAAATTTTTTGCAATATTATAACGCAAAATGAAAGTACCATTTACAATAGTTAAATAATGTTCAATTCGCTCTTAGACTTGTCTCCATTTTTTATGTCGCGCATGGAATAAATTTTCAAATTTCAATAATCGAATGTAGTTTTGAAGTAATATTTTTGATATATTGATATTGCGAAAGTTTGAATCAACATTAAAAAGAGTATATTTTTTAATCCTTACCGATTCACTCAATCTTTTCCTTGCTAATCATTAATTAACTTAAATGTGAGTTCCTTTTTTAAATGCGTGCTGTAAGTTTTTTCTTGTTTGATTACATGACTGTAATTAATCGAACTTCTTCCTTTGCATGCAGTTCAAATTCCCGTTTGCCACAAAATCTGAATCAGTTTAGATTTAATGCTCTATTGCGTCTGATGCTTCTGTCATAGAACCGCATTTTTTTATTGACAAAAATTATAATTTAAATATCTTCATGTGATGTTGATTTCTTGAGTTACTTATGATGTTTTGTTATTTTTGTGTAAAATGAAAAAATTTTTTTTGTTTTCCGCTTTTGCTACGGTAAGCTACGATTCTGTATGAAACTATGTAAAGTATGCAATCAGTTTTGTAATCTTTAGTAAATAGTGCTTTAAAATGCTATTCCAATAATTCTTTAATAATTGTGTAATTTATTATTATTATACCATTGGTGTTTGTCTATATACAAAACATTTAGAGCGACTAAGGCTAGCTAGAAAAGGGATAGATCTAGAGTGGGGCGGTGGTTTTTGATATGGTATAGCAAAGAATTCTTCCAGAGAATATAAACAATGCTTATTTAACTACTTTTTTAAACATACCTTAAAAGTAGTCGTGGCAAATTCTTTTAGATCACTAGGTAACGTATTATATATTCTTATGGCAACGGAAATGTGAGACTTATAATACTTTGCAGACCTCACCAAATCAGAGTGTATATACTGCGGATTCCGAGTACCTATGGTGAAAGTCCGAATTGGTCAGAAATTTGTCTCTGTTCTGATGAACATACAGTGATACTGTTTGAACATAAAGATTGTAAACTGTTGCAATGCCCATTCTTTTAAAATATTCCTTACACAATTCTCTAGGTGTTATATTATTTATAATTCGTATTGCTTTCTTTTGTAATAAAAGTATTTGCTTCACATCAGTACCCCAAAAAAAGCAAGCCATAACTCAAATAAGAATTAAAATAGGCTAAATACAACATTTTTAGCGTATTCATATGATTGCATACTCTTTTGATGTATATTAACACATATTGCTGAATTCAGTTCAGAAGTGACTTTATCTATACCGGTCGTTTTGAGAAATAGGATAAATAACGCCGGGAAGGGGTAAGAGGTACGAAAATTCGCTAAGAAGTGGGGTCGCGTATAAGTCACAATCTAGTCTACAGCGTTGTGATACGCGACCCTACTTCTTAGCGAATTTTCGTTCTCCTTGCCCCTTCCCAGTGTTATTTATCCTATTTCTCAAAACGACCGCTATGTGCGCGCCAATCCAAGGACGAATCAACTGTCAAACCCAATAAATTACAACTCGATACGATGAAGATCTGAGTAGTATTTATTTCATCTTTTTATTGAAATAACAGCAATTTTGTTTTTTCATAATTAAGAACTAGTTTATTGTGCTACAATGCTTTCAGCTCCCCCAGAATGATACGGCAATTTTCGAGGAGCTCACTGTGCGTTAAACCTGTTACAATCACATTACTATCGTCCGCATAAAGCATTGTCTTACTTGTAACATGTAAAGGTAGACACAGGTAATAACAATAACGGGCACATAGCACTATTTTCAACATCTAAAAATTTAATTATATAAATTTAACTATATTTAAAGTAATTTTTAAATGTTTTCTTCTGTATTAAAACATTATTGTTCACAGCTTTGCCGGTAATTTCTTCTAATAAAGTGCCGCGCCAGCAGTCCGTTTTTAAGGATTTCAAGAGAATATTTGATGATTTTTGGAAACCATAATCAATGAAACAAAGAATAAATTTAACGTATATAGAACACTAAACACTTCAACCCACTAAACACCAAGTTTTAATTAAACACCGACGTGTTTCGACAGCAACGCTGTCATTATCAAGGCGACAATAAAACCAAATTAAAATAAAACCTACAAAAAAAATATTTTTTTTGTAGTTTTATTATTTTTTATTTTATTATGTGTGGTGGGTGCTTAGTTGCAGTGACTCCGTAAGCTGTATTACTTGTTTGGCCATCATGCAACTGTCGCGGTGTAGTTTTGTGTGTGTAAATTGTGTTCAAATGGCCTTGTGACAGCATCATATCGCCTTTAATAATGCCGCGCTGTTAATCACTTTGCTTCCAACAGCGAATGGTAAGTCGATACGGATTTCAACCCCCTGAAAAAATGTCACCGTCCCTCCGGAGAATCTAAACCCGACTCCCATCGTCCTGCCACAAAGATAGTCAGCCACCTAACCATTGCGGCTATCGACCCGTATTTTTTATTTTATCGCCTTGATAATGACAGCGTTGCTGCCGAACGCGTCGGTGTTTAGTGGGTTGAAGTGTTTAGTGTTATACTTCTGCATCAAAAGATCCAGTGAAAAACTTTAATGTATATAATTTACCTACATATAAAATTATATACAAATATTTGGGAGGAAGTACCTAAATGATTTTTTTTAATTTTCTGCTATTTATAAGTATTTAATGAACTGTTAATGTAATAATTACGACTGTAATATAGAAAGTGTACGGTTAAGACTGGAAAACGAAGGAACAATCATTAATAAATCATACAAACATATGCTTCAGTGGGGGTTTATATGCTTTTTGAGAAAAATAAAAGCTTAGTAGAGGTTATTTTAGTTTAATTCGTACAATACCATGTGCTGTAGTATTTTGTGTATTATATACAACAAACTATTACCACAGCATATCAAACTACCAGAATTTGCACTCCTTGTCGGCGCTTTTGATCTTCTTAAGACAGTTTCAGTGATCTTCAGGCTATTCACACCATTTTGTATGGAAGAAACGCAGGGCCGGATTGAGAAAAAAAAGTATACATTGACAGGGGGGTATTGACTGAAAACTAGAAGCCGTTAAAATAAGTATATGTTATAAAATATGAAATATGTATGTATTAAATACAAGTCCTACACTACGAATAAATATTTACAAAACAAAAGTTAATCTCGACACACACGTCAATAACACCTGATAGTTAGTAAACAATGAACAACGAATTTCGAATAATAAACATCAACTACCGTGAAGTATTTAAAAATGCGCGTACTTTTCCCGCCAAGGGGAGTGCAAATTCTGGTAGTTTGATATTCTGTGCTATTACAATGAGATTAACCACATTCTGGTTCAAATTGAGATAGAAAGAGAAAACAAGTTTTATCCCAAGTGGTTAAATCGATAAATTTTTGTATTCACTTTGTCACAGTATAGGAGTAAAAGAACAATATACAGCGTTAGTAAAAAGTCCCGGAACGGTCGAATAACTTTGTTATTTGAAAATTATGATTTCTGAAATTTGGTATGGGGGTATAGTTAATATAAATGCATTTTATGCAATACAGTATATATTTTTTTCACTTCCAGTTTAATCGGCAATACGTCCAACTTTTTTTTTTAAACGGAACGCCCAGATTTTTTTAACACTTTTGAATGCAAAATAAAAAACTACGTTCAGGAAGTATTAAGATGTTTATTTTTATTCACAAGAAAAAAGTTAAAAAATTAAAAAGTGTCCTAATACAGAAATAACAAGGTACCTTTGAAAAAAGTTGTTGTTTAGTGTTTGCATTCTTTTTGCCGTCACATTTGACAATTTTAAAAGCGTTGTAACTTTTGCATCGCTATAAATTTACTTATTTTAGACATTGACACATTTGAAAATGGCAGTAAAACGTACTGAATCAGAACGAATTGAGATATTAGTGATGCGTGGGTACGGTGATCGTCAACGTTCTTTTGAAGAGGTTCGTATTCTGTTTAATACTGTTTATCCGGATCGTCACATTAGTAAAAGTACGGTATGCCGAACAATTCAAAAGTTTGAAGTCTTTCGTCAGGTGAAGGATTTACCTAGAAGGGGACGTCCATTAACAGCAACAGATGAAGAAACTAGTTTGAATGTGTTACTTACAGTGGAAGAAAATCATCACGTGTCCACAACAGAATTAGGTCAAATTCATGAGATCTCTCAAAAATCTGCTCATAAAATGTATCCCGTCCATGAGTTAACTGAAGATGATCCAGATTGTAGACTACATTTTTGCGCAACAATGACGGAATTGATCGAGCAGCAGCCTAATGTTTTAGATCACATAATTTTTTCAGATGCGGCAACGTTTTGTCTCAACGGCACTGTGAACAGACATAATTGTCGCTACTGGTCAATTGAAAATCCACATTGGATTGAAGAAGTCCATACACAGCGTCCTCAAAAGGTGAATGTCTGGGCTGGTCTTGTTGGAAACAACATCATAGGACCATTTTTTATAAGAGGAAATTTAACTGGCAACGTCTACTTAAATTTATTGCTAAATGAGGTTGTTCCAGCACTTGCGGCCCTCTTTCCAAATGCAAACATAGGTGATCACCCTAATGCACATTTTTGGTTTCAACAAGATGGAGCTCCCCCCATTTTGCCCATAATGTCCGCAATTATTTGAATGAAATTTTTCCGGAACGTTGGATCGGACGTAGAAGAGCAATCGAATGGCCAGCACGTTCGCCAGATCTCTCGCCATTAGATTTTTTCTTTTGGGGTCACTTGAAATGTCAAGTGTACAAAAATCGTCCCCATAATCTTGAACAATTGGAAGAGAGAATGGTTCAAGAAGCTAATCGCATCACTCCAGAACAAATACAAAATTCAATAAGACATTTTACTGACCGTTTACATTTTTGTCAAATTATAAATAGAGAGCATTTTGAACAATTATTGTAATCGCAACCTGAATAGACAGGTATCTTGATTTTTCTGTATTAGGACACTTTTTTAATTTTTTTACTGTTTTCTTGTGAATAAAAATAAACATCTTAATACTTCCTGAACGTAGTTTTTTATTTTGCATTCAAAAGTGTTAAAAAAATCTGGGAGTTCCGTTTAAAAAAAAAGTTGGACGTATTGCCGATTAAACCGGAAGTGAAAAAAAAAAAACTGTATTGCATAAAATGCATTTATATTAACTATACCCTCATACCAAATTTCAGAAATCATAATTTTCAAATGACAAAGTTATTCGACCGTTCCGGGACTTTTTACTAACGCTGTATAGATAGGAAACGATTAATCGAACTTATCAAATTATTTTTGGAACTAACCAAGCACTTTCATTCGCTATTTTAATGATGTGTATGCATTTTAGCGTCCTCCAAGGCACGGTATGCAATTCCACTGAGTAGCAGCAGCAAGTTTACATCTCTTACAGTAAAAGGTAAATATATTATATTAATATTTATTTTGAAGGAAAACTGCCCCAGCGCTTGTCATTCAGTAAGTTCTAAATTTATCATTACAGTGGCATTAATTACTTAATCGTGTTTATTTCGAATAGTAAGTAAAATTTGTTTCGTTTCATTCACGTTCTTAAAAGCAAAGATCGATGTGCGCTGATAAATGTGTTACACTTATCAATAATTAGAATATCACTCAACTTACTGGACTATTGGTTGACCTGAACTAGTCACAACTAAAGCGCTGTATCGTAAATAAAAGTAACGTTAACTAGGTAAGTTCTATCTTTTAGATATTTTCTATTATGATAAAATATATATCTCTTTATAAGACTACTTATATGTTTTTAGATCATATTGAGCATTAAAATTTTGTAACAAGCTGTATTACATTTACCCTAAATTTACAAATTACACTGCCAAAATCATTAGGCCGCTTTAACAATTGGTGAAGACATTTGTTTCAACATAATATTAAATATACCTATATGTACTTAAGTCAAATACAAATTATACAAATTAAAAAATCCTTAATTTATTCATTATATGTATATGGAAAGTACAACGACATTCTTAGTAGAATTGGCGTAAGGTTTAACCATAAGTAGGTACCATTTAACGCAAATGACTATCTATTTTGTCGCAATTATAAAATGTAATAGATATCCTGTTCGTTTGTAGGCTCGCTAGATCTTCAGTTTCTGTACCATTTGAATGCATATAGTGAACGTTCCCGACCTGTATCTTCTGCGCAATTGAAACTTTCTCAACTAGGTTTTCTTCTAAATACTCTTGCTTGACTCCTATCCACCCAGCTCACGCAAATCGAAAATGTCTCCACTAGCGTTAACAAGAGAAGTTGTTGAAGGTCTTCTAATACAATGACTAGTATACATATGTAGTTGGATTTTCAAGATTGAAAAACGTACCGTAATTTCACACACTATGGTCCAATATTAGCCTGCGTGAAGTTAGCCCCCCCTTTTTCAAATTTCGAAATTTTGAAAGTTGTTCCAGGTTGTTCTAGGTTTGTTCTAAATTGTTCCAGAATTTTGGAGAAAAATATTAAAAAATTGCCCAGCAAAATCGAAAAAACCGTTTTTCTGGTCAGCCCCCCCTTTTTCAAAATTCGAAATTTTGACAGTTGTTCCAGGTTGTTCTAGTTGTTCTGAACATTGTTCCAAAGTTTGAACCTTCTCACATTAGTAGTTTATGAAATAACTAATAAAAATGAAATTTCGCCAGCCCCCTTTTTCGAAATTCAAACTTTTGAGAGTTGTTTCAGTTTGTTCTAGTTGTTCTGAACATTGTTCCAAGATTTTACCTTTCTATCATGTATACTTCGTGAAATAAATGAAAAAAACAAAATTTCAGTAACGCCCCTTTTTCGAATTTCGAAATTTTGAAAGTTGTTCCAGGTTGTTCTAGGTTTGTTCTATATTGTTCCAAGATTTTACCTTTCTATCATGTATACTTCGTGAAATAAATGAAAAAAACTATTTTTCAGGGGTGTGAAGTTAGCCCCCCTTTTTCGAATTTCGAAATTTTGAAAGTTGTTCCAGGTTGTTCTAGGTTTGTTCTACATTGTTCCAAGATTTTACCTTTCTATCATGTATACTTCGTGAAATAAATGAAAGAAACAAAATTTCAGTAACGCCCCTTTTTCGAATTTCGAAATTTTGAAAGTTGTTCCAGGTTGTTCTAGGTTTGTTCTACATTGTTCCAAGATTTTACCTTTCTATCATGTACACTTCGTGAAATAAATGAAAGAAACAAAATTTCAGTGACGCCCCTTTTTCGAATTTCGAAATTTTGAAAGTTGTTCCAGGTTGTTCTAGGTTTGTTCTATATTGTTCCAAGATTTTACCTTTCTATCATGTATATTTCGTGAAATAAATGAAAAAAACTATTTTTCAGGGGTGTGAAGTTAGCCCTCCCTTTTTCGAATTTCGAAATTTTGAAAGTTGTTCCAGGTTGTTCTAGGTTTGTTCTACATTGTTCCAAGATTTTACCTTTTTATCATGTATACTTCGTGAAATAAATGAAAAAAACTATTTTTCAGGGGTGTGAAATTAGCCCCCCCTTTTTCGAATTTCGAAATTTTGAAAGTTGTTCCAGGTTGTTCTAGGTTTGTTCTACATTGTTCCAAGATTTTACCTTTCTATCATGTATACTTCGTGAAATAAATGAAAAAAACTATTTTTCAGGGGTGTGAAGTTAGCCCCCCCTTTTTCGAATTTCGAAATTTTGAAAGTTGTTCCAGGTTGTTCTAGGTTTGTTCTACATTGTTCCAAGATTTTACCTTTCTATCATGTATACTTCGTGAAATAAATGAAAGAAACAAAATGTCAGTAACGCCCCTTTTTCGAATTTCGAAATTTTGAAAGTTGTTCCAGGTTGTTCTAGGTTTGTTCTACATTGTTCCAAGATTTTACCTTTCTATCATGTATACTTCGTGAAATAAATGAAAGAAACAAAATTTCAGTAACGCCCCTTTTTCGAATTTCGAAATTTAGAAAATTGTTCCAGGTTGTTCTAGGTTTGTTCTATATTGTTCCAAGATTTTACCTTTCTATCATGTATACTTCGTGAAATAAATGAAAAAAACTATTTTTCAGGGGTGTGAAGTTAGCCCCCCTTTTTTCGAATTTCGAAATTTTGAAAGTTGTTCCAGGTTGTTCTAGGTTCGTTCTACATTGTTCCAAGATTTTACCTTTTTATCATGTATACTTCGTGAAATAAATGAAAAAAACTATTTTTCAGGGGTGTGAAATTAGCCCCCCTTTTTCGAATTTCGAAATTTTGAAAGTTGTTCCAGGTTGTTCTAGGTTTGTTCTACATTGTTCCAAGATTTAACCTTTCTATCATGTATACTTCGTGAAATAAATGAAAAAACAAAATTTCTAATTTTCAGGGTTGTTCCAGGTTGTTCTAAGTTCCAAGATTTTACCTTTCCCTTCGTTTCTCGAATTTCGAAATTTTGAAAGTTGTTCCAGGTTGTTCTAGGTTTGTTCTACATTGTTCCAAGATTTTACCTTTCTATCATGTATACTTCGTGAAATAAATGAAAAAAAATTTTCTAATTTTCAGGGTTCCAGGTTGTTCTAAGTTCCAGCTCCCTTCGTGAAATAAATGAAAAAAACTTTTTCAGAATTTCGAAATTTTGAAAGTTGTTCCAGGTTTCTCTAGTTGTTCTGGACATAGTTTTAAAATTTTAGATTTATACCTTGTATAGTTCATGAAATAATTGAGAAATGCTCATTTTTGCTATCCACCCTCCTCCGTTTTCTTAAAATCGAGCTTTTCATAGCTAGTCGGGTTGTTCTATGTAGCTTAGTTCTTTATAGTTGCCACTTCTGATGCATAGTTCACGAAATAATTGAGAAGAACGAAATTTAATGGACTCTTCCCTTTTTTGAACGTCGAAGTTGTGAGAGATGTTTGGACATTGTTTCAACATTTTAGCCTTCTACTAAGCATAATTCGCGAAATAATTGGTAGAAATGGAATTATGTTGTCTCCCCATTTTTTTTTAACCGAACATATAAGAGTTGTTTCAGGTTGTTGTATTTATAAGTCATTTGTTTAATAAAGATAGTCAGAGAAATGATATGATGTATGGTAGGTATGTAACATGTATAGTACACTCGGTTTTTAAAGTGATGTCTAATATATACATACATACATATATACACGGTGTTCCTAAATATCATGTACATAAGGAAGGGGGTAATTATTTGGTTTATTTTGTGCCTAAAATTTCATATAAACATAGGTCTGCAAACGCTTCGTTACCAATCTGCAGGGTGTTGAAATTTTAAGATTTTTTCACTTTTTACTGTATAGCTCCTACAGTTTTTGAGATATTTTGCTCAAATTTGGAAGGTAGGTTACTCTATAAGGCCTGCATCATTAGCCATGCCAAATGATGATATAAATCTACAGGGTAATAATTTTTTCGGGGTCATGCCCTCTTTTCTCACCCTGAACTTTTTTGCGATGCGCCACTGCTAGATTCTAAAATACGCAATAAATTTTCTGTCTTGTTTTGAAACTTTTTGATCTGTTGTATTTTTTCTTATCTCTGACCGTTATCGAGAAAAAAAAAGAAAACAATTTTCTGTAATTTGCCAGAGAAAATTAAATTTTTTAAAATGGTTTAGCAGGCTCTGGCTTTATTCAGATAATCACTTGAGTTTATTAATTTTAAGAGTTAAGGTACCTGTTAAAAAATAGGATGACCCGGCTTTCGTAACATTGTTGTTTTATTACAATACAAAGTAACATAACTAATAATAATAAAAACCCTAATTAATAACAATGACAAGGAAACTATGCTACAACAATTGTTGAAAGTGTTCTCCTCCAGCCCTTATACAGGCGTCCGCTCTTCTTCTCATTGATGCTCGCACTCTCTCAAATACTTCTGAAGTATTTCTTATCGTTTGCAATCCATCGATTATACGATTTCGTAAGTCATGAACAGTATTCACAGGTGTTGTATACACTAGAGATTTGAGCTGTCCCCACAGGAAAACAATCTATACTATTTAAGTCAGGGGACCTAAGGGGCCAAGGCTGAAGTCCACCTCGTCCTATCCACCTGTTCTCATATACTTCATTTAAATACTCCCGAGCCAAAATAGAAAAATGTGATGGGGCGCCATCGTGCAGATACCACATTTAGTGGCGTCTTCAAGTAATAAAGGCAATTCATCTGCAAAAACTGCCTGTATAACTGACCAGTAAGTCGATTCGGCAAAAAACAAGAACCAATCAAATTATCTCCAATTATACCACCCCATACATTTAATGAGAACTGTTCTTGAAAATGCGTTTGTACAATTTCATCTGGATGTTCATCTGCCCACGTGTGGTTGTTGTGGAAATTTATAATTGAAGTCCTTGAAAAATTCGTTTATCGGTAAAAAGGATTTTACAATTAAAAATGCGGTCAGCTGCCAGCTTATTAAGGTACCATTGGCAGAAATCAATCCTAAGGGGAAGTCTCGGGGAAGAAGAGCTTGCACTCTCTGAATGTGGCAAGGGTATAGCAGGGAAACACGTAGAATACGCCAAACAACTTGATGACTAATATTTAAATGTTCACTGATTTTTCTGGTGCTGGTGCGAGGATGTCTGTCTATTTCATTCAGAACAGCCTCTTCGATCTGTGGTGTTCTAACAGTACGTGGTTTACCTGCATCATTAGTATTCTTTTTAAAAGTTCCAGTTTCTCCAAGACGCCTATGAATATTTGAAGATATTCGATGATCGGGTATCATTCTATTGGGATAGCGCTCCCTGTACAGACGCCTGGCTTCTCTTGCATTTCCATTCGCAAGGCCGTAGATGAAATGCATGTGAGCCATTTCAGAATTAGTGAAATTTGGCATATTTACAAAATTATAACGAGTATTTAAAACACTTTTACTCCTTACAGTTTGCCACTCAAGAAATTATCTGAATAAAGCCAGAGCCTGCTAGACCATTTTAAAAAATTTAATTTTCTCTGGCGAATTACAGAAAATTGTTTTCTATTTTTTTCTTGATAATAAAAAATACAAGAGATCAAAAAGTTTCTAAACAAGACAGAAAATTTATTGCGTATTTTAGAATCTAGCAGTGGCGCATCGCAAAAAAGTTCAGGGTGAGAAAAGAGGGCATGACCCCGAAAAAATTATTACCCTGTAGATTTACATCATCATTTGACATGGCTAATGATGCAGGCCTTATAGAATAACCTACCTTCCAAATTTGAGCAAAATATCTCAAAACTTGTAGGAGCTATACAGTAAAAAGTGAAAAAATCTTGAAATTTCAACACCCTGCAGATTGGTAACGAAGCGTTTGCAGACCTATGTTTATATGAAATTTTAGGCACAAAATAAACCAAATAATTACCCCTTCCTTATGTACATGATATTTTGGAACACCCTGTATATAGTAAGGGTGTATATATATCTAATATAATTTTTAAAAGTATTTAATTTTCGATCGTACTTGTTTAATAATACTTATTTAAATTATTGGGAATGTCGGTCTGTCAGTTATTAAATATAAATTTGGTTTTATTTAATAACTGACAGGCCGACATCTCCAATAATTTAAATATTATTATATTATATAATATGTTTTATAGCTCAAAGCCATTTAAACAAAAAGTTTCCAAAAATATGATTTTTCCCTATTTTGTTCAGAAGTTATTTTTATTTGCAATAATTTCATTTTATTTTATGTTCAAATTTATTTTTATATCAATTACGCTTACGTTTTTTGTATTAACAATATATCAGTTATTTGTTTTTACTATAAAAAAGATCCTTGTTGGGACGGATTTCTTGTGAGATTTGTCCATCAATAACGGTGTACTACTTAATAAAATTAGTTTTATATTAATATTCAAATAAGTATGTTGTTATAATATAGAATACATTAAAAATTGTCTTCAATAAAGTCTGGAAGACTAGCAATAACTAAGCATACACCTCTGAAGTAATATTAGAAAAACTAACCCTCATACAGTATAAAAGTAGGGTTTATATTCTATATTCTACCGCTACTAGGTAAATACACACATCGAGATTTAAAATTATAATTATACACGAAAGTGTTATTGTTATGAATCCATCAGCAGGGGGAGACATTACTTTAAAAATAGAGTGTACGTAGTGTATACAGATGACAGGTCGGATACCGGCAAAGTATTTAAAATATCGGAACTGTTAAGTTGTATCCTTGTTGTATGAATCTGGTATAACGAAATTAGACAGTTGGTGCAAGTCAATTAGACAGTTGGTGCAAGTCAGTATGCGAAATATTTTTCCTAACAACCCGGAACAACTTTCAAAATTTCGAAATTCGAAAAAGGGGGGGCTAACTTCACACCCCTGAAAATTAGTTTTTTTCATTTATTTCACGAAGTATACATGATAGAAAGGTAAAATCTTGGAACAATGTAGAACAAACCTAGAACAACCTGGAACAACTTTCAAAATTTCGAAATTCGAAAAAGGGGGGCTAACTTCACACCCCTGAAAATTAGTTTTTTTCATTTATTTCACGAAGTATACATGATAGAAAGGTAAAATCTTGGAACAATGTAGAACAAACCTAGAACAACCTGGAACAACTTTCAAAATTTCGAAATTGGAAAAAGGGGCGTTACTGAAATTTTGTTTTTTTCATTTATTTCACGAAGTATACATGATAGAAAGGTAAAATCTTGGAACAATGTAGAACAAACCTAGAACAACCTGGAACAACTTTCAAAATTTCGAAATTCAAAAAAGAGGGGGCTAACTTCACACCCCCGAAAATTAGTTTTTTTCACTTATTTCACGAAGTATACATGATAGAAAGGTAAAATCTTGGAACAATGTGGAACAAACCTAGAACAACCTGGAACAACTTTCAAAATTTCGAAATTCGAAAAAGGGGGGGCTAACTTCACACCCCCGAAAATTAGTTTTTTTCATTTATTTCACGAAGTATACATGATAGAAAGGTAAAATCTTGGAACAATGTGGAACAAACCTAGAACAACCTGGAACAACTTTCAAAATTTCGAAATTCGAAAAAGGAGGGGCTAACTTCACACCCCCGAAAATTAGTTTTTTTCATTTATTTCACGAAGTATTCATGATAGAAAGGTAAAATCTTGGAACAATGTGGAACAAACCTAGAACAACCTGGAACAACTTTCAAAATTTCGAAATTCGAAAAAGGGGCGTTACTGAAATTTTGTTTTTTTCATTTATTTCACGAAGTATACATGATAGAAAGGTAAAATCTTGGAACAATGTAGAACAAACCTAGAACAACCTGGAACAACTTTCAAAATTTCGAAATTCGA